>CAUDMG010003013.1:0-702500 GCA_958450375.1 Homarus gammarus
TGCTGCTTAAGGATCTATTAACCAAAATTTGATATCTTGATTACAACTTGATCAAATGGCTTTTAGAAAATGTTTAAATGATTTTTAGAATATTTTCATTACTTTTGCAATGCTAATTACTCGCCACTTATGGGTTTTCGAGGTCATTTCTTGGTGCTTGTGCATTATTCTGGATGTACTTAAATAGTTAGGCACATTAAATTTTAGTTCAGAGAGAAAAAGTATTTTTGGCCAAAAATCCTTTAAGGCTTTAGACTTACATTTTTGTCATTTTCGGCCAAAAAATGGATTTTGTTCAAAATTTTAGTATAGGTACTCCTGAATGTGCTGCTTAAGGATCTGTTAACCAAAATTTGATATCTTGATTATAACTTGTTCAAATGGCTTTGAGAAAATGTTCAAATGATTTTTAGAATATTTTAATTACTTTTGCAATGCTAATTACTCGCCACTTATGGGTTTTCGAGGTCATTTCTTGGTGCTTGTGTATTATTCTGGATGTACTTAAATAGTTAGGCACATTAAATTTTAGTTCAGAGAGAAAAAGTATTTTTGGCCAAAAATCCTTTAAGGCTTTAGACTTACAATTTTTGTCATTTTCGGCCCAAAAATGGATTTTGTTCAAAATTTCAGTATAGGTAATCCTGAATGTGCTGCTTAAGGATCTGTTAACCAAAATTTGATATCTTGATAATAACTTGTTCAAATGGCTTTTAAAAATGTTCAAATGATTTTAAGAATATTTTAATTACTTTTGCAATGCTAATTACTCGCCACTTATGGGTTTTCGAGGTCATTTCTTGGTGCTTCTGTATTATTCTGGATGTACTTAAATAGTTAGGCACATTAAATTTTAGTTCAGAGAGAAAACGTATTTTTGGCCAAAAATCCTTTAAGGCTTTAGACTTACAATTTTTGTCATTTTCGGCCCAAAAATGGATTTTGTTCAAAATTTCAGTATAGGTACTCCTGAATGTGCTGCTTAAGGATCTGTTAACCAAAATTTGATATCTTGATTATAACTTGTTCAAATGGCCTTTAGAAAATGTTCAAATGATTTTTAGAATATTTTAATTACTTTTGCAATGCTAATTACTCGCCACTTATGGGTTTTCGAGGTCATTTCTTGGTGCTTGTGTATTATTCTGGATGTACTTAAATAGTTAGGCACATTAAATTTTAGTTCAGAGAGAAAAAGTATTTTAGGCCAAAAATCCTTTAAGGCTTTAGACTTACAATTTTTGCCAATTTCGGCCAAAAAATGGATTTTGTTCAAAATTTCAGTATAGGTACTCCTGAATGTGCTGCTTAAGGATCTGTTAACCAAAATTTGATATCTTGATTATAACTTGTTCAAATGGCTTTTAGAAAATGTTCAAATGATTTTTAGAATATTTTAATTACTTTTGCAATGCTAATTGCTCGCCACTTATGGGTTTTCGAGGTCATTTCTTGGTGCTTGTGTATTATTCTGGATGTACTTAAATAGTTAGGCACATTAAATTTTAGTTCAGAGAGAAAAAGTATTTTTGGCCAAAAATCCTTTAAGGCTTTAGACTTACAATTTTTGTCATTTTCGGCCAAAAAATGGATTTTGTTCAAAATTTCAGTATAGGTACTCCTGAATGTGCTGCTTAAGGATCTGTTAACCAAAATTTGATATCTTGATTATAACTTGTTCAAATGGCTTTGGGAACATGTTCAAATGATTTTTAGAATATTTTAATTACTTTTGCAATGCTAATTACTCGCCACTTATGGGTTTTCGAGGTCATTTCTTGGTGCTTGTGTATTATTCTGGATGTACTTAAATAGTTAGGCACATTAAATTTTAGTTCAGAGAGAAAAAGTATTTTTGGCGAAAAACACTTTAAGGCTTTAGACTTACAATTTTTGTCATTTTCGGCCAAAAATGGATTTTGTTCAAAATTTCCCTATAGGTACTCCTGAATGTGCTGCTTAAGGATCTGTTAACCAAAATTTGATATCTTGATTATAATTTGTTTAAATGGCTTTTAGAAAATGTTCAAATAATTTTTAGAATATTTTAATTACTTTTGCAATGCTAATTACTCGCCACTTATGGGTTTTCGAGGCCATTTCTTGGTGCTTGTGTATTATTCTGGATGTACTTAAATAGTTAGGCACATTAAATTTTAGTTCAGAGAGAAAAAGTATTTTTGGCCAAAAATCCTTTAAGGCTTTAGACTTACAATTTTTGTCATTTTCGGCCAAAAATGGATTTTGTTCAAAATTTCAGTATAGGTACTCCTGAATGTGCTGCTTAAGGATCTGTTAACCAAAATTTGATGTCTTGATTATAACTTGTTCAAAAGGCTTTTAGAAAATGTTCAAATGATTTTTAGAATATTTTAATTACTTTTGCAATGCTAATTGCTCGCCACTTATGGGTTTTCGAGGTCATTTCTTGGTGCTTGTGTATTATTCTGGATTTGCTTAAATAGTTAGGCACATTAAATTTTAGTTCAGAGAGAAAAAGTATTTTTGGCCAAAAATCCTTTAAGGCTTTAGACTTACAATTTTTGTCATTTTCGGCCAAAAAATGGATTTTGTTCAAAATTTCAGTATAGGTACTCCTGAATGTGCTGCTTAAGGATCTGTTAACCAAAATTTGATATCTTGATTATAACTTGTTCAAATGGCCTTTAGAAAATGTTCAAATGATTTTTAGAATATTTTAATTACTTTTGCAATGCTAATTACTCGCCACTTATGGGTTTTCGAGGTCATTTCTTGGTGCTTGTGTATTATTCTGGATGTACTTAAATAGTTAGGCACATTAAATTTTAGTTCAGAGAGAAAAAGTATTTTAGGCCAAAAATCCTTTAAGGCTTTAGACTTACAATTTTTGCCAATTTCGGCCAAAAAATGGATTTTGTTCAAAATTTCAGTATAGGTACTCCTGAATGTGCTGCTTAAGGATCTGTTAACCAAAATTTGATATCTTGATTATAACTTGTTCAAATGGCTTTTGGAAAATGTTCAAATGATTTTTAGAATATTTTAATTACTTTTGCAATGCTAATTACTCGCCACTTATGGGTTTTCGAGGCCATTTCTTGGTGCTTGTGTGTTATTCTGGATGTACTTAAATAGTTAGGCACATTAAATTTTAGTTCAGAGAGAAAAAGTATTTTTGGCGAAAAACACTTTAAGGCTTTAGACTTACAATTTTTGTCATTTTCGGCCAAAAATGGATTTTGTTCAAAATTTCAGTATAGGTACTCCTGAATGTGCTGCTTAAGGATCTGTTAACCAAAATTTGATATCTTGATTATAACTTGTTCAAAAGCCTTTAGAAAATGTTCAAATGCTTTTTAGAATATTTTAATTACTTTTGCAATGCTAATTACTCGCCACTCATGGGTTTTCGAGGTCATTTCTTGGTGCTTGTGTATTATTCTGGATGTACTTAAATAGTTAGGCACATTAAATTTTAGTTCAGAGAGAAAAAGTATTTTTGGCCAAAAATCCTTTAAGGCTTTACTAAGACTTACAATTTTTGTCATTTTCGGCCAAAAAATGGATTTTGTTCAAAATTTCAGTATAGGTACTCCTGAATGTGCTGCTTAAGGATCTGTTAAGCAAAATTTGATATCTTGATTATAACTTGTTCAAATGGCTTTTAGAAAATGTTCAAATGATTTTTAGAATATTTTAATTACTTTTGCAATGCTAATTACTCGCCACTTATGGGTTTTCGAGGCCATTTCTTGGTGCTTGTGTATTATTCTGGATGTACTTAAATAGTTAGGCACATTAAATTTTAGTTCAGAAAAAAAAGGATTTTTGGCGAAAAACACTTTAAGGCTTTAGACTTACAATTTTTGTCATTTTCGGCCAAAAATGGATTTTGTTCAAAATTTCCCTATAGGTACTCCTGAATGTGCTGCTTAAGGATCTGTTAACCAAAATTTGATATCTTGATTATAACTTGTTCAAATGGCTTTTAGAAAATGTTCAAATGATTTTTAGAATATTTTAATTACTTTTGCAATGCTAATTACTCGCCACTTATGGGTTTTCGAGGTCATTTCTTGGTGCTTGTGTATTATTCTGGATGTACTTAAATAGTTAGGCACATTAAATTTTAGTTCAGAGAGAAAAAGTATTTTTGGCCAAAAATCCTTTAAGGCTTTAGACTTACAATTTTTGTCATTTTCGGCCAAAAATGGATTTTGTTCAAAATTTCAGTATAGGTACTCCTGAATGTGCTGCTTAAGGATCTGTTAACCAAAATTTGATATCTTGATTATAACTTGTTCAAATGGCTTTTAGAAAATGTTCAAATGATTTTTAGAATATTTTAATTACTTTTGCAATGCTAATTACTCGCCACTCATGGGTTTTCGAGGTCATTTCTTGGTGCTTGTGTATTATTCTGGATGTACTTAAATAGTTAGGCACATTAAATTTTAGTTCAGAGAGAAAAAGTATTTTTGGCCAAAAATCCTTTAAGGCTTTAGACTTACAATTTTTGTCATTTTCGGCCAAAAATGGATTTTGTTCAAAATTTCAGTATAGGTACTCCTGAATGTGCTGCTTAAGGATCTGTTAACCAAAATTTGATATCTTGATTATAACTTGTTCAAATGGCTTTTAGAAAATGTTCAAATGATTTTTAGAATATTTTAATTACTTTTGCAATGCTAATTACTCGCCACTCATGGGTTTTCGAGGTCATTTCTTGGTGCTTGTGTATTATTCTGGATGTACTTAAATAGTTAGGCACATTAAATTTTAGTTCAGAGAGAAAAAGTATTTTGGCCAAAAATCCTTTAAGGCTTTAGACTTACAATTTTTGTCAATCTCGGCCAAAAAATGGATTTTGTTCAAAATTTCAGTATAGGTACTCCTGAATGTGCTGCTTAAGGATCTGTTAACCAAAATTTGATATCTTGATTATAACTTGTTCAAATGGCTTTTAGAAAATGTTCAAATGATTTTTAGAATATTTTAATTACTTTTGCAATGCTAATTACTCGCCACTTATGGGTTTTCGAGGTCATTTCTTGGTGCTTGTGTATTATTCTGGATGTACTTAAATAGTTAGGCACATTAAATTTTAGTTCAGAGAGAAAAAGTATTTTTGGCCAAAAATCCTTTAAGGCTTTAGACTTACAATTTTTGTCATTTTCGGCCAAAAATGGATTTTGTTCAAAATTTCAGTATAGGTACTCCTGAATGTGCTGCTTAAGGATCTGTTAACCAAAATTTGATATCTTGATTATAACTTGTTCAAATGGCTTTTAGAAAATGTTCAAATGATTTTTAGAATATTTTAATTACTTTTGCAATGCTAATTACTCGCCACTTATGGGTTTTCGAGGTCATTTCTTGGTGCTTGTGTATTATTCTGGATGTACTTAAATAGTTAGGCACATTAAATTTTAGTTCAGAGAGAAAAAGTATTTTTGGCCAAAAATCCTTTAAGGCTTTAGACTTACAATTTTTGTCATTTTCGGCCAAAAAATGGATTTTGTTCAAAATTTCAGTATAGGTACTCCTGAATGTGCTGCTTAAGGATCTGTTAACCAAAATTTGATATCTTGATTATAACTTGTTCAAATGGCTTTTAGAAAATGTTCAAATGATTTTTAGAATATTTTAATTACTTTTGCAATGCTAATTACTCGCCACTTATGGGTTTTCGAGGTCATTTCTTGGTGCTTGTGTATTATTCTGGATGTACTTAAATAGTTAGGCACATTAAATTTTAGTTCAGAGAGAAAAAGTATTTTTGGCCAAAAATCCTTTAAGGCTTTAGACTTACAATTTTTGTCATTTCGGCCAAAAAATGGATTTTGTTCAAAATTTCAGTATAGGTACTCCTGAATGTGCTGCTTAAGGATCTGTTAACCAAAATTTGATATCTTGATTATAACTTGTTCAAATGGCTTTTAGAAAATGTTCAAATGATTTTTAGAATATTTTAATTACTTTTGCAATGCTAATTACTCGCCACTTATGGGTTTTCGAGGTCATTTCTTGGTGCTTGTGTATTATTCTGGATGTACTTAAATAGTTAGGCACATTAAATTTTAGTTCAGAGAGAAAAAGTATTTTTGGCCAAAAATCCTTTAAGGCTTTAGACTTACAATTTTTGTCATTTCGGCCAAAAATGGATTTTGTTCAAAATTTCAGTATAGGTACTCCTGAATGTGCTGCTTAAGGATCTGTTAACCAAAATTTGATATCTTGATTATAACTTGTTCAAATGGCTTTTAGAAAATGTTCAAATGATTTTTAGAATATTTTAATTACTTTTGCAATGCTAATTACTCGCCACTTATGGGTTTTCGAGGTCATTTCTTGGTGCTTGTGTATTATTCTGGATGTACTTAAATAGTTAGGCACATTAAATTTTAGTTCAGAGAGAAAAAGTATTTTTGGCCAAAAATCCTTTAAGGCTTTAGACTTACAATTTTTGTCATTTTCGGCCAAAAAATGGATTTTGTTCAAAATTTCAGTATAGGTACTCCTGAATGTGCTGCTTAAGGATCTGTTAACCAAAATTTGATATCTTGATTATAACTTGTTCAAATGGCTTTTAGAAAATGTTCAAATGATTTTTAGAATATTTTAATTACTTTTGCAATGCTAATTACTCGCCACTTATGGGTTTTCGAGGTCATTTCTTGGTGCTTGTGTATTATTCTGGATGTACTTAAATAGTTAGGCACATTAAATTTTAGTTCAGAGAGAAAAAGTATTTTTGGCCAAAAATCCTTTAAGGCTTTAGACTTACAATTTTTGTCATTTCGGCCAAAAAATGGATTTTGTTCAAAATTTCAGTATAGGTACTCCTGAATGTGCTGCTTAAGGATCTGTTAACCAAAATTTGATATCTTGATTATAACTTGTTCAAATGGCTTTTAGAAAATGTTCAAATGATTTTTAGAATATTTTAATTACTTTTGCAATGCTAATTACTCGCCACTTATGGGTTTTCGAGGTCATTTCTTGGTGCTTGTGTATTATTCTGGATGTACTTAAATAGTTAGGCACATTAAATTTTAGTTCAGAGAGAAAAAGTATTTTTGGCCAAAAATCCTTTAAGGCTTTAGACTTACAATTTTTGTCATTTTCGGCCAAAAAATGGATTTTGTTCAAAATTTCAGTATAGGTACTCCTGAATGTGCTGCTTAAGGATCTGTTAACCAAAATTTGATATCTTGATTATAACTTGTTCAAATGGCTTTTAGAAAATGTTCAAATGATTTTTAGAATATTTTAATTACTTTTGCAATGCTAATTACTCGCCACTTATGGGTTTTCGAGGTCATTTCTTGGTGCTTGTGTATTATTCTGGATGTACTTAAATAGTTAGGCACATTAAATTTTAGTTCAGAGAGAAAAAGTATTTTTGGCCAAAAATCCTTTAAGGCTTTAGACTTACAATTTTTGTCATTTCGGCCAAAAAATGGATTTTGTTCAAAATTTCAGTATAGGTACTCCTGAATGTGCTGCTTAAGGATCTGTTAACCAAAATTTGATATCTTGATTATAACTTGTTCAAATGGCTTTTAGAAAATGTTCAAATGATTTTTAGAATATTTTAATTACTTTTGCAATGCTAATTACTCGCCACTTATGGGTTTTCGAGGTCATTTCTTGGTGCTTGTGTATTATTCTGGATGTACTTAAATAGTTAGGCACATTAAATTTTAGTTCAGAGAGAAAAAGTATTTTTGGCCAAAAATCCTTTAAGGCTTTAGACTTACAATTTTTGTCATTTTCGGCCAAAAATGGATTTTGTTCAAAATTTCAGTATAGGTACTCCTGAATGTGCTGCTTAAGGATCTGTTAACCAAAATTTGATATCTTGATTATAACTTGTTCAAATGGCTTTTAGAAAATGTTCAAATGATTTTTAGAATATTTTAATTACTTTTGCAATGCTAATTACTCGCCACTTATGGGTTTTCGAGGTCATTTCTTGGTGCTTGTGTATTATTCTGGATGTACTTAAATAGTTAGGCACATTAAATTTTAGTTCAGAGAGAAAAAGTATTTTTGGCCAAAAATCCTTTAAGGCTTTAGACTTACAATTTTTGTCATTTTCGGCCAAAAAATGGATTTTGTTCAAAATTTCAGTATAGGTACTCCTGAATGTGCTGCTTAAGGATCTGTTAACCAAAATTTGATATCTTGATTATAACTTGTTCAAATGGCTTTTAGAAAATGTTCAAATGATTTTTAGAATATTTTAATTACTTTTGCAATGCTAATTACTCGCCACTTATGGGTTTTCGAGGTCATTTCTTGGTGCTTGTGTATTATTCTGGATGTACTTAAATAGTTAGGCACATTAAATTTTAGTTCAGAGAGAAAAAGTATTTTTGGCCAAAAATCCTTTAAGGCTTTAGACTTACAATTTTTGTCATTTCGGCCAAAAAATGGATTTTGTTCAAAATTTCAGTATAGGTACTCCTGAATGTGCTGCTTAAGGATCTGTTAACCAAAATTTGATATCTTGATTATAACTTGTTCAAATGGCTTTTAGAAAATGTTCAAATGATTTTTAGAATATTTTAATTACTTTTGCAATGCTAATTACTCGCCACTTATGGGTTTTCGAGGTCATTTCTTGGTGCTTGTGTATTATTCTGGATGTACTTAAATAGTTAGGCACATTAAATTTTAGTTCAGAGAGAAAAAGTATTTTTGGCCAAAAATCCTTTAAGGCTTTAGACTTACAATTTTTGTCATTTCGGCCAAAAAATGGATTTTGTTCAAAATTTCAGTATAGGTACTCCTGAATGTGCTGCTTAAGGATCTGTTAACCAAAATTTGATATCTTGATTATAACTTGTTCAAATGGCTTTTAGAAAATGTTCAAATGATTTTTAGAATATTTTAATTACTTTTGCAATGCTAATTACTCGCCACTTATGGGTTTTCGAGGTCATTTCTTGGTGCTTGTGTATTATTCTGGATGTACTTAAATAGTTAGGCACATTAAATTTTAGTTCAGAGAGAAAAAGTATTTTTGGCCAAAAATCCTTTAAGGCTTTAGACTTACAATTTTTGTCATTTCGGCCAAAAAATGGATTTTGTTCAAAATTTCAGTATAGGTACTCCTGAATGTGCTGCTTAAGGATCTGTTAACCAAAATTTGATATCTTGATTATAACTTGTTCAAATGGCTTTTAGAAAATGTTCAAATGATTTTTAGAATATTTTAATTACTTTTGCAATGCTAATTACTCGCCACTTATGGGTTTTCGAGGTCATTTCTTGGTGCTTGTGTATTATTCTGGATGTACTTAAATAGTTAGGCACATTAAATTTTAGTTCAGAGAGAAAAAGTATTTTTGGCCAAAAATCCTTTAAGGCTTTAGACTTACAATTTTTGTCATTTCGGCCAAAAATGGATTTTGTTCAAAATTTCAGTATAGGTACTCCTGAATGTGCTGCTTAAGGATCTGTTAACCAAAATTTGATATCTTGATTATAACTTGTTCAAATGGCTTTTAGAAAATGTTCAAATGATTTTTAGAATATTTTAATTACTTTTGCAATGCTAATTACTCGCCACTTATGGGTTTTCGAGGTCATTTCTTGGTGCTTGTGTATTATTCTGGATGTACTTAAATAGTTAGGCACATTAAATTTTAGTTCAGAGAGAAAAAGTATTTTTGGCCAAAAATCCTTTAAGGCTTTAGACTTACAATTTTTGTCATTTCGGCCAAAAAATGGATTTTGTTCAAAATTTCAGTATAGGTACTCCTGAATGTGCTGCTTAAGGATCTGTTAACCAAAATTTGATATCTTGATTATAACTTGTTCAAATGGCTTTTAGAAAATGTTCAAATGATTTTTAGAATATTTTAATTACTTTTGCAATGCTAATTACTCGCCACTTATGGGTTTTCGAGGTCATTTCTTGGTGCTTGTGTATTATTCTGGATGTACTTAAATAGTTAGGCACATTAAATTTTAGTTCAGAGAGAAAAAGTATTTTTGGCCAAAAATCCTTTAAGGCTTTAGACTTACAATTTTTGTCATTTTCGGCCAAAAATGGATTTTGTTCAAAATTTCAGTATAGGTACTCCTGAATGTGCTGCTTAAGGATCTGTTAACCAAAATTTGATATCTTGATTATAACTTGTTCAAATGGCTTTTAGAAAATGTTCAAATGATTTTTAGAATATTTTAATTACTTTTGCAATGCTAATTACTCGCCACTTATGGGTTTTCGAGGTCATTTCTTGGTGCTTGTGTATTATTCTGGATGTACTTAAATAGTTAGGCACATTAAATTTTAGTTCAGAGAGAAAAAGTATTTTTGGCCAAAAATCCTTTAAGGCTTTAGACTTACAATTTTTGTCATTTCGGCCAAAAAATGGATTTTGTTCAAAATTTCAGTATAGGTACTCCTGAATGTGCTGCTTAAGGATCTGTTAACCAAAATTTGATATCTTGATTATAACTTGTTCAAATGGCTTTTAGAAAATGTTCAAATGATTTTTAGAATATTTTAATTACTTTTGCAATGCTAATTACTCGCCACTTATGGGTTTTCGAGGTCATTTCTTGGTGCTTGTGTATTATTCTGGATGTACTTAAATAGTTAGGCACATTAAATTTTAGTTCAGAGAGAAAAAGTATTTTTGGCCAAAAATCCTTTAAGGCTTTAGACTTACAATTTTTGTCATTTTCGGCCAAAAAATGGATTTTGTTCAAAATTTCAGTATAGGTACTCCTGAATGTGCTGCTTAAGGATCTGTTAACCAAAATTTGATATCTTGATTATAACTTGTTCAAATGGCTTTTAGAAAATGTTCAAATGATTTTTAGAATATTTTAATTACTTTTGCAATGCTAATTACTCGCCACTTATGGGTTTTCGAGGTCATTTCTTGGTGCTTGTGTATTATTCTGGATGTACTTAAATAGTTAGGCACATTAAATTTTAGTTCAGAGAGAAAAAGTATTTTTGGCCAAAAATCCTTTAAGGCTTTAGACTTACAATTTTTGTCATTTTCGGCCAAAAAATGGATTTTGTTCAAAATTTCAGTATAGGTACTCCTGAATGTGCTGCTTAAGGATCTGTTAACCAAAATTTGATATCTTGATTATAACTTGTTCAAATGGCTTTTAGAAAATGTTCAAATGATTTTTAGAATATTTTAATTACTTTTGCAATGCTAATTACTCGCCACTTATGGGTTTTCGAGGTCATTTCTTGGTGCTTGTGTATTATTCTGGATGTACTTAAATAGTTAGGCACATTAAATTTTAGTTCAGAGAGAAAAAGTATTTTTGGCCAAAAATCCTTTAAGGCTTTAGACTTACAATTTTTGTCATTTCGGCCAAAAAATGGATTTTGTTCAAAATTTCAGTATAGGTACTCCTGAATGTGCTGCTTAAGGATCTGTTAACCAAAATTTGATATCTTGATTATAACTTGTTCAAATGGCTTTTAGAAAATGTTCAAATGATTTTTAGAATATTTTAATTACTTTTGCAATGCTAATTACTCGCCACTTATGGGTTTTCGAGGTCATTTCTTGGTGCTTGTGTATTATTCTGGATGTACTTAAATAGTTAGGCACATTAAATTTTAGTTCAGAGAGAAAAAGTATTTTTGGCCAAAAATCCTTTAAGGCTTTAGACTTACAATTTTTGTCATTTTCGGCCAAAAAATGGATTTTGTTCAAAATTTCAGTATAGGTACTCCTGAATGTGCTGCTTAAGGATCTGTTAACCAAAATTTGATATCTTGATTATAACTTGTTCAAATGGCTTTTAGAAAATGTTCAAATGATTTTTAGAATATTTTAATTACTTTTGCAATGCTAATTACTCGCCACTTATGGGTTTTCGAGGTCATTTCTTGGTGCTTGTGTATTATTCTGGATGTACTTAAATAGTTAGGCACATTAAATTTTAGTTCAGAGAGAAAAAGTATTTTTGGCCAAAAATCCTTTAAGGCTTTAGACTTACAATTTTTGTCATTTTCGGCCAAAAAATGGATTTTGTTCAAAATTTCAGTATAGGTACTCCTGAATGTGCTGCTTAAGGATCTGTTAACCAAAATTTGATATCTTGATTATAACTTGTTCAAATGGCTTTTAGAAAATGTTCAAATGATTTTTAGAATATTTTAATTACTTTTGCAATGCTAATTACTCGCCACTTATGGGTTTTCGAGGTCATTTCTTGGTGCTTGTGTATTATTCTGGATGTACTTAAATAGTTAGGCACATTAAATTTTAGTTCAGAGAGAAAAAGTATTTTTGGCCAAAAATCCTTTAAGGCTTTAGACTTACAATTTTTGTCATTTTCGGCCAAAAAATGGATTTTGTTCAAAATTTCAGTATAGGTACTCCTGAATGTGCTGCTTAAGGATCTGTTAACCAAAATTTGATATCTTGATTATAACTTGTTCAAATGGCTTTTAGAAAATGTTCAAATGATTTTTAGAATATTTTAATTACTTTTGCAATGCTAATTACTCGCCACTTATGGGTTTTCGAGGTCATTTCTTGGTGCTTGTGTATTATTCTGGATGTACTTAAATAGTTAGGCACATTAAATTTTAGTTCAGAGAGAAAAAGTATTTTTGGCCAAAAATCCTTTAAGGCTTTAGACTTACAATTTTTGTCATTTCGGCCAAAAATGGATTTTGTTCAAAATTTCAGTATAGGTACTCCTGAATGTGCTGCTTAAGGATCTGTTAACCAAAATTTGATATCTTGATTATAACTTGTTCAAATGGCTTTTAGAAAATGTTCAAATGATTTTTAGAATATTTTAATTACTTTTGCAATGCTAATTACTCGCCACTTATGGGTTTTCGAGGTCATTTCTTGGTGCTTGTGTATTATTCTGGATGTACTTAAATAGTTAGGCACATTAAATTTTAGTTCAGAGAGAAAAAGTATTTTTGGCCAAAAATCCTTTAAGGCTTTAGACTTACAATTTTTGTCATTTTCGGCCAAAAAATGGATTTTGTTCAAAATTTCAGTATAGGTACTCCTGAATGTGCTGCTTAAGGATCTGTTAACCAAAATTTGATATCTTGATTATAACTTGTTCAAATGGCTTTTAGAAAATGTTCAAATGATTTTTAGAATATTTTAATTACTTTTGCAATGCTAATTACTCGCCACTTATGGGTTTTCGAGGTCATTTCTTGGTGCTTGTGTATTATTCTGGATGTACTTAAATAGTTAGGCACATTAAATTTTAGTTCAGAGAGAAAAAGTATTTTTGGCCAAAAATCCTTTAAGGCTTTAGACTTACAATTTTTGTCATTTTCGGCCAAAAAATGGATTTTGTTCAAAATTTCAGTATAGGTACTCCTGAATGTGCTGCTTAAGGATCTGTTAACCAAAATTTGATATCTTGATTATAACTTGTTCAAATGGCTTTTAGAAAATGTTCAAATGATTTTTAGAATATTTTAATTACTTTTGCAATGCTAATTACTCGCCACTTATGGGTTTTCGAGGTCATTTCTTGGTGCTTGTGTATTATTCTGGATGTACTTAAATAGTTAGGCACATTAAATTTTAGTTCAGAGAGAAAAAGTATTTTTGGCCAAAAATCCTTTAAGGCTTTAGACTTACAATTTTTGTCATTTCGGCCAAAAAATGGATTTTGTTCAAAATTTCAGTATAGGTACTCCTGAATGTGCTGCTTAAGGATCTGTTAACCAAAATTTGATATCTTGATTATAACTTGTTCAAATGGCTTTTAGAAAATGTTCAAATGATTTTTAGAATATTTTAATTACTTTTGCAATGCTAATTACTCGCCACTTATGGGTTTTCGAGGTCATTTCTTGGTGCTTGTGTATTATTCTGGATGTACTTAAATAGTTAGGCACATTAAATTTTAGTTCAGAGAGAAAAAGTATTTTTGGCCAAAAATCCTTTAAGGCTTTAGACTTACAATTTTTGTCATTTTCGGCCAAAAATGGATTTTGTTCAAAATTTCAGTATAGGTACTCCTGAATGTGCTGCTTAAGGATCTGTTAACCAAAATTTGATATCTTGATTATAACTTGTTCAAATGGCTTTTAGAAAATGTTCAAATGATTTTTAGAATATTTTAATTACTTTTGCAATGCTAATTACTCGCCACTTATGGGTTTTCGAGGTCATTTCTTGGTGCTTGTGTATTATTCTGGATGTACTTAAATAGTTAGGCACATTAAATTTTAGTTCAGAGAGAAAAAGTATTTTTGGCCAAAAATCCTTTAAGGCTTTAGACTTACAATTTTTGTCATTTCGGCCAAAAATGGATTTTGTTCAAAATTTCAGTATAGGTACTCCTGAATGTGCTGCTTAAGGATCTGTTAACCAAAATTTGATATCTTGATTATAACTTGTTCAAATGGCTTTTAGAAAATGTTCAAATGATTTTTAGAATATTTTAATTACTTTTGCAATGCTAATTACTCGCCACTTATGGGTTTTCGAGGTCATTTCTTGGTGCTTGTGTATTATTCTGGATGTACTTAAATAGTTAGGCACATTAAATTTTAGTTCAGAGAGAAAAAGTATTTTTGGCCAAAAATCCTTTAAGGCTTTAGACTTACAATTTTTGTCATTTTCGGCCAAAAAATGGATTTTGTTCAAAATTTCAGTATAGGTACTCCTGAATGTGCTGCTTAAGGATCTGTTAACCAAAATTTGATATCTTGATTATAACTTGTTCAAATGGCTTTTAGAAAATGTTCAAATGATTTTTAGAATATTTTAATTACTTTTGCAATGCTAATTACTCGCCACTTATGGGTTTTCGAGGTCATTTCTTGGTGCTTGTGTATTATTCTGGATGTACTTAAATAGTTAGGCACATTAAATTTTAGTTCAGAGAGAAAAAGTATTTTTGGCCAAAAATCCTTTAAGGCTTTAGACTTACAATTTTTGTCATTTTCGGCCAAAAATGGATTTTGTTCAAAATTTCCCTATAGGTACTCCTGAATGTGCTGCTTAAGGATCTGTTAACCAAAATTTGATATCTTGATTATAACTTGTTCAAATGGCTTTTAGAAAATGTTCAAATGATTTTTAGAATATTTTAATTACTTTTGCAATGCTAATTACTCGCCACTTATGGGTTTTCGAGGCCATTTCTTGGTGCTTGTGTATTATTCTGGATGTACTTAAATAGTTAGGCACATTAAATTTTAGTTCAGAGAGAAAAAGTATTTTTGGCCAAAAATCCTTTAAGGCTTTAGACTTACAATTTTTGTCATTTTCGGCCAAAAATGGATTTTGTTCAAAATTTCCCTATAGGTACTCCTGAATGTGCTGCTTAAGGATCTGTTAACCAAAATTTGATATCTTGATTATAACTTGTTCAAAAGCCTTTAGAAAATGTTCAAATGCTTTTTAGAATATTTTAATTACTTTTGCAATGCTAATTACTCGCCACTCATGGGTTTTCGAGGTCATTTCTTGGTGCTTGTGTATTATTCTGGATGTACTTAAATAGTTAGGCACATTAAATTTTAGTTCAGAGAGAAAAAGTATTTTTGGCCAAAAATCCTTTAAGGCTTTAGACTTACAATTTTTGTCATTTTCGGCCAAAAAATGGATTTTGTTCAAAATTTCAGTATAGGTACTCCTGAATGTGCTGCTTAAGGATCTGTTAACCAAAATTTGATATCTTGATTATAACTTGTTCAAATGGCTTTTAGAAAATGTTCAAATGATTTTTAGAATATTTTAATTACTTTTGCAATGCTAATTACTCGCCACTTATGGGTTTTCGAGGTCATTTCTTGGTGCTTGTGTATTATTCTGGATGTACTTAAATAGTTAGGCACATTAAATTTTAGTTCAGAGAGAAAAAGTATTTTTGGCCAAAAATCCTTTAAGGCTTTAGACTTACAATTTTTGTCAATCTCGGCCAAAAAATGGATTTTGTTCAAAATTTCAGTATAGGCACTCCTGAATGTGCTGCTTAAGGATCTGTTAACCAAAATTTGATGTCTTGATTATAACTTGTTCAAAAGGCTTTTAGAAAATGTTCAAATGATTTTTAGAATATTTTAATTACTTTTGCAATGCTAATTACTCGCCACTCATGGGTTTTCGAGGTCATTTCTTGGTGCTTGTGTATTATTCTGGATGTACTTAAATAGTTAGGCACATTAAATTTTAGTTCAGAGAGAAAAAGTATTTTTGGCCAAAAATCCTTTAAGGCTTTAGACTTACAATTTTTGTCATTTTCGGCCAAAAAATGGATTTTGTTCAAAATTTCAGTATAGGTACTCCTGAATGTGCTGCTTAAGGATCTGTTAACCAAAATTTGATATCTTGATTATAACTTGTTCAAATGGCCTTTAGAAAATGTTCAAATGATTTTTGGAATATTTTAATTTTTTTGCAATGCTAATTACTCGCCACTTATGGGTTTTCGAGGTCATTTCTTGGTGCTTCTGTATTATTCTGGATGTACTTAAATAGTTAGGCACATTAAATTTTAGTTCAGAGAGAAAAAGTATTTTTGGCCAAAAATCCTTTAAGGCTTTAGACTTACAATTTTTGTCATTTCGGCCAAAAATGGATTTTGTTCAAAATTTCAGTATAGGTACTCCTGAATGTGCTGCTTAAGGATCTGTTAACCAAAATTTGATATCTTGATTATAACTTGTTCAAATGGCTTTTAGAAAATGTTCAAATGATTTTTAGAATATTTTAATTACTTTTGCAATGCTAATTACTCGCCACTTATGGGTTTTCGAGGTCATTTCTTGGTGCTTGTGTATTATTCTGGATGTACTTAAATAGTTAGGCACATTAAATTTTAGTTCAGAGAGAAAAAGTATTTTTGGCCAAAAATCCTTTAAGGCTTTAGACTTACAATTTTTGTCATTTCGGCCAAAAAATGGATTTTGTTCAAAATTTCAGTATAGGTACTCCTGAATGTGCTGCTTAAGGATCTGTTAACCAAAATTTGATATCTTGATTATAACTTGTTCAAATGGCCTTTAGAAAATGTTCAAATGATTTTTAGAATATTTTAATTACTTTTGCAATGCTAATTACTCGCCACTTATGGGTTTTCGAGGTCATTTCTTGGTGCTTGTGTATTATTCTGGATGTACTTAAATAGTTAGGCACATTAAATTTTAGTTCAGAGAGAAAAAGTATTTTTGGCCAAAAATCCTTTAAGGCTTTAGACTTACAATTTTTGTCATTTCGGCCAAAAAATGGATTTTGTTCAAAATTTCAGTATAGGTACTCCTGAATGTGCTGCTTAAGGATCTGTTAACCAAAATTTGATATCTTGATTATAACTTGTTCAAATGGCTTTTAGAAAATGTTCAAATGATTTTTAGAATATTTTAATTACTTTTGCAATGCTAATTACTCGCCACTTATGGGTTTTCGAGGTCATTTCTTGGTGCTTGTGTATTATTCTGGATGTACTTAAATAGTTAGGCACATTAAATTTTAGTTCAGAGAGAAAAAGTATTTTTGGCCAAAAATCCTTTAAGGCTTTAGACTTACAATTTTTGTCATTTTCGGCCAAAAAATGGATTTTGTTCAAAATTTCAGTATAGGTACTCCTGAATGTGCTGCTTAAGGATCTGTTAACCAAAATTTGATATCTTGATTATAACTTGTTCAAATGGCTTTAGAAAATGTTCAAATGATTTTTAGAATATTTTAATTACTTTTGCAATGCTAATTACTCGCCACTTATGGGTTTTCGAGGTCATTTCTTGGTGCTTGTGTATTATTCTGGATGTACTTAAATAGTTAGGCACATTAAATTTTAGTTCAGAGAGAAAAAGTATTTTTGGCCAAAAATCCTTTAAGGCTTTAGACTTACAATTTTTGTCAATTTCGGCCAAAAAATGGATTTTGTTCAAAATTTCAGTATAGGTACTCCTGAATGTGCTGCTTAAGGATCTGTTAACCAAAATTTGATATCTTGATTATAACTTGTTCAAATGGCTTTTAGAAAATGTTCAAATGATTTTTAGAATATTTTAATTACTTTTGCAATGCTAATTACTCGCCACTTATGGGTTTT
The DNA here is from genome assembly GCA_958450375.1 of Homarus gammarus. NCBI lineage: Eukaryota > Metazoa > Arthropoda > Malacostraca > Decapoda > Nephropidae > Homarus > Homarus gammarus. The sequence continues at coordinate 18,031 of CAUDMG010003013.1, forward strand.
CGAGGTCATTTCTTGGTGCTTGTGTATTATTCTGGATGTACTTAAATAGTTAGGCACATTAAATTTTAGTTCAGAGAGAAAAAGTATTTTTGGCCAAAAATCCTTTAAGGCTTTAGACTTACAATTTTTGTCATTTCGGCCAAAAAATGGATTTTGTTCAAAATTTCACTATAGGTACTCCTGAATGTGCTGCTTAAGGATCTGTTAACCAAAATTTGATATCTTGATTACAACTTGTTCAAATGGCTTTTAGAAAATGTTCAAATGATTTTTAGAATATTTTAATTACTTTTGCAATGCTAATTACTCGCCACTTATGGGTTTTCGAGGCCATTTCTTGGTGCTTGTGTGTTATTATGGATGTACTTAAATAGTTAGGCACATTAAATTTTAGTTCAGAGAGAAAACGTATTTTTGGCGAAAAATCCTTTAAGGCTTTAGACTTACAATTTTTGTCATTTTCGGCCCAAAAATGGATTTTGTTCAAAATTTCAGTATAGGTACTCCTGAATGTAAGTCTTATGCCTTAAAGGATTTTTGGCCAAAAATACTTTTTCTCTCTGAACTAAAATTTAATTGTGCCTACAGTAACTATTTAAGTACATCCAGAATAATACACAAGCACCAAGAAATGACCTCGAAAACCCATAAGTGGCGAGTAATTAGCATTGCAGAGGTAATTAAAATATTCTAAAAATCATTTGAACATTTTCTAAAAGCCATTTGAACAAGTTATCATCAAGATATCAAATTTTGGTTAACAGATCCTTAAGCTGTACAATAAGGGATCTTGAATGTGCTCTCACCTGCCCACGAGCTTGTATACCTGTCTGTAGGTTGACGAGAACTAAAGGGCTGTGCTCTTAGGGGTGGTTAAGGCTGGTAGCTGTCATGTCTCAGTATGTCAGGGTTGTGTTTCTGTTAGGAAGAAAGATTGACCATCCATGTCTGCGTCAGGAGAAGACTGTCTACAACTAACCAGACAGCCAGACAGACAGACAGACACGCTCTCTCTCTCTCTCTCTCTCAATACATACTTTACTTTAAACCCTTTTCTTATGTAATTTTCTTGCTAGACCGGCCTACGTCATACTTCCTCCATCCTCCTTCCATTTCCCAATCCTCTTCTTCCTTTTCTTCTTCCTCCTCCTCCTCCTCCCCCCCCCCCCCCATTTTTCCTCCTCCTCTTACCCTCTCCCTACTTTTTCTCCTACACTCCCCCCCTCCCCCTCACCTCTCTCCCTTCTCTCACTCTTCCTCACCTCCTCCCCCCCCCATCCTCCTACATTCCCCCTCCTCCTACCCCATCAATTAACCCAGAAACCCCCTCACCAACAAGGTAGTATCAGGAGAAGAAAAAAAATGTGAGGAAAAAATGTGGTCTACGTGCTGACCTGCAGACCACTCTCTCCCTCCCTAGCCTGGGATGGGGAGAAGGGAGGGAGGTGGGGAGAAGGGAGGGAGGTGGGGAGAGGGGAGAGAGGTGGGGGGAGGAGAGAGAGGTGGGGAGAAGAGAAAGAGACAATAACCATACAAGAAGGAGAATATAATAAATAATTGACAATATTTCAACAAACTAGGAAGAAGATAGTTACACTCGAGTCATAATCCAGTGTTTATTTTGGCTGGGATCAATGACGTCTTTATTTACGTTGCTTGGTGAATGAAGGTCAGAGTAAACAAATAACAAGGGAGGCGTGGCAGTGTACAGTTCTTCCCTGCTGGCCTCTACCGACTCGCTTCTGCATTGCATATATGTATTCTGAGTCAGTGTTAATTTGCATGAATAGTTGAGTGAATATATCTATATATCTATCTATCAATCTATCTGTCTGTCTATCTGTCTGTCTGTGTCCAACTAATTGACGTTCTATAGGGATATTTTTTTTGTCTTAATTGCTATAATATAAAAAAATAATTGATATATTGTAAAATTTATTCTAATTTATGGCGTTTATTTTCATAACCGAACAATACCTACATTAGGTTAGGTTAGGTTCACTAATGATGAAAGACACTGGTACACCACATTTCTTGACCTATTATTAAATTTAATACCAGACAACCCCAGCAATATCACAATCAGCTATGCTTTTGATATTCCTATACATACTAAAACTCATCGTGAAATGCAAACCACCCTGAACCATGTATACGCAGCCTGTGAGAAACTTGGTCTCATTATCTCCACTAAGGTGTTCAACAAGCTGGTAACCGCAAACGCAGCCCCGCCAAGTTCAAGATAGGTAACAACACTATTGACTATGTTTTTTCTTTTAAATATCTTGGTGTCTCCGTCCGTTGTACCCTACCTGCCATACAACAGCTAACCCGCCATGTACTGACAGACTGAAACCTCTTAGAAGTGTAACGGGGTACAGCCCACATTATGGTGCTAATATTAGAAATATTAAAACAATGTACCTAGGCTATATATGATCTTTGATAGATTACCACACACCAGCCCTGGTCCTTCGTGACGAGAGAGACATTGACAAACCCGAAAAAATGCAAAATAAAGCCCTCAGAATTATCCTAGGATGCCCCATGAACGCTTAAGTACTTAATATGAGGAAAGAACTACAGTAGGTATACTCAGTGTCACAGATAGAATAATTGAAGTCAACCTCATGATAGCCCTCAGGCTCTTGCGTCGTGAATCCAAACTACAGCTACACATATGAAGCGCTATTCAGACACAACAGCGCTTCTTACCACCCTGGCGGACAATTCCCTTCGATATCACCAATATTATTCGCAATAGCGACCTATCCGCCAAAACGATTAATTATACAAAGCTTTTATCTCTAACACACTGCTAAGTGAGAGCTCTTGAACACATACACACCCTACAGACTGATGATAACATCACACAGACCATCTACACTGATGGATCTCCTAACCCTGCCTGTGGGAGGGCTGGAAGTACTGTCGTTGTGACTCTACCTAACGGCAATACAGTTGAGAAAGGAGTTAGGATTAACAACTGGGCATCCACTCTACAACTGTCAACTGAATTAGTTGACATTAAATATGTTGAAACTACAGTCACTGGCAGTCTCATCACCACTGATTCTCTATCCTCACTACTTGCCGTTGCATCCTCAACACAAATATGCTAACCTTGTTGACGGGGATGTCAAGATCAAACTGTTGTGGATCCCCTCTCACATAGACCTCAAAGAACATGACAGAGTTGATGCCCTCGCCAAACGCGCGTCTAACAGAGACACTGTTGTATACAAATTGGGTCTGTCAAAAATAATCATTAAAACTGTAATTAGGGAGGAACTTGATGATTTTGGCGCAAGCAGACTAGTGCAAACAGGCACTAGTAGATCCATAGTTTAATGATGAGATATATCAAATGAAACATGTATATGCAGCAAGTAACAAGATCACTAGATTAAGAGATGTTGTAACCGCTAGACTGAGGTTAGGATATAAGTACCTCTGGCATACTTGCCCCTCAGGCAGATGTGAACAAAACTAGATGCAAAGTGTGTAGTCAGGTATATGGCCACACACTCGAACACTACGTCCCCGACTGCGTGACGATAGAACATTTTAGGGACAGGTTCAAGCACACTGTGTGTGAAATGGCACAACACTATCTCTAATGGTAAGATAGCAGACATATTAAGACTATATTCACTTTTTGCACCCAGTAGCTATTTCCCATTTAAAGAACCAAACACACAATGTGCTTGAATACTTCTCCCGCAGAGGTGAACAACAAGGAATAAACAATTGAAATTGAAAATTGAATTGAGGTGAACAACAAAGTGTGCGGCCAGACACACTGCCTCACACTCCTATACTCACGCCCTGCAGTTGTGATTAAGTCACCCTCTATGTACATAACTAAACATTCACTGTATTAGATACACTCTAACACACCCTTTGTGACCTCTACTCTGTAATCCTTTTGCGCTACCGTTCACAGGATGACTATGGGGGTGCACAATAAACTAGCCGCTGTACTTGTCAAAATTTAAAAATTCAAATTCACCACCACACTATAGTAGAGAACCCTAAGTTGTGGTGAATCTGGCCAAAAGTCAACTAAACGGAGGTCAGAGTATCATTAGACGATCAATATTTCTTGCTAAAACAAAACAAAACATAACATTATTTTATCAAACTTGGAAATCCTCTGTACAGCTTCACCTTCACGACACCTATTAACTGAGTAGGTTCTGTTGTTAGTAGTTCATTACTTTTACTGGTCTCACCTGATAATTAACCACATTAACGCTACCTGGGGATTAGGTTAGCGTTAAGGTGGTTAATGCTCAGGTGGTGCGTTTCTATTTTTTTTTTTCCATTTACTACACAGTAATGCTTTCACCAAGTCCGTTATTGTTGGTGACTTTGTTTTAGAATATTATATCTCCGAAGTGTTTTAGAATATCATAATATAAAAAAGTGTAATTAACACCTACAGTGATTCTTGGAATGCTTGAAAATTTGGTAACCTAACCTAACCTAACCTAATCATTCGGGTTGGTCTTGATCGTGGCCACAACATTACCGAGTCTTCGGCTCAGTTCTGTGTGTGGGTGTAAAAGGCCGTTTAACAAAAGCCGTCAGTACAAAAAAGGCTAAGAAACATGAAGTGAACATACAAGTAAATTATGAGTAATTGATATTTTTACAGTGGACGAAAAGAAGCTGCTCTTGTAGCCCCGTGTGAGGTCAAACAGCAACTTGTGTACGAGAACCCGAGATGGTGTAGCAGCTTTGTCCTAGCCATAATGATCAGAGGGAATTAAGAGGACCAATGTACTGAAAGCTTCTTGATAATTGGGTTTTAGTCGCTCAATGACACTACTCCAGGGATCCATCCCATCGTTCCACAGTACACGAAGGCGCGGCGGGATTCTCACTGACGTCGTAAGTATTTGCTGATGACATTACCTCCGCCACATGACCCTGGTGACCACAGCACTACACAGTTATGACACAAAATGTTCATTGTGGAACTCGTTTGACATGTTGTTGTGATATATTGAGATGGCTAGTCTGGTTAACATTTAACTACTCAAAACACACACACACACTAACACACAATAGAAGTTACAATTGTTAAAGTCAACTATTGCCACAGGGAATAAACAAAGACGTCACAGGCCAAGGTAAACACCTCCTGTAAACATGCTTTATGTGCTATGTTTGTCGTTAATAATTCGTCACCACTAATATACGGCTGAGTACCAAGGCCTAAATATTTAACGAAAGAGTTTCTTCCGAGTTTGTGGTTTAAGGTGGACGCCGTACAGTGCTACACCATTATAATGCTCAACACCACAGAGGTGGTTCAGCTGCCTTCCTGTTCAAATTCAAACAGAAGTAATTATCATTCTGTGCACGTTTCCAGCTGTTGTTCAGTAATTTAATTTATTTTTGTACTCTGTAGTGACCATAATATAATAATTATATTGCAGGTCATTTTTGTGTGAAACAATAAAAATACACGCACTAACAATTAAATTTGTTACAGTCAGCAAACCTTTGTATATGAAGACGCAGCACACCTAGTATATAGTGGACTACTGATGTTTCATAACAAAATGCTGTACAGTACCACAGTACAATACAGTACAGTACAGTACAGTACAATAGAACCATCATGCAGTCGTCGATCGCTCTGCCCGGACGTGCAGCTGGGTTCCCTGACTGACAGCGGTAGTCCAGATTTTTGTACTCTTTAAGCACTAACGGTGTAGCAATATATTCTGAGTGCCTCATGGTAATTAGGATACAACAGTAAGTGTTGAACATTAGGTCTTTAAGTGTGTATTTTAGCTTAATACATCCAGTACTTAGTCATCAAGAATTAAAATTTATCATACACCCCTTTGCTTCCAGAACACTGGAGAGCGACAATAAGCTTGAGGGTTTCCTATCTACCATCACTGGTCACCCTCGCCAGAACGTTAATAACAGCTTAGACTTAACTGCAAGTTCACCAATGATGCGAAGCTTTGGATCACATGAAAATTAGCCCCACTTTATTTCACCTGATGATTAAACTCTCATAATCGTATCAGTAATGGGCACCCGCGGCCCAGCGAGGCTCAGAGTGCGGCTCGCAAGATTTCTGTTGATCGTTGTCCTTGAGTACAGAAATATTATAAAAATGAGTACACTCGGCGGGCCAACCTGTAGGTGCCAACATTAAATATATATTTACGAAATATATTTTTTATATAATTAATTTAAAATATAATTTATCAACACATTTACACAAATATTTTTCAAAATATGGCACTGGGGTGGCGCAGTGCCCCCCCCCCCCCCCCTGGTGTGCGGGCAATTTGCGTCAGAATTTGTCCGTTGCGGCCGTGGTGTGAACGGTTTTTGAGAGTATAAAGCAGACTTAAAGGTGAAATACGTTGGAGGAGGGGGGGGGGGGGGGATTTTCTTGTGATCCTCTAAACTCTCCAATTCCTTTAGGCTCTCAAGTGACAACTTTTTTTTTCTTCAGTACCGGAAATCAAGATAAATATTTTTAAGAATTGTTTCTGAGAAATTATCTTCGCCATAAGAATATAATAATACTTACAGTATATTCAGCTGGTTGTCATAATGAAGGTCTCGTCTCATTACTTGCACTAATATTGTTGGCGTGTAAAGTTAACAGTTATCTGATGTACTCGTTAAGTCTAATTTGTCAAACTCAGTTAAGTGGTCAAATTATTTTTTATGAAATATTCAACAAACTAGTTTTTAGGAATTACGAGTTGCTTATATTAATTGTATATTTTAGTGTTCAGTGTTTATAACCAAAATACTTTATTTGGAATCTGTCTTGATCTTAAGCAATAGCCACTGCCAGTTTGAATTCTGCTGTAACCATTTATCATCACTGACGAGAAGTTTAGCGTATTATATTATCTGGTTATAATAAACGTCCGGTTATTGTCTTTATTATTATTATTATTATTATTATTATTCAAGAAGTGATACCTTACTTACATAGACTTAAGGGTACACAGCAACAAACCAGCACATACCGGTGTTGATAAATCTTAGCTCAACACATTTCTTTAAAGTTTAAACATATCAATGTATAGGATGTGAAGTTTGTTCCACATTTACGTATGAAGTAAACAAATTACTTTCTCCTAATGTTCCTCGTATCCTATAGCCGTAATTCGTAAGTAGGATTAACTTTACACGTGAGAAGCGAAGTCATGAACTATCCTCGCTAGATGCTTCTCCGCGATATAGATCCCCGGAGACAGAGTTTGTACACGAGAGACCAAGCTTATGCATACTAAGATATATCTCCACACGCTTGTCATTTGTACTGTAGATATTATTTTTTGCAAGTTTTGTAGAAATGGCGCGACAATATTCAGCAAGAGATGCACAAAAGTTATATCAGGAAGGGAAGATATCCACTCACTCGTCACTCGTCCAAGAATCATTGAATTGACTGTTGACTGTTTGTGTAAAATGTTATACAGTGAGGATGATAGTGATGAATGTTGTTGCTTGTGATAGGTGGTTTCATCAAGGGTGTGAGAATATCCCCTGACAAAGTGGACATTATTAATAGACTCCAGGAGAAACGAACCTTCACTTGTTTCAGACGTATTAGTGAGTCACTGAAGATTATTTGTCATTATTTTACATCACCTCAGGCCACCAGTGTCGTGGATATTCTACTAGATGCCTCATGCTCAGGGAAAAGAAATGCACGTATGTATTTTATATATATTATTTGTTCAATATAATCATCTGCCATACTAATTTTTCCAATAAAATAAAATAATCACCCAGACTAAATGAATTTTTTTTATCAATTGTTTAAAGAGTACACTACATAACTGTTACCAAAAGTATAAATATTGTCGTAGACTTTATAAGAAAATTACATACATACATACACACACATTTATATATATGTATATTTGTATATATATATATATATATATATATATATATATATATACAGTATAAATATGTACAGTATATATATATATATATATACACATACATACATATATATATATATATAAATGTATGTGTGTGTATGTACAGTATGTAATTTTTTTATAAAGTCTACGACAATATTTATACTTTTGGTAACAAGTATATATATATATATATATATATATATATATATATATATATATATATATATATATATATATATATATATATGTGTGTGTGTGTGTGTGTGTGTGTGTGTGTGTCTTGATAAAATCACACAGGGGAAAAGGGAAACAATGGAGAACCTTAGCGAGAGCTTATGTACACAGGGTGACCTTACAAAACATGAGGTCAGGTAAAAAAACATGACATCCACTGATCCACACACCAACCACACAGCAAACATAAGAAGAGATTATAATAACGGCCGACATAACTCGACATGTCATATCAGGTAAAAAATATGAGACCCACTAATCATCTATCATACTTCTACCTTACATTCTTTCAAAAAATGATTTTTATCGTTTTTTTAATATTGATTATTTACGGAATAAAAATTAACTTCTGAAATGCTTCTGAGAATTAATTTAGTAAATGAATAAAGGATGAATGACAGTAATGTCACTTGTAAGCCTTGATTCTTAAGCCTCCTGCTTTATCGGGTTTTCTCTTTACATGGAAGTGGATCTAAAAACTTGTAACGTGAAGAGTTGAAAGTTTGCTTAATACTTTCTTATTAGAATGAATTAATTTACTAAGAGAAAATAAAATGTGTGTGTGTGTCTTATTACATGGTTCACTGAAGCTTTTGGGCGCCTGACCTGTGATCTGTACTATAACTGGGAGTAGAGAGGGTTTGTAATCACCCATTAGGTGTCTCTGTCCGGTCGTGAGTTAACCGAAGTGTTGCATTATCTTTAATCTCAACATCGTCAAACCAAGCATGTTGGTGAGGGTGCCCCAAGGAGGGTAAAATGAAGGTCGTACCCCCGCAAGGACGACTGCGTGAGGGAGGGAGATCACAGAGAGCTGCCAGCACTCCCATCAAAAACTGTTATTCAACAGCAAAACTAAGTTAGGTCTCATAAAAATAAATGTTGTTTATGAGAGTGAGTTATGTTGACCGTAGGGAGGGTACAAGTGTTAGTATAATTACAGGATGACTACGGAAGTGAAACTCACTTCACCACAGTTTGTCCTATTTTTTTAACTTTCTCTTAAGCACGAGTTAATATGAACACCCTTTATCACCAGTGACGGTCCCGTCCACCTCTTAGTTAATATATATATATATATATATATATATATATATATATATATATATATATATATATATATATATATATATATATATATGTGTGTGTGTATGTGTGTGTGTATACACACACGTCAAGTGGCCATCAGACACACAGCAGGTGGGTTGGCCACACCTTGTAGCTGACAACATGTGCTTTATCTTGCTCCAGGTTGTAATCAGACTCTTCAGTAATATATACGAGAATGTTTGTAACTTGTCCACCCAAACCCAGTTCATTAATGATGCTAAAGTAAGACAACTTTATTTAGTTCAATTAAATAAAAGTAATTTTTTTCCATAAATTAAGAAGAACTCGTCATTGTGACGTTAATAGTCGTATATCCCCAAGACTTTATGATAGTGGGTCAGGGCGATGGTCGTGACCCGGAAACATTATCATCAACGGGACACCTTACAGTAATGTCAAAGTAGTTCCCATTAAATCCCCATTTGTATATCAATGTCCGATTATACAGAAAAGTAGAATTATCGTAATATTACGGCAGGAGATCTTAAAATAAAGTTTCATTTACTACTCACTGTTCCCTTTTGTAGAGTATTAAGTATTGGGCAGATCAAGGGGGTACAGTACCTCCGAGAGCAACATTAACCGACGCACGACCCTCCACGTGGATGACGACCTCCAGCAATAGGGCATGGGGCGCGTCGTGCCCTTACCGATGAGGCCGTCGTTCACGGTGTCCTTAGAGCGTGCCACGTACACCACACCTCCGCTATAAGAACTTACTAGGTTTTTACACCTCCAAGGCTACACTCTGCCTGATAAAAAATAACACGTAAAAAAACTTCAAGACGGGAAGCCTGGAATAATCACTTTTTCTTGTCCCATTACGATTCTCCTCAACTGACGGAAAGCTTCTGTTTACTGATAAGAGATGGCGCTGAAGGTAGAATATGCTTCTGTTTACTGACTACAGATGGCGTTAATGGTGGGCTTTTTATTTATTATATCCCGGTTGCAATATTTTATTGATTATTTTATTTTATTTTTTATTTTTTTACGAGGATTAGCCCACCCGGGCATAGGTCACTGACCCACATCGGGGCCGGGGGGGGGGGGGGGGGGTGTATATATATAATAATAATAGTAATAATAATAATAATAATAATAATAATAATTCGGATAAGTAAAATTTATAATAAAAATATAAAAATAGAAATAATATAATAACAATGATATTAATAATAACACTGCAATAATAATAATAATAATAATAATAATAATAATAATAATAATAATAAAGAACCATAAAGAAATACAAAAATGAAAGAAAAAAATCAAGGGTGAGAAACAATAGAGGTATGGTAAGAGAATCAATTGAGGCGCCGCAATTGTGTGTAAATGAGGCAGAAAGTCAAATCAGCAACCTGGAATTTGGTCACAATTTTCATGATGCCATAATTATGGCAGCAGGGTCTACCATTAGACAATACATTATGCTTCCAATATCTTCCCAGGCAGTAGTACCTCCCTGTTTGGTAGCTGCCTACTACCTACTATATTGAGTCATTCTTTGTTAATATTTCATGAGGTTACTGAAACAAAACTACGTTATGTATCGTTGACAAGTATCGTAGCTCAGATATCGTCACACCTCGTGCCTCGGAACAGATTTTTTTAAGATTTTAAATCCATTAAATCGGCGAGTAAAGATAATAATGGGAGTTAAGTTGACGTTTAATTAAATATCTGTTAATACCAGTAGTCATGACACGTGGGAGAGGGAGGAGGAGGAGGGGGGTGTTTGTGTCTTCCTCTTCAAGACTATAATGGTGTGTGTTTTCTATTGAGTTATGACGAGAGTATTAGTTCCCCCCCCCACCTCCCCCTCCACCCTAACCTTTCCTCTAAACCCCTCCCTTACCCCCCCCCCCTCCCCTCAGCTAACTCATGTCAGTATCGTTCTACTGTTCCCCAAAGTAAGACTACTACTAGAGATAAGAATAATTAATCAAGACAGATTTTGGATCTTTTTCTCATAATTATGTTTCTTAGGAGGTCACCTGTACAGTGTATGGTATGATTCACAAATCTAGAAGAAGAAGAAGAAGAAGAAGAAGAAGAAGGTTACATTAATAATAACCTTATTCGCCGAAAGTACCTAAGTCTTCCGCGCATCAATTAATAATGACTTGGCTGCCAGTGAATAGAAATTAAGAAAACAAAAAAAGTTAAGGTGGACAGCCTTAAGGTGCTGTGTGTGTGTGTGTACAAAACTAAGACTGAAGGCCCTACAGTATAGGGCCTCAGCGCCATCGCAATTTTCTCACATTATTTAAAAGTTACGTTATCATACTCTCGAAGATAAGTTATCGTACTCTAGAGTCTGAACCTTTTTACTTCAGGTTTTATTATCGTACTCCAGCTTTTATGTTATTGTACTCTAAAAACAGTCATCGTTGTCTAGGATTCCAGTCATCGTAAACCAAGTCCCAAATCATCGTACTTTCGGCACATTATCTCCCGCGGAACCTTGAGTCCATAGACATTATCTCTGAATCCACAAAATGATGACGAAGTTAATTATTATTTTTTTTTACCTCAATGGGTGACCTTTGTTGATCAGTCATGGTCACCACCGGAGTTTAGCATCTACCTCACCCTTCCCTCCCTCTACACCACCCCTCCCTCCCTCTACACCACCCCTCCCTCCCTCTACACCACCCCTCCCTCCCTCTACACCACACCTCCCCCCCCCTTCCACCTCACCCCTCCCTCCCTCTACACCACACCTCCCTCCCTCTACACCACCCCTCCCTCCCTCTACACCACCCCTCCCCCCCCTTCCACCTCACCCCTCCCTCCCTCTACACCACCCCTCCCTCCCTCTACACCACTCCTCTCTAGCTGCTCCATTGAGTTGCCCTTCAAGGTGTGACCTTTGGACCTTTTAATTCAATTGTTCGTTTCAGCCTAGATCCTATGTGACATCACCCTGTGTGTGTGTGTCCATACGCGTTTTTTTGTGCGTGCTTGTGTGTGCCTACGTGCTTGTGTGTGCCTACGTGCAAGTGCGTGTGTGCTTCCGTATGTTTTGCTCTTATGTGTTTGTGAGTAAATGTATTTATGTATATTCTTCGTATGTGACTATACATGCCTGTGTGTGTACGTGTGTGGCACTATCTGAAGCATGTGCACTGTTAACTTGAATGTGTGAGTGAAGTTTTAGTATACAGTTTAATACGTTCTAATAAAATACAAACATTAAATAACAAAAATAAGAATAAAATGCTTATAAGTACTCTGTTGTTACTCCGATTAGAACTACACGCTTGAGTTCTTGTATTCGTCACTGTTGAGTTGATCGCGATAAACGTACCTGCAGAACCGTACTACCGAGAGTGAGAAACATTGTTCACTCATGTGTAACTTTGTGTTGATCCGCTCACGGTGTTCTGCCGCTTCGCTAACACATTCTTTGTCTTCAAGCTTGTTCCTGTAATGACTACACGAAGAGTCAGTGGTTTCAATGCCGTAAGTAAGTCATTTCACGGGGGCATTACCGGCTGGCTTAGACCTGCATACGATGCTGTACATTAAAATACTCGGAGAGCCGTGTAGGGAGACCACCGATTCCTTATACTTTGCGGAAATATCATGTAATGTTTTAAAAACTGTGTGTGTGTGTGTGTGTGTGTGTGTGTGTGTGGGCGTGTGTGTGTGTGTACTGTGTAAATGCATATAGATGTTTAAAGGTCACACAAAGCAAGAAAGTAGGTCAATAGGTTAGAGTTTAAGGCCAACTGACTCACCTAACACGAGCATCTAAACAACCATGATGTAGACAACTCATACAACTTCCAACAGAAGAAGACTTTAAACATCTAAATAAACAGTGACTAATGGAACCCTTACTTACATATAGAAGAAAGAAATAAACATTCTGCACTACACAAATAAACAACTTCAACACTGCAACAGCTAAAAGATGATGCAATTTCACCTGTCAGTAAGTAATATGAAAGTCAGGGACAGAGACAAGGCGACTCATTGCTTAATACTATATGACATTAGACACACTACATACTTAAGGAACCTGACCATGAATAGTATGATAAATATAACAAGGTAATTAATATTTTCTCTTTCTAATAACTAGATACAAATTTTCACCTTAAAAAAAAATGAGAAGAAAAAATTGTGTGATTATAATGACATCAATATTGTAGTCTAATCCAGAAAGTTTATTATAACTAATATATATCTTGTTTTTTTTTATTTATTTAGCAACGATAATTTTTTATTCTTGGGAGGAAGAATAGTTGATGCGATATTTTCGATTATTATTCTATACTGACTTGTATAATTTTGTTTGTGTATAATTTTTTAATGTTCTTTCGGGTTAAGTTATGTTATGTTAGGTTAGGTTAAGTTACGTTGGTTAAATTAAGGTAAGGTAGGTTACGTTACGTTAAATTAGGTTAAGTTACTTTAAGTTTCGTAAGTTTCAGTTAAGTTACGTTAGGCTAGGTTAGATTAAGTTTGAGTACCGTTAGGGTGGTCAGACTATAAATGAAATAGATTGGAATGACTAATGTTCAGTTTAGTTTTTCTTTCATTCTCTTTTTCTCTGGGCTTGGTCTCGGGCAGGTCAGACTATGATCATTGTTCAGGCATATTTCTTCCCTGATTACTGTCATCAAGTAACTCGGTAGACAACAAATGGAGTGACTAACTGCACAACCCAAGGACTAAAGGTAGAAATTACAGGTATTTCGACTTACGGTCCTGACTGGGTGTTGTGTTACTTAGATGGCGACCAGAGCTGACACACCCCCTTCCCCGGATGGTCAGGTGTCAGCGGCATGGCAACCCGAGCTGACACCACCTTGGACAGTCAGCCAGGTGGAGCTTTACCTCTGACCTTCAAGTGTGAACTCGGATCTTTGGGAAGTTTCAAGGGCAGGTGAGTGTCTGGAGGCCCTCACCTGTGTTGTGAAATGATCCCCATTACCTTAACCTTCGCATCAACACCTTAACTTTCCCCCTTCATCACCTTAACCTTTCCATCATCACCTTAACCTTTCCCATCATCACCTCACGTTAATCATCACACCATCTTCCTCACAATCCTGACCATGCTCTCTCTCTCTCTCTCTCTCTCTCTCTCTCTCTCTCTCTCTGACAGTATCTTATCTCCACCATAACTCATAAAGCTCCTCCCCCTTTCTTCCTCAGACATCTATCTATATTTACCGCTAGATTAATTCTCCTTCTCCCTGCATAAGATCATGTTTACTTCCTAATTCTCCTTTCATTCTCTCTTCTCTTGTTTATTATTGTCTCTCACTTCTTGATCACTTCACACCTCATACGTCGAGTTAAGAGATGTTTCACCCATCTTCAGGCACCACCTAACCTAACCTAACGCTAATCTAAACCCCCTTATTAAAGCTAAGGTGTTTAATTATCAGCTAAAATAAGCTAAGGTGGCTAATAGTCAAAGTGATGTCATTAATCTTCTATACCACCTCGTTGTGTAATTCAGTTTTTTTATTACTACTTTTATATTGATTAGAGAAACACTTTTGTTTTTCGTCTCTGTCACTAAGAATGGTTTAGCTTCTTTCGGATCACCTAAAGATTAAACACCACAGTTTATTTAACCTGATAATGAAACATTCTAGTCTAGGTTAGGTTAGGTTACGTTAGGTTAGGTTAGGTTAGGTTAGGATAAATTAGCTTAAGTTAGATTAAGGTAGGTTAGGTTAGCGTTAGAGTGCTTAATCATTTGGTGAAGTTGGCTGGATGTCTAATCATCGAATGAACTGTAGATTGACTCCAAAACAATTAAGCTTGCCTACAAAGAACCTGTGACCTGATATACCAGAAACACGTACGAATCTTATGTTGGTCCTTAGGAGGAGTGCAGGTTAAAATATACTACGGGGAGGGGGGTACTTCTCGTACCTTCAAAGAAGCGCCAGTGTAGGCAGAAGATGGGTTAAAACATCAAATGATCTAGCCTTCATTGCAGTGACATCGTGAGGTGAAGAGAAACGCCAGGTGCTGTTGAGTTTTCAAGCCGGCGATCACCTTAACGAATTCGTTAGTCGCTCGAGACGAAAAAAAAACTCTTCGCTTGAGAGGGAAATTTCAAGGTTTTGGTCATTTCCTGTGCTGACGATCAGACAAAGACTGGTAGCGTGTATGTTACTGCTGACGATACCAAGCAGACACAACTGACATCAAGCAGGAAAGCCTGACATCAAGCAAGATCCACCAGATACTTAGTAACCTCGCTCTCTCTCATTCACTGCTCCTCGTGCCTGTTAATGAGCTTCGGCTTGATTTAATACCGAGAGCCGCCTTATGAACGCAGTCGACGCCCTCTGCTGTGTGGGGAAAGTTCTCTTTATACACAACACCAACAACAAAAAACAAAACAACAAAAAACACCGCCAACAACAAAATAATAATAATAATAAGCTGCAGAAGACGCCACATACCTAATAAGTTTTAGCGTGTCCGCCATCCTCTACGACGTAAAGTCTGATCACCTGAAGATTAAGCATCTCGGTTTATTTCTCTTGAAGATTTATTCCCCTAACAATAATACTAACACTAACCTAACCTACCCAACCTTAACCTTACCTCACCCCCGTTAGGTTGATTAATCTTACACCTACACCATATACCTACACTGTACACCAGCACCATATAGTGAAATAAGCTGTGGTGTTTAATCTCCAATTGATCAACGAAATCTTCCTTCTGGGTGAGTGAACCTCAGTCCTCAGGAGAGATATATAAAGTGATCATTACAGTAGTTAAGATCTTCATAATGACAAAATACAGTGTCGATTACTTAATTATATCATCCAGTTACCATTACCTAAATACTTCAAGGATGGAGCCAGACTGGTGGTTCATGTGGTAATAACACATTACAGTTATCTTCACCATCATGATCTTTGTCACTCAGGCACGATCCACCACGAGAGTAAAGTTCTCAGTAGGGAAGAGGGTCAACACCTTTACCTGGTTACTCGTGCGATCCTTTGTTGTCGAATCTCAGTTGTGGTTAGGACGCTGCTGGGAGGTCCGTTCAGGAGAGCACAATGGCCATCCGGGCCTTAGATATATCACGTCTATTGCACTTGGTACACTATCCTGTGCCAGCAATATTTATTCCCCACATTGCCTCCTCCTCCACATCCTCTCAACATAATAGCCTGCCTACTTACTGTGCTCCAGAAGGTTGTCGCTGGTTGGAGGATTGTGATCGTACTGTCTCCCTTTAGTAAACACGTGTTTCTGTGTCAGGTTAGCATGTAGTCTGTCTGCTGGGAACAGAACAACGAATCTCTCAAAGTCGTACATTGTCTTCTCAATGATGGTGTTTTGTGTTTCTGGAGAGACTAGTAGTTAATTTAGTAAGCGACATAAAAACTCTTCAAAGTGTTTTAAATTGTCTTTTTCTGGGCCACGATGACGTCTGACGCGGCGTCGCAAAGTCCCGGAAGACAGCCCCTCTGCCCTCTGGCGCCCAAAACTGCAGGGAGCACTGCGATGAACAAGCGTGTAACTGAAGTAATTTTAAACGTTAAAAGTGATACATAATTCTGGAGGGAGATTGGCCCTCAGTAGGACCAGGAGGTGCGGGCAGCTGACCGGATCACAACTCTCTACTAACCTTGTTTTACTGTAGCCTAACCATCCTACAAAGTCAACTCTGCAGAGTCTGCTTCCTAAGGGTCTCAGAGTGCCAGGTCTGCCTTTGGGTCATTTTCATGTAGAGACACAACTTCTAACTCTGGTGCTGTACAACTTCTTCTCTAGATCAGCCCATTAAGTTTTGTCCCGAGAGAAAACGAAACAGTTCCGTTTTATTTACATCGAATAGGAGACAACGGTTTTAGTCTTAGTTTTTTCGAAAAGACGTAAAATTTCTTTGGTGTAGCACCCACTTCTATTCCCCGGACTCGTTCAACTTCCCAGGCTGTGCTTCAGATACAGTAGTTATCTTCACACAATACTCAACCAACGTACCAATTCAGTGCTGGAGTTCGTGAAGTAGAGAGATCTTGTCTGCTTATAGGCCAAACAGCTTCTGGTTACCAACATATTGACAACTGCAAAACCATCCAAGATTTTGGTGTCAGCGTAATAAAGGAACAATGAACACGAGTAAGTATATGAAGTCAAATTTGATGTATTTGTCATGATAAAACAAAACTCACCACTGGTCATTCAGCTGCCAGTTTTTATATAGTTTCCCCGCTTGATGTCTCGTCAAAGCCGTACACTATCACTGTTAGAGTGTCGACTAATATGAAAATTATCCAGTTATTTGTACCTGCCATGTTTTCTCACCGATGTTGTCACTCTTTATGCAGGCGAACTATAAACCTTTGTTTGACCTCCTGATTGTTCCTGGGTCACTTGTTTCCTATATATTTCTGTTAAATAATTGTATCACCTGAACTCTAACCCAGATACTTTCACCTTAAGAATAAACTAACCTAACCTAACCAAACCCCCGCCCCACAAGTAGCTTTAAATACATCAAGTGAAATAAGCTGGGGGATACACTTCAGATGATCGGAAAAATCTTAGCAAAAACTGTTATTACACATTTTGTTTTAATCTTTCTTCAAATTTTCACTTCCCCCAAAACTTGTGCTACTCGACACATACAAGACACGAGCCTAAGAAATATGGATCACGACGCAGGATTAAGGAAGGCAAGATGTAGTGGCCCACATGTTCTTTATTTTATAATTGACCCTAAAGTCAACAATAAAATGGTGAGATCACAGTCTTCCTCAGTCGCTGTTTATCAAGATTTGTTTATACCGCAATGACTCCAAGTTAAGCCTTTGCATGTTAACATTTTGGTGAATTAAAAAGTAAAATATGTTTTTTTCTTAATCCCAACGATGATTGAACCCAGATTCTGACATGAATGAAACTTGTGGGGGGGGGGGGGGGGTGACTGATCTGTCGTTAAGGTCAGGAAACATTCCAAAGTAATGTTCTTTAAGTTAGAATTTAAGTCTAAACTTTCATAAATTCTGTTAAATGAGGATGAACTGTCGCAACTCAGTTTCTCTGTGTACTGTACAACATAACTCTCTGAATTGTGTACCGAGTGGACTTGAACGACCGAGCCATAATGACCAAAGATGAGGTGCTCTCAGGTGTAAAAAGAGCTGTCACCATGTAAGATGTGGATCACAGGAAGATTCGCTCCTTAGCTTATTTCACCCTCATCTAACCACCTCCAGGTAGCGTTAGGGTGTTTCATTATCACATGAAATAGGCCGGAGGGCTAATCATCATGTGATCTAGTGTCCTTCAGGTAAGTGACCAGGTGTCTTTAGTTGATCATTCACATGACATTTGGTGACTGCAGCGTTATATGAAAAGCTTAACATAATCTGTATCTCTGCATAAAGAAACATTAGTCACCAATCTTTGAGAGAGGTGACCTGGTGACATTGGCTGATCAAATGTATGAAGTTTGGTCATCAGCACGTAAGATGATCATGCATCTAGTGTGGCGAGTGGCGCATGTTGTGTCATAGTTCATCAACAGCAAGTCACAATGACGTGTTTTCAGAACTCGAACAAGAAAATATTACAAAATTTCAGCGACATCCTCCACCGTGTTGTGTGACGTCACGGGGCGAGGAGGAGTTTACGCCCCTGAACCTGTAAATCTTGATGTCTTCCTATCACTACCACTACTAGTACCACCGCTACCACTACCACAAAAGCTAATCTTATTGTTCCTTAACATTACGTTTAAAGGACCTGACAATAATCATCACTAGACCAAACAACTACATAAGAACATAAGAACATAAGAAGAAAGGGAGTCTGCAATAGGCCGGTTGGCCAGGGCATGGCAGCTCCTGTCGAGAGTTACTACCACTCTCTCTATAGACAGTACAACTTAAAGCTTCATGGTAAACAAAATAAACAAATAAATCTAAATGCTAACAAATACACCACTCAATCAACAACTCGGTAAACAGGAAAAAATTCATAAAATCAAAGTAATTAAAGATAACTGGTGTATGATATCTCTCCTGCTCTGGTAAATGATAATCTTGTAAATTACTGGTTTAAAAATAATGTTTAAAAATAACTCTCTCTCTCTCTCTCTCACACACACACACTACTTACTTCCGGTTGCATTATTTTACGGTCGCCACTGTTGAGGTTTGTTGTTGGGGCGCTGAGGTGAGGTAGACGCACAGCCTGATCGACCTGGAGATGAAGTATGATGTAATTATAGTACCAGTGACCTTGACCTTTTTGCTGATTTTTTATGCATTTGTAATTGTATGTTCATCAGTATAAGGCATGTGATGTTAAGACGCTGGAGGCCAAACTTTTGTCTCTTGCTTCAATAACGTTCAACTTTGACCTAATGACGCCAAAACAGCATAAGTGACCTTGACCTTTGGTCCAGTAACCCCAAGGTCAGTATCTATCGTTAATACACGGACGGACAGACGGACATCCACAATACCTAACTAAGCAAATTGTAAACTTATAATAATAATAATAATAATAATAATAATAATAATAATACCAAAACTGTTACTTCTCTCAGTATAAAACTTCGATACATGAAGGAAGCTACAAAAAATAATTATTCAAATTATTACAAGAAAAATTGGTAATATTATCACCTGAAAGTCGTTTTAGAAAAGAAGAAAGAATAGAAAAAAACAAAATAACGAGTTTGTGAACCGGTTTGATGAAGTTATTAGGCATCAAATATATTTACATTATTGTGTCAAGAAACAAACATTTTAAGAGGATGTAACAAAAAGAAGCATTGCCGTAACACACTACAGGTGACATGAATATCTCATGTTCTTACATATGTAGATAAAACTTTAATCATAGCTTAAATATAGAGAGTGGGGCGAGAACTTATGTAAAGAACAGTTGAGTTCATAAGACGGAAAAAACAGTTAATGGTTCATAAGTTGAAGTTTTTTGAAGAGGTTAAGATGGATCAGGATATTTTTCAGATTGTGTTAGCCATGACCAGGCATAAGACTTGGTGATTTTAGGGGCAAAAACAACTAATTTAACACATCAAAATTAACAGAAAACGAAAAAAAAAAAAATCGGCGTAGAAAATTACAGGTGGTGAGTAATTAGGGTTGAAAACTTAATGAATTTTCTCAAGAGTCAATAAATAGGGCAAGTCAATAATTACTTAAATTACAACTTTTTGGCCCCAGATCCTTAATGAGCGTATTAAGGAGAACACATTTAATAAGTTATATTATGTTATTTTAGGTTAGGTTATAGGTTAGGTTAGGTTAGGTTAGGTTAGGTTATAGGTTAGGTTAGACTAAGTTCTGTCTGGTGCAACCAGCACATAATTTGACGTAGGTCTATTAGTGCCTTTAATATTTACTGAGTCTGTTACATGAAGGTCATTCATATATACTGTGTATATATATATATATATATATATATATATATATATATATATATATATATATATATGTATATATATATATATATATATATATATATATATATATATATATACATATATATATATGTGTGTGTATATATATACTTATACCGATTCAGTTTCTTCTAAACCTAATGTGTACACTAAAGAACAACAGGCACTTATGTTGTGCACCGAGTCACTCTCTCACTACCTGGGTATATACTGTACAGTAATCTCTCTAATATATTGATTTAACCTGTCGAGTCCAGTGCGGATACAACACCCAATGAAATACTATGGGCGGCACTGTACACAACCGAAAAGTTACTTACTGTACCTATTCACAGCTGGGAGGACTGGTGGTTACGCTGAGTGCCAATCAGTGACCCTTAGGACAGAAGGCGAGTGCTGTCATCCACTCAGCCACAGTACCTCTGTTGAGTAGGTTATGGGATAATAAGGACAACCTCGACCTTCAAAACA
The DNA here is from genome assembly GCA_958450375.1 of Homarus gammarus. NCBI lineage: Eukaryota > Metazoa > Arthropoda > Malacostraca > Decapoda > Nephropidae > Homarus > Homarus gammarus. Next base: position 39,214 of record CAUDMG010003013.1, read on the forward strand.
GGTTGCCCTCGTCCTTGAGCAGTGTGTCACCACTGCCTGAGAGCCTAATACCTTGTTACTCAGGGTGAGGCGGTACACGGCTGTCACCAGGTGCTGTTTTATTTGTATCTCCTGAATATTAGACATCCCCCCCCCCCTGCTTCAATTCACTTGATGATTAAAAACACCTTAACTCTACTTAGGGGGGGGGGGGTTAGGTTCGATTAGGTTAGAGTTAATAAAAACATAAGAAAATAATGCGTCTGCAATAGACCTGTGCATGGCAGCTCCTGTCGAGAGTTACTACCACTCTCTATCATCCATGAATCTATCTAGCCTCCTTTTAAAACTTTCCAGCGTTCCAGCACTTACTACAAAGTTGCTAAGCTTGTGCCACTCGTCCACCACCCTATTTGTGAACCAGTTCCTACCCATCTCCCTCCTAGATGATAGAGAGTGGTAGTAACTCTCGACAGGAGCTGCCATGCACAGGCCAACCGGCCTATTGCAGACTCCTTATTTTCTTATGTTCTTATGTAAACCTAAATTTATCCAACTTAAATCCATTGCTACGAGTCCTATCCTGCTAGGATATTATAAAAACTTTATCTATATCTCCTCTATTTGATTCCTTTCACCCACTTAAATACTTCTATCATATCTCCCTGCACTCTTGTTGACCCAGTCAATATTTCTGAAGTTGAAATCCCCCATAATGCACAGGTTGTTGTATTTTGCTGCCCTACTCATTTCCTGCCATATGGGCTGAGCTGCTTCTTTCCCAAGACACGGGGGCCTGTAAATCACTCCCATAATTAGTTTTTCTCTTCCTTCCGTAATTTCTACCCATACAGACTCGATTCCAATTTCACGTTTTTTGAATTATTAATACAACATTTTAATGTATCCTTGACGAAGAGTGCGACCCCTCCCCCCTTCCTACCTTCCCTGTCCTTGTGAAAAAAGTTGCACCCCTCTATGTGGTACTCTGATAAAAAGTTCTTGCTCGCCAGATTCATCCAAGTTTCGGTGATTGCTATGACGTCTATATTCTCGGTACATACAACCGCTCTTAACAAGTCTATTTTATTTCTAACGCTCCTACTGTTTGCATAGTATACATTTAAACCTACCCTTCCCTGGTCCTGTTTTACCCCTTGTCCTGAGTAACCAATTTTACTCCCCAGGACCTGCTTGTTTATTTACTCCCACTTACCCCGAACTCTCTACTGGCGACACCCCCCCCCCCCCCTTTGGAGTGACAATTCACACTCCAGGGATGCAGACAACGTCTTTACCCACGCGCGAGACAAGTGTACTCCGTCACGACTGTGCAGGTAGTCGTTGCCGTAGAATGGTTGCCAGTTATCAATGAATGCCCAACCATTGCTTGCACAATGTTTTTCCAGTTTGCAATTTATTGCAATTGCCCTGGACAGCCATTCACGACCAACTCCTCTTCTAGGCAAGACACCACATGCTATCGGGATCCCTCCCCTATCTCTAACCTTCCCCAGCGCCTCCCTATATCTCTTGAAAAGTTCCTCACTCCTAACCTTTCATATGTCGTTACCTCCCACACTAAGACACACTACTGGCTTGGTACCCTCCCCTGACAAAACCCTATCTATCCTCTCAGCTACATGCCCTATCCCAGCCCCAGGAAAACACACCCTAGTCCTACGTTTCCTATCTCTTGCACAAAAGGTCCTATCTAAAAACCTCACCTGGCTGTCCCCAACTACCACGACCTTACCACCGGGCAGGGTCTGAATAACTGCCCTTTTCTCTCCTGGCACCACACCGTCCTGCCTCTTCTCTTCCTCTCTTCCCCCAACACTTGCTAGGGGTTACTACACTCCACACCCTGGTCAGCTTTCCTGAGTTTGACCCTAGTCCCCTTGGAAACAACCACTCTCCACGCCTGCTCCTCCTTCGTGGGTGTCCTGCTAGGCAGGACACCTACTTGAAGGAGTTCAATCCTGAGGGCTTCGTTCTCCCACTTTAACACGTCAATCCCTCTCCTCAACTGCTCCAGCTGACTTAACAGAGTGGCCAGGGGGTGGTCTTTCCTCACACACCGTCAATCTTCCCCCCACAACACAACGATCCACGGCGGCCATTTCCTCTGGTTACTAACACGAGCACTTAGGAGCAGGTCCTTCTCCAAGCTAGATCAGGTAAAATAAACTAGGGTGCCTAATCTTAGGTGATCCCTTTAATCTAGTATTAATAAAACTGTCTGTTGTATGGAATTGATATTAGGCATAAGAGTAAAGGCAAAGAAACAAAACCAAGAAACTAATTAAAACAATCTTAAAGTATGTTTGTGTGGTGTTATAAATAGCTCGATAACTTTATACCAGATTAATGTTTTACCCTCCGGTGACTCCATCAGGGATAATTCATTCAATCCAGTCATCTCGTACACCGCTCTTTTAACAGAACTGTACTTTCAGGTTTAGACTGTAACCAGTTAAGTGAGTCTCCCTGCACCATGTGATAATATCAACACTCACCATTAACCTGTTACATATATTATAGTTCATATTGGAACATAACGGAAAGCGTATTCAAGAACATAAGAACATGAATTACTAAGAACATTGAACATAAATTGGTAAGAATATGATTACAGTTGTAAGTGATAACAAGAAAATTCGTCTCATTTCGGTGTTTTGGATTTCGAGAGTTGAGGTCAGGAAACAAAGTATAGTAAATGGGGTTCAATCATGTGCCATACCGTGTCCAACAGCTTAGTAGACAAGGTTCATTAAATTAGTGTGAATAGTTCCATACTATCTCACACGGTTCAACAAATTATTACAGTAAAATTGGTTTAAAGGTTTAGTAGACAAACTGAACACTGCAGGAGGTTCAGTGGTGGAAGAAGCAGAGGTTCAGGTGATCACAGGTAAACACAAGAGGCGCAGTTCAAAGGTGGTTTTTCAGAGGGTGACCTTTTAGCTAGTCCAGGACGCGTGAAAACCAGTTCCTCCTAACCTTTAAAGAGTAATTCAAGGGCGAAAAGGTAGTGTGTGTGTGTGTGTGTGTGTGAGTATTGCACCGACACACGATTCTTACAAACATTTAATTCTCCAAATCTTCGTACAACACACCCAAGGCATCTCTGGCCCAGGAAAATTAAGTGTTTTTAATTCCAGGATAAAAGAAATATGTGATCGACTGTTTGTCGTCGATTATTACAGTAGAAAACGGTACTTTTTTCTAAAATTAAACCAAAAGAAACCGGCGTGTTCTTCCTAGTAATAAAACAAAACACTGGTTCATCTAAGCTTCACTACACAAACTGCATACTTCAAGGGACAGGTATGTGGATTCTCATTAACTTTTGGGGATAAACAAAAAATGAATATATGATTATGTAAATTATTACTTTCATGACAGAACAAATTTGTATCTGCACATCTTCTAGTAACACATCACTTCCCATTATTATTATTACGGTAATTCTTCATAAAATATTTTGGTTGTTTGTGGCGCATCTCAAGTAACTTCAACACCTGAAAATTAGTCTCCCCAATTTTTTCCCCTTACAGTTAACCACCCTAACCTAGCCTAACCTAACCTAACCTAACCTAACCTAACCTAAACTAACTTAACTCCCTCCAGGTATAGGGTTAATGGGTTTAATCATTAGGTAAAATAAGTTAATGGGTGATCCGCCATCAGTTCTTCTCGGACCTAACCAGTATGCCAAGTCTTCATAAAACGAGTATCTTATCTTTGTGTTCCAACTGAAGTAATATTTTGTGGCTGTCTCAATAATAATCTTGGAAGAAATTTGATGATTTGATTATTTTTGGATACACGGGAGCTAACCAACACAAGCTTTCTGCTACTGTGTGATTGAGCGTGTCAGGTGAGACATCCAGGTGGTCTTATTAACCTTGTAGGGTTTGGAGTCATATGGGAGGCTCTTTCTGTGCTCCTTTCTTGGTGCCCATTTCTTAGGACTTCTTTCTTGGGGCTTCTTTTTGGTGCTTCTTTCTTAAAGCTTCCTTTTGGTGCTTCTTTCTTGATGCTTCCACATAGGTACTTCCTCCTTTGTGTTTCTTTCTTGGAGTTCCTTTATTAGTGCTCCTTCCTGGAAGTTAACCATATTCTCGCTGTGTTCAGAGCCAGGCACGGCACCACGACGTGTAGTAAAGCGAAGGTCTACGTGGAATCATGGAGATGTACAATACAGTATATTTAGCATTACTTCTGAAGGCCACTCAAGGGCGTGATTCAAGGCCAGGATGCAGAGGGCGTGGTGGTGCTGGGTGTGGTGGCTCGGGGTGTGGTGGAACCAGGTGGCGTGTTGGGTGGGGTTTTCGGTGGTGTAATAGCCAGGTCCTGGACGCACGCTAGACAAGGGGAACACCCGAAACCAACCACGATTTATAAGACGCTGGAATAATTCTGAATCTTTTACTAACCTTGGTGAACGGCTGGGTAACTGCCACGTGCTTGTAACTAGGTAATAAGCAAGAAGGAAACGATCGAGATAATGGAGTAGTGTGTGGGTTTTTTTTTTTTTGTAGTATTTCTTCAGTAACCAGGAGTCATGAGTTGCCTTCACACACCTGCAACCTGACCAAGGACAGCTGCCAGGGATGGGGGTGTCCTTGGGTAGGCGTCAGCTGGAAGTAGGTTTTTGTCGTCTTAATGAATACCTATTGGTTAAAAAATGTGAGAGGATACAGTCATTACGTCCTAGAAAGGCATATGTGTGTACAAGAAGGAACTTTCACCTCTCTGACATTAACCTTATTAAGATCACTTGAAGATTAGTCGCCTAAGCCACCTTAACGCTAATCTAACCTAACCTAACACCCCAGGTACCGTTAGGGTGGTTATCTTAAGGTAAAATAAGCTGGGGACTCATCTCCAGGTGTTCTCCTGTGTAAGGGACAGTCTCCTCCCCGTGTCTCTCTATAAAGAAATATTGGTGGTGTTAACTTGTTCTTAGATTTTATTTTTGTGAAAACCTAACTGCTGAAGACCTTTTCAAGAGTTGTCGCACGCACGCACCTTGAAGATGAGCTTTCCCAGATTCCAAAACAAATATAACAAAATGAAATAAATTTTCTCTGTGGGACAAGGGGATGTGGTGTCAACACAAACGTCTCAGACACGTGGGAAAATAGGACACACACACACACACACATTACAGGAGAGGTGTACTGTTAGGGGCAGAGGTGAATAAGAAACTTTTTGTGGGTGGCTTGGTGGCTTCTCTATACCCATCAACAATTCTGTCTCTTGCTCGTGGTCCTGATGTGCTCTTGACCTTCACGTTGTGTAGCCCTCACCCGCCATGGTACGTGTCTCACAGGTGCCACCACGGGCATTACAGTCACGCGGCCTCCCTCCCTCCAGTCATGCCTCTCCCTGACCCTCCCTCCATGCTCCCTCACCTTTAAGTCTGTTTATTCCCCGGAAGCCACGGGAAGGCAGCGGCTAGTGAGATCTTCCTAAGACGTCTTCCTTACACCCTGGAGAACATCTTACCCGGGAGAACATCTCACCCTGGAGAGCATCTCACCCACGAACATCTCATCTGTACCCTCCAAGACCTTACCCTCCTGTTGGTAGTACCTAGTTAACCTGGGACGTCCTTGCCAGGTGAGAGACAGGAGGGGGGAGGGGCAAGGGGAAGGTGGAGGTGGGGGAGGGGAAGGGTGAGGGACAGAGGGAGGGGGGAGGCAGATGGAATTGGAGGGTGAAAGACAGAGGGAGGGGTAGGGGCAGGGAGAGGGGGAGGGGCAGGGAGAGGGGGAGGGGCAGGGAGAGGGTGAGGGGCAAAGGGAGGGTGGGAGACATTGAGAGAGGGAGGAGTACTAAATAAAGTGCTCTGAAGGTCTTCTACTGCCTGAACCCGCCTTATTACCCCCACACTTTGACACCATACTTAACCCTCACCAGAAGCACTCAGGAGAGCCACGCCTATAACACACGCCTTGACAACACACATTCCTATCGATCCAAGTATAAAAACTGTACCGGTTCATGTAAGGTGAACAGCAACGTCTCGGAGTTGCAATTTCCCACGTCTGAGGACAGTGTGGACTCCACCCACGGCGGGATGCTGATGAACCATGAGGATGAAGACCTGCACTAACCCGCTGTAACAGCATATGGCCTCCACCTTCACCCTTTTTCTGCACATCTTCACTAATGCACGTAAGAAGATGCATGACATGTTAGGTTTTGTACATAGCGTAACCACTAACTAAACACAAGCTGCTGCACCATCAGTAAACTACTCGTAGAAGAATGGGGTGAGATAAACTCAAGTACATGGCAAAGATAAAATGAAAAACGTTCAAATTTAAATTATTTTATTTTAAATTCTATTTATTTCTGTCCTTCAACTCTTAGTAGACTTCCTAATGTGACACAATGCTCGCCTCTCTAAAGTTGTCACTGTCTTCTGTGTGTACATGAACACACTAGTGTTACTCTTGTACAGTGTGTTAGTGGAGCGGCATAACTACAATTTTCATAACAATTGTACATTAATGATTAAAGCACCAAATTTGGCACAGCGATGGAGTAATGGTATATGAACATTTTCAGATATGGAACCACTCGATACTGGATTTGAGTGGCCGCTATAAACCTGGGGCGGATCCAGGAAAAAAATTCAGATTTCACCACGTTACTGTCTTAGTCCTGTGAGACCGTCTAATATTGCGAAGCATAGGGAAGCAATAGGCTATAGGAAGAAAGAAAAGGGGGTTCAGAGGCATTCGATGAACCCATAATACGTCAACTGGCGGCCGCCCAAAATATATTTTTTACTTAATGTGCTATTGTGACATAATAATTAATGTGCTATTGTGCTATTGTTCTATATAATTAATGTGCTATTGTGCTATTGTTCTATATAATTAATGTGCTTATTGTGCTATTGTGACATAATAATTAATGTGCTATTGTGCTATTGTTCTATATAATTAATGTGCTTATTGTGCTATTGTGACATAATAATTAATGTGCTATATAATTAATGTGCTTATTGTGCTATTGTGACATAATAATTGTAATTAGTTCGTTTCTATTGTTTCAGGTGTATTGAGTTTATGAACAACTGAGTGCTTCAAGCCAGTCAACTTAGCGGCAACAGTCATGTCGAAGGAGTTCAAGCTCGTTGATGTGAGCAGTCTAGACACCCCAAGAACCCCAGCATCAGTCAACTGGGAACTCTGTGTGGTATGTCAAGATAGTAAATCAGAGCCACTAATATGCCCGGCTGCATCGAAAAGGCATGATGGTGGGACAATTTATTGGCTTTCAATGAACTGGGAGAAGTTGTAGGTGTAAAAATTGAAGGTGAAGGCATCGAACGTACGCTGACCACACGCCAAGCGAAATGGCATAAATCTTGTCGAGTTAGATACGACAACTTGAAGCTGCAACGCACTCAGAAGAGAAAGGAGTCTTCAGGCCAGGAGGCTGGTTCAGGCACTTCAGCAAGCTCAACAAAGCGTACCAGATCTAACACCACATGTGTAGACAGCATGAGAAATGCACTGTGCTTTTTCTGCCACCAGGGTCTTGGACAACAGTATCACCAGGTACAGACTCTTGGAGTGGACAAACATGTGCGCCAAGCTGCAGAGCTATTGGAGGACACAGCGCTGCTGGCTCAACTGAGTGAAGGCGACATGGTGGCCAGGGAAGCCAAGTATCACAAAAGATGTCTGACATTCCTATACAACAGAGCCAGAGCTGTATCAGAAACTGAAAAACGGGAGACAACCTATGAGACGGTCGTGTCATCAGTGGTGTTAGCTGAGTTGGTTTCATACATCGAAGGCACCATTGATGATTAAATCAGTGCACCTGTTTTCAAGTTGTCAGACTTGGTCAAGCTCTATACTCAGGGAATGGAAGAACATGGCATAAAGCTGAACCAACGAGTCCACAGCACCCGACTAAAGGAACGCATATTAGCCCAGTTCCCAAATATGCAGGAACATAACAAGGGACGTGACATTCTCCTGGCCTTCGAAGATGACATAGGAGACGCTCTAGCAAAGGCATGCGAATATGATCACGGCAATGATGCTGTACATCTGTTACGAGCTGCACAAATTGTGAGAAGGGATATGTTCACAGAAGGGCAAGGATTCACTGGATCCTTTTCTGACAAATGCCAAGAGAACAGTGTCTCAACCCTCCTCATGACACTGGTTTCAATGATTCTTGAAGGACCTAACATCGACTCGCCACGACAACGTTCTGCAGCATCCTTAACCACAGTTCAGCTGCTGAAATCTGGCAGCCTGAAAGAAACAGTAAGATGTAACCGTGGCAAGGGCATTCGAAGACGCGTCACTGCCTCTGGTCCTCTACCTAGCAACTGGCAAAACTTTCTCCGCAACAGTGGCAACAAAGAGGAACCCTTCAGTTTCCTGTCAGAATAGGTTATGCAGTTAGTTGTCAAAGAAAGTAAACAGTTGGTTGTCACAGACAAGAAACAGGTACTCACTGTTCCACCCCGGAAGGACACTGCCAACTTGGCACCATGCAACCACGAAGAGGCCGACACTAGGATGATGGCTCATGCAGCTGATGCCTTGGAATGTGGTCATCGGCGAATACTCATTCGTACCGTCGATACACATGTTGCCATCTTTGCAGTTGCTCTAGCGAATGAACGGATTGAGGTAATAGATGAACTATGGCTTACTTTTGGCACAGGAAAGAATCGACGTTACATAGCAGCACATCAGATTGCAAAGGCCCTGGGACTTGAGAAGTCGAGAGCTCTTCCAGTGTTTCACGCAATAACGGGCCGCGACACGGTATCTGCCTTTGCAGGTCATAGCAAGAAGACAGCCTGGGCCACATGGAATGCATTTCCGGAAGTGACAACCGCCTTCCTCAATCTGGCTTCCACCCCAAGTGAGCTGCCTGATGGTGTCCTGTCGACACTGGAGAGATTCATCGTGCTGCTCTATGGCCGTACGAGCACATGCTGCGACGTGAACGTGCTGAGAAAGAAACTGTTTTCAAGAAAATCAAGATCACTGGAGCATCTCCCACCAACAAGAGCAGCTCTGGAGCAGCACATAAAGAGAGCTGCTTATCAGGCTGGACATATCTGGGAACAGGCAGCAATAGCGTTTGTCAGTCAGCCATCACCATGTGACTGGGGTTGGATGAAGTCGGGTGATGAGCTGGAACCACTCTGGACCACACTCTCTGAAGTGTCAAAGTCATGCCACGAGCTCATCTCTTGCGGTTGCAGAAAACACTGCGGTGGCAAGTGTAGGTGCAAAAAAGCTGCACTTAAATGCACTGGACTTTGTGCATGTGAAGGTGGCTGTTAAGGCCAAATATCTACAGAGATTCGGCCTCAATAGCCGAATGTTCAGAATTTTTTTTTAAGTTTTGGGAGTTCGGAAACATTGTATGTTAATTTTCCAGTGTAATGCTTTTACTTGTCTTTTTCATTGTAATAAACTTCGAAAACTATCACAAATGATTTTCGTAACCCGGATTACGTATATTGATGCATTGGAATGAAATATGCAACGGTAAAAACAGAAATACATAGCTTAGCATAGCCTGAACGGCGCCCGTCTTGAAATTCAATATGGCGCCCACAGAGGTTGAGTTTCTAGTGGTTCCATATATGAAAATATTCACCATGTATTACTCTATATCTGTGCCAAAGTTAATGCTTTCATCATAAAATGCACAATTGTTTGGCTATGCCGCTGTACTATGTAGTACATGTACACACTAGTGTTACTCTTGTACAGTGTGTAGTACATGTACACACTAGTGTTACTCTTGTACAGTGTGTAGTACATGTACACACTAGGTGAGGGCTACAGTATGACCCGAGTTATCAACAATATTCCCAAGGTTCAAAACTTACTATACAATAATGATATTACTAATATTTCATTGTTTGGAAAATTAAATCTGTGTGTATAGGAACTATCATATAGATAATCATAATACAAATTGTTAATGAAAATAATGATTACCGTATCAACCTAACTTAATAGTAAACGATGTATTAGTGAAAGAGAACTGAAGATACTTAGTTTAAAAATGGAAAAATTAATTATTTCACTTAATCCATTCTTATTCTCTCTCTTTCTTACACGCACGCAAGTGTTTGTCAAGTTAAATCGGCACAATCGCCGATTAAGCTTTAAACTTCAAAAAGTATCTGACGATTTTGCCAAATAGGATAACTTTTTGTTTCTATATCCACAAATTTATGGAAATTAATCCGTGTATGGTAAAATTTCTTTTGTTTAACTCGAGATGTCGTTTATCATATCTGAAGGTTAAGTTTTTGAACTCTGAAGCTGTTAATATTATTATGTATGGTTGGGGTGCTGAGCCTTACCTACAGAAGAGCCGCACTTTACTGTATATTTAGCAGTACTGTACCTGGGGGCTGCAGCACAACATTAATGGTGAGGCGTAACATGAACGAATTTGATGGTTAATGGTACGTACAGTATGTTTATTATGAGAATGACCGCTGGTTAAAACATACAATTAAACGAAGAACAAACCATCTTTATACAATCTAGCATAAAGAACATAATTATTTTCTGACAACCAAACATACACGCCTGCAGTGTAGTGTAGTATGTGTCACTAGTGAGTCACTTCACACTGCATCTGTTCCAGTATATTATTAATTCTCGGTCTGATTTAAGAAGTTGTTAGTTTCCATCACTCTCCCAGGTGGCTGTAACTGACCCCAGAGCAGGCCGTATTGGGCCGCGGACCGCTGGTTGTGATTATTATTCATATTTAGCGTAACACACACACACACACACACACTCATTTTATATATATATATATATATATATATATATATATATATATATATATATATATGTTATATATATATATATGATATGCTGATAACCACCAGGAAAGAAGAAAACACGAAGTTCCCAAGCGCTTTCGTGTAATTCACATCTTCAGGGGTGAGTACAGACTAAAGAGAAATACAAACCCAGGTGTATATATATAGAGGAGGGTGAGACCAGGTCCACAATGGTCAGGTATTAGGTAATGACCCTTCTAATCTTTAAATTGTCCAGCTTGTACATGCCGTTACTCAAATTCATGTTGAATGCTTCGGTATGTTTAATAAGACTAGATTCTATGATGTTCCTACTATCAATTGAATTACATGGTAATATTGAGGAGGCATTATCCCAGTCAGTGCAATGCTTGTTATCCCTCAAATGAACAAACAGAGCATTGGATTCCTGGCCTGTCCTAACACTGACCATTGTGGACCTGGTCTCACCCTCCTCTGTATATATACACCTTGGTTTGTATTTCTCTTTAGTCTGTACTCACCCCTGAAGATGTGAATTACACGAAAGCGCTTGGGAACTTCGTGTTTTCTTCTTTCCTTGTGGTTATCAGCATATACCTAGATCACGTGCACCTACAGTGATTTACTTGCATATATATATATATATATATATATATATATATATATATATATATATATATATATATATATATATATATATATATATAATATATATATATATATATATATATATATATATATATATATATATATATATATATATACTGTATATATATATATATATATATATATATATATATATATATATATATATATATATATATATATATATGTGTGTGTGTGTGTGTATACACCACATTTCTCCTGTTACGCTCTCCTGTACACTAATTGTGTATTTCTGTGACGTCAACGATCTGACTTTCTGAACGGTATTCCTTTACTATTAGAATAATTTAATTGTCTTCAAATAATTGCTTCACTATTTAATTTTAAAAAACAATTAAAGCAGGAAAGACGACCGTTAGAGGTAAGTGAACACCATCTCGGCAGTGGTTGTGACATAACACTGGTGGTATACCGGGTACTCCCACCAAGACCTTCAGGTATGTGTCGGGCTGGTCGTGTGTATAACTGTTCATATACAGTATTTAGTGGTGTCAGTCGTTCCTCATAAACCTAAACACAAACAATAAAAAATAACACGAGGAAACCTGCTAACATAACCTTGATATAAAACACATAAATACGAAATTCTGAATCTCCTGTAATTGAATCTTTCCAGCATTTGTTGGCGTCATGTGGGCAGGTTGTGCCGGGCTGCTGAGGACAACCACTTTTTACAGAGGATAACGTGCTGCTGCCGACCATCCCACTGACTGTCATTATTCCGTTGTAACTGTGGCTCAACAGGGCAACACCACGCTCGTGATGTAGTTCACCGAAACATTACTTTCAAGGATCAAATACATTTTTAAATATATCAACAACAGTAAATGTAAGTAATAAGACACTCAACCCCGAAACAGTTAAGCAATAAAGACATGGAAACAGTTGAGAAAAAATATGTATTGAAATGTGTGCTCAGTTAAATGTGTTGACATTGGCTGGACACAAGGCTGGAGCTATCCGGGTCACGCCTCATCATTATTTAAGTGCACCGTTATTTAATGACGAACCAAAACTTTCAACCCACTTTAGTAAGAGAGGTGGTGCTGAGTCTCCCAGGTGTCCAGGTTATAACCCCCTAACACCCAGCATAAGCATTATTCAAGCTACCAGTATTCTCTCCCAAGGGCTGCCCTCCATCACACAGCCGAGACACTGTAAATATTCTGTATTTTCATGAAGTTAATTTACATGAGATAGAAAACTCAAGTGGTCACAGCACCAGCAGAAGTGAGGAGTCATGTCTGAAAAACTCGCCACGAATTTTTCTTGAAGTCAGAGGGAAGGAAGCTGTTGGTCTGAGGTAACCACACAGAAACTGGCTCTATTTTTGTACTTATAAATCAACTCACCTGACCGATCTATACTGACAATAAAAAGTGTCTTCTATATTTAAAGGAAATTTCTTCTCGTTTTAATCACCAATAATTTGATCGCTTATATGAGCTATAAGTTAAAGTAGGACTCGATAACTTCAATTATTATAAGAAGAGTGAGTGAAAATGACAGTAACGGAGCCTGAGTACAGCGCCGGGCATCTGGAGGCTGACCCACCCACGGCATGTCTTCTCCTCCCCCTTCTGACCCCCTCCTCCTCGGCCTTCTTCTCCTCCTCCTCCTCCTCCACCCTCCTCGTCCTTCACCTCCTCCTCAGAGTTAGAGCAGTAAACACCTCACAGGGCTCTTGTGTTTTTTCCCCGGCATCTAGAGAACGTTAAGGTGTGGCCGCCCCACCACGCCACTCACCACCAAGGTCAACACACAAATTAGGACAGAGCCCATCACAAAAACAGACGCATTTTGTCACACCAATATAAGAAGACAAACAAACAACAAAAACAAGTCATTTTAAGTCAAGTTAAAGTTCTTAGGCAAAAAAAAAAACACCAATTGAATAAAATCAATCTTAAATAAACAACTTTAATAATATTATAACTAATTGAACACAAATTTACAATGACTATTTTTTTCTTCTAATATTGTGACATTTACAGCGACAACACTTAAAGGATAATCTTGATATATTCACGTAACGAAAATTATATTTATTCGTAGTTTTCAGACATATTTTGCAGAATGATATTTATATGACGTTATACTTTGAAAAAAACAAATGTGAGGAGTGTGTTGTGATCTGGGACTCCTTTAAAAATGTAGAGATGCGTTTAGTTTTTTAGAATTTTTGGTGTGTGTGTGTGTGTATTTTAATTCTCCTCACTCTCCCTCTTTTCACAAACGATATATTTCCACTCTCTATCACTCTCACTTTTCTCCACCCTCCCTCCCTCCCTCCCTGCACCCTCACTCTCCACGTCTGGTAGGTGGGGCTCAACATGCTCCACCCCAAGGCACCACGCCCTATAAGAGTTGGCTCCGCGCCATAATCTCGCGCAGCTCTGTCACCAACAATTCAAAGCCATTCATATTTACCCCAGGATGAACAACGCTAACCATATCTTTTTACCTCAGGATGAATAAAGTCAACGATAGATTTTTCCCAGGATGAATAAGTCAACCATACATTTAAGTCACTATCACGTCTGTATATTGAAGTCACTGTCCTACCACTCCTACCCGATTCTTAGCAAACAACACACACACACACACACATACTACTATTTTGCTGTCACTCGGAATCGAGTATGACGATCATCCAGCTATGAGACAATCAGAGTTATTAAGAATGTCACCTTCGTTGGTGAGTTTTAAGGTGACTAAACAGGCCGATACGGGACCGGCAGGGTCGTTCACAGATGTGGCACATGTGGAGGGCTACATCTAGTGCAGGAGGGGCGGCAGCAGCATCTTTCCGGTGTTGGTACTTGTCTGCCTCGGTTCGCAGTCGAGCTAACTCGAAAGTATTGACACCTTCTCGTGTGGTGCTCCTTCAAGCGTTGCGGTGTGGCGTTATCGTCGTATCCCAGGTGAGGGGGTCGATTTGGCACTTTTTCAGGTTTGTCTTAAAATTATACTTATACCTTTTCAGTTGCCCGCCAGCGTTACGTTTACTATTCGTTAGGTGACTGTAAAGTAACTGATTTGGCAGAGTACTGTCGTCCATGCGGGTAACATGGCTAGTCTAACATAGTTGTTCATGGATAATGGTAACCTCGATGCTCCTACACTTGGTGTCAGCATGAATACTGGCATTTGTTTTCTTGCCTTCCCAGCGAACTCGAAGGATGGAACGTAGACTACGTTGGTGAAAGTTTTCAAGTGCCTTGAGGTGCCTCCTGTATGCGACCCATGTCTTACTGCCATATAGCAGGGTGGGGAGGACCACTGCTCGATAACGTGCAACTTTGTATATAATTTCAGCTCCCTACAGCTGAAGATACGGGTACGGAGTCTGCCAAAGGCTTGAAATGCACATCTGATCCGATGTTGAACACACACACACACACACACACACAGACAGACACACACACACACACACACACACACGGGATGTTTTTATGTCAACCTAGAAAACCCACGGAGGTCATTCTCATCACCTAGGAACCTGAGAATGGGTTTGACATTTTACCCATTTCGCTGTTCGTAATATAAGTGTCCCAAGATGTTATTGTCCCCGAAGGTATTGTTTTTTTCATCACAGTCTTGCATCACCTTCCCTATTTACGTCTGAAAGACGTATTTAATTTCATGTTATTTTTTTACCAATTTCATATTCATCTTAATTTTACCTATTACGTATTCATATTATCCTTACCTATTTCATCTTATTTTTTAGGTATACAATATTCACCTTATTTTCAACTATCTAATTACATCATATTTTTTTCACCTATTCATTATTTCTCTATCTACTTCAAGGTTGTATTCCTCTTGTCATTTATATTAATTCTTGATATTCTTCATTATTATTCAACATAAACTAAGAACACTAGGGTGATTTGTTTTACTATTAAAGACCTCGATAACCTTGTTCTTAGTCTTGTGGTCAACGCCAAGAACACCTCAGATTCTTCCTTTCATTCATTCGCTGTTCTTATGCTCCTCCCAATTTTCTTTGTGATGGTTTGGTTAACTTAGCGTCATTTTCTTCACTTGATATAATTTTGGTTCTAAAGTTCGGATCACCTGAAGATTAACACCCCTAAGGTTATTTGACCTTTAACCTAATGCTAACCTAACAATAACCTACTTAACTTAACAATAACCTACTTAACTTAACAATAACCTACTCAACCTAAGCTAATACACGTAATATGACCTAACCTAAGATTCATAACCTAATATAACCTAACCCAAACTAACCTAATATAAATTAAGATAACCATAACTTAACTAACCTAACTCAGCGTAACCTAACCTAACCTCCCGGGGATGTCTCGTTGTTTCACTCTATAGCAAGTTCGTCCACAACCAGATTGCCTTACAGCCCTTTCCTCTCTCTCTCTCTCTCTCTTAACCCATGTAGACGTTAAACTAGGTTGGGTTAGGTTAGGTTTGCCAGGTAAATGCTCCTCGGCAGTGCTGGCGTATAGTTATAAAAAAATACTGCTCAGTCATAATACTAATCGCCACCGTTGATTAGGTTGATGGTGAATAGTCATAAAATGCCAGGGGGCGAACGGGTTATGGGGCGAATTGGTAGGGGGGGGGGGGGTGAATGGACTATGGGGCAAAACACCTGTGTTATGATAGGAAGTACACACTGCTTTTTTCTTCACCTTGCGGCCCAACTCATCAGATGACTCAGGTAAGGTCATCACTAACCAGCCATAACACAAACGATAACGAGTGATTTATTACAAGGGATGTATATATTTATCTTCATTTAAAATCACCAGAGAAAAACAACAACAAAAAACATCCAGGTGGTCATTTTTTTTTCTCAGAGGTTACGCTTCAGAGAGTTTCATTTTGTTTTATTTATTTTTTAATCTAATAAATTGATAGACGTTAATAATTGAACGTACTTGGCAGTCTTTCATTCCTTCATTCATTTCTTCCTACAACGTCAAGGCTGGTAATTGCGTCAACACCTCACTCTCTTCCGCCTCTAAATTGCCCATCGTTCATGAACTCAGAAATAAAACACTGTCGTTAAGCTCTGGGAACACGTACCGAAGTTCTCATTTCACCTCATCAATAACACCTTTTAGAAAATGTAAGTTAAGGACGAGATGAACACGACGTCCAGTTCTCACACTACTGGAGACGTGAGGCTCTTGGTTTAACGAGCAATATTTACTATAACTTGAAATTCAAAGCCTTGTTTGGTTTCCTGACTTAAAAGGGGAATTAGAAGTTGTCTCTCAGTGTACAGCCATACGAGGAATTGATTCAGTTAACTCAATAATCGCCTCATTTGTCATACACACAATCACACACACTTACGTTTATAATAAAACTAAAATTGTTTATGAATATAATGAGTATTAAAGGTTAGTATGGTAATAGGTACAAGGGGTAAAATCCTTCAGTTGCAGGATACGCCTCCTTTAAGAGTTATGACGACACGACCAGGATGTGAAGTTCCTTGTGAGGGGCGAGTCACGTTTATACAGGGAACTGGATTGTGTTTATCCTCCTATTGCTTAACATCCAGCTGTGGCCTCCCATCTCTTGCCTCCACTCAACAACACAACCTGAACCATTTTCCTGCTGTGGCAAATCACCAGGTTATTCAAGGTTGTTTTTTATGTATTTGTGTGGGTGGTGGGCGAGCAGGGTTAACAACATATGTCCCCGGTGACTTAATTATAGCAAACAGCATCTTGCGGTTCTTCCCATCACACTCAAGTCATTCAACCGCCATAGAAAGTGGATCTCATAGGAGTGACAGTCCGTTAGGGTCACTAGGAATAACACACACTGCATGCTGTAGGTGTATACAAAGGGGGGGGAGGGGGCAGCGTGGTCGGCACTGCACTCGAATGCCTTCCCTTTCCCAAATGTAAAGTTAGGAACTCATTTACCCTCCACACTCAAGGGGCTCAACTACCACATAAAAGGAGCACCTGAATCCTCCTACTTTGAAGCAGTTAGACACTACACTATACCCCAGTGACTTAGGCATCACCAACAAGGGATATAATAGATAGGTGGAGGTGGGGGAAGGTTGGCGTAGCAGGGGAATGACGCAGCAAAATCTACCAGTTGCTTAAGTTCCCTCACCCCCTCCCCTCCCCACATAGGTCCACGCACCACCCACCCTGGTTAAAAGGTTAATAGTCTATCAGGCAGGTGCCAGTAAGGGCCCTTGCTTATCACTAGGGGATGCCAGTGCCGTCAACTCTAAGAGTGTTTACTGTGTCTTAAAAGAATATATGGATATTGTAAGTAAATGTACTGAAATAACTTTAAAACTATTCAGGACGGCTCTTAAATGGAGTCAAGGTTAACTAACAACTTTTAAAATATGCAGGTGTATTTTTTATAACTTAAAAGAGTCGTAAAAATACATCCACTACAATGGACGCATGGAATTTCAGACGAGTCAGATAGTCACATGAAAATATTTGCCTCACACTTCTGAAATTTCAGAAATGTCAGGTCACCTCAATACTTCCTTCGTGCGACACATGTTGTATCTGAGAGAAAAAAAGTTAACCTCAGAGATATTAACCAGTGGATAATTACTTTATTAGTATTGTTTCATTCTTGTTAATGTTACGTGTAGGTATAAACATGTTGCATGTCTACCGAGGGTTGCAACACATGGAGGCGAGGGTTGAAACATTCCGAAATGTTTCTTAACACACACTTATGTCGAGTGGTGGGTCTTGGTATATGGCGACACGACAGTGAAGATCACGCCACATTCTTGTGTCTGCAAACAACACAGCCTCGCAGCTATTCATATTCTAGAGAGCCCACTCCTTCACCAACTTGGTAGGACGCATCTACCAGCCTCCTGTTCAAGTTACCGAATTACAAGTCTATTTTGCACCAACGAGTTTGTCTCCCCTCTCAAACTTACCTGAAAATAACATATTAAGCAAATACTCCACCTATATTGCCAGAACGCCTTCTACACAGTATTACCAGTACTTAACTTATACACACACACCACACATATACAATATAAATCAATAAATATTATATATATATATATATATATATATATATATATATATATATATATATATATATATATATATATATATATATGTGTGTGTGTGTGTGTGTGTGTGTGTGTGTGTCCAAAATACTCTCAGGAGTTAACAAATGTCGTAAAAGTTTTTAAACGATAATAATAATCAATAAAATAAAACAATGCGAATTTCATCTGACCTCTGACCCATGATGCTATATAATATTACAATCTTGACCTTTCCTCCGCCTTGTGTATAACAACCCTAATACAGCTGGTCATTATTTCTTAAAGGACGAAGGTAGAGACAAAAGACATCTAGACCAAAGAAAAAAAAGACGGAGATTGAAGAAAAAACGAGAAAAAAACCCAATATTTATTAAAGGTAAAGACACAAAAAAAGTACAACATGAAGCCAAAAACACACGTCTCAATAAAGGCCGAGGCACTCCATGTAAACAGGATACGACATAAGCATTCATAGTTGATGCAAACAAGTCAAACAAACACAGACACCATTAAAAACCTAATATGAACGTGCATGTCTTAGATCGCCTAGTAGATACAAATATACGTAGTTTAAATATGAATCGAGACTCAATGGGGATTAGTTAAAAAAAATGTACAAGATTCTATTTAGTTTCACCACGATGACAGTTACTGGTACACACAGCTTGGCCTTGATGCCTCCCGAGTCACCACTAATGCGTTCTTCTTAGTAGGCATTTCAGGCTGTGTGTGTGTGTGTGTGTGTGTGTGTGTGTGTGTGTGTGTGTGAGTGTCTGTTTCTGTGTGTGTTTCTCTGTGTGTGTAGTTTGAGAATTCTAACAAGTCGACCCTTATCTGACTCACACACCATCTGACTCACACCATCTGACTCACACCGGCATCTTCAGAACCTCTTTTGTTTGGGTATAAACCGACTTTTTTTTCCCGTATAATTTAGTCTCTTGATCTCTATTCTTACTTGTTATTATATAGAGCGTTGTTAGAAACTGTATCAAGAACATGTGAGAAAATCAGAGTACGAGGAATATTGTATGTTAATTAAACGTAACGTAACTGGATATTCTTGATCTTGATTATAGCAATGCAACATAAGAGCTTAAGGAAGATCATGTGTGTGTGTGTGTGTGTGTGTGTGTGTGGATCATGGTCGCTGCCCCCTGACACATGTTCCTCCTACCACCGAGTTTCACAACTTCACCCTTGAAGACCATAAGGACTCTGAACTAGTTTAGTTTCACTCACCCATTGATATTTAATATGGATGTATCTAAGACACACATACACACAAAAACACACAGCACCCTAAAAGACAATACAACACACCACAACACTCTAAAAGACAATACAACACACCACAACACCCTAAAAGACAATACAACACACCACAACACTCTAAAAGACAATACAATACACCTCAACACATACGTACACACAACACAACACGACGCAACACACACATCCAGCAGTATAAGGGCCAAACTCGTGAGAACTCCAGTATAAAAATTACCATGACATGACTTGAAATAAACGACTTCAAAGCAATTAAGGTGATAAGTGAAACCACCAAGACCTACATTCATTTCATCCAACATGCGGTAGTTACAATGAAGGCTGTTTGGGTCTAACACAGCACGAAGAAGGATATTAACAACTCCTTGAAGTTATTACAGCAACTGTGAACAAGAAATTAACTAAAGTGATGACTGATGCTGTGGTGTGAATCAGAAAGGTAAGCTCATTGTCCTTGAATGGTTAACTCTAGTTTTAAGAGGGTTAAATTATCGTTCTAAAAGGGTTAAGCCGTAGTTATAAAAAGGTTAAATCATAGTTCTAAAAGGGTTAAGCGATCACACTTAGAGAGTTAAACTATATTCCTCAAGGGTGTTTCGTGTGTCAAGCAGGTAATAATGTAAAGGATCGGGGCGTAACCTTATGTGAGTCATGTGTCAAAAGAAAACACACACACACAAACACACACACACACACACAGAGGTGAAAACTACATTACCACTTATGGTAGTGAAGGCCATTCAAGCGACATAAATTCAAAGGGAAGCCATAATAAGGATGAGTAATGAGAGGAAAACTTTTTATGTCCACTCTCTCTTGCGATGCTCTTTGTTTGACATTAATATAGTAAGTTCTGTTAAAACCTAACCTAACTTAGCGCTAACCTAACTTAACCTAATTTAACTTAACCTAACAAAAGGCCAATCTAACCTGACCTAACCAAATTTAACGTCAACCTAATCTAACCTAAACAAATTTAACGTCAACCTAATCTAACCTAAACAAATTTGACGTCAACCTAATCTAACCTAAACAAATTTGACGTCAACCTAACCTAACCCCCAAGCAGCATTAGGGTGGTTAATCATCAGGTAAATAAATTGGAGACTGGACGAATCTTGTAATATCCTCCCCCCCCCCCCCCCGTTTCATGACTCAGTTTTAGCTGTGTCACTGGAACAGCTAAAAACAGCGGTAGTAAGAACAACTTAAATATAACTTATGTTTTCTCAAGTGGTTCTTCGTGTCTTATATAAACGTGATGACGAGACTCGACTGTGTTTTGTTGTCTTCATTTGTCCACATTGTCTCGGTTTTGTTTATTATAAGTAGTTATATCATTTTATTCATTTTGTCTCAAGATTCTTTTATTTATCATCTATCTATTTAGTTAACTTTATAATATCTTCAACGTAATGGTGTTCACGAGTCCAAGAAGATGAGTTTGGAAAGAAGAAAATTTGACGGTAAAATGATACACCAGATGGTAACAACAGGTACAATGATACACCAGGTGGTAACAACAAATACACTGATACACCACGCGTAATTACAGGCACACCAGGTGGTTAGAGAGGTGAGGGGAAGGGCCCGCCATGTGATACAAGCCGTAAAGTTTACCTGGACAGGTGTTGGTGACCCCAGTCACACTCTCCTGCTTCTCCCCCACATCTGTGACAACACTGCCTGACATGGTAACAACACTGGCTGACGTGGTAACAACACTGGCAAAGCATTTGACAGAGTACCGCATCAGAGGCTTCTGAGAAAAATTTAGGCTCGTGGTATCGAGGGGAAGTTTTAAATTGGATAAAATCATGGCTCACCGATAGAACGCAGAGGGTCAGCGTAGATGGTGTTAAATCTGAGTGGGGCTGTGTAACCAGTGGGGTTCCCCAGGGGTCAGTACTAGGCCCACTCTTGTTCATAATCTGCATAAACGATCTAGATACTGGGATCAGCAGTGACATAAGCAAGTTTGCGGATGACACCAAAATAGGGCGGCAGATTAATTCAGGGCAGGATGCAAATGCATTACAGGAGGATCTAAATAAACTGCAGGGGTGGTCTGAAAAATGGCAAATGAAATTCAAGACCGGCAAGTGAAGCGTACTTAATATTGGAAGAACAAATACTGATCAACATCAACCTAGAGAAGTCGACTTGTGAAAAAGACCTAGGGGTACTTGTAATCCCGGACCTACGGCCTAGAAAACAGTGCGTTAATGTTCGAAATAAGGCAAACAGAGTATTGGGTTTTATATCTAGAAGTGTAAGTAACAAGAGTGCAGAGGTCTTATTGCAACTATATCTTGCGCTAGTCAGGCCGCACCTCGATTATGTGGTTCAGTTCTGGTGCCCCTATTATAGAATGGATATAAATTCACTAGAGTCGGTGCAGCGAAGAATGACAAAAATGATTCCGGGACTTAGAAACCTTCCATATCAGGATAGATTAAAGAAACTTAACTTGCATTTCCTAGAAAGATGAAGAGTGCGGGGAGATATGATAGAAGTATTTAGGTGGGTGAAAGGAATCAATAAAGGGGATGTAGATAAAGTTCTTATAATATCCGAGCAGGATAGAACTCGGAGCAACGAATTCAAGTTGGATAAGTTTAGGTTTAGGAGGGAGATAGGAAGAAACTGGTTCACAAATAGGGTGGTGGACGAGTGGAACAAGATTAGCAACTTTATAGTAAGTGCTGGAACGCTGGAAAGTTTCAAAAGGAGGCTAGATAGATTCATGGATGATAGAGAGTGGTAGTAACTCTCGACAGGAGCTGCCATGCACAGGCCAACCAGCCTATTGCAGACTCCTTATTTTCTTATGTTCTTATGTTAACACTGGCTGATGTGGTGACAACACTGGCTGATGTGGTGACAACACTGGCTGACGTGGTAACAACACTGGCTGATGTGGTGACAACACTGGCTGATGTGGTGACAACACTGGCTGACGTGGTAACAACACTGGCTGATGTGGTGACAACACTGGCTGACGTGGTAACAACACTGGCTGATGTGGTGACAACACTGGCTGACGTGGTTACAACACTGGCTGATGTGGTGACAACACTGGCTGATGTGGTGACAACACTGGCTGACGTGGTAACAACACTGGCTGACGTGGTGACAACACTGGCTGATGTGGTGACAACACTGGTTGATGTGGTGACAACACTGGCTGATGTGGTAACAACACTGGCTGACGTGGTAACAACACTGGCTGATGTGGTGACAACATTTGGTGACAGCCAACACAGTGGGAAAAAATCTTCTTGTTGTATTGTTGAAAGGTTACACAACACAG
This sequence comes from Homarus gammarus, assembly GCA_958450375.1. Lineage (NCBI taxonomy): Eukaryota > Metazoa > Arthropoda > Malacostraca > Decapoda > Nephropidae > Homarus > Homarus gammarus. Next base: position 62,356 of record CAUDMG010003013.1, read on the forward strand.
ACCCACACTCACCAAACCTAATATTTAACACAAAATGTTCACCAATCTAGATAATAAATGAACATACTCGACTATCCTAATTTGACAGCGCAGGTGTTGTCTGCCACTCGTGAATGGGCATCTCCTGCAAATGTCAAGGTTTAGAAAGTACGGTTAGAGGATCAGGTTTTTCCAGCGGTGAAATAATGATCGCAGGTGATAGTGAAGCAACTCACGTGTACTGTGGCAAAACCCCACAGTACGTGAAGACCCAGGCAAAACACGGCAGGAGGTGAGGTCGAGCAGCAACAAGACACACACATCAGGGAAAATAATTATGTAGCTTACTGTTTGAATGTTTCTTAATGTAGAAACTGGGGTCTAATTATATTACATGAGAGAGAGAGAGAGAGAGAGATTCTTTCCAAATATGGCTTTAAGCAAACTATAAAATTGTATAACATTTAGCTGTTATATTATTATGGTGTTATGTTCAATGGTTTAGCTCATCTAAATATAACTTTAAAAACACGATTAATGACAAACTGAACTAAAAAAATTATAAAAATATTGTTTTAACCAGACCTATGTAAAAAAAATCAAGGTTATTACTAAAATGGTCTAAGAACAATATTTGTTTACCTTGGAATTCAAGTTTTACATTCACATTATTTACCGTGTGTCACCAAGTACGTGCACAACAAAAAGATTATCTGAATATTGAATTGTCAGGAACTTAATCAATGTCACGAGAGCTTTAGCATGTTTTTATTATCATGAGGAGGAAATGGTTACGTCACCCGACATTAGCAACATGAACCTTGAGATATTTCGTCCCCAACACCTTAGAGGTCGTCGAGCGATATCCCCCTCCCTCCCACACCAACCTTTTCAAAGTCAGTGAGAGATCTTTCCCCCATTACCCACCTTCTCAAACTTAGCTCGAGATATCTCGTCCCATCGTAATACATACACCACTAGCAACGTAGCACACAACAAACTCGTACATAAAACTGAGCAAGAAATATCGCTGTAGCGTCTTCCGTGTGTGTGTGTGTGTGGGTGTGTGACGTAACCCCTTGGTCCGCCTGAGGCCAGCGGGCAGGTCCTCCTTTGCAAAATGATAGTAATCGTAAATCAAAAGACAGTAGTCACGTTGTTTTTTATAACCTCAGTTTAACATGGCCAACAATGAAACACGACCGTATTTAGACAGAAAAAATGACTTGATCGATACGGATGATAAAAACTTGATATTCACTGAAACTTGTGTTAGAATTACAAGTCAGAAACATACGTTACTGATCTGTCAACGTCACTGGCAAATTCTTGGTAACACTGATCAACGTCAATTACAGAAAGTTATAGTAACGGGCCCTCGGTACTGCACTTTGGTAGGTTAGGTTAGGTTACACACACACACACATGTAACCAGTATAATTTTCATACTGTATAATTTAGAGTAAGTAATTAATAACTTACATCCGTGGATGTATAATTATGAATATTCATTATTCAATGACCTGTAGAGGGTAAAGGTTGTTCAAAGGTTATAGCCGTATTAAACATCCGCGGAAGTTTTGTCTAGTCCGAGTGTCGCAGTATGATAAGAACATAAGAACATAAGAAAATAAGGAGTCTGCAGTAGGCCGGTTGGCCTGTGCATGGCAGCTCCTGTCGAGAGTTACTACCACTCTCGATCATTCATGAATCTATCTAGCCTCCTTTTAAAACTTTCCAGCGTTCCAGCACTTCCTACAAAGTTGCTAAGCTTGTTCCACTCGTCCACCACCCTATTTGTGAACCAGATCCTTCCTATCTCCCTCCTAAACCTAAACTTATCCAACTTAAATCCGTTGCTACGAGTCCTATCCTGCTCAGATATTACAAGAACTATATCTATATCCTGTTTATTGATTCCTTTCACCCACTTAAATACTTCTATCATATCTCCCCGCACTCTTCGTCTTTCTAAGGAATGCAAGTTTAGTTTCTTTAACCTATCTTGATATGGAAGGTTTTTAAGTTAAGGAATCATTTTCGTCATTCTTCGCTGCACCGACTCCAGTGAATTGATATCCATTCTATAATAAGGGCACCAGAACTGAACCGCATAATCGAGGTGCGGCCTGACTAGCGCAAGATATAGTTGCAATAACATCTCTGCACTCTTATTACTTACACTTCTAGATATAAAACCTAATACTCTGTTTGCCTTATTTCGAACATTAACGCACTGTTTTCTTGGCCTTAGGTCCGGGCTTACAAGTACCCCTAAGTCTCTTTCACAAGTCGACTTCTCTAGGTTGATGTTGTTAAGGCTGTATACATTGACAGTATTTGTTCTTCCAATATTAAGTACGCTGCACTTGCTGGTTGTTGAATTTCATTTGCCATTTTTCTGACCACTCCTGCAGTTTATTTAAATCCTCCTGTAGTGCATTTGCATCCTGCCCTGAATTAATCTGCCGGCCTATTTTGGTGTCATCCGCAAACTTGCTTATGTCACTGCTGAGCCCAGTATCTAGATCGTTTATGTAGATTATGAACAAGAGTGGGCCTAGTACTGACCCCTGGGGAACCCCACTGGTTACACAGCCCCACTCAGATTTTACACCATCTACGCTGACCCTCTGTGTTCTATTGGTGAGCCATGATTTTATTCAATTTAAAACTTCCCCTCGATACCACGAGCCTAAATTTTTCTCAGAAGCCTCTGATGTGGTACTCTGTCAAATGCTTTGCTAAAGTCTAAGTAAATAACATCGTAATTTTCGTCGTTATCTACTACCTCAAAAACTTTCCTAAAAGTGTCAGCAGATTTGTTTCACAAGATTTTCCCTTTGTAAACCCATGTTGAGAGTCGTAGATTAATTTGCTTTTCTCTAAATGCGATCGGATGCAATTTGCTATAATTGATTCACGAAATTTCCCCGCTACTGACGTCAAACTGATCTGCCGGTAATTTGACGCTGATGCTCTGTCTCCCTTTTTGAATATGGGAACTACATTTGCCTGTATCCACGAGTCTGGCACAACTCCCATGTTTAATGATTTTGTAAACAAATTTACGAGGGGTCCGCTAATCTGTTCCCTACACTCTTTCAAGACTCGAAGGAAAATTTCATCCGGCCCTGGGGATTTTGTCTTCTTTAATTTATTTATCCTCTAAAGAACATCCTTTTTTCTGATAGTGATATTCTTTAATTTCTCTTCTTCATTTCCCCTAAATATCAGTTCCACCTCTGGAATTTCCTCGTGAATTTCTTCTGTGAAAACTGATAAGAAGTAGCTGTTCAATGCTTTGCTTATTTCTTCACTATCATCGATCACTTCTCCCCTCCCTGACCTTAAAGGCCCAACTTTGTCCTTGACCTTTGTTCTATATACCTGGAAAAATCCCTTAGGATTCGCCTTGGATTCTCTTGCTATCCTGATTTCATAGTCTCTCTTTGCCTTCCTTACATTTTTATTAACATTCCTAGATAGTTCATTATACCTATTTCTGAGCTGCTCCTCCCCTCCCTTTGATTTCTTATAAACTCCTATCTTTATTCCTATGTCATGTTTAAGTTTTCTGGTCATCCACCTTGGCTCATTCTTATTTGACCTAATTTTTCTGTATGGTATATTTTGTTCTTGTGCTTTACGTAGTATACGAGTGAATATATTATAGTCATGATCAATTGTGGTGTCACATGTGACCTCAACCTGTTCCTACTGGGGACTGACCTCACTGTTCTCAGGTGACCTCACCTAGGTACCTTCTTAACCCCTGATAATCCTCCAATCGAAAGTTTGGGACTCTGACCATATTGTCATTGTTATTCCTTTCCCAATTTAGGGTGAACCTGATTTCTCTGTGATCACTGTTACCTAGTTCTTCCCCTACTGTGATTCTCTGATAATATTTTCTTTATTTGTTAATACTAGGTCTAATATATTGTCACCTCTAGTAGGTTCTGTAATTAGTTGTTTCAAAAAATTGTCCTGTACTGCGTCTAGGAAGTCTTCAGATTCATAGTCACCTACAATGTTGTCCCAGTCAATATTTCTGAAGTTGAAATCCCCCATAATGCACAGGTTGTTATATTTTGCTACCCTACTCATTTCCTGCCATATGGGCTGAGCTGCTTCTTTCCCAAGACTTGGGGGCCTGTAAATCACTCCCATAATTAGTTTTCCTCTTCCTTCTGTAATTTCTACCCATACAGACTCGGTTCCTATTTCACCCATTATTATTTAATTATTAATACAACATTTTTAATGTGTCCCTGACGAAGAGTGCGACCCCTCCCCCCTTCCTACCTTCCCTGTCCTTCTGAAAAAGGTTGTACCCTTCTATGTGGTACTCTGATAAAAAAAATTTGCTAGTCAGATTCATCCAAGTTTCGGTGATTGCTATGACATCTACTTTCTCGGTACATACAACCACTCTCAACAAGTCAATTTTATTTATAACGCTCCTACTATTTGTATAGTATACATTTAAACCTACCCTTCCTTGGTTCTGTTTTGCCCCTTGTCCTGAGTAACCAATTTTACTTTCCAGGACCTGCTTGTTTTTTGACTCCCACTTACCCAGACCTGTCTCTACTGGCGAAACCCCCCCCCCCCCCCTTTGGAGTGACAATTTCACGCTCCAGGGATGCACACAACGTCTTTACCCCCGCACGAGACAAGTGTACTCCGTCACGACTGTGCAGGTAGTCGTTGCCATAGAATGGTTGCCAGTTATCAATAAATGCCCAACCATTGTTTGCACAATGTTTTTCCAGTCGGCAATTTATAGCAATTGCCCTGGACAGCCATTCACGACCAACCCCTCTTCTAGGCAAGACACCACATACTATCGGGATCCCTCCCCTATCTCTAATCTTCCCCAGCGCCTCCCTATACCTCTTGAAAAGTTCCTCACTCCTAACCTTTCCTATGTCGTTACCTCCCACACTAAGACACACTACTGGCTTGGTACCCTCCCCTGACAAAACCCTATCTATCCTCTCAGCTACATGCCCTATCCCAGCCCCAGGAAAACACACCCTAGTCCTACGTTTCCTATCTCTTGCACAAAAAGTCCTATCTAAAAACCTCACCTGGCTGTCCCCAACTACCACGACCTTACCACCGGGCAGGGTTTGAACAACTGCCCTTTTCTCTCCTGGCACCACACCGTCCTGCCTCTTCTCGTCCTCGTCCTGCCTCTTCTCTTCCCCGCCAGCCTCCTCCAACACCTGGTAGGGGTTACTGCACTCCACACCCTGGTCAGCTTTCCTGAGTTTGACCCTAGTCCCCTTGGAAACAACCACTCTCCACGCCTGCTCCTCCTTCGCAGGTGTCCTGCTAGGTAGGACACCTACCTGAAGGAGTTCAGTCCTGAGGGCTTCGTTCTCCCCGTTTAGAGCGTCTACCTCACTCAACTGACTTAACAGAGTGGCCAGGAGGTCGTCTTTCTTCACACTCCACTCCTCTTCCCCCACAACACAAAGATCCAAGGCGGCCATTTGCTCTGGTCACTAACGCGAGCACTTAGGGGCACGTCCTTCACCAAGCTAGGTCAGGTAGCCACTCTCTCTCTCTCTTAGCAGTAGGTATTTATTTACACTGAATAGATACTTGGATACTTTGCTTCACACTTGCAATGCGTCAAATATGTTAGATAATTAGTTAATTAATATAATGATAATGGCACTGCCACTTAAGAGTTTTATGGGTCAAAGAGATCACTTACCAGCCGGTTGTCTATACACGTTATGCAAACACCGTTGACTGTTGTTCTGCTTGACATTCCACTACTTCCTCATTCGAGAACCTTCTAGAAGCTTGACTCATAGATCGCTCTGGTGGCGAGTGCAGGAATTACTCTCTACGGGCGTGGCAAAGCCAAGCCCCTTAGTAGTCTTGAAGGTGACCCCTTTTAGTGAAGATCTACACCTGGACCACCTCAGTACGGGCACGCCTAATACAGAGCCTGCTTCAGTTTCTAGCGCGATCCACACCGAGAACTCTGCCAGTAATAGATCACGGGGCCAGTCTAATTAGCTGTACAGTATTTAGACTTGTAAATATCACACTGTCCATATACACCAGTTTTGGGTATTATTATCCACCCTTTTTATGGAAGAAGTGACCGTTCTGTTGGATCATAATTATCGACAGTCTCAGGCATCTTACTGATATCAACGGGACTCTAAATAACTACAAGCAAATTAATATTCAGTGAGACTGTTTACTGACAAGTCTCATTCCTCACAGGCACACACACACACACACACACACACTAAAACGTTACTTCAATATACACCACAAACTAGTTCAAACACACGCACAAAATATTGAATAAGCCACAAACACCACACAAACACCCACCACATAGAGCCTCACACTGTACCAACATTACTAACACAACACACCGCCATATACGACACTACATCACTATAACAAATACTTCCACTTCTACTATAGCGACGACACGTAAGAGTTCCTGGCGTATTAGTACTGCACACAAGCTCCTGCCCGTCTCTAGTACCCATAATTGACCTGACAACATATTATAACCAAACTTATCCTAACCTAATTTAACCTAACCCTGAAACAGACGAAGCTAACCAATAGGCAGATTAGGAAAGGAGGCGGGCTAGAAATTTATGTCAGGGATAATTTGAAGTGTGAAATCAGCAAGGAAATAAAAATTAAACTGAATGCAGAAACAATTTGGATAGAATTAACCGATGGTAGGGAAAATTAATTATAGGAGTAATATATAGACTTCCTGATCTTGATAGAGTTAATGAGCGACTTATTTGGGACGAAATACGCAGGGCATCCAGACATAGCAAAGTCTGTATAGTAGGCGACTTTAATTTTAATCAAATAGATTGAACCAACCTTACGGGTAACCCAGAGGATTTTCTTGAAACAGTTCAGGACTGTTTCCAAAGTCAACATACAGCCGAACCCACCCGGGGTAATACTATACAAGATTAGTTCGATAAAACAGAGAAAACCTCATTGGTAATGTCGAGGTAGGGAATGAACTAGCAAACAGCGATCACAAATAAGTAAGATTCAAAGTAGAACTTAATGTCAGTCGCAAGGAAAATTCCATTGAAGTCCTAGATTTAAAAAAAGGCAAACATTGCTAGGTTGAAAAGGCGGCTGAGAGAAAGAGGGTGAACTATATAAGAACATAAGAATGGAGGAAACTGCAGCGGGCCTATTGGCCCATACTGGGCAGTCCCGTTTACACCCAACCCCTATTGCTCATATAAGCATCCAACCTATGTTTGAAGCTATTCAGCGTATTCGAGTTAATGATGATATTTGGTAACTTGTTCCATTCATCCACTACTCTGTGGTAAGTAACATGACCTCACAGAGGGCGACCTCACTTTACATGGTGACCTGACAACAATAACCTCACAAAATATGACCGCTGAGGGTGACCTGGCCACGAGATCTGAGGTTGACGAGTTCCATAACAATTTAAATAATGAGTTACTTAATGCACAAAGGCAGAATATACCATACAGAAAACTCAGATCAAATAACAATAACCCCAAGTAGATATATAATTACATGTATATAAAAAATATCGTGGTACAAAGGAAGGCTATAGGTAGGAGAATAAATCGTGGTGAAGCTTACCTCGAGATTTTTAGACTGTAAAGTATTGGCCAGTAGGGTTAAGACCGAGATAAGAAAAGCAAGAAGGAATAATGAACTGAAGGTAGCATGGGAGGCGAAGTCAAGCCCCAAGGGATTCTTTCAAGTGTGTCAAACTAAAACTCGAGATAAGATTGGACCAATACAGTCAGATACCGGCGAGCAAACTAATACCAGCGGAGAAATGAGCAGTTATTTGTCTTCAGTTCTCACACTCGAAAATTTAAACATGATACCCGAGGCACCGACTATCTACAGAGATACTGTAGAAGAAAGATTAGGCGAGATAGTAATGACTATTAAGTAAACAAATAAACTAAAACTTAAGAAATCACAAGGTCACGACGAGATATTTGCCAGAATATTAAAGGAATGTAAGGAAGAACTCAGTATGTCCTTAGCAAACTTGTTTAACATGTCATTAAAAACGGTTGTAGTGCCAGAGTCCTGGAGGATAGCGAATGTGATACCGATATTCAAGAAGGGAGATGTATCACTCTCCTCGAACCACCGGCCAATTACTTTAACATCAATTGTAGGCAAATTATTGGAATCAATAATTTCAAACTTAATTCAAAATCACATCGAGAAACACAAACTGATCAATGATTCCCTTCATGGCTACACAATTGGGCGTTCATGACTGACTAATCCATTATAATTCTTTTCAACTGTTTGGGAATCAGTGGATGACGGACACGATTGCGATGTGGTTAACCTCGACTTTAGTAAAGCCTTCGACAGGGCTCCCACGAAAGACTAATACGCAAAGTAGATATTCTAGAACAGGTTAGGGCATGGTTACAAAACAGGAACAACGAGTCAGCATTAATGACACTAAATCCGATTGGGGTGACGTCACTAGGGAGTACCCAAGGCTCAGTACTTGGACCATTACCATTTATTATATACATAAACGACATAGATATAGGCGTAGGCAGCAATATAAGTAAATTTGCTGACGACACTAAAATAAGGCGTGTAATTAAATCTGACGAATACTCTGCAAAACTACAGGAAGATTTACAAAAAAAAATCGAAGGATCTGAAAAATGGCAGATGAAATTTAAAAAGAACAAATGTAAAGTACTTAGCCCAGGAGATGTAGACAGAGAAACTAGATATCAATGAACAACAATGATATAGAGAAATCCGACCGTGCGAAAGATTTAGGAGTAATGATAAGTAGGAATCTTAAACCAAGACAACGATGCGTATTTGCTCGAAACAAAGTTAACGTATTTGGGTTCATAGAATGGCGTGCTAGTTACAAGACTATAGAGGTTATCTTAAAACTATATCTTGCGTTTGTGAGACCTCACTTGGATTACGTGGTTCAGTTCTGGTCACCGTACTACAGAATGAATATCGAATCCCTAGAAAGAATTGAGGAGAATGACAAGACTAATCCCAGGCATTAGGAACCTTGAGTACAGAGACAGGTTAAAGCATCTGAATTTGCATTCCCTCGAGAGATTTAGGGAGTGGGTTAAACAACGGTGAAATAACAAAGGTACTTAAATTACCCAACCAGGAACGGACTCGTAGCAATGGTGTTAAATCAGACAAATTTAGATTTAGGTGTGAGATAGGTAAACACTGGTTTGGAAATAGAGTAGTGGATGAGTGGAACAAGTTACCAAACATCATCATTAACTCTAACATGCTGGGTAGCTTCAAATATAGGTTGGACAGATATATGAGCGATAGGGGTTGGTTGTAAACGGGACTGCCCAGTATGGGCCAATGAGCACGCTGGAGTTTCCTCCATTCTTATGTACCTTACCTAACCTACCCCTAACGTAACCTAACTAAATCCTAGTCATTTGATCTAATTCATGTCCAGCAAGTACGTAGTATTTCCCTAACCAAGACATTTTTCAATTTACTTTTTTCATCATTTCTTAAAACCTCAACATACGCCTTATATTTTCTCGCATGCGTCTTGACATTTTACTTTGTTCAAGCAGCTGTTGTCCTTATGTTATAATATACCTCGTATATGAAATAAAAACTGGTTTGATGTACTTTTCCCTCTCTATTTTTTTCTTTTTTTAAAATGTATGTAATCACTGTAACGCCATGAGAGTAGTGGGCGAGTGGGAGGGGGGAGGATAAGATAGAGGGGTGGGAGGAGGGAAGAGGGGGAAAGTGTGGGGACGAGGAGTTAGGACGGACGGAGGAATAGGAGAGGTATAGGGAAAGGGAAGGTTGGAGGGAGATGGGAGAGGGAAATAGATGAGGGTAGGGAGAGAGTGTCAGCAGAACATGGACTCTTTCTTACACTCAGCAACGTAACAAGACTTAACAACTCTCGCTGACTCAGTAACAACAGTTTTTAGCATCGCCCACAAAATACTCCATCGAGAGAAGAGAATGTGACTGACGGCTATTCCTTAACGTGTGTGTGTGTGTGTGTGTGTGTAGAATAGTGATAATAAAACAGCTTTTTAAAACGCCCATTAATGCGGTGATATTTTGTTAAACACAGAAAACTCGTTGCCAATGGATCTCCCGTTAGCCTGTTTGCCAACACACAAGAATCCGTTGCCTGGAGACGGAACTATTAAGTAAATTTAACCAAATACAAAAGTTATACTGTCAATTTTTTTTCCTGAAGTGCGCTGGAACAGAAGGTGACAGGTAGACAACCGTGTCCTTGAACGTTGACAGCTTAGGGGCAAGAGGTCAAAAAGTGGACCTTTTAAGAGACGTGGATATCATTTACTATTAATGCCGAGGTGTACTGGACCGCATCTTGCGTCACCACAGATAGACAAAACCCTGGTACAGTCTCTCCTTGTCCTGCTACTCTATCAACAACAGCACACACAGCCTTAGGTATCAGCGAGATTACCTCAAGATTAGGTCCCGGCTTATTTCACTTTATGATTAACCACCCAAACACTACCTGGGAGGTTAGGTTAGGTTAGGTTAGTTCATTTTGAGGTGAAATAAATTGGGGGCCGAATCTTCAAGTATTCTGCTAGTTTATCAAGGCATCATCAAGAAGAAGAAAAAATCAGGAGTGAAAATAATTACTGTCTCAACACTAGCTAATGAAACTTTTACTGTACAACAGTTGCTTACGAAAATTTTGGTACAATTTCATCGGTTTACAAATAATGGTGTCAGAGATATCAAACACTGTACGTGAACAGCTAACCTAACCGAACTCAAATTATATATCAGGAGGTGAGGAGGAAGCTGGTCAAAGTAATGGAGATTAAAATATCATTCCTTAGCCCCCCCCCCCCCCCTCCCCGAGAAGAGTTTCACTAGAACAGAAAACATAGCTTGCCTTGAAAAAGGAATAGAGGAATCAGTTACCCCGCCCTACACAACCCCTAGAAAGATAAGTTTTAAATATTCTTAATTCTAAAAAAAATATATATATACCAATCTAATTCAACAGACAGACAAACACACACACTATTTTGTCATTATAGACAGGTTTAATAATATACTGCAGTAGATGGTAAAGAGAAATTAACGCAATTTATTACTCACAACCATAACCACTTCTCCTCCCCGGGGGGACAATCCATGTTGTATTTAAGGGCGCGAACTTCAGACTCAGCATCATGAAACAGCCATTAAAACCATTTTGCTGTTACCGCTAACACGAAGAAGAGAACTAGTAGTGTAATAGATATGCCAAACCACTTCATATCATTTTCGTCTGCCTTTTAAGGTTCCTCGTCCGATGATGATTCCTCGTACTCAGATGAATAATCTTCATATTCATCATCGTCAGAAAGCGGCTGCTTGACGACAGGTTCATTTTCTTCGGGGTTCTTATTTTCCAGTGTCTAGTTTGGTTGATCCTCTTGACTTGGTTCCTATTCACTCTACACAAATTCTACCATATAAGAAGTTTATTCTTCCAAGGAATCGCTGCTCTCACTTATGTCAGTCCAACTTTCGTCATCTGGAGAAGATTCCTTGGAGTCAACCCAAGTGACTCCGTGAGGCTCGCTGCCCTCAATGGCGTCAGTCCCCCTTTCCTCGTGTGGAAAAGACTTATATTCTGGCGAGGAATCTTCGTTATTTTCCACAACTTCCTCTCCAAGAGGTTACATGCCGCCAGGCGGTGTGTCACCAGTCTTAGTAACCTCGAAAATAACTAAGGGGGCTGACAAGCCATGCTATGATTTAAATGCAATGGGTATGTTACTGGCATTTTGGTTCCTGTAGAAGAAATTAAAATCAATCTCCACGCGGTTGACGACTGTCTTACCACACATCAACTCAATTCTTAACATCCCTGACTTCTTCATATTGAGCGGGAGGGAAATATAAAATTTTGACTCCTCGCAAAAGTCTTATTCTTTTCTATCGAATCTGCTTTCCGTCCATTATGAATGGAAACTAATCTTTTTCGTTTCACGTTTCCTAAGGAAAGCAGGAAACCAGCGGTGGATGCTGAAGATGAGACCCGTCGGACCTTCAGGCTCTTCCTCGCCCACCAGAGACTGTGAAAATTTTACCGCTGTGTACAGCACTTCCATTCCAAAGTAGTTAAACAAAACAATAAGTGAAACAAAAAGTGATTTCAGCTTATGTTACAAGTCGCTATTAGAAATACAATATAGTCAGTATGGAACTCAGATATTTGCTGAAGGACGCCAGTGGCGGACTGTCATTGTTCGGTAAGCGATTGATACAGAGCACTGGAAGTTAAGTTATTATATATGGTGCAGAGAATAATAGATGATATAAGTGGCAATCTAGTGACGATGATGGTAACGATAATTGATGCAATAAACGTGATGAAAGACATCATCAATATCATAATGATGACGATATAAGAGACGAACGTAATGATTTAAAGTTGAAGGTGGCAGATCACGGGAGATGGTGATTGTTGTGAGGGTGATGATGACTGTAGTGAGGGTGATGAGGACTGTAGTGAGGGTGATGATGACTGTAGTGAGGGTGATGATGACTGTAGTGAGGGTGATGAGGACTGTAGTGAGGGTGATGATGACTGTAGTGAGGGTGATGATGACTGTAGTGAGGGTGATGAGGACTGTAGTGAGGGTGATGAGGACTGTAGTGAGGGTGATGATGACTGTAGTGAGGGTGATGGGACTGTAGTGAGGGTGATGATGACTGTAGTGAGGGTGATGAGGACTGTAGTGAGGGTGATGAGGACTGTAGTGAGGGTGATGGTGACTGTAGTGAGGGTGATGATGACTGTAGTGAGGGTGATGATGACTGTAGTGAGGGTGATGAGGACTGTAGTGAGGGTGATGATGACTGTAGTGAGGGTGATGAGGACTGTAGTGAGGGTGATGATGACTGTAGTGAGGGTGATGATGACTGTAGTGAGGGTGATGAGGACTGTAGTGAGGGTGATGATGATTGTAGTGAGGGTGATGATGACTGTAGTGAGGGTGATGATGACTGTAGTGAAGGTATTGGTAACTGTAGTGAGGGTGATGGTGACTGTAGTGAGGGTGATGGTGATTGTTGTGAGGGTGATGGGGACTGTAGTGAGGGTGATGGTGACTGTAGTGAGGGTGATGAGGACTGTGGTGAGGGTGATGGTGACTGTAGTGAGGGTGATGAGAACTGTAGTGAGGGTGATGGTGACTGTAGTGAGGGTGATGAGGTCTGTAGTGAGGGTAATGGTGACTGTAGTGAGGGTGATGAGGACTGTAGTGAGGGTGATGGTGACTGTAGTGAGGGTGATGGTGACTGTAGTGAGGGTGATGGTGACTGTAGTGAGGGTGATGGTGACTGTAGTGAGGGTGATGGTGACTGTAGTGAGGGTGATGGTGACTGTAGTGAGGGTGATGGGGACTGTAGTGAGGGTGATGGTGACTGTAGTGAGGGTGATGAGGACTGTAGTGAGGGTGATGGTGACTGTAGTGAGGGTGATGGTGACTGTAGTGAGGGTGATGGTGACTGTAGTGAAGGTGATGGTGACTGTAGTGAGGGTGATGGTGACTGCAGTGAAGGTATTGGTGACTGTAGTGAGGGTGATGATGACAGTAGTGAAGGTGATGGGGACTGTAGTGGGGTGATGGTGACTGTAGTGAGGGTGATGAGGACTGTAGTGGGGGTGATGGTGACTGTAGTGAGGGTGATGAGGACTGTAGTGAGGGTGATGGGGATTATCCCACCCGGGCACGGGTCACTCATCCACATCATGGACTGGGGGACGAAAATATAAAATAATAAATAATAAATAATAATAATAATAACGACGACGACGACGACGACGGCGACGACAACGACAACGACAACAACGACAACAACAACAACAACAACAATAATAATAATAATAATAATAATAATAATAATAATAGAGCCATGAATACCATAATTGAAAAAAATCTGGCGTGAGAAACGATACACAGTATGTGTGTTGTGTTGTTAAAGTAAGGAAAACAATTGAGACCCAAGCAACTGTGTGTGAATGAGGCAGAAATTCCCAATCAGAGACTTGGTCACAATTTTCGTGATGGCAACTGGGTCTACCATTAGACACCACATTATGTTTCCATTATATCCCCAGGCGGTAGTACCTCCTTAAAACCAACAGTTACTAATAGTTACCACCAGTTACCACTAGTTACCATCAGTTGCCACTAGTTACCACCCGTTGCCACTAGTTACCACCAGTTACAACTAGTTGCCACCCGTTGTCACTAGTTACCACCTGTTGCCACTGTTACCACCCATTGCCACTGGTTATCACTAGTTGCCAACAGTTACTAATAGTTATCACCAGTTGCCACTACTTACAACCAGTCTTTATTTTTTGCGGGGAATAGCCCACCCGGGCACAGGACATCGACCCACAACGGGGCCTGAGGGCAAAAAAAAATAAGCGCAAAAAGAAATTAAAAATAGAAGAGAAAAAGATTATATTAATCTACACCACGATGATCCCGGACAACCAGCTTTTTGAAGCGAGACAGATTGTAAGAGTATGGAAACACAGAAGAAGGCAGAGCATTCCACAGTTTGGCAAGACGAGCGTTACGAGCCCAAGGCCTTACCAGGCGGTACACAGAATGCCAAATCCACCGAACATTGCCCATTAAAGTACCTGTAAAAGAGAGAGAGTGAAGCAACATTGCGGCGAAGAGAAAGGGAAGAGAGATTATCAACTAAAGGATGAGAGTTAATAAGACGAAATGTCTTTGATTCCACCCTATCTAACAGTTGGACAGAAGAAGAGCCACTCCAGATATGAGAGCAGTACTCCAGGTTAGGATGAATGAATTCTTTATAAACCTGAAGCAACTGCTCAGGAGTGAAATAGTTACGTCATCTGTACAGCATTCCCAGCTTTCAGGAGGCAGCTTTAACAATGATGTGGATGTATGGCTTCCATGACATATTAGAGAAACTGGTGAAGCCTAGCACATCTATTTTAGAATTTGGCAGAATGATTGAGTCCTAAAATGTGATTGGTGGGAGATTTTCTAATTGGAAAGTGTAAATTTGCAAAGTAATGTAATTTGGTAAACAGTGTGTTTTATTGCCATTGGATTTAACCAAATTTCTACCTCCCCATTCGGAGATGCTGCACAAATCCGCATTGCTGGATGAAACGATATCAGCTCTAGAAACAGATCTAGTTTTAGAGTTAAAGGGAAGGGAAAAATGAGAAGGGTGAAGAGTAGAATCATCAGCGTAATAATGGATAGAATTAGTAGTAGTGTGAAATAAATCGTTGATAAAAAGAAGGACGAGAGTAGGTGAAAGAACAGAACCCTGTGGAACACCACTATTGGTAGAGAGAGAGCAAGAGATCGATCATTCGACAACATCTGCCATGGATCGGATCTCGAGTAAGTAAGAAATTCGAGAACAAAGTGGGGGAGAGAAACCATAAGAGGGTAGTTTAGAAAGCAAAAACTTGTGCCATACCTTGTCAAATGCTTTGGAGATGTTGAGGGCCATGACAAAAGTTTCCCATAATCCTTAAGAGAGGATGACCAAATATAGGTGCAGAAGGGGAGCAGATCACCAGTAGATCTCACCTCGCGAAAGCCATACTGGTGATCCGACAAAAGAGAATGGCATTCAAGGTGACGGAAAAATTAGAGTTTCAGATAGTTTCGAAAATCTTAGCGAGGGATGAAGTTAGGGCAATGGGGCGATAGTTAGAGGGATTAGAATGGTTATCCTCCTTCGGGATGGTCTGAGCCGAGGCATGCTTCCAAGAAAAAGGAAAAGTTTGGGTTTTGAGGCAAAGGCGAAAGAGGAGAGCAAGCACAGGGGCCAGAACTTCAGTACACTACACCTTCTTTCATTTACAATTAACAATTGACCACTTGCCTTTAACAATCAAGATTTTGGAATGACAAATTTCTATTTGCTTTCAACTATTTTCCGAATCCATTCAACAATCAGTTATTTTGATTTGACAATTTACAAAACCTTTCAACAGCCACATATCTCCGATTGCTTTCAACAGTCAACCAAACTTTTCAACAATGCGACTGAAACAATCATCACTGAAAAGAATTTGTTCAACAATCTTTAAAATCAGTAACAGCCATGAATATTTAATTTTTGAGTATACTTACACAAACATCAACAACACAATGAATTCTGGTATAAACATATGTAATTTTGTAATGTCTTTAGTCTTTAGTATGTAGTAGCTACATAAAACATACGATTGCTTAAAAAGAAACAAAGAAAAAAGGGCCTTATACTAATAGCTAAATACATTGGTGTCATGATACTTCCACGAAGCAATTCACAGTAAAGGCCTCGTACACCTTGGTGGGTTGTTTCTGCCTGGCTGTAAGGTTGGGATGGAGGTAGGTGAGGGATGGAGGTAGGTGAGGGTGGGAGGGGTAGTGGGATTGGGGAGAGGAGTGTCATATCAGCATCCCGTTGACTTGCCTTCCTCCTCTGCCTCACGAATAGTAACCTGTCAGGTAAAAAAGAACCCATGAGTGAAAAGAAGGTTTTTGTTGTGAATTGTTTCAAGTGGAACAAACGGTAAGGCAGTAGGTTATACTCTATTACTGTAGACCTACTGTATATCAATTGAAGATGTCTCGGCGCTCAATACATTGAACCAAGTAGGTGTTAACATGGTTATAGTTCTGCGACACAACATGTTCCGTGACACTAGGCAGTGCAAATTCCACGCCAACTTGCAAAATGTTCTCCCTCAGTGCATTGAGAGTCACTCCTTCTTGCCTGGCTTGGGCCGCGTTGCACCGTGGAGCTTCACGGTGGAGGTACAGCTTCAGGTATGATTTAAACACAGAGAAACAGTTTTCTATGGGGTTCAAACAAGGAGAGTATGGAGGGAGAAATTTAAAATTCAGCTCGGGATAGACTGCTGCGATACCGTTGTGAATTGGAGCGTTGTCTAGAACAAGTATGGATCTCGCGTCTCCGATTATTGCTGCAAGTGATGCGATGAAATCACTGAATACTTCCTTCGTCACTGAACCATAATGAATTTCGTGATAGAGTATTCCACAGTGTTCAGCTATCGCAGCAATCACTGTCGTGTTTCTGCCACGCTGTCCACCAACGGCGCGATGCACACGCTCCCCGCATCTTGCCCTGCCGTACGTCCTCTTGGTCCACAGATTGAACCCTGGAAATGAAACATCAGTGTATGTAGTCATACTGTAATGTAATTAAACATTAACACAAGGAAAGTTGTACGATGCATCAAACTGAGATCAATATTAAGTACTCACTCGTTACATACAGTTTACTTAAGTAATTATGTAGTACAAGTACATACTACAGATAGTTGATAAGTGGTTACATAATTACATACCTGTCTCATCAATGTATACTAGTTGCTGCTGTAGACCCGTCGCCAGCATCCACGTAGCGTACGCGTGTCTTGCCTCCTTTACTGCGGGAGAATTTCTTTCTGCTGGGGAGTCACGGGACATTTTCAGTGATATCAGCTCCCCCTCCAAATAACGCGAAAGCGTTACCTCACTGAAATGTGGTTTTGTAGGAAATATATCCATGACCTCTCCTTTATCTCTCTCAAGGTCATCATAGGGTTTGCTTCAAGCAGCATCACTATTAGATCCAGAGTTTCATTGTCGATGATCTTGTGTCTGCCTCCTGCGTGAGCCGCTTCAACCCTGTTTTCGCGTTGGTATACTCGCACAATGGAGTATGCCGTGGTGCGCTGAACTCCAAGGGCTGCTGCAACTACGAGGAAATCTTGTTCGGCTCTGTAGGCCTCGATAATGTGCTCGTGATCTGTAGCACTTGTTATTCGGTACCTCCGTGGCATGCTGGAGGGGCTCGGCGACGAACTGTATACGGGAGAAGCTGCACACTAGTAATGAAAATACTGAGTGTGTAGCACACCATCTCGACTCGGTGATTCGTTACTTGCTTCAAAAGTTCGAATTAGATCAACTAGTCTTTCGATCTACGAAAAACACCAGAACATAAACTTTTTGCATAGTTATGATGTTTTAAAGATTGTTACTTAGTTTTGTAAAATGTTGAAAGTATTAGTGAATTGTCAATGAAGAATGAGACGATTGTTGAAAGCAAGTAAACATTGTCACGTGTTAAACGACTGTTGAAAAGTTTTGGATGATTGTTGAACGGAAAGTAAAGATTGTTATTAATCAAGCGTAAGAATGTTGATTCCATTCGAAGATGTTGAAACCAAAAGTAACATTGTTCAATTGCAATTGAAAAAAGGTGTACCTCAGAACACGAGAGGGTATTCCGTCCGGTCCATGCGCCTTATTCACATCCACATTGGATAACACACCAGCAACCCTACGAGTGGAGATATAGGGAAGTGCATAAGTTCAGTTGGAGGAGCAGGAGTAGGAGGGGTGGAGTTGGAATCGTCTAAGGTGGAGTTAGAGGAGAATAAGGTGCCTAAGAGATTGGCTTTATCAGAGGTACAGTTGGCTATAGTTATCAGGTCGGAGAAGAGGGAGTGCAGAAGTTATTACAGATATCTTTGGTTAAGGACCAGAAGGATTTACTAGAAGAAGAGTTAGTCAGGTCAGTGGTCTTTCTTTTTGTTAAATTCCGCTTGGCCCTTCGAGGAAATACCTTACGATTCCTAGAAGTAATGAAAGAGCAGTGAGTAACAGGAGATAATTTCATAACTTGATACTCCCTATCTCTCTCCCTACATGCAAAAGAACAGAAGCGATCAAACCATGATTGTAAAGTGAAAGTTATGGTAGAAGATGAGATAAATGCACCCACACTACCCTATATAACCCCAGCAAGACTGTCAGCACATACCGAGGCGTCCCGAGTGGAAAAAAACATCACAAGGAAAGTCGGAGAAGAGTTCTCGCAAGGATTGCCAGTGTGTCCCCCGATAATTACAACCAGCTGCCACTAGTTACCACCAGTTGCCACTAGTTACAACCAGTTGCCATTAGTTACCATCCGTTGCAATTAGTTAGCACCAGTTGCCACTAGTTAGAACCAGTTTCCACTACTTAGCATCAGTTGCCACTAGTTGGCACCAGTTGACACTAGTTGGCACCAGTTACCACTAGTTAGCACCAGTTGCTATTAGTTGGCACCAGTTGCTACTAGTTAGCACCAGTTACCACTAGTTAGCACCAGTTGCCATTAGTTAGCACCAGTTATCGCCAGCAGTCGCCACTAATTACCACTAGTTGTCATCAGCTGCCACTAATTACTACTAGTTGCCAATAGTTACCACTAGTTGCCACTAGTTACCACCAGTTGCCAATAGTTACCACAAGTTGCCGCTAATTACCACTAGTTGCCAATAGTTACCACCAGTTGCCACTAATTACCACTAGTTGCTACTAATTACCATCCATTGCCATTAGTTAGCACCAGTTGCCACTATTTAGCACCCGTTGCCACTAGTTACCACCAGTCGCCACTAATTGCCACTAGTTGCCATCAGCTGCCACTAATTACCACTAGTTGCCAATAGTTACCACTAGTTGCCACTACTGTAGTTACCACCCATTGCCACTAATTACCACTCGTTGCCAAGAGTTATCACTAGTTGCCAATTAATTACCATCAGTTGCCACTAATTACCACTAGTTGCCACTACTGTAGTTACCACCCGTTGCCACTAATTACCACTAGTTGCCAATAGTTACCACTAGTTGCCACTACTGTAGTTACCACCCGTTGCCACTAATTACCACCAGTTGCCAATAGTTACTAGTTGCCACTATTTGCCGCAAATTACCACTAGTCGCCAATAGTTACCACCAGTTGCCACACCACCAATTGCCACTGGTTACCAAACGAAGTGGTAGCTGCTTCATGGTCCAAAAGACAGGAATAAGCACGTCTTTACCTTGAAGTCTAAAACTGTGACTGGGATATGATATAGGAAGGACGACGCTACCCACACGACCCCACACTGTATACTTGAAGAACTATAGTGTGGAGGTAAGTGAACTGTTATACACCGACTCTAATATTTCGACTCTCTCTGGGCAATGAAATTAAGGTTTACGTTTCTTGAGTGCAGAGCAAAAACTTTTCAACTTTAGGAAAAGGGACGGTGAAGGTGGTGGTGGTGGTAGGAAGAAGGGGATACCTATGACAAGACAAGAGAAGGCAGAAATGTCAAGGTAGACGAGAGTTTCTATAGCATGAGGAAGTGTGAGAGAGACACCACCGCCTGTGCCATAATGAGGTTGGTGGCTGGTATCCTCCTCGTACAACTAGTTAAACCTCCCAACCCATAACCACAACCCATGCCCGCGAGGGATGAACGCCCATCAACATAACCCACACCAATCCACCATCAGTACACACACACACACACACACACACACATACCTTGATAATACCGAGATAATAAATAATGGATGACACAAATAACAATTATCATAACACAGTAATTCAAGGTAACTATCTCACACATTCACCTCCAAGCTTCACCAGACTAAGGAAGTATTTCGTGTCCTCAGTTCAGGAACTCTTTCACCTATGTAAGTTCTAACGGATTCTTGAAAAAGGTCATCTGTGTATCACTATAACACACCACTATTCCGGCATCATAAAGGAAGGTTAGATCTACGCTGCGACCAGGAAATAAAAAAAGACGAAAAAAGTGGCGCCTTATCAAGACTTTCTAGGAATCGTACTAAATGGAGGAACCGTAAGAGACAGGTCCTTTACTAAGACCCAATGTAAATGAGATACCAGTTAGGTACAGTACTTATCTACGACCCGAAGCTTAAGAGGAACAAGGTAGAAAGATATTCACATGTTTTAATTAAGGGGGGAAAATATAATGTAGAAATCTTCGTCTGTGTGTTAAGATGAGAGAGATCAATATATCATTAAGTAGTGATCCTATATGACGCCTCAGTATTAACCTCGCCAAGCACACCATCACCCTCTGCCTGATAACATTAATTGTGGTGACCATAAGTTCCTGAGTATTATCTTGATGCAACATGTAAGGTCGTGGTGGGTGTTGTAATTAAGGAAAGAATTGGTAGTAGATAAATCACTGACTTGGAAAACACTTTATCTTACACGAGGGAGTTATAACATACTCAGAACGCGGAAACTATTTCTATTCCAGTCACAACAATGTATCTCTAATTCATCTCAGGAACGTGTCTTGAGATCTAAGCCGAAGAAAAAATAAGTCAACTAAAATAACGTCTTTTAACGGTTTCTGTCTGTTTGTCTGTTTGTCTCTGTCTCTCCACATGTAAATATATACCTGAACAAATCTATAAATTTGTCTACATAAAATAACACAACTTATATGCCCATTCTTACAGTCGAGCCTGGGAAAGTTTAAATAGCATGATAATAGTAGACAGTAGAAACCGTATGATTATAGAAGGACTTGCTACGTAATAAAGCAGTAGACAGTAGCCCATAATAATTCCATTACTTTTTACTGGCCAGGACCAGCACCGTTGCATTAGGTGACAAGGTCTCCCAGTGCCTTACTTTTCCACACCAAATCGGGACATTATAGGAAAGTCACTTGCCCAGTTTATACGTCCTTGGAAACTAGCGAGTCTAGCCTTGCCTACCTTGTTCGTGCTAGCCTGAGCAGGCGAGGACATACACTACAGGCCATTGTCATTTATTTTTTGCCAACACGAAAATCGCCAGTGTCTCTCTCTCAATGAAACCTGACGAGCCTCTCCCTGCCATAGTTTGACGAGAGTGGAGGGCAGCAGAAGGTGGCGGAGAGGTTAATCCAGCCCCGTGCCACACGACCTTGGGTAGCACGAGTACTAAGGCTGGAATCCTTCATCGTGCCCCGCAATGACACCTTCATGGAAATAAAGCCAAACAAACGTTCACTCGTTTTTTCTCACCAATGTCGGCCTGTTATTAATACTGTCAACTGTGGCTACGCCTTAATTGACAAAAATTTATGCAATAACAACTGTAGTAGTATTACCAGAGACCAGACACGACCAAGCAGAACGGTCCCCTACCATAAAAACAACCACAATATATGCAATTAGTAACGCCTGTCACCTTTCTCCTTCACCTTCACCTTTCAAAGACAAGTCGATGGAAGGTACTACGTCAGGCAAACGATCGCCAACTCCCTTCTCCTCGCCAGTATATCTTCTGTTTATGTTAAGTGTTATAAGGGAGTTGTAGTAGATGTGTCCATGATTACCATAAGTAGATTTTAGGATACATTCTATTCATATTCAGGTTAATACACAGACCTCAGGATATTACTGTATCTGTAATTCATACCTGTAATTATTGTATCTGTACTTCACACCTGTAATAACTGCACCTTTACTTCATACCTGTAATTATTGTACTTGCACTCGATATCCAAATAATTTCGAGCAGTGATATTTCTGAATGAATTGTTAAATTCTGACTAAGAACACAAAATAGCTTCTCCTAAACAACTTACACCTCGGTAACCAATGACTCTAATCTGAGGGGTTTCAAGACTCCTAACGGAGGAATGCTGACGACACTGTCACTCACACACGAACGATATTTATCTGTGGGTTTTAATTGAACTTTCAAACACTGCCGCTATGACTATTACTGTAACTAGGATTTTCCATGATTGCTAAAATTCAGTTTAGAAATTCCACGACTGTGAAGGCGTTTTCCATGAGCCGTGAGTACTACAGTAACAGACTAACATTAAATTCATGTACTGTAACTTCAACATCAGACGTAATGACTCGCCTCCTTACCACAACAGTTCAGAGAGAGACTGGAAAACAATAACTTGGCAACCTGAAAACTGTAAATGGCCAGGAGAGAGAAAAAATATTTGACCGTTTTTAGTTACAAGGCGACAATATCGGTAGTTTGGTGTTGGTTGTTTTTTTTTTTCACCTGTGTGGCGAATGACAAAAAAGCAAACGTAGCCACAAAAAGTCCATAAATGTTCACTTATTTTTTTACCCACGTAGCTGACAGTCAACACAGTAGCTATAGCGGTGAGCTGATAACCTTGAGGTCTCTTTGGGGTCCACTTCACTACTGAGTTGACAAGTTTGAGTTGATACAGACCAGGGGGTGATACAGACCAGGGGGTGATACAGACCAGGGGGTGATACAGACCAGGGGGTGATACAGACCAGGGGGTGATACAGACCAGGGGGTGATACAGACCAGGGGGTGATACAGACCAGGGGGTGATACAGACCAGGGGGTGATACAGACCAGGGGGTGATACAGACCAGGGGGTGATACAGACCAGGGGGTGATACAGACCAGGGGGTGACACACACCAGGGGGTGATACAGACCAGGGGGTGATGGTGTACTACTTGGAGACGCTGTGGTAATGAAAAACCCACAATGAATCTGCGCCTTTACAAAGTTATTTACCTTGGAGTCACAACAACATAAACAGCAACTACATCTTGCTTGCTACTCAACGTTCATATAATTGGCCGGAATTAAATACTCATAACTCAACTACATAACAATAATTAAACCTCTCCATAAACAAGCTCTTATCTCCTGCACATCTAAAAAAAATGATCCATAATTTTGTACTTGTCTTAGGTCATGAGCATAGACGTTTCCGGTGATTATTGTTATTATTATTATTATTTTTTTTTTAACATTCTTGCGTTCAAGTTGGCCTCCGCTCATTGCAACACAATAATCGAGGCCATGTGGCACTGTGAAGATATGCCATAAATACCTCCTCCTTGAAGCCCTTCAATTTCAGCGTTGTTAATTAGATCTTGTGCTTAAAGTTCGAGGCCAGAAGCAAGTACCCAAATGTTAAGATCTCACAGCTTAAGTAAGAAGCTTAGTGTACAGACAGCTGAAATAAACAAAAAGAAGCTTAAGGACATAGTGATAATTAAAGTATATTTTGCGAACAGATAACTGCTGTAAAAAGCTCAGTGTACGTATGATAGCTGAAATAAAAAGCTTAAGAACACAGTGAACGTGAGAGTGTATATTACATGACAGCTATAGTGAACGCCACAACTTTATAACTGAATGAAAAATCTTAAATGAAGATAATTGTTTAGAGTATTTATAAAAATTATCATTTGGAGAACAAAAAAATAACAGAACCTGAACCTCAAATACTCCGGATAGTCGTTGACACATCATAACACCTTCGGGAGACACAAATCACCCTCCCCAGCGGGTTCTTCTTTAACACTGGTGACGTCAATTCCTACCATTATTGTATTCTTGCTCTTACAGGTTGATGAAGCTTTCTACACGTGTTCTCACCTTCACCACCGCACACCTCACCTGCCGTCAACACCTGAACAACTTGTGTAATTATGACAAATTTCGGCTAATCAGATTATAATTCTTCAGTTATAGACGCATTCAGTCGCCATGCATAGTTAGGAAATGTTTGGTGAATACCTGAACTCTCGTGTGTGTGTGTGTGTGTGTGTGTGTGTGTGTGTGTGTTCGTCCTGGACATTCTCCTCGTCGCGTTACTTCTTGTTTCTGGGTGAGGATTGACTCACGTGCAGAGTCCACTCCCCCACCCAACCACCCACTCCCCCACCCAACCCACCACTCCCCCACCCAACCACCCACCCAACCACCCACTTCCTTCTCCCTAACTCTCTCTAACCTCCTCCGCCCTGCAGCGCAACATTAGCGCACGTAACCCTCCCTCCCCCACCTCGACCACACAGGGCGTGTCCTCCGCCACCAACATCACAACGAGTACCACCACAAGTACCTCCTACCACCACTAGTACCTCCTACCACCACTAGTACCTCCTACCACCACTAGTACCTCCAACCACCACTAGTATCTCCTACCACAACAAGTACCTCCTACCACCACTAGTACCTCCTACCACCACTAGTACCTCCTACCACAACTAGTACCTCCTACCACCACTAGTACCTTTTTTTTATAACGTGGCCTCCAGCCTCCCCCAATAGCCACACCTTCGTCACCATTTTATTACCTTAATATTAAATATCCTAATACATAAGTAGCTATCCTAGCTGTGTTGAGTTAGTTGAGCCGCAGATCTATGAGGCATTCAGTGACTGTTGCCTCAGTCAATATCTGCAACTGTTGTCGGCTTTGGGCCGATGCTCTCGTTCCCCTGAGGCAGAGCAAAGCCGACCTAAGGAGAGAGAAGGACAGACGACATCTCATCCAGGCTGTAACACAACTTCTGGGCTGCTGCTTCTGTTCGGATAGCACCTCCGCGAGTCTGGTGTAGAAGCATCTTGCATTTGGTCTCATCCCACCAGAAGTTGTGAACACTACAGGAGTGAAGATGCCTTGATCAACGTTCTGAATTCTCTCCCCGTATGCCCTTATCTTGTCGTTCTCGTTCCTCCTGTGTGCAGCATCGAGAGCTAAGTTACGGTGACATGCGGCCATAGGATCAAAAATCCTGATGTCGAAGAAGGCTCACTGTCCCGGCGTCCAGAATCCTCGAGCACTGAAGTCAACATGGGCTTCGTTGGATGTGTTTGAAGTCCTATGTTGGAAATTCTCACCATCCAATGGAAGGAGAGTCGGTTCTACCCTGACATCACGGCAGATTTCCTTCAACATATTTGCTGTGAGATCCCTTACCTCCTACAACAACTAGTACCTCCTACCACAACTAGTACCTCCTACCACAACTAGTACCTCCTACCACCAACTAGTACCTTCTCCCACCAACTAGTACCTCCTACCACAACTAGTACCTCATACCACAACTAGTACCTCCAACCACCACTAGTACCTCCTACCACAACTAGTACCTTCTACCACAACTAGTACCTCTAACCACCACTAGTATCTCCAACCACCACTAGTACCTCCTACCACAACTAGTACCTCCTACCACCAACTAGTACCTCCTACCACAACTAGTACCTCCTCCACTGGCATTGACCCTGACCCTGACATAGACAAATAGATGATGCAACTCCTTGGCCATGTGACCTTTGTGGCGGCTCAGAGATCACGAAGCTCACAGAGTCAGTAATGGCTGGTCATGCTGTCGACGTGAAGGCAAAAAATATATAAATAATACTAACGCTTCTAGTAATAATAATAATAATAATAATTTTAATAATAATAAAAATACTAATAATACTAAAAATACTAATAATAATACTAATAATAATAATAATAAGAGTAAAACAATAATACCAATAGAAAAGTTAATATATAATAGAATAAGCGATGGAGGAGAGAATCAAATCCTAAAGCTAAATAAGAAACTGAAATCAGAAAATAAAATAATATGTGTAGTGAGGATAAAAGAAAAGAATAATGTAAAGTTACAAAACGTCGTCCTCTAAACACCAATATAACCTGAATAAAACTTTAATGGGGTTATCAATACAGAAGTACAGGTGTAAGCCCAGGTGAAAGTGGCCAGGTAGAAACGAAACATCATTAATCGACACTGATGGTTTACCAATACCTGTGATTTTTTTAGATCTTTGGGTTCATATACTTAAAGGCTTGAGTGGGCTGGTCAGGTAGGTTCTAGTAATTTGCTTTGTTTTAGCTGAGTATTGTAAGGTGTTGAGTTTTAACTGAGTATTGTAAGGTGTTGAGTTTTAACTAAGTATTGTAAGGTGTTGAGTTTTAACGGATTATTGTAAGGTGTTGAGTTTTAACTGAGTATTGTAAGGTGTTGAGTCTTAACTGAGTATTGTAAGGTGTTGAGTTTTAGCCGAGTATTGTAAGGTGTTGAGGTTTAACTGATTATTGTAAGGTGTTGAGTTTTAGCTGAGTATTGTAAGGTGTTGAGGTTTAACTGAGTATTGTAAGGTGTTGAGGTTTAACTGAGTATTGTAAGGTGTTGAGTTTTAGCTGAGTATTGTAAGGTGTTGAGGTTTAACTGATTATTGTAAGGTGTTGAGTTTTAACTAAGTATTGTAAGTTGTTGAGGTTTATCTGAGTATTATAAGTTGTTGAGTTTTAACTGAGTAATGTAAGGTGTTGAGGTTTAACTGAGTATTGTAAGGTGTTGAGTTTTAACTGAGTATTATAAGGCGCTGAGTTTTTACTGAGTATTGTAAGGTGTTGAGGTTTAACTGAGTATTATAAGGCGCTGAGTCTTTACTGAGTATTGTAAGGCGCTGAGTCTTTACTGAGTATTGTACTACAGAGCCGAGTCTTCACTGAATATTGTATGGCGTTGAATCTCCACTAATTACAGTGAAGAGGAATAACTAATAAAGAAAACATGAAAAAGAATTAAATATGGGACATTTCTTAACAAAAGTAAGAAAGCAGAGAACTGATAAGTAGAGATTTAGAGTTTTAATACCAACAACACAAGAGAAGTTCATAAACATCCAAGATAAACACACTCATCATGGATCAACTAATTCCTTAACCCCATAACGAGAAAATAAAAAAGTAATAATATCGAAGTTACCAAAACCGGTCCATCGAAAGCTACACCAAGTATAAGATGGTTTTGTTTGGTTAACCTTGGTAACGCTATTGTTTATTATTGTTTGTATAACTGCACTGTCCATGTATACAGTCGCGCTCAAAAGTAATCATCCACCCCTCCTACTGCCATACCTGCGAACCCAAGGCCTTTCTACACGACGGATCACAAGAGGGTGGGGGAGATATTGATGGGGGAGAGCTAAGGGTGACAGAACCAGGTAAAGTAGGAGGGTGCAAGTCAAGGGCCACATATGTAGTGAGAGTGTATGTAGTCTTAGAATGATCCTTAACACCTGAAGAAGGCGTTAAGGTTGGTGGATGTAGTTTGACATTGAAGGCCTTAATGCCCCTGGCAGTTGATAGGCCTAAAGCCCAAACAAACAACCAACCAGGAGGCGGGTGTCCGGGGAGGAGCTGGGGAGGTGTAGCATGGACTTAACTTTCCCTTAGTTATCTAAGCCTTTACTTGAAATTCTGGGAAGGAATGCTTATGACCTTTTGGCAGGTAATGAGCCACGAGGGTTGTTGATAAGGCGTCTGGCTTCCGGGAGGGAAAGCCCCTGATATGACAATATAAGAGAGGAGGGGGCGTGGCTTTGCGTTTGGCCTTGCTCACCACCACTAACACTACACTAGGCTGTTATTTGACCACTTCCACCTCTCGCCACTACCGTTCTTAAAAAAAAAAATACTGTTAATTTATACAAAATATTAAGACTGAATTGTTGGCTAGAATGTGACTTGTTGACCCTGTAATGTGTTTATTAGAGTTGTGAAAATCAATGCAAGGTGTTTGGCCACTGTTCCACACCCAGCCCAGGATGGACACTAAAGAACATCGATTGGCGAGTCACATGCAAATTTTCCGTTTGCACGCGGGTGGCTACAGCGTATCACAAATTGCAAAGGAGGTTGAGACTGTGTGAGACGTTGATTAACTTCTAGGAGGAGTCTGGGAACTTGGGAAACCAGCCGCAGTGAATATTTTTGATGGTTTGCTGGTACTCGATATATTAAGGTGACTAATTTCGGGTGTGTAATGTAAAGAAAACATTTTTAAACTCTTGGTTCATATAAATAATTTGATTTTAGGCCGGGGAGACCCTGGCTGACAAGCATGGAGGACACTGGAGATTCTGCATGACCTGTGTTGGTAAATATTAAACAATAAATGTGTTTCCAGCCTCGTATTCATTATTTCTCCTCATATCAACGCTATTGTCAATATCTGATTACTATTGCTTAAAACCTGAACTAAAACCAGAAAAAATATAAAATAAATAAGAAAATGGATGGTACATTATCATAATATTAGGAACCTCATTTATTACTCTTTCAAACATGTAAACCTAAGATAATGGAATGAAGAGAAAAACTCCTTCCATCCATCCTTCCCTTCCTATCATGAATTCCCCTGCTTTCTTCACTCCCCTCCCCCTCTGATGAGTAATTTGCATCGCATACCACCCTCCCACACCCCCCAACAAATGGCCCTTCCCCAATTCGATCATTCCTCCTCTCCACCCCACATGACTTACCGTGCAAGCACAGGGGTTAGGTGGTGGAGTGGATGATTACTTTTGACCGTGACGGTACATTGTTTGTATACCTGCACAGTCTATGTACAGTTGCTTCCACATGAACTTACCACACTTGGGAGTGTGTGAGGGCATAGGAACAAGATGTGGCAATGCAGCACCGTAGTCATGGGTGTGAAACCGTGGATTACCCTCTTTGCCGGTTCCCCTTAGTTCAGTCCTAGTCATTCAGTCATGGCTACACAACAATGCAGCATAACACGTATTACAGACTTCGTTTATCTATTTACCTCTTTTAATATTTATATCTTATCGCAGATGTTGATGAAACAAAGTAATTTAACTGTTTCGAGCATATTCATTCAGCCATGACTACAGTGCCACATCTAGTACCCGAGCATCACACGCTCCCAGGCTGTACAGTGGGAAGTTCATGTGAAGGCAACTGTAAGTATATTGTTTGTACACCGACACTATTTATTACACTGTCTAAGTACAGTCAGAACAAAAATTACTTAATTACCCCTTCGGTATCGAACAATATGACAAACTGGTGAATATTTTCGTACAAAGCTCTCGCATCTGGCTTCATATTGGGAGTATATGAAGCTAACAGTGACACTACAGGTATTCCTGTCACTTGGTAATTACAAACCCTAAAATAATTTACAGTGTCTATTGTTCGCACCAATTTCCATGTCAAAAAACGTCCACCTTTAAGTGTATTGTTGATATAAAAGATCAAAAATATTCCTTAAACATAAACGCTGATTTCTGAATCAAATTTTTTTTTTGCAACAAGGAAAAGCTCTCGGCCAGAATCCGTAAGATATGACACCAGAAAATAATTGGATGAATTAGAAAATTAATATCTTTTATGCATTATAA
The DNA here is from genome assembly GCA_958450375.1 of Homarus gammarus. Lineage (NCBI taxonomy): Eukaryota > Metazoa > Arthropoda > Malacostraca > Decapoda > Nephropidae > Homarus > Homarus gammarus. The sequence continues at coordinate 92,259 of CAUDMG010003013.1, forward strand.
AAATAAAATACTGTACATAGCACAAGGAACGTATACAAGGGAATGAGATTATAATTGAAACAAATTTATTTAGCCAGAACAAAACAGATACAAATAAAACAATGACAACAATACTGAGACAAGAGTCTTCCGAGTGCTGGAGCTCTCTTGTGGGTACCGGATAAATATTGTACACTTATCTCAAGATGATTATCAAAGAACATAGGGTTTCATCTGGGTTATATTCTGACACGGTTAAATCATATGAGGAAGACGTTTGTATACGAAATGTCAAAATTAAGCCAAAAATAAATAAAATAACTTATTTTATCATTATTTAAAACGATAGATCTATTAAATGGTGGTTAATATATAGGTGTTTCTCGGACTCCGTGGATACTTACAATGACTTAATGAAGAAAGATTCCATAATATTTTAGGTGTTGATCAAATCTTAATGATTAATGAAAAAATAATTGAAGGTTTTAAGGGAATCCAAAACTTTGCTCCAGTACTTTAACACATTCATCTGACACTGCAAGACTTCTCAGGCAACGAGCGCCACCCCTTCCCTCTGCCTATGTTTAGACTCCGACTAATTGACTGACTCACGCATGAATATCTCTTCACTCTGCTCTTCTTATGAGGAGGGAGGGTGGCATACTGTCCTCCTGGGCATTACTGAGCATCGGGTAACAACAACAGAGACGTTAATAGAGACATCACAAATTAAACAAACAAGTAAAGGTCATGCAGTGTGTGTGTGTGTGTGTGTGTGTGTGTGTGTGTGTGTGTGTGACTCAGGGCTGATGAAATATCAAAGTAAGGTGGTGAAGAAAGTAGATCAGGCAGACAGGAAACAAATTAATGCATCGGCGTGTAAGAATGTCGACAATCTGGATGTAATCGCCGTAGACAACTGATGGTCGTAGCCAGGTGAGGGGATTCAGAGGTATAGTCATCGAAAAAAAATACCATGATTCTAAAATGTAACCATATAATATGAGGGTATTTTTTTGGTGAACTTGTATCTAAATCCAACAGCTGATTAAAATAAGTAGAGACTGACTATAATATCTGAAAAGTGAAAAATCGGGAGAAAGTTTGATTTACGTGTGATAAAAGACACCCATAGTTCACATAGCCTTACTTCTGATAACCTTCGAAAGTGTCAACATCATCTAGTAGAGGCTGTGGTGTGAGGCTGACGAGGCTACCAGGTTCAGTGTCTCATGATACCGTCTGTGAGAGTTGTGGAGATCATCTATTATTATTATTATTATTATTATTATTATTATTATTGTTATTGTTGTTGATAAATACTTATACTTATTATTATCATTATTCAAGTAATAACACATCGGGCTAAATTAATCTAGATAACACCGTAACCACTTAAGAAACTTAGTATTAAATGATTGAAACATAAAACTATTAATAATATAACACATATACTTGTAACTATACTTAAAAGAATAATAATATACACTGGAATGTCAATATACATAACATTTAGGAATACAATAAGATAATGTTTAAACAGTAATAATATAAATGTTTTTAGACGAAGTTTACAAGAATGACAACTATTTTCATGATTCAACATTGAGGACGAATGTTTAGATAAGTTTTTGTTTATGTTAAGCGACTGTGAATATAGAAATAACGTCACATGGAAGTTCAGTCAACATCCTGCTTCATGTTTACAAGCAACCTGTGTCCGGCTCCTCTCACCCCCACCTACCTCCATTACCCCCATCCCCCTACCTAAAGCCCACCCCCACTTACCCCCCTACCTGCCCCTACCCTACCTATCTCCCTACCCCCACTACGCCACTTATAAGAAAATCTGAACATAAGAGTGAGAATTTATATTTATTTTTTTTAATAATAAGATTGGTTGAGTTTAAAAGAGGCCTCGCTCTATAGTGTTATAGGCCAGTATTACATTAAACATCGCCAGCACGGGCATTCAATAAAGCTTGGCGTTCCTTTGCACCTTCAATAATAAACAAATGGTAGTAACACCTTCCGAATGTTCAACAGTTTATTTTGAATATATATTTTCTTACGATACAGCCAGATGTTATAGACGTGGGGCAACAATTTACTGTGACACAAAGCCGCAGTACATATGAAGTAAACATACGTATTCACAGACAAATAGATAGATAGATAGATAGATAGATAGGTAGGGACAGACAGACAGACAGACACACTTGTACTGCCGGTATATCATTCTTTCTCTCTTACTCTAATACCATTGTTATTGTCACCTCCATTATCCACCAATAAAAAACATTAGTTTATCCAAACCTTTATAAAAAAAATTAATTTATATTGAAAGTTTATTTAGCCAGAACAATACGACAACACTATTAACATGACTGAATTTCCTGAGTGTTGTATAACACTCTTTAAGGAACCTGATAAATGCTGTACATTTACCTGAAGAAAACAATAATAACATCTGATATGTCGCATGGAGGAGTAAAGTAGCTTCCTATACTAGTTAAAATGAAATTGCCTTATTAACAGAAGCCACCTACTGTCTACCATCCTGAAGTGATAGACAGGAGTGAACAGCTAGTTACGTGCTTAACAAACATTTGAAGCAGGTCTGGGGAAGGTCCGGGAAAGGTACAGGACTGGTCTGGTCTGGTCTGGTCTGGTTATGTCAAGGATCAGGGGTAAATATATAAAAATTCATGGGTCCGGGTAGGGGTACGGGGTTTACTCCTGGTAAGTTGATGCAGAAGTCCGGGGCGGGGCGGGGCTGGACTGCGCTTGCATCAGAGAATTTTACCGGAGCACCACCACCTTCTCCCCCCGTGTTGCCTTACTTATCGAAGTATCTTGCTCAATACACACACACACACACACACACACATATATACATATATATATATATATATATATATATATATATATATATATATATATATATATATATATATCCGTGAATTAATGAATTGTTGTGAGATACACCACAACCGCATGCAGCCCAAAAACCATTGTAAACTTTATCAGCTCGTAGTTAACTAGTGTGATGACTTCCTGCCATTCTTACAATTGTCCTGCAACTGTTCTGATAATGTGACGTATTACACAGTATTCTTTCAATAAACCGTTAATTATTCATATTATTATCATTAGTAGTAATAGTAGTACACACACACACACACACACACACAAACAAACAAAGTCACCCCTCACAGACTCCTGAATACCTATCGCTCCAGGAGTCACGCTGTTAAGCAGGTCCTCAGTCAAGTCTAGGACAAGAGAACTGACCAAATCTCTACTGTATCGACGCTTAAACATACTGACAGCCTCCAGCATCTCACCTTTACAATAGGGAGCTGTGTCCTCGAGACCTACGACGTATTAAGGGTATGAGGGCCTAATACCACCCATACCCAGGTGTGCCCTTTGGACCATGTTTACTACCTGGTGGGGTATCTTGTTTGTTAACCTCATAGTGGGGTATTTCCTTTGTTTATTCGTGGTGGAGTATCATATTTACTTGTCTCTGGTGACTCAGTTTAAGGGAACGATGACTCATAAGCCCAAATTGATGTCTCAACCCCCGAGAACGATGCCTTAACCCCTGGTGAGTCGTAATGTTCATCTACCAGTATATATTTATGGCAGAAAGAGACTTAGAGAGTAAAGGTAAACAGAGAGAGGCGCGATTACCTATGTTGTCTCTATCGACCAATAACAACACGTGGGAGATGTTGGCTGGGATGAAAGTTACGACTCACTATAAATACTGAGAAATGGGAGTTACGACCCACCATAAATACTGAGAAATGGAAGTTACGACCCACCATAAATACTGAGAAATGGAAGTTACGACCCACCATAAATACTGAGAAATGAACATTACGACTCACCAGGGGTTAAGGCATCGTTCTCGGGGGTTGAGACATCAATTTGGGGTTATGAGTCATCGTTTTCTTAAACTGAGTCACCATAAACAAGAAAACAAGATACTCCACCACGACGTAAACAAAGGAAATACTCCACCACGAAGTAAACAAAGGAAATACTCCACCACGAAGTAAACAAAGGAAATACTCCGCCGTGAGGTAAACAAAGAAAGAAACAAACAAGATACCCCATCAGGTAGTAAACATGGTACAAAGGGCACACCTGGGCATGGGTGACATTAGGCCCTCATACCCTTAATAGGTCGTAGGTCTCGAGGACAAGGTTTCCTATTGTAAAGGTTAAATGCTGGAGGCTGCAAGGTAGACATCTAATTAAGGCCACTAGTTCAGGTGTCTTCGTATTGATTATTTTGTCTATTAAAAAAATCAGCAGGTAAATGAGTACGTAAACCCTACAACCTAACCTAAACTAATATATCTTAACCTAACCTAAACTAACCTATCTTAACCTAAACTAATATATCTTAACCTAAACTAATATATCTTAACCTAACCTAAACTAACCTATCTTAACCTAAACTAATATATCTTAACCTAAACTAATATATCTTAACCTAACCTAAACTAATATATCTTAACCTAAACTAATATATCTTAACCTAAATTAACCTATCTTAACCTAAACTAATATATCTTAACCTAACCTAAACTAACCTATCTTAACCTAAACTAATCTATCTTAACCTAACCTAAATTAACCTATCTTAACCTAAACTAACCTATCTTAACCTAACCTAAACTAACCTATCTTAACCTAAACTAATATATCTTAACCTAAACTAATATATCTTAACCTAACCTAAACTAATATATCTTGACCTAACCTAAACTAACCTATCTTAACCTAAACTAATCTATCTTAACCTAACCTAAACTAACCTATCTTAACCTAAACTAATATATCTTAACCTAAACTAATATATCTTAACCTAACCTAAACTAACCTATCTTAACCTAAACTAATCTATCTTAACCTAACCTAAATTAACCTATCTTAACCTAAACTAATCTATCTTAACCTAACCTAAACTAACCTATCTTAACCTAAACTAATATATCTTAACCTAAACTAATATATCTTAACCTAACCTAAACTAATATATCTTAACCTAACCTAAACTAACCTATCTTAACCTAAACTAACCTATCTTAACCTAAACTAATCTATCTTAACCTAACCTAAACTAACCTATCTTAACCTAAACTAATATATCTTAACCTAAACTAACCTATCTTAACCTAACGTAAACTAACCTATCGTAACCTAAACTAATATATCTTAACCTAAACTAACCTATCTTAACCTAAACTAATCTATCTTAACCTAACCTAAACTAACCTATCTTAACCTAACCTAAACTAACCTATCTTAACCTAACCTAAACTAACGTATCTTAACCTAATCTAACTTGGTCTGACCTAACCTAATTTACCTTAATCCAACCTAACTAAACTAACCTATCTTTACCTAACCAGCCCTGACCCTACCTATTCTAACCCATCCAAACTTTATCTAAGATGACCTAACCAACCATAACCTTACCCAACCTAACTTAACCTACCCCAAACTAACCCAACCTAACATACCCTAACCTAATCCAATCTAACCTATCCCAACCCACCCTAACCCGACCTAACCTACCCTAATGCAACCAAACTTAAATTAATCTACCCTAACCTGACCTAATGCACTAAATAATATAATCGTTGTGAAGAGATAAATAACAAAAGTAATGATGTAAATTTTATATTATTAAGGAATTGTCGACAGAAATAGACAGCTGACTACTGATCAAACTTGGTGTTAGTAGATATTCATTATAACTTTGAATCTATTGTATTTCCTAGGTGATCACGTGTTTGATTACATCCAGAATTTAAGACTAGAATCAGTAAGTTTTTATATATATATTTCATTTTTTTTTAAATTATATCTAGGTTAAGCCACAACACGTCAAGGCTACCAATTGTTTCAGCCTCTACAATGTGATATGTTCCAATACTTTTTTTTTACGACTGTACATCACTGAAATGTACATTATACCTGTTCATTATCTTACTTGTACAGTCACCCACAAAAGTCTTGTAGCCTTTCCTACTGCTCCATAAACTTAGCACAATGCATTAGTGTCTACTGCTTCGGGTTCTCGAGTCTGAATCTCGGGGTTCATGGAGCAGTAAGTGAGGCGACAGATCATAACTACAACGAGGAGTCGAGAATGAAAACCAAAACAATGGCGCCTTGAGCATTTCCTGGACTCATCGTTTACCTTCGAGTCATTTTTTTAACGGAGGACCCAACTACTCATGACAAAAGAACCTGGAAACATTATCTTATTACCTAGTGTCTACATGACGACATTAACTGGTAAAGCCGTTTGTTCTAACATTTACGTCTTTTAATTGCACAAAAACAAATCAGAAGCTGTCCTTGTGTGGAGGTGATGTGGTCCAGATAATTCTCAGAACGACGAAGCTAAAGATGGTGTGTGACGCAGATAACGACAGTGAGTGATAATGACAACGGTTGTGGGTGACGAAGATAATGACGATGAGTGACGAAGAAATTTTTGAGTAAGGAAGCTAATGACGATAAGTGACGAAGAAACGAGTGAGTAACAAAGATAATGACGATAAGTGACGAAGAAGCGATAGTGAGTAACGAACATAATGACGATAAGTGACGAATAAACGATAGTGAGTAACGAAGATAATGATAAGGTGAAAAATATGGTTTAAGAGGTAATACTGTAAAGACTAAAGTATTGGTTGTTTCTAAATTGGAAACAAATCCTAAAATAAATATTATAGTAGGCAACAGGAAACGTAAACAAGTGAAAAATTTTGTGTATTTGGGAAGTAACATTAACTGTGATGGTAGATGTACGGAAGACATCAAAATAAGATAAGGTCAAGCAAAAACAGCAATTGATAATCTAAAAGACCGAACGAAAAGGGATATAAACTTAAATTTGAAAAAAAAAGGCTGCTGAAAGGCTTTATATGGCAAGGATTGATGTATGGGTCAGAAGCGTGGACACCTTCAGCAGACACCAGAAGGAGGTTGGAGGCCTTTGAAATGTGGTGTTATAGGCGAATGCTAAGAATAAACTACATTGAGAGGAAAACAAATGAAGATTAGCAAAAACTTCCAGAGAAATACTTGAAATTTACAGAAAAAGAAAAATGAGATACGTTGGTCCTATAATTAGGGATGAGGTGAAAACAGAAATATTAATGGGCAAAGTTGAGGGTAGGAGAGCCAGGGGAAGGCAGAGACTGGGATGGGTGAATGAAATTAAACACTGGGTCCCCAGAGAGATACAAGACCTTAGAGCAGTGCTATTCAACCTTTTATGATGTCGTTCACCCCTCATGATGAAACTTGAAAAGCCATCCACCCCAAGTGGTAACCAACTCTTGCTACAAGTGAAAGAAAAACAGCAGTTTCACTTGTATTTATTTACCATTTTGTATTGTAATATAATTTAATATATAATTTCCCATTTAGAACAAAATTAATTTTTATTAAACTAATCAAAGGTGTTGTACTTTGTCGACTATCAGCTGAAATCGTGACGTCAGACGACTTTCGAGTGCGCCAGCATGAACGGATCTACTTTCAAAATTGCGCTCCTTTTCTTTGATTTTACTCAAACTAAAGCTGAGAAGCCTTGGTCACACACATATAATGTTGGCATCTGCACGAACATGGTTGTCACCTGCTCGGCCAACTCCTTGTGTTCTGAAATATCCAGCAGAGTAACCCAGAAATACATGGTGTTTGCAAATGTCTTGAAGGCTGCTTTTTAAGCGTAATCTGTCTGGAGCTCCAATAGAGCTTCAGAATGGTTAACTTCATCATCAGCAAATGGATTAAGAACCCACATGTTGGAGTTCAGGTGTTCGCTCTCACTCTGAGAAATTCACGTTGAGGTTCTCCTGAATCAAGGTAGGGTGATTGACAACCAGGCGGGACATTCGCATCTCCAATGTCTCCTCTTCCGCTGCCTGCACCCCGTGTTCTCCGCCACATTCTCCAAGTTAATAAAGGTCGAGAAATCAGACAAATTGTTCTTTTCTTTGTTGCCTCTTAATCTTTGCACTGTTCAGAATTTTCCCACGGGACAACCACCACGCCTTGGCATGAAAGAGCAGTTTGGTGAAGTTGGCTTCTATATCTTTACACAACTCCCCGAACATTCTGTGCTCTTTTGCATGAGTCTGGATACAATTCATAATTTTGACAATGTTATCGAGAAGGAGCTCAATATCATTCAATGGTTGCTCCAGTCTCTTTCAGTCGCTTAGCATCAAAAGCCTTTCAGTGAATCACACAGTGAATACATCAGGTGATACATCTTGGATTTTCGCCGCAACACCATTGAGTGCTCCAACCATTGCCCTTGCACCATCTGTAGTGACGGATTTGCATTTCGACCATTCAATGCCCTCTTCAAACTTAAAATAATTCAGTTCCTGGAAAATGTTCTTCGCTGTTGTTTCAACCCCCAGTTGGAGGCAGCACAAATAGTGTTCAACTATGGACTCAGACTCTAAATCTGGAAAGCGACAGTACACAATCAACCACACTTCTCCCACACCTGTTGTTTCGTCCAGCTTCATGGTATATCAACACAAGCCGTGAGAAATAGTGAAACGCTACCTTACCTACTCTCTCCAAGACAGTAAACTGGACACTGACTTGGAAATCTAAAACTGAATCCACCTCCAAGCACTCTTTTCAAATCTTACGGGTGGCGTCATCGTTTCCATAGAAACCAGGCAACCCATTCACCTACCCCATGACTCCCGTCCACCCCAAACAATATCTCGTCAACCCATTCACCCACCCCATGACTCCCGTCCACCCCAAACAATATCTCGTCAACCCATTCACCCACCCCATGACTCCGATCCACCCCAAACAATATCTCGTCCACCCATTCACCAACCCCATGACTCCAGTCCACCCCAAACAAAATCTCGTCCACCCCTTCACCCACCCCATGACTCCCGTCCACCCCAAACAATATCTCGTCCACCAAGGTTGAATAGCACTGCCTTAGAGGATTGGTAAAAAAAGCCCGAGAACGTCTCAGTAGGGGGACTGTGGTCGCCAGCCCTCAGATATGAGGGCTGTGCTCTGATTGATTGATTGACTGCTCTTTAACAACTAAGGTCTTTAAGTGCGCAACAACTCTGTGGTAATTTTACTAACACTAGAAAGTTACCTTGCGAATGTAATTTTAAGAACGTTACCGTGAGAATGTTGTTGTATAAATATTAATAAGATACGTGAGTAGGTTAATCAGTACCATTAGTCATTCATCACTATATTTATGTATGTAAATATACTACACGGTGGCACCATAACTCTAAACACCAATGACCAACTGTGTTCGTGCCTGGCATCTCCTACGCCCCTGAGCGTATGTTTGGAAGGTCAATGGTTGAAAGGTTGACTCCACTCCTAAATATTTTGTTGTTGTTACCGTTGATACTTCTCACCAAATGGTTAAATAATTAATTGGATGAAAAAAATAACGCCGTTTAACCGCAAAATCAATTAAAAAGGCGGGCCAAAATGAACCTCTCTCTCTCTCTCTCTCTCTCTCTCTCTCTCTCTCGGGTGTGACATCAGAGGGCTAGCGTCCATAGTCTTTACATTAATCAGGATGACTGGTAAAATTGTTTCAATATATTTTCATACAAAAAAAATAAAAATAAAACAAACTAATAATGAATAAACGCTATATTACAATCTTCAAATACTAGTTAAAAAATAATGAAACCAATGCTACAGTATATTGACTTCTTACAGAGAGCGACACAACTATCTTCCCAGTTTTGTCTGATTTTTTTAAAGCTGGCAAAGCATAATCAAAGCTTTACCTCGACTACATGTAAACAGTTGGTATGGCTGACTGGGTAACATGATTCACCTGAGACAAGAAGCCCTGAGTCTCTATAAGGAACATGAAGCATATCATGGTCTGAGGCATCACAAAGTGGTCAATATGTTAAATGATATATTCCAGTCATGGTAAATGGGAACTGAGGATCAGTCCTCTCCAGACCCGCACACTGTTGAACAGGTTCCCAGAGAGCGTGTCTGAAGGCTCCTCCAGTATTCCGCGATACACTCATCCCAAACTGAGAAGATAGTTGTGTCGCCCCCTGTACAGTACAGGGACGCTCTGCTGGCCCTCATTACACATGTCATGTTGGCTCAGGTGTATTTTTTTCAAAATTTATAAAATTGTTCTGAAATAATGAGCCTTGTATGTTAGTCTTTAATTTAGGCAATTTTATTAGTTTTGTCTAAAGAGTGAAAACTTAAATTATAAAACTCAAAATTCATACAAATTTAAAGACAATCTTAGCTGATGCTTCCCACTCATAACTATGGCGGAGATGAGAGTCTTATGGCCGTGAACCACAACACTTGGTCTGGTGGTTTGAGAATCAACTGAGGGATTAATGTGTGAGAAGCTTGCTCCATTGTTTCCCTTTTCCCTGTGTGATTTTATCAATATATATATATATATATATATTTTATGAAAATCCACAATGAAAACGTGGATAAGATAAATCCATTTTCCCGTGTGATTTTATCAAGATATATATATATATATATATATATATATATATATATATATATATATATATATATATATATATATATATAACATTGGTATAGATTTACACACTGTAAATCGTTATAACATAATATTACATGTCTCAAAAGTAAAAAAAAATTATTACAGTTGTATCATTTAAGAAAATGAGAGTTTTTCCTACAGGCAGCCGCAGATTGTGATATAAATCAGACTAAACCTTCACTCAGATGGTAACAATTCACCCATAAAGGCCATGGGGTGAACGTCAGCACATATAGTTTTCTCAGCCAACTAACAGACGTTTCCTCACATGTTTCACTTAAAGGCAGTGCACTATATACCTACGTTCATTTAAGCTAAAACAACCCCTCAATTTTGGTCCGCTATATCCACATGTCCTACTAACCCGTAATAACACAACATACTGGAACAAAAAAGAATTACAAAAGAGAAGAAATATTATGTTAATGACGAGTAGATGACTTATTGTTCATAACACCTGTAGTCTCATTACATCTTTACCTGTGATGTTGTCTGTACTATATAATCTACCGCTAATAATTCTTGATAATATTCTTGAGAATATTTATAATCATTGGTAAATAAAGTAAACTACAAAGAGAACAAAATCCCTTGAGTAAGACGAATAACTTTAGCCCGAGTACAATGTCATCGTACTCAAGAGATTCAGTCTGCTTACTAAAGAGGTTAACTGAACGTACTCAAAGGGTTAACATATCTTAGTGGACTACTTCATCACACTCAGAAGGTTGGGACCGTTCTCAAGAAGTTAAGATAATCGTACTCAAAGAGGTTAAGATAATCGTACTCAAGTGGATAATTATTGTGTTCAGGGAGTTGAAATTTGAAATGCGTTAGTGGCTAATTTACTGCACTTATTAAACGTACTCAGGAGGCTAAAACAAACGTCAACTCTCATTTAAAATCATAAATCATTAAATATCTCAGGTGAAAAAAAAAATAATAAAATTCTACTAAAACTGATGAACTTCTCGTATTCTTGTTAAGACGGATCACCAAAACATTCTGCCCCCCCCCCCAACCCACCACATCCAACTAATTCTACCTGATGAATAAACGCCCTAACGCTCACTTGGGGGAAAGGTTAAATTACGGTGTTTAATCATCAGGTGGTATAAGTAGGGGGTTACTAATCTACATAAAATCCCTTTCTCTTTTTTCTCCCCACATATATCTATCAGGACAAATGTACCCCCCCCCCTCCCCCCATCTCATATTGACTCACATACAGAAAAGTTCCTCCTGTATTCTCACACTCCTTTGTTTAAGAGTTTTTAACAAGATTGAACTCTTTCTTTACATCGGTTTGGTCTTGGTTTTACTGCTGACATCATCATCGTCGACCTTGATGATGTTACCAGTTCATCGTGAAGCGCTCATAATGTGGGGTAATTTCCTTGATTAATCTCTCCATGCTTAGCCAGAAGCTGTGAGAGACTTTTATTTGTCAGTACTGGTTCCTTGCTGACGGACTAACTTTAAGAATGACCCCTAGACAACGAACTTTAACATGTACGACTTGATGTTTGGCTTTTCAATCGGCAACCTTACTTAATCTAACCTAACTTAACCAAACCAAAACATTACTTACCCGAATCTAACCGAACCGATATTAGCTTACCTTATGTTGTCCATTACCTAACCTAACTTCCTGATTTAACCTAACCTACTCTGACCTAACCTAAATTACCATAGCCTATCCTAACTTACCCAACCCTTATCTAATTTGAAATACCTTACCTTGACCTAAACCTAACCTAACCTAACCAACCTAATCAACCCCTAACCTAACCTAACCAACCCAAACCTAATATAACCAACCCTAACCTACCATAATCTATCCTACCCTAACCTCTTGTACACGACCGTTTTCTCACAGTACTTCCAAAACATTGCTTAGTAGAAGACGCAAGAGTTCCAAGCAATTTACTCTCTGGTTGTGGAACATCATAACAGACGCATAGTTCATTACAGTAGTCAAGCCGAGACGAAACACCTATCACACGTTACTGATGATGACAAGTGATGCCTAATGAGTCATCAAACAAAATTTCAAATCGTAGTAGAATTAATTTGGATCATTACCAAATAAATTCATAATCAGAAGGAAAATTATATTAATAAAATAATACAAATCGCCTCATAGCTCTAGAGAACATCTGTAGGTCGTCAGAGAACACCTGCAGGTCGTCAAACACTCGCAGGTCGTCAGAGAACACATGCAGGTCGTCGAACACTTGCAGCTCGTCGAAGGACACCTGCAGGCCGACAGAGAACACCTGCAGGCCGAAAGAGAACACCTGCAGGTCGTCAGAGAACACCTGCAGGTCGTCAGAGAACACCCGCAGGTCGTCGAACACTTGCAAGTCGCCAGACAACACCTGCAGGTAGTCAGAGAACACCTTCGCATCATCTATCAGGAGCAGTGCAACACGTGGGTCAGGCGTGAGGGACATAGTTTTTGTCAGACCAGACACTAACCTGACACCTGGCCAGGTATTACCTACCCTAGCCTCACCTTCCACCTTTGTTCTTATAATATACAGTTTATTAAGAGTCTTTACTAACTACTGTTACGTTATTCCTTATCAGTAGAACTTCTGGAGAACCTCAGTACAGCTTGAGAAGAACATCAGAACTTCAGCAGAACCAGCAAGACTTCAAGAGAAACTCAGAACAACTTCAGGTGAACTTCAGGAAATGTTTAGCAGAATTTCAGGGGAACTTCAGCAGAACTCTCTTATGGGTCTATTTTGGGTTATATTTGCCATATATTGGTAAAACAAATTCTTGGAAAAATGGAAAGTTCGGTAATAAACAACTGCTTCCATGGTGTTGTGTGTGTGTGTGTGTGTGTGTGTGTGTGTGTTCTCTGTACTTGTAACTTACAAGCCCATAACCCCCTAAGGCCATGACATCAACAACACTGTCTACACTCACTGCCTTAAGTCACAAAGACATTAATCTTTCATTGACTTCACAGACGTCAATACTGCCATTGAAACCACAACCTTTACTGACAAACACAAACACTTGAATAACTTATTGACTTCAGCGATGTCAACCACTGCTCCTGCTGAGACCATCACCCCTACAGACTCTAATAAACACCTGGACAATTTACCTCTGTGTGACAGGAGAAAGAATTAACATGTCACAATAATCACAGATATACTGGACATTATAGCCTAGTTAGGGGGCCGTCACACTAAGTCGACGTGGGTGTGGTCGCTTTTTTTTTACCCCATGTCTATTCTCGGTGTGGGGGAATTTGGTCTCAGGAGTATAAAAAAAACACGTTCCTTGTCAACAAAAAATTATCCCGTCTTTACCATTAATTTTTTCAACATAAACATAATTATACATTTATATATATTTTGTTTTCAATTTCTGTGGATGTTTTGGAGTTCGATACCATACTGGGTAATCAATTGGGTTTTAAGAGGGAATATAATGTAAGTTGGTGTAAATCTAAACTAGGGATTAATATTACAAGATAGAGAGACGGACGCGGAGGCAACCGTGTAACCTCTTAATGCCATTTGTTGCTCGATGTTACCACACAGTCATGACGTCAGAGGTGGGAACAGTATAAAAGGCAGGTGCACCGAGTCTAGACACACAGGTCAGCTATCTGAGTCGTACAGACAAGATCCTCTCCAGCAACATGAAGGCTTTCGTAAGTTTTAAAGAAGATGTGAATACTGGTGGTGGAAAACTTGTGTGATATTTTTAACTTTTAAGCTTGTGAAAATCAGGAGTGAAACAGTTTCTTACGAGTTAGTTTTTTTTTTTTAACTCACAAACACCGTTAACAAAATAAGTGACGAGGGAGGCATTCAAACCTCATATCTTACGTGTGAGAGTGTGTGTGTGTATGTGTCTGTGTGTGTGTGGCAGCCTCAGGACGTGGGGTTCGAATCCTGACGAAGCGGATATTGGATGAAAAGTGTCGGTATCCAGAAAGCATGAGTGACCGAGTGCAATGGAAATGAAACTGAAGTGACTGATAGTAATCCCGGCACAGGACCCACTTAACCTCCCTCACCTGTCCTTAGATCTGTTCCTCCTGCCATGGAAATTTCTCTCACGGGAACCCAGCCCTCTTGAGTACGATAAGCTTACCCAGCCCTCTTGAGTACGATAAGCTTACCCAGCCCTCTTGAGTACGGTAAGCTTACCCAGCCCTCTTGAGTACGATAAGCTTACCCAACCCTCTTGGGTACAATAAGCTTACCCAACCCTCTTGAGTAAGATAAGCTTACCCAGCCTTCTTGAGTACAATAAGCTTACCCAGTCCTCTTCAGTACGATAACCTTACCCAGCCCTCTTGAGTACGATAAACTTACCCAGGCCTCTTGAGGACGATAAGCTTACTCAGCCCTCTTCAGTACGATAACCTTACCAAAGCCCTTTTTGAGTACGGTAAGCTTACCCAACCTTCTTCAGTACGATAAACTTACCCAGCCCTCTTCAGCACGATAAACTTACCCACCCCTCTTGAGTACGATAAGCTTAACCTTCCCCTTGAGTACGATAAGCTTACCCAGGCCTCTTCAGTACGATAACCTTACCCAGCCCTCTTGAGTACGATAAACTTACCCAGCCCTCTTGAATACGATAAGCTTAACCTTCCCCTTGAGTATGTAAAATTAACCCCTTTCATTAACTTAACCTACGAGATATAACTACAGCACTCTCTTAAGACGTGTAATTGAACTTTGTGTATGATAATAAACCTTTGAGTACTATAACAAGCTGAAGATAAGCCTGAGTGCGATAACTTCATCCCTGTTTACTTTGTATGATTACTCAGCTTTACCAGTAAGTTTATTTAACCTCATGAGTACGAGTATTTAACCCCATGAGTACGAGTATTTAACCTCATGAGTACGAGTATTTAACCCCATGAGTACGAGTATTTAACCCCATGAGTACGAGTATTTAACCCCATGAGTACGAGTATTTAACCCCATGAGTACGAGTATTTAACCTCATGAGTACGAGTATTTAACCCCATGAGTACGAGAATTTAACCCCATGAGTACGAGTATTTAACCCCATGAGTGCGAGTATTTAACCCCATGAGTACGAGTATTTAACCCCATGAGTACGAGTATTTAACCCCATGAGTACGAGTATTTAACCCCATGAGTACGAGTATTTAACCCCATGAGTACGAGTATTTAACCCCATGAGTACGAGTATTTAACCTATTAAGTATAATTTAGCTCTATAACACAATACCTTGAACCCCGAGGTACGATAATCTAAGTGCAAACATAACATCGAGGGTGCGAGAATTTAACTTTTTCGTCAGCTAACTTAACCATTAACTGGCGTAAGTTAAGCTCATTGATTATAACCTAAAATGAACACTATTAAAGCTCTAATGGATTCCTAACCTAACCTCATAAACTGCAGTTCGTAAAGGAGATTTCCATAGGTCACAAAACATTATCTTAGGCCTTTATAACGAGATTTTCCAGTAGTTTCGTTATGTCGTAATTCTGTTCTTTGTAAATGTGACTAACTGAAACAAGGCTAATCAGAGCAAGTTTTTACGACACTCTGTAATAATTTTAACTGAGGATTAGTTATTTAGGAATCTTTTATCTGTAAATATTTATGAACATAATTTAATTATCACTCAAATGTAAGCAAATATAGTCTGAGGGTGTATACATAAGCCACCAAACTGAAGCAGCGAAATACAACTCAACGAAAACTAATATATAAGAGAAAACAATAAAGTATTTTTTTGTTTCGTGTTGTGTGAACCTCAAGTCGTAGGAATGAAGTGAATGTTGAATGAATGTGAAACATGAATAAAGGAACATTCACCCTCATTGTTGTGTGCATGTGATACAACATGTTTATAGGGTACAGGTCAGGGGAGTATGAATGAATCTTCTGTATTCTATTACAGTAATTAAGAGAATGGAGAGTTACAGTGTGAAGATGTGAGACAGATGTATGGGCAGAAGAACACACATAAGTGGTGTACCACTACTGTCGGTGCTGAAAGCATTCCTGTTTCAACAACTAAACACATAAAGGTCTCCCTAATGATCACACGTATGGTAAGAGTGGTGACGAACGCATGATCATTATGGACTCCTGATGTTTATGGCCAGACACAAATGATTCACTAAAGCCAGTGCACACGAGCGGGGAATTACACAAGTACTTCAAAGATACGATTATTATTATCTAGCAAGTTCAGTAACCTCGAGCATCATCTTCTTTCATCCTTACATATCCACCCTGCCGCCTCTAACCTTCCCACATGATAGTTTCCCTGAAGCATAAACAACGAAATGATACAGTAGCGACGTGACCTATAGCTAGTGTAAGGCACGGAGAGGAGAATCCCCCCTCCCTTGCCTTAGAATCACCTACAAAAGAAAGTCGTTAATTGATAAAGAGGAGAGAGAGAGACAGAGAGAGAGAGAGAGAGAGAGAGAGAGAGAGAGAGAGAGAGAGAGAGAGAGAGAGAGAGAGAGAGAGAGAGAGACGCCATGTACATATTACATTACTTAGGAAGAAGCCACAAAGAAAATAATGAAATAATCTTCTTTAACACAGGTTGTGCTCCTGGCGGTGGTGGCTGTAGCCTCAGCACACACGAACCCCGCTGGTGGTTCTGGTGCTGGTTTAGCGGGTGCTGGTGGCCCTGGAGGAGCCGGTGCTGGAGCAGGTGCTGGAGCTGGAGCTGCTGGTGGTGCTGCGGGTTTTAAGTCTCCCTATGGACCTAAAGTGTACGGTTTTGGCCTCAACAACCCCTGGGCCTTCCCACACAACCCCCAACTGGTGCGGTACGCCGAGAGGTTGGCCGCCCAGCAACCCGGCGTGCTTGTGGTAAGTAAAGGCGCCTCACACCGCCCTCACGTGTCCTGGTGCATGATAACGTGTTAACGCCTCCACATATTAACTTTTTTATATCTTTATTTGCTTCTTGTAGTATGTTATAAAAATTAGCTTGCTTTAATTCCTGATGATCACAGCCGAACACCCATCAACTTTTAATGTTGACGTTATCCATGACTCGACCTCTTTGCACTGTAATGACCATAACATTGGCTATTCTCACTATGTATTCACAAAGCATATCCTTATCCACTGTAAGACAAAATCATTGGAATTAGTGACGGAAGGTTTAATACACATTTTCTCTCCCCCACAGAGAGTGAACGCTGACGGAGAAATTGACTTCACCAACCAGTATGGTATGGAAGTGGACTTAGTCTCACCCTTCGGTTTGGAATTGGAAATATAAAAAAAATACACTTTGTCCTTCATCCCTCCCCCCCCCCCCACACACCCCTAAGTAACGCCGCTAATGAACGCTTTCACTTCTCAGTTTTTTTTTCATCAGTGCCAACAAAAAGCAGTTCTGAAGCCCTAGTCCACTCACTGTGTAAGTCATACAATTCGCAATATCAAAAGGCATCTCACTGATATTATATCTTAAGAAATCTCAAATTGTTGAAGAAAGCCTTCATGTATATATTTATTCTTTTGCGGCTTACTACTCCCTGTCTTTTTTCTCGTCAACTAGTCTCCTAATACCATCTCATACCTCTCTTGGAAATGTTTGACTCAATAGCCCGAGACGGTGTGAACTGTTTCGAGTCCTCACTACTGGATACCCCCGCTCGAGCCTCTGTGTTGAGTGGAGGTGTACGGTGAGGGAGAGGAAACTGGCACACTAGACCCGGGAATTTTGGTTGACCTGTGTTTAAAGTAATGTCTATACACCCATACTCCTGTGGCATCAGGAATTTAGTATATAAACAAGGGATAAATTTATTGGTGATGTACAGTTTATTGATTGTAAATAAAGTTATAGACATTATTATTGTGTTGTTATTGATTCCCTTCCATAGGTCATATAATCATCATATGTTCCACCACATTCATGGCAACAGCAGTCTCCACCACATTCATGGCAACAACAACAACTCCTCACCACATTAATGGCAACAACAATATCAGCTCTCCACTACATGTATGGCAACAACAAAAACTCTACATCACATCTATGGCAAAATCAGTCCACATCCACTTTAATGGCAACAAGAGCTCCCCACCACATTTATGTCAACAACAAACGCTCTCCACTATTTTTATGGCAACATTTATGACAGCACCAACTTTCCACCTCATTTATGGTAGGAACAACAACCCCCAATAACATATTTGGCAACAACAAATATTTTTCAACAAATTCATGGCAACATAAAGAATCCTTCAGGACACTTGTGGCAACTCCAAAATCTCTGTCTGTCTTGATAAAAAAAACTTGGTCAGTGAAATAGTAACATTCTTCACTACCAATTCATCTGTACTGTAGGTTCTTCCCTCTTTAGAACTAAATGGTATACAGTATCTTGTTTCCGAAAGAAAATGGTAACATTCCAGGGTCGTGGGGCCATGGGGTCATATGAAGGGTCGTGGGGCCATGGGGTCATATGAAGGGTCGTGGGGCCATGGGATCATATGAAGGGTCGTGGGGCCATGGGGTCATATGAAGATCGTGGGGCCATGGGGTCACATGAAGGGTCGTGGGGCCATGGGGTCACATGAAGGGTCGTGGGGCCATGGGGTCATATGAAGGGTCGTGGGGCCATGGGGTCATATGAAGGGTCATGGGGTCATATGAAGGGTCGTGGGGCCATGGGGTCATATGAAGAGTCGTAGGGTCGGGGGATCGGTGGTAGAAGCGGTACCGTTCTTGCCTCGCAAGCGAGATGTCACGGGTTCGACTCCCTGGCCGGTGGAAGTTGTTTGGACATACTTCCTAACCCCCATTAGTCACTGTTCACCTAACAGCAAAGTAAGTACCTGGTGTAAGTCGAAAGTTGCGAATTCGTATTCAGGGAAAGTTGTTGGAGCTTCCAATAACTTGATGACATAAGCCATTGACTCTTCAGGCTTCTACGCCCTTAACTCATGAGACATAAAGGCAAGCATGAACTTAGCATGCTTCCCTGTTGGGCGCTGTAAACGCTTCTGCGCTTCACCTTACACAAGGATGTAAGGGGGTGCCCAATAAACTAGCCCCCTCGTGGGCAATCTGTAAAAAATCAGTGTGAGGCTAGGGAGGAGGTCGGAGAGGAGTGAGATGGTCGTGGGAGGGAAGCTAAGAGAGATAAAGTTAATGTGACGGAGTAGGCAAATAAACAAACAACCAAACATAAATATAGAAGAAAAAACAATAACAAATGATAACTGATGACTAACATGGGGTAAAGAAAAACGAAAAAATAATTAGTGAAAAAAGAATAAAACACGTAATGATTAAGTCTTACACGAGTGTCCTTGGCTTAAAGTCCCCGCCGCACGAAGAATGATGAAACAAGCGAGTCTACGTTTATTTTCAACCTAACCTAACCTAACCTAACCTAACCACAACTACTCCATAAAACTACTAAGAATGTTCGTCCTTCATCACTTTACGCCTCTAACTTAAAGGTAAACAGGTAAACAAAACAAGACGTCTAGAATGACAAAAAAAAAAGACAAAATTTGGAGCTTATTCGAGAACAACTATTGCATAAGAGTTGCTTACATGTGTCCGAGGTTCAGTGAAAACTTTTATCTAGTTTCTTCACTGATCCCTTGACATTTTAGCCAGTTTTTACGAGAGAACTTAACCTTTTCTCGAGAGGGCGGGGCTCCTTCCTCCTTGCTAAGTCATCTCTCTTCACACTTCTCTCTCTTCGAGCTTTCTGGTTGAGGGGTTGTTCCATACATCAGGAGAACAATAATGAACAAAAATACGCTAACTTTACCTCAAGAACATCCTGGTAACATCTCATCTCGTATACAGGGAAAACCATTATCATATGTACCCCCAGTTGGCTCATGTGAAGATTAGCCCCCCAATCCAAGAACTTGTCAATGACTTGTTTAACGTTATAAAAATAAAATATTGTAACTAATTCCTTTCCTAGAAGAATATGTTTGTATTTCTGCACAATCCCATATGGGTGAAATTTCGGATCATCTGAAGATTAACTCCCCAGCTTGTTTCAGATGGTGATTAAATATTCTAACGCTACGTGGGGGGGGGAGGAGAGATTGAGTTAGGTTACATTAGCAGTGATTTTCAAACGGGGTTCAGTGAGCGCTTCAAAGTATCCGAAAAGTCCGATAAATAATAGTAATAATAATAATAATAATAATAATAATAATAATAATAATAATAATAATAATAATCTCAACAGTTTATAATTCACTGTGGCATTCTTTTAACTTTATTTTGGCTTAAACATCAAAATAATTAATTAACTTTTTTATATATATATTTTTTTATTTAAGTGTAATTTACTTGTAATTTTGCTTAGGGTGGGAAAAGATAATTAGAGCTCCAGAAACTATTACATATGTGTGTGTGTGTGTGTGTGTGTGTGTGTGTTAGCCTCGGCCAAGAAAACGTTGAGAACCACTGCCGGGTTAGGTTAGGTTTGGTGAGCGTTAAGGTTGTTAATCTGAATGGGTACCTACACACTCCTTACATGTTAATGGGTACCCACACACTCCTTACATGTTAATGGGTACCCAACCACTCCTCACATGTTAATGGGTACCCACACACTCCTCACTAGACTCATGTTAATGGGAACCCACACACTCCTCACATATTAATGGGTACCCACACACTCCTTACATGTTAATGGGTACCCAACCACTCCTCACATGTTAATGGGTACCCACACACTCCTCACTAGACTCATGTTAATGGGAACCCACACACTCCTCACATATTAATGGGTACCCAACCACTCCTCACATGTTAATGGGTACCCACACACTCCTCACTAGACTCATGTTAATGGGAACCCACACACTCCTCACTAGACTCATGTTAATGGGAACCCACACACTCCTTACATGTTAATGGGTACCCAACCACTCCTTACATGTTAATGGGTACCCACACACTCCTCACTAGACTCATGTTAATGGGTACCCACACACTCCTCACATATTAATGGGTACCCACACACTCCTCACTAGACTCATGTTAATGGGTACCCACACACTCCTCACATGTTAATGGGTACCCACACACTCCTCACTAGACTCATGTTAATGGGTACCCACACACTCCTCACTAGACTCATGTTAATGGGAACCCACACACTCCTCACATGTTAATGGGTACCCACACACTCCTCACTAGACTCATGTTAATGGGTACCCACACACTCACTAGACTCATGTTAATGGGTACCCACACACTCCTCACATATTAATGGGTACCCACACACTCCTCACCAGACTCATGTTAATGGGTACCCACACACTCACTAGACTCATGTTAATGGGTACCCACACACTCCTCACTAGACTCATGTTAATGGGTACCCACACACTCCTCACTAGACTCATGTTAATGGGTACCCACACACTCCTCACTAGACTCATGTTAATGGGTACCCACACACTCCTCACCAGACTCATGTTAATGGGTACCCACACACTCACTAGACTCATGTTAATGGGTACCCACACACTCCTCACCAGACTCATGTTAATGGGTACCCACACACTCCTCACTAGACTCATGTTAATGGGTACCCACACACTCCTCACTAGACTCATGTTAATGGGTACCCACACACTCCTCACTAGACTCATGTTAATGGGTACCCACACACTCCTCACATATTAATGGGTACCCACACACTCCTCACTAGACTCATGTTAATGGGTACCCACACACTCCTCACTAGACTCATGTTAATGGGTACCCACACACTCCTCACTAGACTCATGTTAATGGGTACCCACACACTCCTCACTAGACTCATGTTAATGGGTACCCACACACTCCTCACTAGACTCATGTTAATGGGTACCCACACACTCCTCACTAGACTCATGTTAATGGGTACCCACACACTCCTCACTAGACTCATGTTAATGGGTACCCACACACTCCTCACATATTAATGGGTACCCACACACTCCTCACTAGACTCATGTTAATGGGTACCCACACACTCCTCACTAGACTCATGTTAATGGGTACCCACACACTCCTCACTAGACTCATGTTAATGGGAACCCACACACTCCTCACTAGACTCATGTTAATGGGTACCCACACACTCCTCACATATTAATGGGTACCCACACACTCCTCACTAGACTCATGTTAATGGGTACCCACACACTCCTCACATATTAATGGGTACCCACACACTCCTCACTAGACTCATGTTAATGGGTACCCACACACTCCTCACTAGACTCATGTTAATGGGTACCCACACACTCCTCACATATTAATGGGTACCCACACACTCCTCACTAGACTCATGTTAATGGGTACCCACACACTCCTCACTAGACTCATGTTAATGGGTACCCACACACTCCTCACTAGACTCATGTTAATGGGTACCCACACACTCCTCACTAGGCTCATGTTAATGGGTACCCACACACTCCTCACTAGACTCATGTTAATGGGTACCCACACACTCCTCACCAGACTCATGTTAATGGGTACCCACACACTCCTCACTAGACTCATGTTAATGGGTACCCACACACTCCTCACATATTAATGGGTACCCACACACTCCTCACTAGACTCATGTTAATGGGTACCCACACACTCCTCACATGTTAATGGGTACCCACACACTCCTCACTAGACTCATGTTAATGGGTACCCACACACTCCTCACTATACTCGTGTTAATGGGTACCCACACACTCCTCACTAGACTCATGTTAATGGGTACCCACACACTCCTCACTAGACTCATGTTAATGGGTTACACACTCTCTTAGGAAGATGACAAACAGTCATTCAATGTTGGTGGTCAAGGAACAGCTGTGACTGTGGAGGTTCACCTCAGGTCTGCTTCACTAATCAATTCATAAAGTTAAATTGTTACCATAAACTCTAATATTACTTCAAGAATTAAACAAAATCATAAAGTAAATATCAAATCTTCACACCACACCAGACGGGGTGCAGCACATAGAGATAATCCCACCCCAAACATTATCAAGAAACAAATATTAGAAACATGGCAAATAAGAACCAAGACTGAAACAAGAGTCAGATCACCTAAAGTTTACCTGAAAAATAACCATCTTAACGCTAACCTAACCATATCATACCTTACCTAACCTAACAGGTAACGTTAGGGTAATTAATCTTCATACGATCATAATAATCATAAAATAATCACTATGGTCGTCACACGGGGAAGTCGTGACTCCATGTCTCCTTTAGCCACCTTGGTCTTGAATCTGGGTAGCCTTGACTGCCCTTGAACCAGGGTAGTCTTGGCCCAAACTGGTCATCGACTCGGCGTGGTCGTCTAAGGGGTAGGTCGTGACCTGAGGTTGGTCATAAATCAGTGTAGGTCAGACTCAACCAAACAATATAACTTCCCTCATCAAGGCGTCGTCAGTAAGATATCCAGTTTTTCCGATGAAACAAGCGGGTGAGGCAGACAGTAGGTCACCTTGACACAGTCATGCTTCACTACCTAGCTCCAGTACTCACTTTCCCGACCAGGATTTCACCAACGTATTTTATAGCGAATATCTGGATGCTGAATTTATAACTTTACGATAAAGAACAATGTGAGCTGTGCATTAAAAAAACCCCGCACATGTAACCAGCTTGACAATGTGAACTCTTGTTGGGAACATGTCCCTAAGACTACATATAAATGGAAACCAAGAAGCTAACACGATAGAGATGTACAGTATTAGGGGTATTGATAATTATGAACCTTAAACCAAGGTAGCAATGCGTATTTGCTCGAAACAAGGCTAACAAGGAGTGTTAGTTACAAGGAGTGTTAGTTACAAGGCTAGCGAGGTTATCTTAAAACTGTAACTTGCACTTGTGAGACCTCACTTGGATTAGGCAGTTCAGTTTTGGTCACCGTGTAACGGGCCGAGTTTTCTCTTTTCAATAATTTACCATTTGTGGGCTATTGAGCGTAATATGAATCATTTGATTTTGGCGTTAACTGACGTGTACGACCGTGGTCGTTACAACCGCACTACAGAATGGACATCGAATCCCTAGAAAGTATACACAGCAGAATGACAAGGCTAATCCCGGGCATTAGGAACCTTAAGTATAGAGACAGATGAAAGCATCCCTCAGAGACGTCGAGTGAGGGGCGATATGATGGACGTATATGGAGGTCAGGGCTAACCAAAGGGGATATATCCAGGAGCGAACTCGTAGCAATGGTTTTAAATTAGAAAAATTTAGATTTAGGCGCGAGATAGGTAAAAATTGGTTTGAAAATTGCGTAGTGGATGAGTGGAGCAAGTTAACGAACGCCATCATTAACTCGAACACGCTGGGTTGGGTGTAAACGGGACTGCCTAGTATGGACCAACAGACCCACTGCAGTTTCCACCATTCTTATGTCCTTATGTACTGCCAGATAACACTTGTTCTATAACAGAGATCTGGCTTCTGGATCTCTCTGTAAAATGAACAAGAACTTGGGCTGTTAAACTTGTTTGTATATATGACTAAATATCCTTCAGATTAGGTATACTGTACACTGTGTGATATTATTTTTTTTTTACTGAATAGTGTTTTCAAATACTATCCACTACACGATGAGGACACTAACGATCTGAAGTACCATTAACTAACAATAATATTGAGTCTCATACCAGTAGTGTATACAAATTTACCTACACTAACATAATCTGTCATATTATCTCGGGAAAATAAAAATTACACGTTAACCTGTTAATCTTTGAAGGACGATGGTCTGAATCCTCGCTCTTAAAAGGTTAACATACCCAAAGATGTAGACTGTTAACAGAGAATAATTATAATTTCTTATTATAATATCACACGCTTGGCATTTAATTATAATTCGTGGTACACTACAAGAATTACCTGGTTTTGTCAGGTTATTAGTGGAAAGAATGCTGGAAACTACCTAAGTGATTAGCACCCCCCTACCATAACTGTGGAATTGCACAAAAACAGACAGACAGACAAGGTGTTTTATACTGTATAGAGGAGAGATAATCCAACCATTAAAACGTGATCATGCATGCAATATTCTAAATATTATTCAAATAGAAATTATGTTTATCTACATACATGAAATTGAATTATATATTTTTATTATTATTCAGTAAAATCGTCATGCAGGTTCACATTGATTTAGCATGTCCATAGACCGCTTTTAAACATTCGTCAAAGACAGTGCAAACATAACTATACACAATGGCAAAAAGTAAACCAATTCGATCAAACCGCAATAAAGTCATTCCATGTTTATTTCCACTAAAAAATTACTAGGGGAATTAGTAAGTTAAGGTGGCTTGGTTTGGTTAAGTTATCATGCTATTCCTGGGCTTCAACAACGAAATTCTTTAAGCTCGCCACAAAGTTAGTAATTACACAACTACTGTATAACAACATTTAAACAAATACTGTACGTTAACTTAGGTTGGTTCGCGTCATCTACTTTCAAATTAGTTCGTAATTGTCATGTCAACACGTCACCCAAAGCGAACAAATGATTCTAAGTTTGTTTATATTTGTATTTTCTAATTATTTTTATTTTTCCCGCTGACAAAAATTCTACTTATAACCAATGGAAAATAGGAGAATACTAGAACAAATCTTTACGCCCAAATCAGTCTGTTTAAGGGCAAACTTGAACAGTGGATCATGTTAAAGTCCCAGCCAATACTTGCCAACAGTGAGTTAGAGGAATGACCGACCGACTTACAGAGTTACCGACAAGTGGTGAAGAAGATAAAATAAGGCAAGGGAAGTTTAAAAAGTGTACTAGTCAAAATACTGTAGTTATCACTAGATGTTTGCCTAAGAAAACATGAGATAATTCTTTTAGAAAACGCGACGTCTGCATTTTACGGGACAACTTAAATAAAACCACGTATATTTTAACCCACCACTTGGAGTAAAGATAACAAATTATATGAAATAAAACTAAATACCACCATTTGAATTGTAATTCAGAATGAGCTTTAGCAGCCGAGAGGGTAAAGGTGTAGATAACGGCTACCACCAGAAGGAATTGACCGAATTGTTTTTTTTTCTGCACACTAATATATTACACACAAAAATGGAAACGACAAAGAATGGAGCCTAATAGAACCTGACCTAACATACCCATAGGTTGGGCATGTTAGGTCAGGTTCTATTAGGTTCGATGCATTATCGTGTTAAACTTACCTTAATATTAAGGTAGATTATACATCACTTTTACTTTTATCCTCTTCACCACTGATCGGCTCGTTAGCCGCTTGGGCAATAGGTCACGTCTCTGTTACTCACTGTTGGCAAGTACTGGGCATGCAACGGCTCCTGGATGTACCTGAACCCGCTCCAGTATTGGTCAAGTCTTTTCTTGAAAGAGCTCACACTCGGTGCCATCACAACACTTTCTGGTAGATTGTTCCAAGAGTTTACAACCCTCACTCCGAAAAAGTTTGCCCTCACAGTTTTCTGGACTTGCGGCTTTTTCAATCTTGAGCTGTAACACCTTGTGGGGCGAGCGTCCGCCAGCTCCAAGTAAGGACACTGGAATGCGTAGAGCCCCTTCAGATGCTTATACACCTCAACTAGGTCCCCCCTTGCTCGTCTGTAGTATAAGCTAGGCAAGTTCAGGCGCTCCAATCTCTCAGGGTAGCTGAGGTGCCGAAGTGCAGGCACCAGTCTGGTGGCCCTCCTTTGAACATTTTCAACCAACTGACAGTCCCTAGCATATCTCCGGGACCAGACGGGGTGACAGTACTCCAGATGAGGAAGCACTTCACTCTTGAAGATCGTTACGAGGGACGGACCGTCTAGATATCTGAACGACCTTCTTATAAGACCCAATAATTCGTGAAAGCGTTCACCATTATTTATAGGAAACGTATCTTGAAGAGGGATTCAGCGAGGTAAACAACAAAAATGGCGCCGGGAGAATTGTGAAGCGGGATAGAGTAAATAAAAAATAATACTTAAAATCATTGTATAGAAAGTTGTAGTTTCTTTTAATATTCTTAAAACCTCCAAAACAATAAGTACAGTAAAAATAAAGAAAATCAACAAACAACTTCTGGTGGTAGCCATTATCTACACCTTTACCGCCGGGGTAAAATGTTTGCGTCCGCCCAAACTGAAGTAGCATCGACCCCAAATGAGATGAAACAGTCAGGGTAAGTCAGTTGGGAGACTCATTCCCGTGACAAAGTTTCACTAAGGGGAGCGAACTTTTGTCCCGACTGCACAGTCACCTCAAAGTGTCCGTGTTCTCGACAATCAGAATGAGCCGCTGTTAGTCCTATAGTTCAGTTAAACAACACGGCGCCTAGTATAGTTGACGAGTGTCCCAACAGGTGGGGTTATTCACGCCTGGCCACCTTATACACAAATCACTAATGTGAGATCAAGTTTAAATTATAATAAACAAACATAGGTATAAGTAATACTGTAGAAAATAATATTTGGTTATTGTACTGTAGTCCCTTATCGTAAATGCATTGAGAAAGGTTAACACGCAAGTTACCACATAATGTTGGGTAATTATTTTAAATTGCATAATGATTGTAGCCTTTTTTTTTTACAGGACAGACCTGTCATTAATGTTATGTTGTAATGTATCAACATTTCATCACATTTTACATCATTAATATCAAGTGATCAAAACCTGATGACTGTCGTACCTGTGAGTTCGTAAGTTGGGAACCAGCAAGTATTCAAGTTTAACTTAACAATGATCAGGTTAATATTGTATACCCCAGGTTATGATTGTATACCTCGAGTCTTTCACAGCTTGAGGTGTTATAATGTCTTATTACCCTTGTGTACAGTATTCTGTGGTGCTTCAAACGAATCTGAACTTCATTTCCGTCGCAAACGAGCCGCTATGGAGATATGACCCCTTCTCAATTGCCAACAATACTGGTTGCACAAAGTGGGTAGGGCTTTGAAGTAGAGGGAAATTGTGGGGTAAAAACGCGCAAAAAAAAACTGACGAAACGAAATCTAACGAAACTTCCTACCCAGAGAAACCAGAAGGACCTGACTTAACCTACTATTGCCCCCTGGACGTTTGTGTAAAAACAGATGCAAGAGGATAAAGAGGAACTGGTGGATCGGTGTATTCAGCATGGAACATGTTCAGAAAGAAATATTGTTGGTAATGTTCCTTCTTATTGCCGGTGTAGCAGTTAAAAGTGAGGTGTAGGTAAAAATGAAGTGTTTGCCCAACATATCTTACGGTGAGCAGAGCTGGTGAGTGGCGACTGATAGTAGCATTATACTGTATTCGACCTCCAGGCGTTTGGATGAATATTAATTAAATTAATGAATTGGATTGTTGGAAGTGAAAATGCAGTGAAGCCAGAAATATTATAAAATATAGTTAATAAAGGGAAATAAATAAATACTAGTACAGTGCATAAGTGGTATAATAGGCTAGTAAACTCTGATAATACAATTAATTAATTAATTTTGTTTTAATTTAATTTACTGGTAAACATAAAAGTCCATCAGTCTTTTTAGTGAAAGTTAATTAGTAAATTCGATGGTGTGCAGAGTGAACCTGGGAGAGGTGTGGT
Source organism: Homarus gammarus (assembly GCA_958450375.1). NCBI lineage: Eukaryota > Metazoa > Arthropoda > Malacostraca > Decapoda > Nephropidae > Homarus > Homarus gammarus. The sequence continues at coordinate 121,462 of CAUDMG010003013.1, forward strand.
TATATGAGAGGAATTCTCTTATTTATCTTGTAGACAATGTAAATTTCTTGAATGGTCATTTGTATGATAAAACGGTATGGTGCAAGAACATTATGAAAAGAAAAAATATACGAATTGGCGCTGTGTATGGGGCTCCTCTTACAAGCCGTGAGAAAAATCTTTTATTGAATTACCTAACCAAGTTGTTTCTCTTACTCGTGGATGTAATAATAAATCTCCTTGTTTCGCTCTACTAAGATGCTATTCCTGTTGTAAATATATCTTCTCGTGGATGTTTGAACACTCCAAGCGTATTCTGCTACATATGTGGGTGCTTTGTTATGCATAAGCAACAACAAGAAACAATCGCATCCGTGAAAAATGCATATTTTGCCTACTGTGGAGTGAAATTAGGTGATTTAGATAAACCATTAGCGCCACATAAAGTATGTCGCACTTGTGGTCAAGGTTTAAGACTGTGGAAATATGGTAAGAAAAAGGTTATGCCATTTGGAGTCCCTATGGTATGGCCGGAGCCTAAAAATAATGGCGATGACTGTTTTTTTGCTCCGTGAAGATAGAGGGATAGAGCGTACACTTATATGCAGATTAAATGTAAACTTGTATGGCGATTTTTCAGAACATTTATAAATTTAGCTATCTATTTATATATCTATCTCCCCATTTTCATATATAAACTACTACTAACAGTATTCCTGGACCATCCCTGGTATTATGTACTTAATATCCACCACTGTATTATACCTGAACTGGCAGGAACACACTGAACCAATGTCAATTTATAGAGCGATCCATGGAATAAATATCTTTTTATATATCTAACCTAATGATTATTTCAAACTAGCTATAGTTCGCAACACAAGAGCACTTATGACACCCGAATACGTGCTACAAATATATTGAAAATCGGTCCAATGATTTAAGACAGTTACCCTTATTACATTTTCTTTTAAAGTAGCATCAAAGAATAAAGAAGAACGTAAACTTAAACAATCTTGGCATGTGTATACTATTTTACTTTAATCCTCTTCGCCACTGATATGCTCGTTAGCCGCTTGGGCGGTCGGTCACGTCTCTGTTACGCACTGTTGGCAAGTACTGGACATGCACCGGCTCCTGAATGTATCTGAACCTGCTCCAGTGCTTGTAAAGTCTGGACTTGAAACAGCTCACACTCGGTGCCGTCACAACACTCTCTGGCAGGTTGTTCCAAGAGTTCACAATTCTCACTCCGAAAAAGTTTTCCCTCGCAGTTTTCTGGACTTGTGGCGTCTTCAGCCTTGAGCTGTGACCACTTGTGGGGTCCGCCAGCTCCAGGTAGGGACTCTTATAAGCTCGGCAGTTGCAGGCGCTCTAATCTCTCTGGATAACCGAGGTGCCGAAGTGCAGGAACCAGTCTGGTGGCCATCCTTTGGATATTTTCAATCAACTGACAGTCTCTTGCATGTCTCCGGGACCAGACAGGGTGACAGTACTCCAGGCGGGGAAGCACCTCACTCTAGATCAGGGGTCACCAAACTTTTTTCACAGTGGGCCGGATAACTGAAAGAATGACGAGCGCGGGCCGCATAATATTTAAATTTAAATTGTATCACAACGTCTCGTGTTCCATGCGTTTTATCAAGCAAATTCAAGTACCGTCGGCGGGCCTGATGAACTGACGTCGCGGGCCGGATCCGGCCCGCGGGCCGTAGTTTGGTGACCCCTGCTTTAGATCTAGAAGATCGTTATGAGGGACGGTCTAGAATCTAGATATATGAACGACCTTCTTATAAGACCTACTTTAGTATTTCCACGCTAATCTCGCCAGTAAGCCACGCCCCTTTTCTTTAAAATAGCTGATTGGCTTAAAGAAAATGTTCGTGTAGCTGTCCATTTATTCAAACTAAATATGTTCACAATTAGTAAGCAGACCTGCTATTCTCTAAAATGATGATAAATATCTGGATTATCGAAATGCAAATGATTTCAAGGCATTAGCACTTTAGAGAGGATGTTAGAAAATTTTAAAGATTTATCATAAAAGGTCGAAGTCAAAGATGAAATTCGCTTTCGAATGAAGTCTTTTCATATTTTGTTTTGTTTTGTACCAAACAAAAAGCAAACAAAAACAAATGACATCAAACACATAGCATAATAGGTAATGAATTACAGTTTGTATGGCTGGATATACCCCAAATCATTTATATAACAGATAAAACTCAATATAAATATGCGCGCAGTCCGGGAGGGGGTAAAACGCTCAGGGGAACACCTGTAGCGTAATGTGTGTGACCTATTGTTTATGTTGAGGCTGAAGACAGGAAGAGTGATCCGTTCCTCATTCATCCTTATGTGAGTCCGTCACTCCGTGGGTCACCAATTGTACGTGTGTATGTGGCCATAACAAAGAAAATTGACACGCACAAAGAGAAATTAGACAACTGGTCACATACACTACGCTACACACCCACTGTCGACGAAAACTGTCTACTGTCAACAGATGTCAGAGCTGTGGTACAGTAGTCAACAAAAACATTTCTCACACCCATGACTACATTATTAAATACTATATCAACTAACTTGGCATCTCACCATCTTAAATACAGTACTTCAGTGTGACACGATTTAAGTAATAATATATGCTACGAAGTATAAAGAAGTGATGTAGAGGTTTAACGTTTTCATCCTGTCATCAAATATCAAGAAATTTGGTGCAAATTGACGAAAATTTCGGCCAATGATGGACGAAGTTTAAATAATTTGTGTCATAGTATTCTAGTGTGAGCTCTACCGTACTGGCAGGACGAGTGAAGTGTCTACAAAATAGCTGATCTCACACTATCAGCTGATTACCCTGTCGATGTGGCCACGAAGTCCAGTATCTGTTCTAACATCCTCTCTGAAGTGTTAATGCCTTGAAATCATACCAGGAAACGTAAATGAAAACTATTAACCAACCGTCTTTAAGGAGGAAATGGAGATGAGAGGAGAGGCAAACGAAAGGAAGAAAAAGTGAATAAAGAGAAAGAGAATACTATAAAATATGAAGTAAAGGACATGAAAAATAAAAACCATAGAAGACGAAAGAAGACAAGAATATTAGATAGAAGGAAGAAGTAGAGAAGAATATGAGGACTGGAAACGAGAAGAAGTAAAGTAAGAGAACATGAAGAAAATTAATAAAGGAGAAGAAATGAATATGAAAAACACTAGAGAAATAGAAAGAAGAAAAGGAATTATAAAAAAAATGGAAAAATAGAAAGAAAGAGAAGAAAATATGAATAAAACAAGAAGGAAGAAAAAGGGTATAAGAGAATAACAAAATGACAAGTGAAAAAGCAAAAAAACAAAAACAAATAGAAATAAAAACAGACTGAGAACAAACCCTAGACTGTAAGAACTGGCTGGTCGTCTTGACAACACCCACCCACCCACACCCACACACAACTGTACAGTCCTTGTTAATAACTGAAGTACCGTAGGGGACTTGGTTACCAGACTAGGAGACGTAAATAACTAATGAGTCTCTCTCTCTCTCTCTCGTACCCTACACCATCACCACCCCTCCACGTTGACAGCTCATCACGTGTGTTGAGGATATCAAACCTGCCTTAGTTAATTTGTTTACAAGTGGACTGATTGGTGTTGTCGGCGTTTGGAGTATCGTGACCCACCTGACGGCGAGAGAGAACCAGGCTCATCCTCCGTAAACCTCGCCTTACACGTAGAAAGGATCGAACCCCTTACTTAACCATGGAGGAAAAATATATGGAAGGAAATATTGGCACTCGAAATAGAGGGTACAGTTAGATGGGGGGACATATGCAGATACTCGTAATGGAGGGTAGTTAGATGGGGGGACATATGCAGATACTCGTAATGGAGATTAGTTAGATGGGGGGATATATGCAGATACTCGTAATGGAGGGTAGTTAGATGGGGGGACATATGCAGATACTCGTAATGGAGGGTAGTTAGATGGGGGGATATATGCAGATACTCGTAATGGAGGGTAGTTAGATGCAGAAATATGACCGTTGAGGATGACCTGACCACAAGATCTGAAGTTGACGAGTTCCATAACAATTTAACCTTTTCATCGCGTGTCACGCACTTGCTATTTTATTCTGGCTACTGCCAGACGATTTTATTCAGCTTAGGGTAACCTCCCGCTGTGAAAGGGTTAAATAATGAGTTACTTTATACACAAAGGCAGAATATACCAAACAGGATACTCAGATCAAATAACATTGACCCTAAATGGATAAATAATTATTTAAAGAATATTATTGGACAATGGAAGGCTATAGGTAGGAGAATAAATCGTGGTGAAGTTTACCTCGAGATTATTATACTGTAAAGTATTGGCCAGTAGGGTTAAGACCAAGATAAGAAAAGCAAGAAGGAATAATGAACTGAAGGTAGCATGGGAGGCGAAGTCAAGCCCCAAGGGATTCTTTCAAGTGTATCAAACTAAAACTCGAGATAAGATTGGACAGATATTTTTCATTAGTTTTCACAACCGAGAATTTAAACATGATACCCGAGGAACCGACTATATACAGAGATAGTGAAGAAAATATATTGAGTTAGTAGTGATTAGACGATATTAGTAAACAAATAGATAAACTAAAACCTAAAAAGTCACCAGGTTCCAATGATATATGTGCCAGAGTATTAAAGCAATGTAAGGAAGAGCTTAGTATGTCCTTAGCAGACTTGTTTAACATATCACTAAAAACCGGTGAAGTACCAGAATCCTGGAGGATAGCGAATGTGATACCAATTTTCAAGAAGGGAGATAGATCACTTTCCTCAAATTACCGTCCATTAAGTTTAACATTGATTATCGGGAAATTACTGGAAGCAATAATTTCAAATTCAATTTCTAAATATACCTCGAGAAACACAAATTGGTCAATGATTCCCAGCATAGCTTCAAAAGTGGGCGTTCAGGTCTGACAAAACTATTATAATTCTTTTGAACTGTTTTCGAATCAGTGGATGACGGACACGATTATGATGTGGTTTAACCTGACTTTAGCAAAGTCTTCAACAGAGTCCCACATGAAATACTAATACGTAAAGTGGAGGCTCATGAAATTGAAGATGTTCTACACTGGATTAGGGCGTGGTCACAGGACAGGATAGTCAGCATTAATGGCACTAAATCCGATTGGGTATCGTCACTACTGGAGTACCTCAAGGCTCAGTACTTGGACCATTACTATTTATTATATACATAAACGGCATAGATATAGGTATAGGCAGCAACATTAGCAAATTTGCTGACGACACTAAAATAGGGCGTGTAATTAAATATGATGAGGATTCCGCAAAACTACATAAATATCTAAACAAACGTTTCTCGTGGTCTGGAAAATGACAGATGAAATTTAATGTGGATAAATGTAAAGTAAGACGTACTTAACCTTGAATATGTAAACAGAGAAACCCGATATCAGATGAACAACGTTGATGTAGAGAAATCCGATTGTGAGAAAGATTTAGGAGTAATTATAAGTAGGAATCTTAAATCAAGTCAACAACGCGTATTTGATCGAAACAAAGTTAACAAAGTATTTGGGTTCATACAAAGGCGTGTTAGTTACAAGACTAGCGAGGTTATTCTAAAACTATATCTTGCGCTTGTGAGACCTCACTCGGATAATGCAGTCCAGTTTTGGTCACCGTACTACAGAATGGATATCGAATCCCGAGAAAGCATTCAGAGGAGGATGACGAGACTAATCCTGGGCATTAGGGACCTTGAGTATAGAGACAAATTAAAGCATCTGAATTTGCACTAATTGAGAGACGTAGAGGTGTATAAATGTTAGTCAGGGTTAAACAAACGTGATATAACAAAGGTATTTAAGCTATCCGATTTTGCCAAGACTTTCGACAACGAACCCAATGAAAGGCTGAAAATTAAACAGGAAGGGTACGGGATTCGGGGAAGTGTCTTAGCGTGGACCGGAGACTTTCTCCATGACCGCGAGCATTGTGTGGTGATTAATGGTACGAAATCAACATGTGTACCCGTCACAAGCGGGGTACCACAGGGCAGTATATTGGGCCTGCTGTTGTTAGTTTGCCTCATCAATGACATGAACAAACGCTGTACATTCCTCCATGGAAATGTTTGCGGATGACGCCAAGTTACTTCGGGAAATTAAGAACCAATCAGACTGTGAAGAGCTGCAGACGGATCTCTGTGAGCTTCAAGAATGGTCGAAGAAATGGCTGCTAAGATTCAATGTCACGAAGTGCAAGATGATGTACCTGGGACGTACCAACGAGAAGGCGGCGTATCATATGTCCCAACGGGACGAAGAAACTGCATTGATTGAGATTGAATGTGAAAAGGACCAAGGTGTGTTTGTTGACAATTAGAAGTTCTCGGGCCATTGCGAGAAGAAGGTGAATCAGGCAACTAAATTATTAGGTCTTATAAAGAAGGTCGTTCAGATATCTAGACGAACCGTCCCTCGTAACGATCTTCAAGAATGAGATGCTTCTGCCTTTTGGAGTACTGTCACCCCGTCTGGTCCCCGAGATATGCTAGGGACTGTCAGTTGATTGTAAATGTCCAATGGAGGGCCACCAGACTGGTGCCTGCACTTCGGCACCTCAGCTACCCTGAAAGATTAAAGAGCCTGCAATTGCCAACCTTATACTACAGACGGGCAAGGGGGCACCTAATTGAGGCGTATAAATATCTCAAAGGACACTACAGTCGAGTGTCCTTACCTGGAGCTGGCGGACGTTCGCCCAACAAGGGGTCACAGCTCAAGATTGAAGAAGCCGCAAGTCCAGAAAACTGTAAGGGCAAACTTTTTCGGAGTGAGAGTTGTGAACTCTTAGAACAATCTCCCAGAGAGTGTTGTGACGGCACCGAGTGTGAACTTTTTTCAAGACCAGACTTGACAAGCACCGGGGCAGGTTCAGACATACATTCATGAGCCGGTGCATGCCCAGTACTTGCCAACAGTGCATAACAGAGACGTGGCCGACCGTCCAAGCGGCTAACGAGCCGATCAGTGGCGAAGAGGATAAAGTAAAAGTAACCAGGAGCGAGCTCATAGCAATGGTTTTAAATTAGACAAATTTAGAGTTAGGCGCGAGATAGGTAAACATTGGTTTGGAAATAGAGTAGTGGAACAAGTTAACGAACTCCATCATTAACTCTAAAATGCTGGTTAGCTTCAAATATAGGTTGGACGATTATATGAGCGATAGGGTGTAAACGGGACTGCCCAGTATGGGTCAATAGGCCCGCTGCAGTTTCCTCCATTTTTATGTTCTTACGTACTTGTAATGGAGGATAGTTACTGTAAATGGGGAAATATATGCAGACACATCTAACGGAGGATAGTTGGATGCAGTTTTTTTTTTTTTTTTGGTAGTTTAGCAAATTTATTGACAAAGCTTAGAGTACAGTTTGCCTATTCTGAGTAATTCAGCCAGGTCTTGACACTGAGGGTGGTATCACTTCTCACTGCCACGCAGGACAGAGGTTCATACACAAAGAAATATATCTTATTCATTAACAGTATATATAGGTCAGATTCATGTAGGTTGCAGTAATATATACAGGTACTTGAGAATGAGATAAAGTAGATGAGTAATATGAATAAATACGATACTTACAACAACTTTTAAAAGATAAAAACAAAAATAAACACTTGTTAAAGGATCACAAATGACAGAAGAAATGTATTTGATTTAGCCCACGATGTTACCAGACTATACCTGCCTTTTGAAGACATGGTAATAAGATAAACAAGTGATGCTTCAGGACAAAAAAAAAATCAATGATGTTTTATCTTATGTAATGTTATGAATTCACAAATCGTGTTTATCTCTACAGAATAAATCAACAAACACAGGTCCTGAGATTCTTGACACATTAATTAACATAAACAACAATAATCATAATAACATTGGAAGGAAAGTCAAGTGCCAAAAGTTGTCTGGTCGTCAAAGAACATAACCACATAAACAACATGTTATATCATTTATTTTAAGCGCTAACATAATTCGGTAGAGTCTTATATAAAGTGATGCATTGTGTTCGGTCGAGTCTTATGTTATGATACGATTTTTGGATTCATTGAAGTGACAGCCAATAACCTCACCATACACTCGACGCCTGAGTTCACACGTTTCTATCTACCATCATGGTGTAGTGTGGACAGAAGAGGTAGCAAAAACCTCAATGAATAGAGAAAAAATAGGAGGAGTGATGAAAGACGAGTAGAAAAAGTGATAAGTAAAGATAATAAAGGAAGAAAGAACAAGGGGTGATGAGAGAGAGATACAGAGAATTTAAAGAATCAGTGCAAGAAGGGAATACAAACACGTGTTGATAGTGTCTCTCTCTCTCTCTCTCTCTCTCTCTCTCTCTCTCTCTCTCTCTCTCTCTCTCTCTCTTGTGTACTGTCTCCTGCAGCACTACTTTGGGCTTTCAATTTCCTCTTTTCCTCAATTTAATTTTTATTCTTCCATCCCCATTACTCCTTGCTATCCTCTATTCCCCTCCTTCAATCCCTTCTCTTCTTTCTCTATTCCCCTTTTTCCTCTCCCATCCCTCTTCCTCTTCTTCCATCCCCTTCCTCTTCTTCAACTCTCTTTCTGTGTCATTCCCTCCCTCTTTTTCAACCCCTCATTCCTCTTTCTTCATTCCTTCTTTTCCTCTATCCATCCATCTCCCTCCTCTTCTTCTTTCCTTCTATTCTCCCCCTCCCCCCCCTCCTCCACTTCGTTAACATTCGAAACACCCTTTAACAACACACATCATTCTGGTAAGTTCATTATTTCGTTGCGTCGACAAAACCGAAACAGTGCATTCGTGATCAAGTGAATATTTCGTGATCTCGGGTGACGAAAGTACATCAGAAGAGGAGGATAAATTATTATTATGAAGCACGCTGAGAGAGAGAGAGAGAGAGAGAGAGAGAGAGAGAGAGAGAGAGAGAGAGAGAGAGAGAGACCTAAATAATTTCACCTCACTGCACTATTGTAGTCAGTGTACTGTACAGAGATCATGTGTATCGATCAATCTCCGTAGATTTTTACATGCTTGCTTACCCGCACCACTACCACCACCTCACACCACCTCTACCATCACCTTACACCACCACTATCATCACCACCACCTCACACCACATCTACCATCACCTTACACCACCACTATCATCACCACCACCACTACCATCACCTCACACCACCTCTACCATCACCTTACACCACCACTATCATCACCACCACCACTACCATCACCTCACATCACCTCTACCATCACCTCACACCACCTCTACCATCACCTTACACCACCACTATCATCACCACCACCACTACCACCACCTCTACCATCACCTTACACCACCACTATCATCACCACCACCACTACCATCACCTCACACCACCTCTACCATCACCTTACACCACCACTATTATCACCTCACACCACCTCTACCATCACCTCACACCACCTCTACCATCACCTTACACCACCACTATCATCACCACCACCACTACCACCACCTCACACCACCTCTACCATCATCTTACACCACCACTATCATCACCACCACCACTACCATCACCTCACATCACCTCTACCATCACCTTACACCACCACTATCATCACCACCACCACTACCACCACCTCTACCATCACCTTACACCACCACTATCATCACCACCACCACTACCACCACCTCACACCACCTCTACCATAACCTAACACCACCACTATCATCACCTTACACCACTAATACCATCACCACAACCACCACCATCACTTCACAATACCACCACCACTACCACCACCACTAATACCACCACCACCACCACTACAATCACCACTACCACCACCTGCCTTAAAAGCTGTTCCATCGACCTTGAATGAAACTATATTTTAAATCACTATATCATAACTCGTGTTGGACATCATTCGCGTATGATATATTGTTCGAGATACTGGATCATCTGAAGATTTTCCTCCCCTAGCTTAAGTCACATGAAGATTAACCAACCAAATGCTACCTGCGGGGCTTAGGTTAGGTTAGGTTAGGTTAGGCTAGGTTAGCGTTAGGTTAGGTTAGGTTAGGTTAGGGTGGTTAATCTTCATGTAAAATAAGCTGAGGGAGTGAATCTTCAGACGATCCAGGATGTATGGCCGGGTCTGGAATGAGGAATATCAAGTTATCAACAAGTTTTAACTCCCTCACAATACCAAAGTCAAGAGACAGAAAGATCGACAGACTCCGTTTTTGAGCAAAATCTATACAGGCTTACGGAAAAGTGGTTCTCGTACGAAAAAAAAAATGTACTCAGAAAAAAAACAAAAAATCTTTCAACCCGATGCTAAATTCATTATATGAGATGAGAAATAATTAATTAGATGGGAAATATATTATTTTCCGTAACTAATTCATAATGGCGTCATCTGTAAAATTCCGGCAACAGATGGCAGCACACACAGTGAGGCGGTCCCTATCTGGTAGCTTCTGGAGTCAAGATTACATACATGACCTTCGCCTATTGTATGCGTTCACTACATATTAATATAAGTTGTGGGATTCCAATATTTCAACTAATGCGAAATAAAGCTATAGGCCTATTGCTAGAATTAAGACTAAGTTATTAAGGATGTCGCCTTCGTTGGTGAGCTTTGAGGTGAGTAAAGAAGCCGATACGGGATCAGCAGGGCCGTGCACAGATGTTGCACGTGTGGAGGGATACATCTAGTGCGGGAGGGGCAGCAGCAGCTTTTTTCCGGCGTTGGCGCTTGTCTGTCTCGGTCTATAGTCGGGTTAACTCGAGAGTATTGACACCTTCTCGTGCGGTGCTCCTCCAAGTGTTATGGTGTGGAATGATCGTCTCCCAGGTCAAGGGGTCGATGTGACACTTTATCAGGTTTGTCTTAAGACTATCCTTTACCTTATACCATTCGTTAGGTGACTGTAAAGTAGCTGCTTTGGCAGTCTGCTATCGTCCATATGGGTAACATGGCCAGTCCAACGTAGTTGTTCATGGATAATGGTAGCCTCGATGCTCCTACAGTTGGTGTCAGCGAGAATACTGGCACTTGTTCTCGTGTCTTCCCAGCGAAATCGGAGGATGGAACGTAGACTACGTTGGTGAAAGTTTTCAAGAAGTGCCTTTAGGTACCTCCTGTATGTGACCCATGTCTCGCTGCCATATAGCAGGGTGGAGAGGACCACTGCTCGAAACACATTCAACTTTGTAGATAATTTCAGGTCCCTACAGCTGAAGACACGGGTACGGAGTCTGGCAAAGGCTTGAGATGCACATCTGATCGGATGTTGAATCTCTTCATCGATGTCCGCGGTGGTGGACTGGTAAGAGCCAAGGTACTGGAAGTGGGTAAAATTAGAAAGAGTAGTACCATTATGCTGGATGGATGTTGGAGGTGTGTCTGAACCAGGGTCAGGCTGAAAGAGAATCCGAGTCTTTCGTGCATTCACCCAATTGGCTTAATTGTGCATATGCATCTACTTAGGTGTTCAGGATCCCCTGTAAATATGTTCAGTGTGAGCGACGAGGCTGAGATCGTCTGCATACTGAAGTTCAGGGATGGAAGCGGCCGACACCTTTGTTCCTGATGACCGAGTCAAAGGCTTTAGTAAGGTCAATGAAGGCCATCTACAAATTAGGACGCTGTTCGCTGCACTTTTCCTGTATCTGGCAGGCAGCAAAGATCATGTCAGTGGTGCCACGTGATGGTATAAAGCCGCATTGAGATTTTGGGAGGAAGTTTTCCGCCACAAGAAGAAGTCTGCTTAGGAGGACTCGGGCGATAATTTTGCCAGCTACGGACAGCAGAGTTAACCCACGATAGTTGCCACAGTCTGACCGGCCTCCCTTGTTTTTATAAATATTGATGATCAAGGAGTCTTTAAAATCTTGGGGGATCTCCTTCTCCCATATATGCTCCAGGAGAGAGTAGAGACGGATGGTAAGCAGAGGTCCTCCTACTTTATACACTTCAACTGGGACTCTATCAGGCCCTGAGGCTTTGTTATTTTTCATCTGCTTGATGGAAGTAGCTACCACCTCCAGGAGTGGGGGATAGCTGAGGTGAGTAAGCTCTGAGTGCTGAGGAACCTGTTGGGTAGTCAGCATATCCACATTGGTGTTTCGGTTGAGCAGAGAATGGTAGTGTCTTTTCCAGAGCTGACGGATGCCTTCTTCGTCTTCAATCAAGGAGTTACTGTTGAATGAAGGGAGGGGGTCCACGTCATGAGTAGTTGGGCCATATAGTGGATTTGAAAATTGTAGGCATCTTGTGTTGATCCACATTTTTTTTGCATTTTACATGCTATATTTTGCCATCATTCTTTCATTAGTTTGCGAAGTTCATGCTGGACCGCCGCTTTCTTCTCGTGGAAGGTATCAGCTTTGGTTCAAAACTGCCAGTCAGTGAAAGCAGCATGTTTACTATTGAAAAGTACTTAAATTTCCGGATCGTTTTCATCAAACCAATCCGGGTGTTTTCTTTTGGTCTGGCCGAGGGTCTCGTTGCAGGTTTTTGTGTTGACGTCTTTGATGGGACCCCATTCATCATTGGGATTTTGGTTGTTTGTTGTTGGGTTGTTTATCAGCCCAACATTGAGCTGCTCTCTGAAAGCATGTATAACCTCTGGATCCCCCAGTCACTTTTTTTTTCTTTTTTCTTTTTTTTTAACGGGGATTAGCCCACCCGGGCACAGGTCATTGACCCACATCAGAGCCTGGGGGCGAAAATATGATGATGATGATGATGATAATAATAATAATAATAATAATAATAATAATAATAATAATAATAATAATAATAATAATAATAATGATAAATATAGAAATATTAAATAAAAATACAATATAATAATAACAATAATAATAATAAAGGACCATAAATAAATACAAAAATTAAAAAAGACCAATAGTGAGAAACAATATATGTATGTTGTGTTATCAATAGTAAGAGAAACAATTGAGACCCTGCAATTGGGTGTAAATGAGGCAGAAAGTCATGGTGTTAAAGCTTGTTGCCTTCGCCGTTTTGGGGTGACGTGAAGGGGAAGTTTGGCTCTGACGAGCCGATGATCTATGTCACAGTGGTCTGAGCCAAGCTTGGCTAGGGTGATGACATCTTGGCGATCTCTTTCTCTGACAATGATGTAGTCAATGATATACCATTGTTTGGATTGTGGGTGTTGCCAAGAACCCTTGAACTTGCCGACCTGCCTAAACAAGGTATTGGTGATAGCGAGGCTGTGTGCAGCACACTTGCTAAGGAGGAGGAGGCCCTTGGAAATATACTTGCCTACTCCATTAATTCTTCCCATGGTTCCCTGCCATATGTCAGCATCTCTGCCAACTCTGGCATTGAAGTTATCAAGAACCAAAACCTTATCGTTTCTGAGAATAGAGGTGAGCACTCTGTCGAAATCAGCATAAGAGGCCTCCTTGATGTCATCCTCTGCATCCGGTGTTGGGGGGTATGCACTCTGATTAAGAAGGCATGACGTGAGTGATTCAGTGGGACTCGAAGTGTCATGAGGCGCTCGTTGATTCCAGGAGGCATTTCAGTTAGCCTGTGTAGGATGGATTGGCGGATGGCAAAACCAATTCCGTAAATGTGGTTTCTCTCCACAGCAGGCTTACCCTTCCAGAAGAAGGAATAGCCAGACCCCCGTTCTGTGGGTCGACCCTCGTCTGGGAGCCGGAACTCATAATTGGCTGCTATGTCGAAGTTATACCCGGACAGCTCTTTTGCCACAAGGGCGGTTCTTGTTTCAGGATGCTCATTTGTGCCAGTATCCAGAAGAGTCCTGACATTCCATGCAGCAACCTCTACATTAGGATGACCTTACTGGGTGCGGTTGCGCAGTCAGGTTTTTTTTTTTAGGCAGGCTATGTTTAGGGCACCTTTTCTAGCCCGCTCCCCATGTGGGGTGAGGAGACTGGCTCCTGGAAAGGGTTGCTCAGTCGCACAGACAGGACTGGATTGCACTGCTGTCTAGATCCCAATGCATAAACGACCATCTTATCTATGCCGCCCATGTGCAGAGTTGTGACTGGAGAATACCGGCAGTCATCTCTGCCTGTCCCCGTCGCCACGTATCCGTCGCCATAGAATATTTGGGGGTATAGGGGTTTTGATGTCAATGAGAGGTATGATGAGCTGGACGATGGCTGCACGTGAATTGATTTATGTGGTGTGGCAGGAGCGCAGTCGGCAACCACACATCTTGGCTCGCCCTTTTCCCGATCCAGTGGTGCAGGTAGTTGCAACGACTGGGGAGAGGGAGAGTTGCAATGGAACTGCCGATAGTCTATTTTTGGGGGTTTCGCCTTAGTAGCCTGTCCATCTTCCGTTGCTTTTATCCGCTGGTGTAGTTGGTGGGTTCCTAAGGTGGTCACCTCTCCGGCCTATACCGCCGTTGGGGTCTTCTTGGAGCTCTGTAAGCATGTCTGCCTGATGTGGGGCTCCACTGCAGATTTTTCGTTTGGGGTTTACTCCCGTAGCCTTATACATATCAAGGTTAATCAAAAAGGCAGTGGAGCAGTGGTTGGTAGGCGCCAGTATAGGTCCACATGCCAGTGGGCCTATGCGCCATTCCTCTGGGGCCCACTGCTGCGCTGAGATATCCTGCTGGACTAGCCTGGGCACACGAGGCACCCAGTTACCGTGTGTTGCCACGAGGAGGCACAGCAGGAGTCTTGATGGTGAGGAGGCTGTGTACTGGCAGGGAAAAACTTACGCAAGGTTGTTTCCCTGTTCGCCACGAGGGCTAGCAAGCGGCGGTAGCTGAAAGCGAGAGGAAACAAGCAGTGCCTACACCTTACACCAACACAATGCTGCCACCCTAGACGCATTCCATCACCCTGTGTACACACACACACACACACACATTTTATGCTTCAATATAAGTTATATAAGGTGATTCCTTAACCTCTAGAGCAGTAGTTCTTAACCTTTTTAGGGTCGCGCTCCCTATAGCAGTTGGTCCTCACCTCCATGCCCCCCTCCTTCCTTCATATAAAATTCTAAATCTAAAAATTCTAAAACCACGATCATAAACACCACCACATGGCCACAAACATCACTCAAAGTAGACAACGCGTGTTTACAATCCATTTTTGAGTTGGCAAATTTCAATCCCTTTATAAAAAACAAAACAATTAACATTCTTTTTATTTGATATTAAGTAATTATCATTATTGTTTCGTTCATAAATGTCTACGCTACAACATACCTCAATTGAAGAAAGAAATGCGTGAGTGTGAGAGGTAGAAACTGTCACGGGCGGACGTCGCGGCCGACTGGCACTTGAAACCGTCGCAGTCAGTGTTGACAAATTTTCAAAGGTGAATTATCGTACTGGAGCCTCAAAATTATTGTTTCTTCATCAAATTGTCGTACACTTCCCGACATTATTACTACCTTAATTCAGTCACTTTTTGTGGAAAATTACATTTTGAATAACGTAGTTACCATTTACAACATTTTGAAGTATCTGTGGGGAGCGAGACCCCCCCCCCCCCCTACGAAAATCCAAATAAGGACATACACACACCTGTTAAGGCTATTCCTTATTTTTGCTCTGGGTTCGCCCCCCCCCCCCCCCCCCCGGTTAAGAACCGCTGCTCTAGAGAGATCACAAAGCTTCATACCAGTACACTGCAAGTTCAGTAGTTAACCTTACAATATTATGTAAAAGACAACTACTGTACTGCACTGATTTGCCATCACTTTTCTGGCACCAACCACCACGACGCCTCGACCAATACAACTGGGAACCATCACAGAACATACACCATGTACTGTACAGTTTCAAGTAATGATGAGTGAAAGTTGATCCTGTAGGACGTGATGCCCCATTAGGGATAATGTGGACACAGCACACCATATATTAGGCCTCCAGTACAAAATGGAGGCAGAATGGTTGGCACCGTACTCGAATGCCTCCACTTCCCCAACTGTAACTTAGGTACCTATTTACAGATGGGTAGACTAAGAGTACCCCGGGATTGGACCAGCAACCCTTTGGACAGGAGGTGAGCACTGTATCCACAATTCCGCTGCACCCATATGATAAAAGTGAAATATTGCTTAAACTTTTGAGTGGTGGACTACATAACATCTGTAAAATGCATGGGTAAGGCTAAAGCTCTTTCACCTGTGCTGCCATCTGTTGCCTAGATTTACAGCAGAGTTCCAGTACTTGACTACTCTCCATAAACACTATTAAAAAGTTGAATGATAAGAAAAGAAAGAATGTACAGTCCCCTTCACTAGTGCCTTTACAGGGGCTCGTCATATAAACATTCCATAAATCATTACAGTGAGATATTTGTTTTGATATTATTCTACTTTGATTCCATAGTATGTTTACTATTGCGAGTTTCCTTCTGTCGAATGTAAACAAACACAGGGCCGCCATACTGCACAAAACCTGACGAGACCCTGTAAATGCACTAGTGAAAGGGACTGTATAGTATTTGTAGTTATGATGGAAATCCTACAAAATAAGTTTATTACGTGTATATACGAAATACATTTATCTAATATAATATTAAAGGGTCTACTTACTGTCTTGTTCTCTTTGCTTGTATAGGTGTGTGTGTGTGTGTGTGTAAAAGGGGGGGGGGGTTAGATGCTGTGTACATGGTCGTGTGTGTGTGCGTGCAGGAGTGAGCGTGGGTGACTCCTGAAGGTTGGTTCTCATACACACGCATGCTCGTACATCTACGTTTGTTTACCGGGAACAAAAATTTATACGAATATCTGTTTTGGCTTAATGTCTTTGCATAAGTGTAGCTGTGCAGCCGACTTAGTCTGTGCATGCAAGAGCACGAGCGTGCTTGAATTCCTGTAAGCTTGTGGTTGTGTTTATCTAAGCAGAATATGAGTGTATGAGGGGGCGTGCGTGCGTGCGTGTGTGTGTGTGTGTGCAGGCGCGGGGCTGGCAGACAGGGTGGGAGTGAGGTGCCCGCTTAGTGTGGTGTGAGCTGCCCAGTGTCGGGTATGACGTGGTCGGTGGTGGAGGTGTTCAGCCGTCGCTCCTGCTGCCCTTCACAGGTGCCCCCGCTCGTGCCCCGTCACCCCGCCCCTGCCCCGCCGTCAGGAGACTCACCTGTGTTGACCATGACCTCAGTGTTGTCGCGGGATAATATCAATGAATTACACGTATATGAGGTGATGTAACAGTGTGTGGGTGAGTGTGGTAGTGTCTGCCTAGTACAGGTAGTGAGGACCCGGTGTGTTGTAGTGAGACCCAGACACAAGGACAGGTGTGAGCAGGTGGGAAGGATCAGGGAGTCCGCTACAAGTGTCACCAGCTGGGTGAAGAACAGGCGTGACAGGTGTTGACTGGTGTAGTGTGGGTGTGCGTGATCACGACGGAGAGTGCCGCGGGAACAACAGCAAGTAGTGCCTCAGGTGCTGGAAGTGCCACAGGTGGTGGTGGTGGTGCCGCAGGCGTGAGTGTGGCCGCGGGCCACGTGGCGGCTGAGGTGCCAGAGTGCGGGGGGGCTACTGTGGTGCGGCCATGGTGGCCCAGCGCGACCAAGGGTGGCCCAGGGCCAGACACACATGAAGGACGCTCGCACGTGGCGGCGGCCCTACCTGAGTGCGGCCCCCCTGCAGGCAGGACGCGGGCCAGCGGGTGCGGGCCGGCGGGCCACGATGGTAACAGGACCATGGCCCGCCTGGTATGGCCTGCCATGCTGGTGCTCCTCATCCTGGCCGTGGCCGGCCCTTCCCTCACCTTCTACCTCCTGATTAAGGTAAGTCACACTCCTACCTCGCAACTCACATCTCCCTCCTACTCCACCCCTCACACCTCCCTCCTGCCTCACCTCTCACACACCCTCACCCCTCAAACTCACTCACTTCCCATTTTCCTCACCCCTTAACAGCATTTCTCTCCTCTCACATGTCCATCCAATCATTTTAATCACCTGTCTTTCCCTCACCACTTACCTGTCTTACCCCGCCTACCTGTATCACTCCACCCCTCACCTGTCTCTCCCATTCACCTTTCCTCTCACTCACTCATTTCCACTCTCACCTGTCTCTCCCCCTCAACTCTCACTCCACTGAGTTGACTATCTGTCTCCCTCCTTCAACTCTCACCTCACTTAATCGTCTTTACCCTCACCCAATCAGACTAGTCTTCCATACACTCAACCTCATGTGTTATTTGCATATATAATCGTTTGTTGTGTGTGGAAGACGTAACAGGGTGTGTGGGAGAATGACAGGGGGTGAAGGTGGCGTGACAGTGGGTGTGGGGCGTGACAGGGGATGTGTAAAGAATGCAGGGGGGTGTGGGGGCGTAGCAGGAGGTATGTGGGGCGTGAATAGGGGGTGTGTGGGGCATGGCAATAGGTGTGGGGCGTGACAGAGGGTGTGTGGGGCGTGACAAGGTGTGAGGAGTGAAAAATGTAACAGAGGGTTTGGGGGGTAACAAAAGGTGTGGGGTGTAACAGAAGGTGCGTGGAGTTGACAGGGGTGTGACAAAGAGTGTGAGAGGTGTGACAAAGGGTGTAGGGTTATGAAAGTGTAACAGAGATAGTGGAAGGCGTGACAGATGCGCATGGGGCGTGATAAATCATGTCTGACACTAAGACGACCACCTGAAACTTTATGGAACTCCAAGATGACCACCTGAGCCCCAAATAACTTATCGTATTTAGCAAGACCATCTATGCTTCCACCATTCCTATAGACAATGTAATACACAGCAGCTTAGTCAAAATATCACTTTATTTAATGTATATCTACTTTACATTCTCTTATATATAAACCCTGTTATTATCACTCCTGTACGACAATTCGGGACGGGGCAAATAGCAACCCGGAGGAGATCATTACTAGCAGCCTGGCGGGCGTATGACGTTAATGCCAATTCTCCCGATAACCGAGGCATCTGAAGGTGCAGTTACTCATAAGACAAACAGAGACACGGGACACGGAATGGATGAAGTGAGATGTTAGCTTGATTTATAGCGTCAATTGGATCACCTGCAACTTAATCACCTTAACGCTACCTGAGGGGGGAGGGGAGGGGGGCTGGGTTTGATTAGGTTAGGGTAGGCCAGGTTAGGTTAGGTTAGGGTAGGCCAGGTTAGGTTAGGTTAGGTAAGGGTAGCCCAGGTTAGGTTAGGTTAGGTTAGGGTAGGCCAGGTTAGGTTAGGTTAGGTTAGGTTAGGGTAGCCCAGGTTAGGTTAGGTTAGGTTAGGGTAAGCCAGGTTAGGTTAGGGTAGGCCAGGCTAGCATTAGGGTAAGTTTAGGTAGATCAAGCTAACGTTTGGGTAGGTTAGTATTAGGTTAAAGTAGAAGTAGTTAGGTAGTAGAAGTAGTTAGGTAGTAGAAGTAGTTAGGTGGTAGAAGTAGTTAGGTAGTGGAAGTAGTTAGGGTAGCGTTAGGAAGGTAAACAGCTAAACTGGGGTGTCTAATCTTTAAACGTGTTGATATATGTACAAAGGCAAAATACTCTCAAGATGGATCATTTTTCTGGACATGTATTACACACTCTGTCTCTTGTTGTGTGACGTGAGTTTATATCACGTTGTTTCATCACTGGATTTGCAATTATAATACAAGACGTTTAAACCACGTTGATATAATAATATTTACTGTACCTCGTTATGTGTTCACTAACTGTATACAACTAAGACCTCTCTCTCTCTCTCTCTTTCCTTCAATCTCTCTCTCTCTCTCTCTCTCTCTCTCTCTCTCTCTCTCTCTCTCTCTCTCTCTCTCTCAAATATAATCAGCCTAAAAATTCTCCTTTATCTGGTGATGTGACAATACACCATCCCAAAATGGCTTCAACAGTGCATAGAGACTCGACCGAGATTGGGAGCCTTCTGTTACTCTACCCAGTTGAGGTTAAAAATTTGGTGGTGGTGGTGGTGGTGGTGGTGGTAGTGGTGTTGGTGGTGGTAGTGATTGTGTGGAGGTCATAGTGGAGGTAGTACTCGTAGTGTTGATGGCGTAGGTTGTGGTAGTGATGGTGGTGATGATAGTTTAAGTTGTGATGGTGTTGGTGGTGATAGTGATATATGTTGTGGTAATGGTGTTGGTGGTGGTGGTGGTGGTGGTGATAGTGGTGGTGGTGGTAGTGGTGGTGATAGTGGTGGTGGTGGTAGTGGTGGTGGTGGTGGTGGTGGTGGTGGTAGTGGTGGTGGTAGTGGTGGTGGTAATGATGTTGGTGGTGGTGGTGATAGTGGAGATAGTAATAGTAGTGGTGATGATGACACGCTTATTTTTGGGTTATGTAGTAGACAATACAGAGAACTGATGCATCATAACTGGAATATCCTCTCTCACCTTCTTCTCCCCCTCCCCCCCCCCCCCACCTTTCCTCCACCAGCCTCTCACCTTCACCTTCTCCCCTCCCCCCACCTTTCCTCCACCAGCCTCTCACCTTCTCCCCCTCCTCCCCACCTTTCCTCCGCCAGCCTCTCACCTTCTCCCCCCCCCCACCTTTCCTCCACCAGCCTCTCACCTTCTCCCCTCCCCCCACCTTTCCTCCACCAGCCTCTCACCTTCTCCCCCCCTCCCCCACCTTTCCTCCATCAGCCTCTCACTTTCTCCCCTCCCCCCACCTTTTCTCCACCAGCCTCTCACCTTCTCCCACTCCCCCCTCCCCCACCTTTTCTCCACCAGCCTCTTACCTTCTCCCCTCCCCCCACCTTTCCTCCACCAGCCTCTCACCTTCTCCCCCTCCACCTTTCCTCCACCAGCCTCTCACCTTCTCCCCCTCCCCCTCCACCTTTCCTCCACCAGCCTCTCACCTCCCTCCCCACCTTTCCTCCATCAGCCTCTCACCTTCTCCCCCTCCCCCTCCACCTTTCCTCCACCAGCCTCTCACCTCCCCCCCCCTTTCCTCCACCAGCCTCTCACCTTCTCCCCCTCCCCCCCACCTTTCCTCCACCAGCCTCTCACCTCCCCCCCCCCCCACCTTTCCTCCACCAGCCTCTCACCCACACCTGAGTGTATATCGGGACTCGAACCCAGGACACATTAATGGTTTTGTTAGTGACTCCTCAACATTCCTATAGTCTATTAATTCGAAGCTCTAACCTAACCTAACCAAACCAAACCTAACGTAACCTAACCAAACCTAACCTAACTTTCAGACCAGTCAACCAACATACTCTAAACATAAAAAGAAACATCTCTCTCTCTCTCTCTCTCTCTCTCTCTCTCTCTCTCTCTCTCTCTCTCTCTCTCTCTCTCTCTCTCTCTACACACACACAAACGCCATCTTTACCTACAATACTCACATATGTATAAAACGATAAGACGCAAAAATTTTAAGTTCCTATACAAATTAATCAGCAAAATGTACAAAGGTTCAATATACAAATCATATCTTACACCTAAACATATTTTCTAACAACACATTGAGTCCCTGGTCTTTATCTTACATGGTGATCAGACGTAAATATTAAAGAGACATTAAAGATTTTTGGAGGTTTTTCGTGTTTGGGTGATAGTCATCTTCGCGCTCCCAACTGCTGCCTGAAAGATGTGAGTGACTGCAGGAGGAGTTGGTAACATGATCTATCTCCTCCTCACGTGAGAGTCTGTGTGTTGACCACCACTACTACGACTGCTGCTGCTGCTTGACCACCCACACACAGAGAGAGAGAAAGAGAGAGAGAGAGAGAGAGAGAGAGAGAGAGAGAGAGAGAGAGAGAGAGAGAGAGACAACAAGTGGGAGAAGAGGAAAAGATAGAGACAGAAGGGAGAGGAGAGTAGGAGAAAAATTGATGAGAGACAGACGCAAACAACAAAAGAGACTAAAAGAGATAAGAACAAAGAAGAGATAAACAAACAGACAAATGAGTGAGAGAGGGAGAGAGACGCAAGTTAAAAACATCAACATTTAATTATCCTCGTCCTCCGAGAGCAAGAGGGTGAGGGTATTGTAATTGGTATGTCGATGAGTGTGTCAGACCATTATTCAACACAGTAGATTAGGTTGTAAAATACGTCAATGGAAAATGGACCTCAAGTTGACAAGAAACACAGCTGAGAGAGAGAGAGAGAGAGAGAGAGAGAGAGAGAGAGAGAGAGAGAGAGATTACCAGGGACCGACTTGAAAAAAACTGATTACACGAACGAACAATTTGCTAAATTGATAATGTTAAAATTCAAGGATATTAACACCTGCTGCTGTGCCCTGTTTGTTTACAAATCTGTCAGTCACTTGATTAACAATAATTATTTCCAGTTCCGGAATAATTAGAGATACAACTTAAGACACCCAGAGCTACTAAGACCCCCCCCCCCCCCCCATGCACTCCTCTCAGTCCCAGACCTCCATAAAATATCACGGTGTGAAGGTGTGGAACAACTTACCCCCACCCCATCCCAGCAAAGACTACGCTCCTTTCCCTTAAATAATCTCTTATTGTCTAAGTATTAATATCTTTTTGTAATACCTACTTTATATTCCTCCTTTTATTGTACCACCAAAACCTTTTTATCAGAAATTATCATGTAGATACATAGAAATTACCATTGCAGTAATTATATTTGCCGACAAGACATGATACTGACAGCTCTGTCCTCTTGTTCCACCTTAATACAATCCGTGTTGCACTGCTTCCCTCCCTTATCATATTTATGTATATCAACTCCACTGTACAGTGTGGATATACTTATAATATAATGTAAAATAATAAATAAAGAAATAAATAAATATCGAGTGATAACCGTGGTAACATTGTGAGATGTTCTTATTACCACCATGCTATGTGTACGAACAAGAGAGCTCAGGCTCTCAACTGGCTCAGCCATGTTAATATATTATTTTTTCGACTCTGTATCTGTGTTCTTCTGGCTAAATAAACTGTTTCAATATCAAAGGAAGTGATCCAGGAAAATATGACACAGAGAGAGGAAGGAAAGAAGGAAGAAGGGTCGGTGGGTGTGGTGTGTGGGAACCGCAACACAGCACCACCACCAAAGCTGCGATACCCTGTCTGCGGTCACCACCAATAACTTCCGCCGTCACAGAATGCGACCACAACAAAACCAAACCTAACCGCAGGGGGTGGATTACCTTCCTCCCCCCACCGCACCCACCACCGCACCCTTAACCCCGAACCCTTTCCCTCTCTGCCCACAAGACCGAGAAAGCAAGATAAAAACAAGATCAGTACGTTTTTTTTTCAGAATTATCACCACAAATACAGATTCAGGTTTATGCTGTAGGTATGTGTACTTTAGTGCGGCGAGGGTGAGAAGTAAGTCCCATAGCTTTGACAGCAGCTAGTTTATTGTGCACCCCATATTCATCCTGTGCAGAGTATTTCCAGTATAGTGTTTGTTTAAATCGGTTTATAGAATGTTGATTAGGTACTAGATGTGAAGTGTGGGTACAGCCTTAGTATATCAGCTATCTTGCCACCAGAGATAAAGTGCTGTGCCATTGCATACACAGTGTGCTTGGATCTGTCCCTATAAGGTTCTATTTTTTCTCAGTCTGAGACGTAGTGTTGGGGTGTGTGGCCATTTGTCTCTCCGCATACTTTACATTTAGTTTTGTTCACATCTGCCAGAAGGGCATAGTGCCAGAGGTACATTTATCTTAACTTTAGTCTGGCGGTTACATTATCTTGTAATCTAGTGATTTTGTTACTTACTCAATATCTATATTTTACTTGATACATCTCATCGTGGTAAACAATGGATTGACTAGTGCCTGTTTGAACTTGTCTACTTACTTCAAATTCATCAACAAGTTATAATTACAGTTTTTAGGGTTCTGTTTGACAGTCCTGGATTGTTGGACGCGAGTTTTGCTAAGTCATCAACTGTATCATGTTGACTGATGCCTATGTGAGAGGCGATCCACAGCAGCTTGATCCTGATACCCTCATCAACAAGACACATATGCTTGTGTCTGGCTTCAGAGACAAGCAGGTGACAATCTGAGTTTAGTGTAACAAGAGCATTTAGTGAGGTTAAAGAGTCAGTGATGATGAGACTGTCAGTGGCAGTGTCTTTAACAAGTTTCAGGGCTGAGAGTACAGCAAATAGTTCATTTTGTAGAGTGGATGCCCAGTTACTAATTCTAGCTCCTTTCTCTATAACATTGCCGTTAGGCTGAGTCACAATAACAGTACATCCAGCGCTCCCATAGCCCGTTAGGGGCAGTGTGGATATAGCACACCGGATACTACGCCTTCGGTGCTCAGGGAGGCAGCGTGGCCGACATTACGAAGTTTCCCAGTTCACAGCTGGATGAACTGGGGGTGCCTGAAGCGCGTATCATCGACTGTGACCCTGACTTTGATCACTATGACTCTCCCAATACCCCTCCACTCGCTGCCCCTCAGGGTACCCCTCCCTACCCCCCTAGTGCCCCTTCCTGCCCCTCAGTACCTATGAGGCGGGTTAGGTGTTGAATGTCAGCAGTGGGGTGTTGTGTTTAGTTGAGCGCGAGGTCCTGCTAAGTGTGTTTGTGGGTGTTTGTTGATGACTGTGTCGATACCCCTGTGTGTGAGGTGTTTGACTTGGATGTGACGTGTGTATGGATGAAGTGATGCACATGAGTTAGAGGAGAGTGCAGTGATGAAACCGTGTGTCCCGTGAGATGAGGTTCCAGACGACCACAATGAGAAGCAATGTTGCCACCGAGGTCATCTTAATGTTAAATACCTCAACACATCTCCAGGTGAGGGATGAATGAGTGAGAGAAAGACAGACAGACAGACAGACAGAGAGACAGAAACTTCACTTGTTAAACCTCATGCCAACCCGCTTACCCGACACCATAGTGAAGATCAATTTTCATTCATTCGTCACATTAAGACTATAACTTAACAACACCTAATTCGAGAAAAAACTAATTTATATTTTATCTCACTGCCTCTTTTTGTAACCTTCTGAGAATCTTGTGGTAATACAGACATGATACGTGAACACTAATTGACCCGTGAGAATGATAACTATCAACTCAACGGTGGTGTCTGTTTTGACTAAGAGGTTGTTGTTAACATCCAGGACGATCTTCACACACACACACACACACACACACACACACACACACACACCTGATAATCATTTATATCACAATTTGCTCGCGTCGCCCAAAATGCTCACCTGATTCATTTCATTAATTAAAAAAAAAACTGTACAGGTAGACTTACAGATACAACAACGGTTACACACATAATAATAGTCTATAAACACTATTCAACATTAATGTACAGCTGAGAAACATTCCCCTAACATCTGTCAACATCTGCCTGGGGGTTCATAATATGTGATTGGCTCATAGCTGGTGTACACAACTGTCATTGTAAATTATACAAGAATAACATTACAAAAAAACTCACTAGATAACAGAGAGACGGACGGGTGAACAAACACTAAGGTCGCTTCTGGTTTCTCCTGCAAGTAAAGGAAAAAAATAATTATAAAAGAAATCCCTAACCTAACCTAACCTAACCTAACCTAGCCTAACCTAACCTAACCTAACCTAACTTAACCTAGCCTAACCTGACCTGACCTAACCTAACCTAACCTAGCCTAACCTAACCTAACCCACCAAAAAAAAGAAGATAAAGTCAACCCATAAATCCATTAGCATCGCCATTTTGGTCCACGAGAAGGAGGTGGAGGGAGGGGAAGGGGAAGGAGGAGGGAGAGGGAAGGGGGAGGGAGAGGGAAGGGGGAGGGAGAGGGAAGGGGGAGGGAAGGGGAAAGGGGAGGGAAGGGGAAAGGGGAGGGAGAGGGAAGGGGGAGGGAGAGGGGGGTAACAGAGAAGGAGGAGAGGGGTGAGGGGTTGGGGGGGGAGGAAGACGTGAGGTGACATGACTTAGCCAAAAGTGTAGTCGTGGTAGACCTGAAACATTCGCATGTTAATTTCATACCAGTAACCGTGGCTGTGGAGACGCAGTTATACTCCACTACCACCCACACCCTCACCCACACCCACTACCGCCCACACCCTCACCCACACCCTCACCCACACCCACTACCGCCCACATCCACTACCACCCACACCCTCACCCACACCCACTACCGCCCACACCCACTACCACCCACACCCACTACCGCCCACATCCACTACCACCCACACCCTCACCCACACCCACTACCGCCCACATCCACTACCACCCACACCCTCACCCACACCCACTACCGCCCACACCCACTACCACCCACACCCACTACCACCCCACACCCACACCCACTACCACTCACACCCACTATCACCCACACCCTCACCCACACCCTCGCCCACACCCACTACCGCCCACACCCAGTACCACCCACACCCACTACCACCCACATCATAGCCCACACCCAATACCGCCCACACCCAGTACCACCCACATACATACCCACCTACCCACACTCTACCCCATTACCACCCCCCTCCACTCGCTCAATTCATCGCCCTCCATTAAGAGTTATTATTCAGAAAAGGCTTTTTTTCTTGTCTCCCTAAAAAACCTAAGACCATGGTGTAGACAATGGCAATAAACTGGTTTTATGGGTTTACTGTGCTAGTGGTGGAGCGTCAGCCAGGGGGGTGTGTGGTCCAGGGGCACTGACACCTGGGAGGACGTCGGCTGGTGCACCTATTTCACCTAAGATGTCAGTAATAAAAGTAATTATAATATCAACAACAAAAACAATAACAACGTTAGTAACAGAAGCAACTGTGTCAGCAACAGAAGCAACAGCGTTAGCAACAGAAGCAACAGTGTCAACAAAGAAGCAACAGTGTCAGCAACAGAAATATCAGTGTCAGCAACAGAAATATCAGTGTCAGTAACTAAATCAACAATGTCAGCAACAGAAGCATTAGTGTCAACAACAGAAGCAACAGTGTCAGCAACAGAATTATCAGTGTCTGCATCTGATGCAACAAATATAGCAACAGAAGCAACAGTGACATTGCAGTATGTATCATCAGCAACAGATAAAACAGACATCATGCAGCATCAGCAACAGAAAGAACAATGTCAAGAACAGAACCACCAATAATATCATGCAATATCAACAAGGATATTATGTGTAGAACATCCTCACATCAATCATGCCATGGGGTGTGTGAGAAGGGACGTTTCTTTTGCATGGGGCAGGACGAAGTAAGGGACCTCCCACTAGACGGGAAACGCTTCATTCACAGGATTACCCGAGTGGATGTCACCGTGACCTGTCTTAAGAGGTTGCACACAGTAGGAACCAGAACGAAAGAACAACGTATATACGTAGATAATCCAGAATGTGGACCAAGGCAGCTTCACTTCTCTGGTGTTCACAACATTGGGTGGGATGGACGTAGTGCAAAGTGCTTCTACGTCAGACTGGTTGAAGTGTTATCAGAACAGAAGCAGCAACCCAGAAGTTATGTCGTGGCCAGGTTGAGGTGTCGCCTATCCTTCTCCTTGCTTAGGTCTGCTCTGCTCTGTCTCATGGGGAACAAGATCTTTTGTCCTTAAACCAACAAGAGTCACAAACATGGACTATGAAGCAACAGTCACAGAATGAAACATAGATATGCAGCTTAACTAACTCATTAAGGGTAGATAATTTTTCTCTAGGCTATAAAGGGAGGCTGACAGTAATAATATGATCACTATTAACACCATAAAGCACTTTGTGTTAAAAAACCCTCAACATTTGTGTTCTTCGGGTGTGGTAGACGGAATTTATGACCCACGACCACCAATATAACTTGTCTGAGATTACCTAATATGTCTCACTGCTTTCAACTGAGTTTATTACACACTTCTAGCGTCTGTTATTGCTAATTGGGTGTGTGAGACCATGACCAACATTACAAACTGGTCAGATCTTATACTATTTACAATGACTGTCAACTTGCACAATGTGGTAATAACTAACTCATATTTTTTTTTCTCCGGTTTACAAGATTTCATCAATTAGGAGAAGAAATATGGCCCAGTACATTTCATAATACAGCTACGGTCTAATATTACCGCTGTTATCTAACCATCTTCCTTCAACCCAACACATATGACAGTGCATTAATGATAGACTAAAGAGGCGTAGAGAGGGAGGGAAGGGGGGGGGGGGGAGCAGAGTGCACAGTATTAGAAAAGTACCATAAAAATAACCTCTATTCTCATCTCATAGCAAACGACACGAGCCAACCACATTCAACCTAACCTAACCTAAAATAACCTAACCTAACCTATCCCTACCCTAACCTAACCTAACCTAACCTAACTTAACCTAACCTAACCTAACCTAACCTAAACTAACCTAACTTAAATACCTCTTAAGATACCCCTGGCTTACCTACGAGGACTACAGTATAGCCCAGCAACGAGGGAAGAACTTGTGGTAGAAGAGTAGTTAATGTTGAGTCCTGATACTGGTAGTGGTGGTTGTGGTACTGGTAGTGGTGGTTGTGGTAGTTGTGGTACAGATAGTGGTAATTATGACTGTAGTAAGAGAATGGTTTAAGAACTGGAGAGGCTAATCCTACTGGAAAAGAGAGATTGGGCTTCCACCTAACAGAGACCTAGAGATGATAGTCCTGGTGAGAGAGAGAGAGAGAGAGAGAGAGAGAGAGACTAGGACCTGACTGAGACCTAGAGGAGACCTGGGATCCACGTCAGACAGGTCCTCCTTGTTGTTGTTTCAAGTGAAGACAAAAGCTGGCGTGGCGGTGGGTGATGAGCCCCGCAGGACCTATGGCCGATACCGGACCTCTCACTGACGCCGTCTTTCGTCCCTTCATGGGGCCCTTGGGAGGAGACTGGTGACTAGGGGGGACTTCGAAGGGGTTAAAGGGTAGAGGAGCCGAGAAAGGGGAAAGAGTAGGGGGGGGGGACAAAGAGAAGCAAAGAAGAACTAGGCGGTAGAAGACTGATAAGGTATGTTGGAATAGGAGGAAATAAAGAAAAATGAAGGGTTAGGAGACGATAGAAGAGGAGCCAGGAAGTACAAAGAGGATTTAGAGGGAGCAGAGAGGGACTGGAGGATGAGGTATGGGAGGTAACCAATAGGAGGTTCTGAAGGGACCTTTGGTAGGACTCGTCAACTGGAGGAAGAGAGGCAAGAGTCAGAGTCCTGAAGGAGAGAGAGAGAGAGAGAGAGAGAGAGAGAGAGAGAGAGAGAGAGAGAGAGTGGAGACACAACCTAGCAGCCGAAGAGGTGAACGATATATACAAGACACCGTGCTCCCTGAACAAAACACACACACGCGCACGCACACACACACACACACACACACACACACACACACACACACACACGGACCAAACAACGTGTTAATCTGTTGGTCTGCGAAGAATGCTTGGCGCACCTCTACCTTGTCTGACTTACCACTATTATTAACTCGGTAGGTTAATTAGACCTTCTCTCACACGTACCTAAGGAAAAATTACAATGGCTGTGAGATCTGCTGCCCCCCCCCCCCTCCAAAAAAGAGTATGGCGGCGGAAAAACTAAGAAAAAGTTGACTACAGTGAAAAAAAAAAGGTGTTGAATGACAGGAGTTGAGGTCTTGGCTGGGGTGAGGTATGTGGCGGCGACAAAGAAATAGTATAGAGGAAAAAAAACAATCCTTCGCCAGACTTCAGCGTCGTCAGCAACGCTTTTTTTTTGTCCTCGTGGAGACCTTGTGTGTGTGTGTGTGTGTGTGTGTGTGTGTATGTGTGTGTGTGTGTTAAACTTACTATAACACTCTGGACCTACACACACACTTAAGGACCTGCAGTGTTAAGACGCCTTTCCCCTGAGCACTAACAGACAAAGATAATTTTAAAACTCTCTTCTGAATTATATATACTGAGACTTCAAGCCCCAGCAGCCGTAATAAATTACTCATCCGCTAATAATGAACAAGACAGTGAGCTACAACCAGCCGAGGTCTTACTTACCAGACTGAACCCTACAATAATGTCGTGCTCACAAAATGAACTCTGTACCCTCTCCTGCTGAACGAACCCTCACACACCCAACTTGTGTACAGCTTGCAAACACTGACGTTCTGGGCCAAGCACTTCTCAACACTGGCGCTCTGGACCAACCAAGCTCGTGTAAAAAATTATGTTCTGGACCAAGCACTTGTATAAAACAATAGTACACTGAACCACATACTCGTGAACAACACACTGGACCAGACACTTGCAACACTGCATAAATCACCTGCAACACAGCGACCTGTAAATGACATGCACAACATCGCACCATTAACCCCTGGCTGCCGTTATGAATGATTCACAACACTCGCTGAGTTGTTCAACCGTGACCACAATTTTTTTTTGCTCACTCAAGACGCGTCTGTTAAGTCATACCCAGCCAGTTGTAGCCCGGCGAGTCATGGTGTGTGCCTCAGGGCATCTCGTTTACACTCAGGCCCGCCGCGCTGGTGTTCCTCTCTGAAGGCGCGGCGGTGCAACCCTTGACCGCGAAAACTACAAACAGTGAGTCAGACTCTGGCCTTGTGAGACACCAGTTAATGTATTATAGCACACAGTACTAATGACAATTAAAAGGCATAACAGCCGAGGGGAGACAGCGTTCGCCTTCGGTCCTAAGGGCCACTGGTTCGATCCTTGGGAACTCCTAATCCACACATCTGTAAATGAGTACCTAATTTTATAACTGGGGAAGTGAAGGCGGTCTAGTGCAATGCCGAGCACGCTATTTCCTTGTGTACCGAATGGTTGTATTGTATTCACACTGTCCCTAAAGGGCTGTTATGTGCTTATGAGATCCACTTTCACTCTCAATGGCAATTAAGAACTGACCCTCGATGCTGTCAAGGAGAGTTTAATGTTTCATTGGTGATTATTGTTATTGTGCTTTTGTTTAATTTTCAGTTAAATATGTTCTTGTACCTTAATTTAGAAGGAAAGCTTGAAGTTGCGAACGTTTCAGAATCTGAACTTTGATTACAAGAGAAAATGAAACAATGAGCTCATGAGTCCAGGCTGGTGTGTACTGAGGCTCTGTCCTGTCTGGGTAAACAAGTAAAGAGTATTTATAGGGACAAATACACTGATGTAGAGAGAGGGAGTGTGTGTGTGTGTGTGTTGGGGCCGGGAACCATATACAGTCCCCCAAAAAATTATCGTTACTTTTTCCATCTTTATAATTTAGAACATTGGACAAAACTCTTTGAAATGTTCTCCAGTTCACCACCTTGAGTTGGTAGCCCCCTCAACAGTATTAAGGTGTACACAGTATGTGTGTGCACCATATACAAAAATAATATCTGCAGGAATAAAACTTAAAGTATCGCCCATTTTGAAACTCTGGCAGTTCTCTGCACGAAAGTGTTACCAGAAAACTTGATCCACATAGCAGATAAAGGTGTACACCAATACCTGTGGTCGACTGTACCAACCGTTCCCAAAGTTGTGGACTAACACTGCTCACAAAATGCTTTAAAAAGGTTAAAAATGCTTTAAAAACCTTTGATCTAGATGTATGATAATTATTTTGTGGGTCCCCTTTTTTTTTTCTGACCTGACTTGACTAGTCACGTCACCACCGTCTCTTAAGCTCCTCTACGTGTGTTGGTGTGGGGATTAGTGGATGTCATCATTTGACCTGACCTCATGTTTTTAGGTCCCTGTATATTAAGCCTCTCTCTGTCATGTAATCCAGTTGCCTCTAAGATGTCTTGATAAAGACGAAAGCTAGGTACTCCGTTGTTCCATTTCCGTGTGATTTATCAAGATTTATCTTATCCACGTTTTCATTGTGGATTTCATAAATATATATATATATATATATATATATATATATATATATATGTGTGTGTGTGTGTGTAGTGAAGATTGTAATAGAAAAAATATAGAAAAAGTATTACAGATAAAGTTAAAATAATAACACAGTTTAGTGAAGGTCATAATAATAATAATATATACGGTCGTTAATGTAGGTAGTAATAATAAGTATCGAAAAGCAGATGTTTGGAAATACTGTAAGTGAGTTAGACTCGGCACCTGCAACCAATGAGGTTTCGGCAACTCGCGCCAGGCCACCACTGGCCGCGCAGGGTTGGGGGTGAATGTATGCGCATACTGAAGCAACATAAAACACGAAATTGTCTTCATTATCTCCTACACGCTTATATAATGCTCGTTCTACTTGTATTATTGTGTTTTTACGACGAGAACCATGACTAGTGACGACGCTTGTAGTGTTCGTTATAACCAGCCTTACGATACTATTACACCTAAAGTCGGTCTGTCTGTTGTCTGGGAAGGTGACACAGATCAATTTTGTATGGTAGGATAATATAGGATTTGTAACTAATGTTCTATACCAAATATGTTGACTTATCATTAATTATCCACACCGCACACTTTTTAACCTTTCTTTTTCGTAATTAAACTTACCTGTGAGTTGTCATGCACATAAAAACACATTAATGAACGTATCTTTCCCATCACAATAACGTCAATCTCGCAAACAGAATGTCTCTTGAATAATGAGATAGAATGTCTCTTGACTAATGAGGTATTCTCTCTCTTTCGTTAATGACCCATTAGTCTCTCTCTCAGCTGACAGTAATTACCCCGTAAAGGAGTTACTTGCCTGCCGTCGACAGATAAGCACTGAGGGACAGACTCGAACCCTTGTCCTGAGGTTATAAAGAAACGCACAATGGCGTACGTAGGTGCGTTCCCGCCACACCATCCCCACCACGACCACCAACACACCTTCCCACTACAGCCACGACCACCAACACACCTCCCCACTACACCACGACCACCAACACACCTCCCCCACTACACCACGACCACCAACACCCCTCCCCACTACACCACGACCACCAACACACCTCCCCCACTACACCACGACCACCATCACACCTCCCCCACTACACCACGACCACCAACACACCTCCCCACTACACCACGACCACCAACACACCTCCCCCACTACACCACGACCACCAACACACCTCCCCCACTACACCACGACCACCACACCCATTTTACACTCACTTTAACACACCTGGGAGCGGCCAACTATGCTTGAAGGAACCGTGTCTGATTTCCAGTTAAGACATGAGGGCGTGTGTGTGTGTGTGTGTACAGGTGAGTCTTACACGGTATATAATTACTTACCTGGCTACTACTGTTGCTACTGTTGTACCCTTTGTTCGTATTGCTACTTACCTCTTCATTCTGTTGTTCTTTACTGTTGAGTTCGAGAGAGAGAGAGAGAGAGTACCCCCTTAGCCTCACCTACAACTTCTTCCTTGAGTGTCTTCACCGCTGGTAACCGAGTCCTCCTCTTCCTCCTCCCTCTGCCTTCCCACTTCCAACACTCCCCACTCTGCCTCCCTTCCTTCTTCTTCCACTCCTTAATTCCCCTTCTCTATTTATCTCCTATATCTCATCTTCCAACTATTTCCCGTTTTTCTCTCATATAACGACCTTTTTATTTATCTCGTCCCAACTACCTCCCATTTTCCATCTATCTCCATCTTTCTCATATTCCAACGCCCACCCCATACTTTTTCCCAATTCCCAACACCCCCAGTCCTTCCCTAGTGTGTGTGTGTGTGTGTGTGTGTGTGTGTGCGTGTGTGTGTGTAACGCCTCAACGTGCTTCCAAGCGTAGAAAATAACACCACTAAAAAATAAAAAAAAAATGCATGACACACTATATTTTCGATACGGTATCACAATGTTATACAATATTTACAGGGAATAATAACAAGGTGATAGGCAGGTAAGACGCTACAGGAGGGTTGTTAGTGAGTGTGGGGGGATGGTGGGGGGTGGTGGTGATGGACTGGTGGTGGGCGTGGAGGAGGGAAGGTCAGATTTCAGATTTGCCCCACACAGGCTTGGGGGCTAGTTTACTGGGCACTCCCTTGCATCGTGTCTAAGATGAAGCGCCAGAGCATTAGAGGCGCCCAACAGGGAAACATGCAGAGTTCATGCTTGCCGTCTGAGACGTGGATGATGAAAGGCCAAGAGCGTCTGGGTGAGAGGGGAGGAGGAGAGCCACTACCAAACTACATGGAGTGGAAGAAAGAGTAATAATGGCGTAGCGTCTCTGTATCGGTTCATCAGTTTACAGCAAGGCGCAGTAAGTTCTTGATAATATCTAGGGATATTTTAGTCAGGAAGAGACAATGTGATGGGGGGGGGGGACTGGGGGGCACCTGTAGGAGGATGATGTGATGGTGAGGGCTGGGGAGCACCTGTAGGGGAATGGTGTGATGGTGAGGGATGGGGAGCACCTGTAGGGGAATGGTGTGATGGTTAGGGCTGGGGAGCACCTGTAGGGGAATGGTGTGATGGTTAGGGCTGGGGAGCACCTGTAGGGGAATGGTGTGATGGTGAGGGCTGGGGAGCACCTGTAGAGGAATGGTGTGATGGTGAGGGCTGGGGGGCACCTGTAGGAGAATGGTGTGATGGTTAGGGCTGGGGAGCACCTGTAGGGGAATGGTGTGATGGTTAGGGCTGGGGAGCACCTGTAGGGGAATGGTGTGATGGTGAGGGCTGGGGAGCACCTGTAGGGGAATGGTGTGATGGTTAGGGCTGGGGAGCACCTGTAGGGGAATGGTGTGATGGTGAGGGCTGGGGAGCACCTGTAGAGGAATGGTGTGATGGTGAGGGCTGGGGGGCACTTGTAGGAGAATGATGTGATGGTGACGGCGAGAGAGGACAGGCCAGGGTGGGTAAGAGTAGGGCCTCCTACAAGGTTCCTGTAGTGCGCCAGGCTCAGTGTTGGCAGTGTACAATAATACCTTTAATAGTTCGATAGATATTTATATATTTATTTAGTGAATTCATCATATTAGTTCACACTGATTCAGCGTGTTCACATTGTAGGCATACAATGCATAAAAACAAAGCAGGTATATAATGTATATAGACAGTGCAGGTATACACTGTACAGTACATAGAGAGTGCAAGTATATAATGTACATAGACAGTGCAGGTATACACTGTACAGTACATAGAGAGTGCAAGTATATAATGTACATAGACAGTGCAGGTATACACTGTACAGTACATAGAGAGTGCAAGTATATAATGTACATAGACAGTGCAGGTATATTATGAAAATAGTGTAGGTATACAAAGTACATAATGAAGGTATACAAACTATGGTAAACAGTGAGACGATTTGACCAAGGATTTCACAACAAAAGCATCAAAAATTTATTATGATCCTTTGTTTAAACTACGAGACTAAGCAGTAATAGAACATTCACAGAAGGAGCAGACTCGTGTAGACAATCTGTGGGAGGGGGCGAGAGAGGGTGGGGTCACGTACCGCCCGACGCTGCAACAGGTTGTGGTACACACCCACCCGCTCTTACCCCTTCCTCTGCCTCTCTCCCGGCGGCTGTAGATGGTGCTAGTCTCTTTCTCCTTCGTTAGTCTCTGTTGCCTTAATGTACTCTCTCTCTCTCTCTACACACACATTGTTTAACACCCTTACTACATTCCCTTACTCCCTTGCTGTTCATGTACTGTTTATATCTGTGTGTGTGTGTGTGTCTGTGTGTGTGTGTGTGTGTCTGTGTGTGTGTGTGTGTGGTTTACCTTGTATTATAAACAGGTTCACACACACAGATAACCAACTTAACAAATATCTGTACATGCATAAAGTCGTGCTTAAGATACATGAGGTACAGGCAGAGGTACAGGTAGAGGTACAGGCAGAGGTCCAGGTAGAGGTACAGGTACAGGTACAGGCAGAGGTACAGGCAGAGGTACAGGTAGAGGTACAGGTAGAGGTACAGGTACAGGCAGAGGTACAGGTAGAGGTACAGGCAGAGGTACAGGTAGAGGTACAGGCAGAGGTACAGGCAGAGGTCCAGGTAGAGGTACAGGTACAGGCAGAGGTACAGGTAGAGGTACAGGCAGAGGTACAAGTAGAGGTCCAGGTAGAGGTAGAGGTACAAGTAAACTAATTCCCACCAGGTGACTCTCATAATGGTGATGCCTTAACAGAATCCAGAAGTTTATTGATAACCCAGAGCGACAAGAACAGCTTATGAAGGAAACTCGCAATGGTAAACACACTATGGAATCAAAGTAAAAACATATTAAAACAAATAGCTTAATGTAATGATTTGTGGAATGTTTATATGACGAGCCCCTGTAAACGCACTAGTGAAGGGGACTGTACCTTAAACTACGGTATAACACGTGTATATGATAGTAAATGTGAAATGGTTACAGCATACTGAATACTTCGCCCTTTTTCGGTATATAGTGAGGCAACAAGGTCAGCACTGCACTCAACTTCCTTCAGTTCCTTAACAGTGAAGTTGGGTACCAATACACATCTGGGTGGACCCTGGGTGGTAAGCTGTGCATGGCTGACCGAGGCCCATACACTAACTCAACCAGACATATAGGGCTGGTGAACTCTCTGGATAAATCACACAAATACATTAAAAACGCAGATAAATCCCACCAGCTAATGTTCGATAAGTTGTGTTACGCCTCAGTAGTGAAAGTTGTGGCGTATATATATGTATGTATGTAATATATATATATATATATATATATATATATATATATATATATATATATATATATATAATATATATATACATACATTTGCTGATAACCACCAAGTAAATCACTGTAGGTGCGCGTCATCTAGGTATATGCTGATAACCACAAGGAAAGAAGAAAACACGAAGTTCCCAAGCGCTTTCGTGTAATTCACATCTTCAGGGGTGAGTACAGACTAAGGAGAAGTACATAACAAGGTATATATATGCAGAGGAGGGTGAGATCAAGTCCACAATGGTCAGGTATTAGGTAATGACCCTACTAATCTTAAAAAAGCACCGCAGTAGTCATTACCTAATACCTGACCATTGTGGACTTGATCTCACCCTCCTCTGCATATATATACCTTGTTATGTACTTCTCCTTAGTCTATACTCACTCCTGAAGATGTGAATTACACGAAAGCGCTTGAGAACTTCGTGTTTTCTTTTTCCTTGTGGTTATCAGCATATATATATATATATATATTATATATATATATATATATATATATATATATATATATATGATGACGGAGGCTGCCAATTAAAAGTGATGGCGTACATCAGCTTACAAGCGTTCGTTCGGTTCAGTTAAGGATTAGCCTCAAGTTAATTTTATTTTAAGATTAGCCACCCTAGCACTAACCTAACCTAACCTTATACCCCACAGATAGCGTTAGACTGATTGTTACCCAAGTGTAATAGTCTGGGGGGGGGCTAATCTTCAGGTGGCCCGCTCCCTCTCTGACGTGGTGAAAACGGTGAAGTTACAAGGTCCAGCTGTAGACTAAACAGACGGGGAGCAGCATCTCGTACCCCGTGTGTGTGTGTTTTGCTTAAAGTAGTTTATCATATGTGAAACTTATCATGAGAAAACGTTATATACATTGGAAACTTATCAATTGTGAAGCTTAAATGGATGGACGAACGGCAGACAGACAGACAGAATAAAACAAAGAGTTGAGGTAAGGTGCAGGCCACACAACTGGTGATCAATCAACAGGTAACCATTAATGAGCAGGAGAGACGCTGGTGCAATCAAGGCTA
This sequence comes from Homarus gammarus, assembly GCA_958450375.1. Taxonomy (NCBI): domain Eukaryota; kingdom Metazoa; phylum Arthropoda; class Malacostraca; order Decapoda; family Nephropidae; genus Homarus; species Homarus gammarus. The sequence goes on from CAUDMG010003013.1 coordinate 159,021, forward strand.
CGACCCATTCTTGCTACTGACGTCATAACTTTGTTTTTTCCATCTCAACCAATCATTCTGCAGACCTGAAGTGACGTCAAAGAACTGCTAGCTAGCCCATCAAAATCGCGGTTTCAGGTGACGTCATAGCTGTAATGTCATAAATCAACCAATCATTTTATATTATTGTGGTGACGTCAGAACTTTTAGTTGTAGCATTCAATTTTACAGTAAATTAAATTACTTAAAATCTCAAGGGGCAATAATTAGGTAAATAAATGGATCACCTGTCTTAATAGCTATCGTCATTATGTACACCTGATGCTAGTTATATGAGATAGATCACTAGTGAATCCCTTGAGTCGTCTACCAGGCACACAGGTAATCAGATACAAGTGGATCATTCAAACATACTACCACTACGAACATTCTACCACATACACAGTAGCCATGTATCTCATTATACTAGGAACATTCTACATCCTACCACTGACTAGTATAATATTGGAACATTTTATCCCACAGTGACCATTAGGAACATTCTACCATGTACACAGTTGAAGTAGATCACCAGAAACATTCATGTGCCAATAGGTTCCTCCTACTTGACATTCCACCAAGGTACATAGTAAATCACTCGTGGTATTTTATCTGCATATAAATGATTAATAATGTTGGTTGTGATTTAAAATGCAAATGAACACTAGAGAAAATCACTGCTTCCTTCATCTGGTTGTTCCAAAGTTGCTTCACACTGCCCAAGAACTCGTAAGTGAAAATTTTCTCTTAACCAGAGACGTGAGAACTCGTCTAATTGCCTCACTTAGGTTACGACACGATGGGGGCTTCACAAAGGTTCTTATGTTAAAACCCCAAACTTTGTGTCGTTGCTTAAGTGAAACAGATGCGTTCTCATATCTCCAGTTACAAAGAGAACTTAACTTCCGATCTTTTGAGAATCCACATTTGTATCATAATATAAGTAGACAACTAGAGGCGCTTTTTCATCTTCAATTACGAGAAAAATCTACCTGTCTGTCATAGCTTAAATGAGACAGGTGTGTTCGTACTTCTCCAGAAAAGGGAAGAATTTATCGTAAGATCCTCTGAGACTGAGGAGGAGTCGGTACACGGCAGGAGCTTGCATGATAATGACTGGCGTGGTGCTGGCAGGGCTCGCTGACCACACCTGCGGAATCTCAATATATTATAGATATATAGAAAGAACCCCATCCACACACACAGAGAAAGAGAGAGAGAACAAAAAGAGTGATTAATTAAAACAAGGTATCAAATTAACATGGATACATATCTCACGAAGATATTGTATTAATCAGACGATGTTGCCAACTAACGTACAGAACCATGGAAGCTCACCTCAGTACCAAGTGTTAATTACCTGACAGTTCTTATAACAATATCTATGATGAAAATATTTACAAAAGTACAGTACATAGATTTGGGTAGAATTTTGTGCGATATATACTTTACGAACAACTTTGGGAAGGAAATGCCAAAGAAACTACTGGGCAAGATCTTACAAATACATTATATCATGTTTTTATCGTACGGCTGGCAGTGAAGTTGCTGCGTTGTCGATGTGGACGCCTGTTGTCTAGCAGAGAGTATCGTACCGCTCCATAGGACATGGCGGCTGGATTTGGGATAAATTTTTGATTCAATTGAGGTATTTTCGCCCTTTTTCTCTGTTTTGATCAATAAATCAAATATTTCCGTTAATTAAAAATCGTACCCCTACAAGACCAGTACTAACCTTACCTAACCTAACCCCCAGGCAGCGTTAGGATGGTTAATGTTCAGGTGCACTAAGCCGAGGAAGGGCAAATCTATGGGTGATCCTTCAGTACTATCCACGAGCCTCATACACTACAGGAGGCGGTAAATTAGACGTCACCTGATAAGCTCGTGGAACATACCTGAGAGTGAGGGGAGGGATCATTCCTGTGTTGCGTAGCGTTGCGTTGTACTGAAATGTTGTGTTGTGTTGTGAAATGTTATGTTGTGTTGTATTGCGAAATGTTGTGTTGTGTTGTAAAATGTTATGTTGTGTTGTATTGCGAAATGTTGTGTTGTATTGTGTTGTGTAGTGAAGTGTTGTGTTGTGTAGTGAAGTGTTGTGTTGTGTACTGAAGTGTTGTGTTGTGTTGTGTTGACAAGAGAGCCACTTGAAACAGGAGAAGTTGCTTGAATGAGAAATAGTTGTTTAAATTAGGGGTTAAGGGGAAGGTGCTTCAGGGAGGAGTAGCATAAATGAGGGGAAACTGCTTGAGTGAGGGGGAGAGGGGAGCTGCTTGAGTGAGTGAGGGGGAGAGGGGAGCTGCTTGAGTGAGTGAAGGGAGAGGGGAGCTGCTTGGGGTGAGTGAAGGGAAAGGGGAGCTGCTTGAGTGAGTGAGGGGGAGAGGGGAGCTGCTTGAGTGAGTGAGGGGGAGAGGCGAGCTGCTTGGGGTGAGTGAGGGAGAGAGGGGAGCTGCTTGAGTGAGTGAGGGTGAGAGGCGAGCTGCTTGAGTGAGTGAAGGGGAGAGGGGAGCTGCTTGGGGTGAGTGGAGGTGAGAGGGGAGCTGCTCGAATGAGTGAGGGTGAGAGGGGAGCTGCTTGGGGTGAGTGGAGGTGAGAGGGGAAACTGCTTGAGTGAGGGGGAGAGGGGAGCTGCTCGAGTGAGTGAGGGGGAGAGGGGAGCTGCTTGAGTGAGTGAGGGAGAGAGGGGAGCTGCTTGAGTGAGTGAGGGAGAGAGGGGAGCTGCTTGAGTGAGTGAGGGGGAGAGGGGAGCTGCTTGAGTGAGTGAGGGGGAGAGGGGAGCTGCTTAAGTGGGTGAGGAAGAGGGGAGCTGCTGCTTAAATTAAGGGGAACTACTTAGGCGAGGGGAAGAAGGGAGGAGAGGGCGGGTGGGAATGCAGGAGTGAAAGGGGAAGGGGGAGGGAAAGGAGAGATGGGAGGAGAAAGGAAGGAAGGGGAGAGGGAAGGGAGGGAGGAAAGGAAGAAGGAGGGAGGTATAGGGATGAATGAATAAGGGAGAAAGGAATGGAAGAAAGGAGAAAATGAGGAAGGAAGAGACGAAAGGAGAGAGGGAAGAAAGAAGAAAGTAGGGGAGGAGAGGAGAAAAGAAGGCAGAAAATGAGAAAGGAAATAGAGCAAAGGAAAAGGGAAGGGAGGTAAGGAGAGAGGAGGGGAGGAAAGAAGGGAATAAAGGAGAAAGGAAAATAGGAAAGAAATGAAGGAAGAGAGGGAACAACCGCTCTGAAATAGATGTGGCAAGGAAGTGTCGAGAGAGGATTAATTCAGTTATATACAGACAAGGGTGTGTGGGAGTAGTAGTCTGACTCAACCATCTCCTGCTACCTACCTACCGTGCCTACCTACCTACTGTACCTACCTATCTACCTACTGTACCTACCTATCTACCTACTGTACCTACCTACCTACTGTACCTACCTACCCTCCTGCCCTCACCCCGTTTGCTGCCGCGTTAACACAGGGAAAGTTGGATTACATAGCCAGGCTTGGTACTGTTTATCGCCAGCCCAAGCACTCCACTTCGCCTGTAGTTTGTCATTCAGACCATGCGATAATGTCATCAAGTTAGTGTTGGAGAAAGAGAGAGAGAGAGAGAGATATCTTATTTCCCTCCACACTCAGCCACTACGTAAACACAGTGTTACCAATCACAACAAAGAAAAAAAAATAGCCCACACTTCAAAATAAGACATCACCAGAGGCCCCCCCACAGTCCACAGGTCATAACAGGCTTGACCAAGTGTGGAAATGTTATGTTATGGTGATGTACGGAAGAGCTATAGTACCTCCCTGCTGTACTGTATTATATACCTTATGCATATAATTATGATCTCTTGTTCTATACTGTTTTAAGGGAGCTGGTTATAGGGATTATTTATATAACCTAACCTGACCTAACCTAACCTAACCTAACCTGGGGAATGATGATTGACGGGCGTGATAGAGCGCAGGTGAGTGTAAGAGGTGGGTAGTGAGGAGGTGGTCATGTTGGACTCTCTCTCTCTCTCTCTCTCTCTCTCTCTCTCTCTCTCTCTCTCTCTCTCTCGTACTCTCCTTAAGGCACCCAAAGTAGGTTGGAAGTGCAAGACAATAAGCTCCCAAAAACATATCTAGTGTTGACCATCTCCCAGACGGTGTTCGGGCAGGTAAAACCCAAACATTTCGGGATGTTGACCAAATCTCTAAACGCACAGACTAAAACATTTCCACAGTCCACCTTTATAGAATGACCAGTAGCAAAAACCTCGACATATTGACCAAAAAATTAAACGATGTTACTCCGATATCAAAGCCGAAATTTTCTTTTCTTGTTTTATTTCTGGCGAGATTTACGAAGCAGAACTACTGACTCATTGTAGATAAAAGGAAATTTGCCGACTCACATGACGATCAAAGGTTTTCGCCAAGAAATTCTGTATGTTGGTTCGACTTTACGTATAAATGGAGAATTCGTTTCTGGTGATGGAGAAAAGATTACGTGGAAGGGACGCACGCAAGCACGCACGCACACACACGCACGGGGAGTAGAAGAATAGAAGCAGAAAGGTATCGAAAAAGGTAATAATAATTAATCATACCAAAATACGAATAAAAAAAGAAAATAGAAGAGGAACGAAGTGAATACTAGAGGAAACAGTGTGACAGTCCTTTACTTCCCCAAGACAGTGGTCCATGACAGTGGTCCTATGATAATGTTCCCATGACAGTGTTCCCATGACAGTGTTCCCATGACAGTGTTCCCATGACAGTGTTCCCATCATAATGTTCCCATAACAGTGTTCCTATGACAGTGTTCCCATGACAGTGTTCCCATCATAATGTTCCCATGACAGTGTTCCCATAACAGTGTTCTCAAGACATACCCCTGACAGCATACCCACGATAAAATAACCTGAACACCACCATCAGAGAACAACTAGCAATATAAGTATGGTTAATAAAGAGAGGCTGACCTTCACCCACCCCGTACTGTAGGCTACCTGAGGGTGTAAAGTCACATACAGCCTATCGTAATCTTACAGTAATCTCAGTAGAGTCTTAGTCGTACTTTAAGTGAACAAGTTAAAAGGAAATTCAGTCTACACAACTATAAGAAATACTGACCAGACTATATACCTACGGTGTTCAGTGAGGGTGTCGCTTGTCATTAAAAAAACCCCAGTAATACCAGCCTCCAGTGACACGTAACATGATGTTGGCTTACATACATAGTGGCCAATGATCTGTGAGTACATACATTAAATCCTCTCTATCATTCTTGTATCCTGAAGTATTTTTTGTCAGTCTGTATAAACACTGGAGGGCTGCGACGCCATGAACTGTTCCTCACCTAGTTCGTCAGTTGTTTCTAAGGTTGTGTTAAATCGCATTGAGGATTATTCCGTGATAAACTTTTCACATTGTCGTCAATATGTGTATCGTTTTATGCTGACTTACATATGAGTAACATTACAAATATTTTTCTTTAATATTCTGTCATATTTAAATCACTTTTGAACTCGAATTAAGATTTCCGTAAATGCCAAGCCTAATGTTTTACCTTAAAGGGGGATTGTTAAGTTTTATACCAGTGCCTGTACAGTATTATCGAAAATCTAAGTCAATATTTTAATTCTCCAGAGGTAAATCGTATTGTTTAACTTTCAGCAGACACAAGTAGTTTTGGCAGCTATAATAGTTGTCGACTTTCTCTCGTTCATCAACAGGTGTGAGAGATGTGCTGGAACATTGTGTGGAGGTAATGAAGAGCAATGGTGACAATACACCACCCTGGAGAACTTAACTTTCTTGATGAATTTCGTTTTTTTTTAAATAAATAAATTTAATCTTAACTGTTCTCTATCATCAGTGAAATCGCAAAAAAAAAAGATGATAGATTTAATTTAGTCATATAAATTAGATAAATCTTCACTTGTTGCCACTAAACGAAATCGAGGATGAAACTATGTTTTTCCGATGGTTTTTTTGTCTTATGAACAAATTTGATCTTCATTTCTACCGCAAACCAATAGTGTCTGAGATAAGTCCCTCCTCCCATCACAAAATCTAGATATTTGCTATAAAAATCAAGGTAAAAAGTGTTCAAAACACATAAAAAAACATCGGAAAAACAGTTTTGAATCAAACCTAACCTAACCGGGGGCTCCACAGTCGTTCGTTATTCTAGGTGTGTACCGCCGTGTATGAACACATTGAACATACAGGTACATAATAAAATTTTAAATATCTAGTTAAAAGGCAATTAGCGCCAGAAACTCCATTGAAGAAAAGTGTCTTAGAATTGTCAAAATTACCGATTGCAACTATAAAATTCCCAAGATTCGTTTAGCGGCAACAAGTGAAGTAATACCAGAAATTATATGTTTATATGGAAGACCAAAATGATGATAGGCTTTATCACGTCTTAAAACTTACGATTCCAATGCTGTTCAGCTAAACCTACAGTACCCGTGGGTTTTGAAATTAGTTTTTTTCTATACAGTGTCTTGGTACTGCACTCTAGTTTGTTATCTGTAAACAACCTTCCCTGTATGTTAGGTCAAGACAGGTCAGATTAGGTTAGGTCAGCGTTAGGGTGGTTAACCTTAAAATAAGCTGGGGTGTCTAATCTTCAGGTGAACCCATCTATCACGAACATAACCCACACACAAGAGAGAGGTGAATATACCTGCCTATTGCTCACTGGGTAAAAGCTGAAACAGTTATTCCACTTTCACTTTCCTCTTTGTGCTTAAACTGCTTTTTGGTTGCCGGAGTTAGTGGAATTTTTTCATACAGACTTCAGGTAACCCCTCACGTGTATGTATGTGTTTTTTATGGGATAATAATAATAATAATAAAGGACCATAAATAAAAAAAATCAATAGTGAGAAACGATATAATATATGTATGTTGTGTTGTCAAGGAAAGAGAAACAATTAAACCCTACAATTGTGTGTAAATGAGGCAGAAAGTCAGATCAACAACCTGGGACTTGGTCACAATTTTCGTGATGCCATATGGCAGCAGGGTCTACCATAGACAACACATTATGCTTCCAATATCTTCCCAGGCGGTAGTACCTCCTTAAAACTTTTTGTAGAGTAAATTACTATTTCATTTCCCTGAAAAAATTTCATCCATTTTTCTAACCCACTCGTGCCACGGGCTGCACCCTGGACCCTCCTCCCCCAGCCAAGCACTCGGTAGTAACGCAGCTGTTGAACAATACTCAGTTACATGTTGTCCTCTATACGGAAGAGGTTTATGGCCCACAGTGATGGTGATGTGAGAGAGAATTTAATGTTCTTAAACGAGACAATTGTATGACGTGAATATTGCATCGAGACTCAAGCATATTGTTGTGTTATTTCATTAAGAGTTAAGAGTAAAAAAAAAAACACTACAATACAAAGCTTTAAAACTACAATACAAAGTTTTCAAATTGATATACTTCGCTTTAAAACTTTGGATATTAAGCTTTAAAAGACCTGTTTCACGGGAGGTATTTCACTGTCACGGTTGAGTGCGGCTGTTCCTCTACACCGACTCCCGAGTTGGTCCTGCTCTGACCCACGACCTTCACCCGCCATCCATAACCTACACCATCTACCTACGTTCTACATCCATCATCTACGACCTACACCCACCATCTACGACCTACACCCGCCATCCATAACCTCCACCATCTACCTATAGCCTACACCCGCCCGCTATCCACTACCTACCCTGATGACCCGACCTCACCCTGATGACCTGACCTCACCCTAATAACGCAACCTCACCCTAACGTCCTGACCTCACCCTAATGACCTGACCTCACCCTAATGACCCGACCTCACCCTAATGACCCGACCTCACCCTAATGATCTGACCTCACCCTAATGACCTGACCTCACCCTGATGACCTCTGCCTTTACTTCATATACACTAAATAGTTTTATTGTGGTTGTCGTTCCTCCACACTAAACGCCAGCTATCAGTAGTGGTGTGGGCCGTGTAGCTGTCGATAGGACGTGGAATCATGAACGCCAAGGTCAAAGGTGACATCCAGTTGGGGAGGGAATACTGAGACTGATAGGATCCTGCACTGTGGGATGTCTGAGGCATCCAAAGGACTCCTCCCTCCTTCCCTTCCTAACGCATTCTTTCTCTCTCCTTCAATCCTTCCTGTATGCTCTCGTTTTCTTCCATCTTCTCCCTCCTTCCTACTTGCCTTCCTTCCCTCTTGTCCTCCTCCTCTCCCTTAACACCCCCCCCCTCCCCTCCTTCATTCCTATCATTCCCCCTCCTCCTCCTCCTCCTGCCCTCTCTCCCTTCTCCCTACCATCCAGAATTCTCTCCCTCCTCCCTATTCTCCCCCTACCCTCTATAACTCTCTCCCTGCCCACCTATCCTCCCTCCCTCCCTTCCGTCTGCACGACCCCTGCCGGGAGAGTGATGGTCAGGAGAGAAGAGCCAACCAAGCTGGTTTAATACACATTAATCTTTTTTGTTTACAAGATTTTTTTTTCACATTCAAAACTTCATTCTGGTAAAAAGTAAAAAAAACAGAGAGAGAGAGAGAGAGAGAGAGAGAGAGAGAGAGAGAGAGAGAGAGACTCACCCTATGCCATACAGGGAATGAAGACTTTGTTTCCATGTACCCAAGTATAAACAACTACAGGAGCAGGACGGCCGCTGCCCCTGTCACCCTCATCTTGTAGGATGACGAAAAGCTGAGGTTCACCCAGTACGAACAGACAGACGAACGGGGACACACACACACAGTACTACACCCAGTCAACAGTAACCAAGAAACGTCCACACTTCACATTCAAAAACGTCCTCCACTGACCCCCCCCCCCCCCCCCGATTAACCAAAAAGATGACACTAATATTTCACACAACTAAAATGCAAAACAAATCGATGACACTACCCATAACACAGCAAGGACAATGCAAATTATTTCTGGAGATTGGTAATATTTCCCTTCCTCCTTACCATTACTTATCATTATCCACCTTCCTCTCCTCCTCTCCTTCAACCCCAAGGCCCTCTTAACCCCTCCCAACCCCCCATGATCTCTAAGACAATGATCCACCATTAAAACACAATAAGCCATCTGCCCAGGGTACGGCCTCTGCTCCCTCGCTCTCAGTCATCGTCGGCAGGATGGGTGGTGGAGCCGTCGGGAAGTTCTTTATTTTTCCACCTTTCAAGTTGATCGACAGACAGTGTGTTGGGGGGCGTCTCTGTACAGCACCTGAGACATTAAATCCGTATTGTGTTGACCTTATTTGTATCTACAGGTATGTATGGTTTATCTATAGCTGTGCATGGTTTATCTATAGCTGTGCATGGTTTATCTACAGGTGTGCATGGTTTATCTACAGGTGTACATATTCTCAAAGGCTCGTAAGATAAATCTCTCTCGTAAGTGGGAATATCAGAATGCACCTCATTAGTTAACTTAAGCTGGAGCCTCAAAATTTCGTCCACTAATAGCAACAAGACTAACAGTGAGATGGTAACTAAATACGTTCACTTAATACTAGAGAAAATTAAGGATTATCTATCATAATTTTTTCTCCTGCGATGTTGCTATGTGATGAGAGAGAGAGAGAGAGAGAGAGAGAGTCCCTTGAACGTTATTTTTTAGGCTTTAACTTAAGTCAACAAGTTAAGTGTATTCTCAAATCTTCACTTACGAGGAATAATTATCGTAGGAGCATTTAAGAATCTAGACCAGAGGTAAAGTCCCACGTAAAGGTTCAGAAAAAGTTGAAAGATCACCTGAGGATTAGACACCCTCACTCTACCTATGGGATTAGGTTAAGTTATATTAGCGTTAAAATAGACTAGGTTAACCTTAAGTAAGTGTTAGGTTAGTGTTAGGTTAGGTTAGGTTAGGTTAGTGTTAGGTTAGGTTAGTGTTAGGTTAAGTTAGTGTTAGGTTAGGTTAGTGTTAGGTTAGGTTAGTGTTAGGTAGGTTAGTGTTAGGTTAGGTTAGTGTTAGGTTAAGTCACGTTATGTTCGGGTGTTTATTCTTCAGATAAAATAAACTTTAAGACATTCTCACTTTTCACCATCATCGCCATATCATCTTGCACGCACACAACGCCGAGGCATAAATTAATTACATATAAACAGTGTGTGTGTATGTGTTTGTGTGTGTGTGTGTGTATGTGTTTGTGTAGAACTGATCCACCCAACGCCACAAACAAACAAATATTCTGTATAAGATTCTTTTGGACAATTGGTTAGGTTAGGTTAGGTTGCAACAGAGGAAAGACAGAGTAAGAGAGACAACTTTACTCCTGAGGTTTCATCACGATGGCCCGTCTGACCCTGTGCTTCTTTTATTGCCACGTGACCATTGATATAATTTGCCTCGGTATAGTAAACTCGCCCTGGGGAACCTCCGGCCAATACACCGCTCTAATGAAAACTCTCTCTCTCTCTCTCTCTCTCTCTCTCTCTTTCTCTCTTCTTTTTCTCTCTCTTTTTATCTTTCTCTCTCCTTATTTTCTCTTTCTGGTGTTAGTCTTCCTTTACGTTCTCTCTTTAATTTTATTTTTTTGTTTTGCTTTTGCTCTTATTTGTCTACCTTATGTGTCTTATTTTGTATTCTCTCTCTCTCTCTCTCTCTCTCTCTCTCTCTCTCTCTCTCTCTCTCTCTCTCTCTCCACCATGGCGGGTCTTGTGCCTGAAGGTAACATTATCAGACGAGATAAGTGGGAGTGTTTTAATGTTGTAATTAAGACTTCGCAGCTCCTGTTGTTATGCTGATGAGTCGTGGAAGGTGGTCGTGTGGTGTGGTCGTATGGTGTGGTGTAGTGGTGTGGTGTATTATGGTGATGTGGTTGTCATGGTGAGTGTCAATGTCAAGGTGAGATGAAGGGAATTAATTAACACATGAGTGAAGGTTCAGGTAGGTAAGAGGCACATTGTTTACCGTGGGCAGAGAGAGAGAGAGAGAGAGAGAGAGAGAGAGAGAGAGAGAGAGAGAGAGAGAGAGAGAGAGAGGCATTTATCACACACAAACACCTGTACTTGTCAGAGCTACAAGTACAATACACCTACACAACTTGGCCCAGATCTGCCTTTACACCAACCAATGGCCTCTCTCCCCACCAGTGTCATGACGAATCGATTTTCCTTTGTTTCACTTAACTATATAATGAACAAGGGGAAGTTTTCTATATGTCCTCTGATACAAGTAACACGTGATGTGGATAAGACAGAGACGATTAAGACTCATGGCATAATTGTACACTGACCACACCAGGGAACCCAATCACGAAGCAACTAGTATACAAGAACCACCCAACGTCTAATCACTATAGTTATAATACCATCTCGTACCATAATCTCTATTCCCGTGACGCACTGTGAGTCAGGATTTGGTTTAGGTATGCAAAGGTTTCCAGTCACCAACAAGAGAGGAGTCAATCAGTGGCTGGGGAAATGAGTCGACCACACAAAGGAAATGTTTATACAAAGACGTTCGGAGGGGGAGGTGAAAGTGGGGGAGGGAGGGAGGGAGGAGATAGAGAGAGAGGGGGAGGAGTAGGGAAGGAGTGAGGGTGGAGGGATGGAAGCAGAGAAGGTGGAGGGATGGAAGCAGAGAAGGTGGAGGAATGGATGAAGAGAGAGGCTAGTGGGAAGAAAGATGGGGGGGGGGGATGGTGGGAGGGAAGGAATTAGGATGGTGGGAAAGAACGTTGTGTGAGAGAAGAAATGAGAGTTGTGGTGGAAGAGGAAAGGATATGTGGAGGAAGGGAAAAGAATGAGAAAGAAGGGGGGTGTGATAGGAGAAGGAAAGAGGAGAGTGGTGGAAGGGGGTGGAAAAGAGAAGAAGAGAAGGAGGCAACTAGGAGGGAGAAGGGTTGTGGTGGTGGTGGTAGTGATGATAATGGTTGTGGCTATATGATCTAACATTCCATTTCCTCATCACTCTACTATCATATCTGTGTATATCTTTCCTGCTATTGAAGTATCTCTCACATAACTATTTTCAACATTACCTTTACCGAATCAACATATTATATAGCATACATAGACAAGATATAGTTTGTCGACTCTGTTATAAACTATTTTGTTTATCTAAGGACGACTGAAGGAAAATAGTCGATTGTTGGTGTTCCCAATCTGATTTTTATTACAATAAGGAACCAACTTCAGCCATTTTGTCGTGGGTCAGTTTCTTGAAGACGGTGACACATGATCAGAAAATGACTTAGAAATGTTCCTGAAACCATTAATGATAAGATATAGAAATAGTGTTAGTTAATTATTTTGTATTCTAGACTACTACTCTTTGGCTAACTAAGCTACAACTTCGAGATTACTTACATTCTTGAAGAGAGGAGAGGAGAGGAGAAGAAAGAGGAGAGGAAGAGAGGAAAAGGAGAGGAGAGGAGAGGAGAGGAGAGACAAAGGGAAAAGTGAGAAAGAAAACAGAGATGAGTGGAAAGTCTTCAACAATGTAAACCATTTTCCCTCTCCTCGCCGCTACAGTTCTTTAGAGGTGTATAATGTTACTGATATTTTTTTACATCTTGTATCATAAATAGTAACTTTTATAAACGCTGTTAATGGGCTTAATGCCGAGATGACGTGTGTTATGAAGCTTGATACATCCTGCTAAGTTTTGTTACCAACGACAAGCAGTTTATATCATTCTGCTTCATATATCTTCAGCGTTTAGTAAAGGGACGAAGCCTCGGGGTGAATAGATGTGACCACTACACTTGTCTGACCTCTCCCTCTGTAGTTTTTAATTCTTGAGAAAAAAAATTGACCCCAGCAGTAGTGAGATATAGTTAATGGTGTGTAAGAAGACAATGTTATGTTACTGTTGTATTTATATATATATAATCATGTGTGGTTCATCTCTCACTAACTGGATGACTGGTGAGTCTGGTTGACTGTCGATAAGACTGGTGGCACTACGAAACAAGACAGGAGAGAGGACATACTGTTATCAAATTGATCTTAACTGTATGACTGTCTGTAAAATTGGCAAGGACGTGTCTGTGTGTGTCACGGTGGCTGGAGGCAGGTGGTGGTAGGGGTGTGTCCTGTCTGTTCAACAGCTGATAAGTGTCAACAATCAAAAGTAAACAAACGAGTCATATCGTATTTCCATGTTTGTATTCATAATATGGTGGTGAGCTGTCTCTTCTCTTGTTCCCTTCCTCATCTCTGTCCTGTCCATGTCCTTTATTAGTTCTCATTTACAAGGTTCTCTCCAACACACGTCTATTGTTAGTCCTCATTTACAAGGTTCTCTCCATCACACGTCTATTGTTAGTTCTCATTTACAAGGTTCTCCCCATCATTACCGTCACTTGAATTACTTTCTTCTCTCCCTTCTTTCCTTCTCACTACCGGGAAAGTACTCACACAACGAAGAGTTCTCGTGTTACAGACAGCTGGGCGGAAGAGACACTAGCTACACACATATACAGTACACTGGTCACTCTTGTCTCTGTTTCACGGTAACAGCTGTTGTAATAATGTAAAAATTTCACAGTTGCCAGATCATAAAGTAGACGACAACGATAATATAATTCTTATCACCTTATAGGAAACGCATTGTAAATATACGAGTGCATTAAATCAGGGTTAGATATTATTTAAATTTTCATCAATAACATAGGATTTTTTTTCTTCCATTTCATGATAACAACAATGCAATATAAATAAAAAAATACTCAACTTCTAGATTTTCATAGTAAGTTAAGCTAATTGAATGAAATATAACTGAAAAAGAGGTACTTATATGGGCCTAAAAGTTACTTAACTCAAATCTAAGCGCAATCAACTTACGAGGTTAAGTGAATAGGTGTGAGTCTGGGAGGAACTTTGTAAATGAAGGAACAATTGATACAGAGTTTGAGAAGATAATGATAACACACGAGAAGGATTATGAGTGTTGTAGAGAGAAAGTAAAGGTTAAGAGAGGACATGAAAGAGAAGTAGAAGAATCAAAACAAATAGGACGAGAACAGGAAGGAGAAGAATGAGGAGGAAAAGAATGTTCGTGAAGAGAAAGGAGGGGAGGAGGAGGAAAAATAGAAGAAAAAGGAGAAAGGGAAAAAGAAAAGGGAAAAGAGGAAGGAGAAAGAGAAACAATAATAAAGAGGAAGGAGGAGGGAGAGGAGGAAGAGTAACGTTAATAGAAGAGTAAATAATTATCTTCTCTGGGTGGCAGGACAGTCTCTCTCTCTCTCTCTCTCTCTCTCTCTCTCTCTCGTTGAAAAAAAATAAGCTTACATTATTTTCACATAATCTAGAAGAAAAAAACCAAAAAAACATTACAATTTATCGAACTCATTTTATCATTGTTCAAGTGAATATAACTAAAAACATCAACACAAACTCTTGATGTTTTAAGAACGTTGATGTGTTGTGTGTGTTGTTTTGAGGTTTATATTTATGAAGTGAACTATAAACCATAAAGGGAAGACTTGTTTAACTAAGGGGTCTACTGAGAGTGGCTTCTTTGTCCCCCATCTTCGCCGACAGTAAGCTGAGGGAGATGTATCTGATGGTTGATAACATCGGGTCGTATACATTGTGAGTCTTATTTATAGTCGACTTTTATTATGAAGTTATATGTATGTTTGAGTTGCGAGGTGAATTGTCCAGTCACTCGTGTATGTGTGTGTTTTGTCCAGTCACCCGTGTATGTGTGTGTGTGTGTGTGTTTTGTCCAGTCACCCGTGTATGTGTGTGTGTTTTGTCCAGCCACCCATGTGTAAGTTTCTCTCAGCCGCCCGTGTTGTGTGTGTGTGTGTGTGTGTGTTTCTCTCAGCCGCCCATGTCAGTATCCACCACCCGCCTCAATGTCTTCCCTCCAAGTCTCAGCTTTTACAGAAATTTTAGAAATATTTATCTACAAATTATTATTATTACTATTATTATTATTATTATTATTATCATCATTATTATTATTATTGAACTATTCTTATCTTGCCGTTAGTACAGGGAGACGCTGGAGCACCCAAAACGGAAACCTGCACAAGTCGTAATAGTCAGAAGAGGCGAACGTGCTACCGCTGTTTGGTATTGAATATTAAGTTACTAATAAGACTGTACGTGTGTGTGTGTGTGTGTGTGTGTGTGTGTGTGTGTTAAGTCTAGTTCCTGACAGTAATCATCCCAGCTCCACAGTGTACACAGGGATACTTACATTGCTCTACCTGAGTCCATAGATTCCATTACGTATTAGATTACTCGGAGTAAATTGAATTATATGTAGTATATTGGTAGATCACAGACTATATTACAAACATACACCTGAAAATTAACCTTGATACCTTTTTCACTTGAAGATTAATCATCCTACCGCTACCTACAGGTTAGATTAGGATTAGGTTAGGTTAGGTTTAGGGTGATTAATCTTCAGGAAAAATAAACTGGTGTGGTTAATATTTAGGTGATCCAATAATCGCTCGTCTAGGTTTGAGTTACGCCACTGAAGTACCTCGTTAACATGGACTTTATTAGCGAGTTGGTTAGTTAGCATTGAGGTTATCGTTACCTGAGGGAGAGCGGCGGTGGACCTGTATAGGGACCCAGACACGAGTCGACCAGATATCAACAATGCGTGATGTAGATTTGACTCGAGTGAAGATTTACGGAACAGACACGACTGGCTTAGGGTGACCACAGTGGAGGTTAGTTTATCATTCATTGCCTTTCATCTCTTTTTTATTTATGTTCAGTTATTTTTTGAATGGAAGTAGATCAAGTAACTCTGATATGAAGAACTGTCTACTTTATTGAATGTTATTGTTCTTTCATTTTATTTATCTTGTTATTTTATATATCTGTATTTTTTTGTTATATAGCTGTCATTTTTCTCTTCTTGCAGACAGTATTTATCTTATACTTCATTACCACAACATTTAATTTTCCGACAATACCTCAGTAATCACCCGGCCAGATAAACTAAAATAATTTATGGATCACTTGAACAGTTGACATCCCACCTTGTCCTATCGCTAACCTATCCTATCACTAACCTAACCTATCCTAACCTAACCTAACTTAATGCTAACCTAACCTATCCCCCTGGTAGTGGTACAGTGAATAATGATCAGGTGAAATAAACTGGGGTGTCTAATCTTCATGTGATCCCATTCTATATTCAACACTAGAAGTGGATTTATAAAGACGACTACAAATATGTGTTTATTTCTGCCAATGTATTCGGAATAACTATACACCGTCCAAAGGATTTTACAATTATAGGTTAGGTTAGGTTAGGTTAGGTTTGAGATTACGTACACACGCTGGTAGGTTTGCTTAGGTTAGGTTAGGTTACGTACAGACACAGGGAAATGCACGTGACAATTTATAAAGTGTCTTTTAATGTGTATTATATACTATTTTATGAGTTGCAGTGTTGAGAGGCAACTGTTGGTGAACCTAAGTGTGTGGTGGAATAAATGTACCGGGTGATAACTAGGAAAAACTAACAACACGTTAACGCATCTTGTGTGTATATTGCAAGACCGTTACCATCAGATAGTTCTAAGTCAAGGTAGCGAGACTAAGTACTGTACTATCAAGATAACATTCGTAAATATGTCAAAAGATACAATAAAATGTTTCTCTAATATAATCAACTCATGACAATATCCCACAAGATTATTTCCTTCATAATAACAAGAATACGAAAGAAAATCTCTCTTTCTTATCTATGTTTACATTATACCTGCGTTGTTTATATACATGCTGAACCAATGTAAATTTGCCTGACGGGTTTACTAAATAATCATCTGTCTGTCTGTCCTTCGGTACACACACTACTACTACTTTGCTGTCACTCGGAATCCAGTATGATGATCATCCAGCAAGTTGGATGATGGCAGCGTGTGAGTTGATTTACGTGGTGAGGCAGGAGTGCAGGCTGCAACCACACACATCTTGGCTCTCCCTTTTCCTGATCCATCGGTGCAAGTGTTGCAACGTCTGGGGAGAGGGAGAGTTGTAATGGACTGCCGATAGCCCAATTTGTTGGGTTTCGCCTCAGTAGCCTGTCCATCATGCACTGCCTTCGTCCGCTGGTGTTGTCGTTCGGTTCCCATGGTGGTCACCTCTCCGGCCTATACCGCCGTTGGGGTATTGTTGGAGCTCTGTAAGCATGTCTGTCTGATGTGGGGCTCCACTGCAGATTTTTCGTTCGGGGTTTACTCCCGTAGCCTTATACCTACCAAAGTTAATCTGCAAGGCAGCGGGGCAGTGGTTGGAAGGCGCAAAGATGTGTCCACATGCCAGTGGGCCTATGCACCGTCCCTTTGGGGCCCACTGCTGCTCCGAGATCCCCTGCTCATGTAACCTGGACCCACGAGGCACCCAGTTACCGTGTGTTGCCACGAGGAGGCACAGCAAGAGTCTTGATGGTGAGGAGGCTGTGTACTGGCAGGGGAGAACTTACGCAAGGTTGCTTCCCTGCTCACCACGAGGCCTAGCCACCAGCAGTAGCTGGAAGCGAGAGGAAGCAAGCAGTGCTTGCACCTTAGCACTAACGTAATGCTGCCACACTAGACGCATTACACACACACACACACACACACACACACACACACAGACCTTAAACTGCCTTCTCAATACAGCTTACCTCCAACTAACACCTTAATATCCACCGCTGTACCACACATTACGACGGCTTTACCTAACTCCGAGAAGTCTTACGGCAGAACACACAACCTCAGTCCCTTCTCCTCATACTCTCTCCCCTCTACCCCTCTCTACTCCCCTCCCCCCCCCGCTCTACTCCCCCTCTCTACTCCCCCTTCCCTCTCCCCCACCCCCGGTATCTTAGTCCACCTGGATTAACACTCAACATAGATTTTATGAGACTGGTTTTTGTGGGGCGAGTGTTTGACACATTCTCTCTGCCGCTAGAATGTGCAGAATGTTTAGCTCGACCAGTGGTGGATGGTCCTTGGTTTATGCCAACATTAATTTCTGATGGCCAGGAGGTTATAGTGAGGATGTGTGTTGCTATCTCTCTGTTTTGATGGTGTGATGGTGATGGTGGCTGGTGGTGGTGGTGGCTGGTGGTGATGTTGGTGATGATGATGGTGGTTGATGGTAGTAGTAGTGGTGGTTGGTAGTGGTGATTGTTGTTGTTGATGGTGATGCTGGTTGTTGTTGGTGGTGGTGGTTGGTGGAGGTGGTGGTTGTTATTGTTGTTGGTGGTTGGGAGTGATGGTGGTTGTTGTTGGTGGTAGTAGTGATTGTAGTTGATGATTGTGGGGAATGTCGTTGTTGTTGACGGTGGTGGTAGTTGATGGCGGTGGTGGTGATAGTTGATGGTGGTGGTGGTTGTTGTTGTTGTTGTTCCTAGTGGTGGTTGTTAGTATAGTGGTGGTTGATGGCGGTGTTGGTGCTGGTGCTTGATATTTCTGCCGGTGGGTGATAAAGATTGATCTGTGAAGCTGATGGATGGATGGGGATGGAAGTGGATTATGATGATGGAAAAATAACATAGTGATTCATGATGGGATTTATTTTAAGTGATTGATGATAAAGTTGTTAGTGATGGTTGATGAGGAAGCTGCTGGTAGTTGATGGGTAGTTATAAATACATTAATATATCAACCTTATATAAGAAATTCCAATTCAAAAATAATTATAACAAAAAATAAATCAAAGTAACTAAATAAGGAAAACGAAATCAGTCTCAAGGAGTAACTGAAGAAGATCTGGTAACACTTGTTTTCTAATGTGTTTTTAGTACTGTTGTAACATGAGAAAGAAATATTACCGAACCCAGTAGAGTGTATGCTAATTCCTTCGTGTATATATTCAACGAGAATTAATTAACGAGATGCACTTGTTAGGGATGAGAAATTTATACTTGGATAAACATTTCGAATAAACATGATTATTATGAAGAAATAAATAGTGTTATATATTTTTTTATTTTTTTTATTTTATAACCTGTTTACTTCTGATATACAAACACTAAACAATATTCGAGAGATTATTTACATTAATACCCTCCACTGTGTTTACCTGTGATGTAGACATTAATCCCCGGGCCTGTCTACACCAGCAGTGAGCACATTGTTTGTGATACAGTATAAACAATCTCAGAGTCTGACAGTAAATAAATTGTTTACACGTGACGTTGATTTAAATGGTAGTTATACAAGTGGCTCAGCAGGGGTTTTAATGAGTGGGTGATGGGTGGGTAATGAGTGCGGTGGGTGGATGATGGATGATGGGTGCAGTGGGTAGTGGTTGATGGGTGCAGTTGGTGGGTGATGGGTGGGTAATGAGTGCGGTGGGTGGGTGATGGGTGATGGGTGCAGTGGGTGGGTGATGGGTGGGTAATGAGTGCGGTGGGTGGGTGATGGATGATGGGTGCAGTGGGTAGTGGTTGATGGGTGCAGTGGGTGGGTGATGGGTGCCGTGGATGGTAGTGGGTGGTGTGTGTATGTAAAGGTACAATAGGTAAGTGGGGTGATGCTAGGTAGTGCCAGGGGGTGGTGGCCGGGGGGGGGGTAGGCGCAGCATCACCTGTTAGTCTAAGTTATATATTAATGTGATCCATGCCACACCATGCCACACCTTGTTGAGATAATCCACCAAGGCAAACGGCATACCTATACTCACCACAAGTCCGGTTTTAAGTCAATCGCCAAGCGCTTTGTTCGTCTCCCCGCCTCGATAACAAAACAACAGTGACTTCTCAATGCGTCGTGGGGCTGTGAACAGATAACAACAGCCGTATATCACTGCTCTACAATGCAAACTGTAAATACGTTTTAAATATGGCGGTACAGGTTCATCAAGGTAAGTGGCATTGTATGAACCAAGGAACGTAAATCAGTGGTCGTATATTATTATTACATGTTATTGTTGTGGAGGTAATGAAGGTAGTCTTGTTTAATAAAGATGTAGTAGCAGCTTGCAAGGACGCCGCCATCATCATCATTACCACCATCACCCTCACCACCATCACACACATTCACACACCTACCACCATTTACCCACCACCACCACCACCACTACCATTACACTCACCACCACCACTATCACCACCACCACCATCACCACCATCACACACATTCACACACCTACCACCATTTACCCACCACCACCACCACCACTACCATTACACTCACCATCACCACTATCACCACCATCATCACCACCACCATCTGAGGACCCTCGTCAAAACAACATAGATTCGTGGTCACGGATGCTTGCATATTAAGTAACAACTATTTAGTTTTTGCATATTAAAGAAATATCATTGAATAAATACTGATGGTCACCTGTGCCTTACTGGTGTCGGTGTGTGTGTGTGTGGCTATGGACGTGTGTGGGGGAGGGTGTGTGTGTGTGTGTGTGTGTGTGGCTATGGACGTGTGTGGGGGAGGGTGTCTGTGTGTGTGTGTGTGTGTGTGTGTGTGTGTGGCTATGGACGTGTGTGGGGGAGGGTGTCTGTGTGTGTGTGTGTGTGTGTGTGTGTGTGGCTATGGACGTGTGTGGGAGAGGGTGTCTGTGTGTGTGTGTGTGTGTGTGTGTGGCTATGGACGTGTGTGGGAGAGGGTGTCTGTGTGTGTGTGTGTGTGTGTGGCTATGGACGTGTGTGGGGGAGGGTGTCTGTGTGTGTGTGTGTGTGTGTGGGGCTATGGACGTGTGTGGGGGAGAGTGTCTGTGTGTGTGTGTGTGGGGGGGGGGGGCTATGGACGTGTGTGGGGGAGGGTGTCTGTGTGTGTGTGTGTGTGTGTGGGGCTATGGACGTGTGTGGGGGAGGGTGTCTGTGTGTGTGTGTGTGTGGCTATGGACGTGTGTGGGGGAGGGTGTCTGTGTGTGTGTGTGTGTGTGTGTGTGTGTGTGTGAGAGAGAGAGAGATCTGACATACTCAACGTGTTTCCGCTGCTGTAAACTCAGACGTAACGACAGCTGGCGGCACGACCCCCCCAAATACTTATCTTTAAGGTAAACAGTTAACCAGGCTGTCGGGATAACTATTTTGTTAGAAGACGTCACCTGGGATAACTCTCTGTCTCTCTCACAAAACATATCATCAAACATTAATTACTCATACAGAGAGAGAGAGAGAGAGAGAGAGACGATCGGACAATTAGCGGGCAGACTATAAAAAACGACTCGCTAAACCTAAACGACACAGTAATTACAAATACTGTAATTATTTCTAAAATTACACCGTAATTATCTCTGAAGGCGCTGGCATTACCTTTAAAACCACAATGTAATGATTTTTAACAATAATACTGTAATTACTGTAAACAATCCCACATTTATAGATACCGTAACAAATTTTACAAAGAGACTGTAATATAATTTAAAGATACTGTAATTAATCATATATATATATTCTCTCTCACTGTATTATTAACGCAGGTCAGCTTGACGACTGGCTAGTACACACACACACACACACACACACACACACACACGGTACGAGGGTGTGAAAGGCAACTGTTTAAGACCGTTGTTTACAAGTACTATTTTACGGTACATGATCAAGGTGGGGGAGGGGGAGGAAGAGAGGAGGAGGAAGAGAGGAGGAGGAAGAGAGGAGAAGGAAGAGAGGAGGAGGAAGAGAGGAGAAGGGGGAAGTAGAGAAGAAGAGGAGGAGGAATAGAAGAGAAAAAGGATAAACCATTCCTTAGGGTTCCATATTATATTTCAGGGAGAGTTAATTAAGACATCTTTAAGGAGAAATTATCAAAAACTAATTCCGGATTATATAAAAAAAAATTATTCAATTCCGGATTATATATAAGAGATATATTCAATACTAAATCCCGATTACATATAAGTGAGAGTTATATTAATCCTATATTACATTAAAGAAAGAGTTTAAGACAAAAAATAATCCCAGATAACATTTTAGGGAGATTATTAACACCTAATTTGCCACTACAGTGAAGGAAGGTCATATTAGCCATACACCCGGATTACACTACGGAGCACAGGTAGGACTCCCAGAGACCTGAAAGTGCATGGCGGAGGTGTTGAACGTGAGATGCATGTTAATGAAGATGCCTTGGCCATCTGTCAGTGGGTACGGCCGACTGTATGTGTGTTGGGAGGGTAGGAGGGAGGGGTAGGTGGGAGGGAGGGGTAGGTGGGAGGGAGGGAGGGGGAGGTGGGAGGAAGGAAGGGGGGGAAGAGAGGGAGGGAATTTTTTCCTGCATGTCTAGTCGTCTAGTCAGGCCGCCATGATGAACAAGTCAGGTGCTTTTCTAACATCCATCTCTGTTTCTCGTCTTTTTTTCTTCCTCCAAGACGGACGGAGCTCTCTCTCTCTCTCTCTCTCTCTCTCTCTCTCTCTCTCTCTCTCTCTCTCTCTCTCTCTCCGTGTCGTCGTAGCAGTGTGTAGTTATCTGTAGTGGGATCTGATTAGTTTTCTCTACTCCATCACTCTCACTCCACCCCTCTTCTCTAGCTCTCTCACCCCTCTCCATCCCTCTCCTTCTCATTTATCCTTCACGTTCCCTCTCACCACTCACCCCATCCCTGGCACCACTCTCCTCCCTTCTCATCCCACCATCACCTCCCACAGCGTCACCAGTGCCATGATCCAGGTAGCCAAGGTGCCAGTGGTCAGCCAACACACTACACCAGTAACAGCTGCCAACGTCACCAAAGCCTACACCGCCAGCCAGCCAGCCAGCCACGACACACACACACACACACACACAGAGAAGCTCCTATGTTAATATTATCCTAGTAATTGGTGACATAAGATCGCATTTAAATTTATCACTAAACTATACTCAAATATCCTTAATGGCGTCGAAATTATACAGAGACTCAACTGTAACCAGATGATGTCCCGTGTCCTTAGAGAAAGATCCTTAAACGAACGAATCTTTGTGAATCCTGACCCCCAGATTCCTCAAGACCCGTTCGGTATTTTTTTTCCTCTTCTCCTCCCCCCCCCCCCCCCCTCGTGAACTAGAGATGGGACACCACCTCTTTTACGGTATAGTCTCAGAGTAATTTTCACATCATAATTGGTCTCTCAGCTTCGTATATGGTATCTTAAGTGTGAGCCAGTTTGACGTACTGTTAATATTTCTCGTAAGTTACTAAGGGATACTGAACGTATGGGTATATAAGAGTATAAGGTGTCCCAGGACTTAACTTATTACACTATGCACGGGCTGCCTCACCCTTACCTGGACCTAGACTATGGCGATGTACTTGTTGACGATCACTACAGCTGCTTCCCGTTACTTTCTCTCTAATAATAACTTCATCGCCAAACTAAGTAAAGGAATGTTTAAACAACTCAATATACAACGTTTCTTTTTTTTTTTAATATATACAAGTTAAGATCAAGTCTGGGAAATAATTATACGAATGAAAATAAAATGACGTGGAACCGGTATGCAAGGGAGTGACTAGACCGTTCACCTATTTTCGCGCGTTTTTCACTCATCTTGACTCCCTCTCCCTACACGGTCTTATTATGAACCTAGAGCTATGAGTACCAGGACACAGATGGTACACGGTAGTTGAAGTTAATACAGTGTGTTAGTTAGAGGTTGTTGTTGTTGTTTTAGGACCACAGTGACGGGAGGTAGAGAGAGGCTGTGTTTCGCAATAGCCTCTGTGTATGAGTGGGAGAAAGTATAGTGTAGGTTGTGACCAGTTCTACTCCAGAGATAGTGCACATGTGTCTCTCCCTCTCTCTCTCCCTCCCTCTCTCCCTCTCTCCCTCCCTCTCTCCCTCCCTCCCTCCCTTATCAACCTATCTCCTCCTCTATGATAATCCTTTCCATTTCTCCTTCTCTTCTCACCAGCTTCGTTTCTCTCCCTCTTCTCTCTTTATATTCCCTACATTATTTCCCTCCATCTCTATTTACCTCCTTTCTTCTCCCTTGTCTTCTCTTCATCTCCCCTCCCTTCTTCCCCATCCACTTCTTATTCCCTCCCTTATTACACTATTTTTAATATGACCCTCCCCTCCCCTATCCAGTTCCCCCACCCCTCTCCCCTCCCCTTACACCCCCCCACCCTTCTCCCCACTCCCCTTTCATCCCTCCACCTCCCCGATCCCTCTCATCTCCTCTCCCTTCCTCTACCTGCTTCTCACATTCTCCCCAAGCTAGTGTCTCTCCAACATATATTCTCCCCCACACACTCTCTCCCCAACACACTCTCTCCCCATTAACCTCTCCTCACCTTGCGCATTTTACATATTTTTTCTTAATTTTTTTTTTTTACCTAATTTACAAAAAGTTCCCAACAGCAAGACAGAAAAACACACGTTAAAGATAATCATGTTATAATGTATCGCTGGGAAGACAGACTCACTTAAAACTCTTGGACCAGGATGGGTTTTATATATCTCTCTCATTAACGCTGACCATCGATTAGTGTCACCTTAACTACCGTAACAATGGTCATGATATATTATTAGTTATAGTACTGGTTACTCATAAGAAACTCACAAGAACGGTCATATTACTGGTTATAGTACAGGTAACTCATAAGAAACTCACAAGAAGGGCCATATTACTGGTTATAGTACCGGTAACTCATAAGAAACTCACAAGAAGTGCCATATTACTGGTTATAGTACCGGTAACTCATAAGAAACTCACAAGAAGGGCCATATTACTGGTTAAAGTACCGGTAACTCAAAAAAAACTCACAAGAAGTGCCATATTACTGGTTAAAGTACCGGTAACTCAAAAGAAACTCACAAGAAGGGCCATATTACTGGTTATAGAAGCGGTCACTCATAACAAACTCACAATAACCAGAATATATTACTGGTTAAAGTACCGGTAACTCATAAGAAACCATAGTACTCAAAGAGGCTATCAAACATCGTACTCAAACAGGTTAAATCTCCATCCAATACTTAACTACACACCTCGAGACTCACAGCCAATCACCGCGATCTATCACACCTAATACGAGCGTGGCGTCTCTCAGCCAACCAATTAGTCTACCTGAGTGTGGTGGCCCAGTGTTGATTACAGGTGTGTACGTGGGGGATGCGAGTGACCACAAATCACCCCGACACTCATTCCTTTAACCACCTTTGTAACTCGTTTTCCTAATGACCCTCCCCCCCCCCCCACCTCTTAATGGTCGTTTTGTCTTGGTTTATAATTTCTCTATTACACCTTAAATGGCATAATAAAAATAAATTAGTGATCCTTTGCTGTGGATTTAATTTCATTTTATTGTAATATTAAATTTGTATTGTTTTCATGGGTTAGTTTTCTTTTTTACGTAATTTACTTTTGATTTGTATGAGAAAGTAATGCAGTAGGTAATAATAATAATAATAATAATAATAATCTTAAAAAAGGTGTTAATACTTTCCAGTCATACATAATTCCCAAACAATTCCCTCTCCTCCCTTTCTTGCCGTCTCTCTTCTTCCCTCTTCCCCCTCTCTTCTTCCCCCTACCCCCTCTCTTCTTCCCCCTTCCCCCCTCTCTTCTTCCCCCTTCCCTAACCCTCATTACTGGGCTGTTGGTCTCAGAGATACATGTTGTGCTGCCTCCTAATTACCAGCTGACCCCAGTAATGACCCCTGACCTGACCCCCTGCTTATCATTACCTCTCCCAACAAACAACCGAAATATACACGAGAAACTGGTGGTGGATACTACAAAAACATGTGAAACTATTATACAGATTTGGGTACTAATTACAGATTCAGTAATTAACAAGCGGTGATTAGCAATTACTTAGTCGTCTTGTAAGTTTGTTATGGGGAATAAATGCAATTAATAGTTCAAAACGGCTCAAGTGAACTAATAATGTTAAGTTATTATTATTATTATTATTATTATTTGTTGTAGTTGTAGTTGTAGTTGTAGTTGTAGTTGTTGTTGTAGTTGTAGTTGTTGTTGTTGTTCATGGCAAAACAAAATTAAAATAGTATTATGAAGAAATTCAAGATAAAACCAAAAGTAGTAGAAACAACATTAACAAATATGAAAAAAGTTAGAAAGGCCGAGAAATGAGGAGACAACGGAGGGTAAGAAGAAGGAACCAAGAAATAAATATAAAAATATGAAAGAAGAGAGAGAGAGAGAGAGTTAAAAAAATCGATGATGATGAGGAGGAGGAGGAGAAAAAGCAGAAAGAAACATGAAAAATAAAGAAAGGGAAAAAACAAGAGGAAGAAATGGAAGGAAAATGGTTAGGAAGAAGAAAAAGGATGATAATAAAAGAAGAAGAAAAAGAATAGGAGAAGGAGGTTGTTGTGCCAGATGAGGAGGTCAGGTCAGGAGGTCAAGAGATCAGGCCATGGTGGAGATCGTCCCAAAGCCTCGTGCCCAATAAACTAGCCACCGTGCGGGCCAAATCTGAATCACATTAATCTCATTAACTGTGGGCTCTAGGGCGAACTCGTGGGTTTAAGGGAAACTAATGGGTTCTAAGGGAAGGGGTAGTGGATTCTATAGGGTAATGGCTTCTAAGGGGAATTTGTGGGTTCTAAAGGGCAATGGGAACTAGGGGGGAAATGACACTAAGGGAAAAGGGACGATTCCTCACACCTCCATTGGCCAACACCCCTCATAACACCTCTCTGATCCAAAGCATGACACCTGCATTCGTCTTGCAGGTGTTCGCCATCGGTAGACACGACACACAAAAATACAACTCTTTAGCAAACTCATTCATCATTAAAAAAAAAAACTGCATCGTGCGTGTGGGTTTATTTAGGCTGTGAGTTTTTATACCGTAAACCAAGAGGAAAAGATGTTTACGATACTAAGAGTTCTGTATGTTGGACACGCTTGAGTTGTCAGTCAGATATGATTAATGATTGTGGGCGCCTAATCTTGATGGTGAGCTCGTGGGTGTGTTGTGAGTGTGGTATAAGCAAGACGTGTCCCTAAAGTCACACACAAGGCATAATCAAACACACGGTTTTTACTACCCGAGGTTATGTCAAGTTACATGTAATATATATATACAACTCATACACAGAACATACTCAAAACACATCCATTACGCAATCAAAAGATGTCAATTCATAAGTAATATACGCAAAACGCACTAAAAAACACAAGCATTTTGCACTCAAGAGTAAAGAAAGTTGTAAGTTAGAGAAGTCACACACAAAACACACTCAAAACATGCCAGTTCACAGGCATAGAAGAACAATTCCTCCCAAACCACTCTCAAAGCACACGTAACTCACTCAAAATCACACCAAAACCCCACACGTACAAAATAAAAATCCTAACTATAAGATTACAGACAAGGGAGTCGGAGTCACGTGCACAACACATGTATGTCATATAGGTGTCATTTAAAGCACACTGAGCCAAGCAAAACACACACACACACACACACACACACACCTCACATGTCAAATATTCACGTTACACTTAAGAAACACATCTGCCACACGTAAGAAAAGGAATGACACGGGTAAAACGCTCCTGGGTATTTGTTTGCATGTAAGTGTTGGAGTGTGTGTTAGTACTATATGTATAAAAGTCTATATAATGTATAAATCATACATATACACATACATATATATATACAAAGGTAGATTCATTTAGAGCAATTCAATCTCTTTTCTTTGTCAGGAAGTATAGAGATCGCTCGGGTAAACATTGCGTGTGCCTCGCCATTCCAAGTCACAGCCAACTATTTCAGATGATGTGAGGCAGATTGGAGCAATTTTCCAAGAGAGTAAAACAGTTAATAAATGCCTATTAAACTCCATAAATGCTTTAAACTCTCTACTTAATCTTAGGGTCGGAAAGTTACGTCAAGGCCTGAAGAATCCGTCATGTACATTCGAAAACCTGACCGACACTTTTGACCCCATAGTTACCAAACGATCCAATTAGAAACTTACATATTTTAGGTACACAGTAAACACTTAAATAGAACTTTTAAAGCAATTAACACTGACAGGTAACCACAAACATTTGGCTCAGGCACCAGCGACCACTTGACAGGTATCCAGATGAACTTGGTCCAATACTCCGCATCCAACAGGACCAGTACACACACACACACACAGACTCGCCTGTGACATCACCGTCTGGTGTGTGTGTGTGTGTGTGTGTGTGTTGGGTTCTACATTAAAAAAGAAATGCTAGTATTTGGCAGGTGGAACGAAATGTTGTTTTGTGTTGTGTTATAGTAACAGGCGAAAGGAGTTGTTGTTATTCCATTTCTTCTTCATCGTCTTCTCAACTCTTTACTGACCCATCTAATAATATCACAGTTCACCATTACTCAAATCTATTTACGATAACTATTTTTTTCTCTTTCCAATTTAATACCTTTATGTTTGTATTACCTGTATCAGTTTACAGGAGATGTTCACTGAGTGTTTACATTATTGCGATGAATCATAGGAATCACCTGAAGATTAGCACTTCCAGCTAATTACAACTTATAATTAATTAAAAACCTTATTACTACCTAGGGGTCGGGAGGGTTTGGTTAGGTTGTATTAATAAGCTTGGGTGAAGGACTAATCATCAGGTCATCAATTATAGGATAGTTTAGCATTATATTCCTACCTATATTATATATCGAGGACTGCACATAGAGTAGCCCCCTTAAGTATACAGGGACAGATAGTTTACTAAGGCAGGTAACAGGACCACATAGTAATCAGCACGACAAGAGGAGAGAAGCTACGAGAGATTACCTGACTATTTTACCTGATACAATACTCTGATTGCCTGACAGGGTTTCATGTGGGTGGTGAAGTGACGAGGAAGAGGGTGTGGAAGGGAGGTGAGGAAGTTAGGGTGGAAGGAGGAGGAGGGTGAAAAAGTAGGTGGAAGGAGGAGGGGGGTGAGGAAGTGGGTGGAAGGAGGAGGAGGGTGAAGAAATAGGTGGAAGAGGAGAGGGGTGAGGAAGTGGGTGGAAGGAGGTGGAGGGTGAGGAAGTTGGGGGAAGGAGGAGGAGGAGGGCGAGGAAGTTGGGGGTGGAAGGAGGAAGAGGATAAGAAGTGGGTGGAGGAGGGATGCGGTTAATGGTGAAGGTCCAGTCATGCGGAATGAAGACCCAATTGTCTACATGAGATGCATCCCCTGTCTCCACACACATACACACACACACACACACACACACACTGAACACCATAAGTATAATATACCATAACGCTAAAACAACACAATCATATTTAGCATAACAAGCATAACTCTACTATACCACCTAACCTAACCTAACCTAACCTAACCAAACCTAACCTAACCTAACCCACCAGGTAGCGTTAGAATTTGGATGCTTAATCATGAGGTGTCATTAGCGGGGATACTTAACCTCCACGTGATCCCTCTTGTAAAGCCTTGACACTAATGCTGTATGACAATGACTAACACTTATTTGTAACCTCACATTCTTGACTGTAAACCAACACCGCGTCACCATACACACCTCCCTTGTAAACTGATCCACAACAACTGTTAGGTGGTGTAATAGGGCAAATTACCCTCGTACACCATAGCATTTTAAGATTAGATAAATTATAAGAGTTAGTTATGGTACAAGAGTTATATATCTCGCTTGTTTAACGTATGGATAAACTGTTGTTGTTGTTGTTGTTTTACTACTACTAGCCTCCTACTATCATTGATCATTAGTCTACCACTGCTACTACTACTACCACTACTAACCTACTACTGCCATTGATCATTAGTCTACTACTACTACCACTACCACTAGCCTCCTACTATCATTGATCATTAGTCTACCACTGTTACTACTACTACTAACCCACTACTGCCATTGATCATTAGTCTACTACCACTACCACTACTACTAGCCTACTACTATCATTAATCATTAGTCTTTTAACGCCACCACGGCAACAATAACTACTACTATTCCTATTACACTTCTACTACTACTGCTACTACTCCTAACAGCCTACTATTACTACTACAACATATCTTAACACTACAATTACTGTTACTCCGTCTACTGCTCCTGTTAGACTATTACTACTACTACTATTAATACACTTCATCAGACTAATTATTCTCATTTTTCTCTCCCCACAGGTAAGCAGTGTTGCCATATGCTCGTCGCTCCCCCTCACCCCACGCCAGGTCAGGCCAGGTCAGGTCAGGTCATTATATAATTAAGGTGTGATAGCAGCGAGTGTAAGCAAGTAAGTTATTCTAACCTTTGGCACTGTGTAAACTCTCTCTCTCTCTCTCTCTCTCTCTCTCTCTCTCTCTCTCTCTCTCTCTCTCTCTCCTTATTTTTGTATTATAATTTTTACCATTATTAGTTCAGGTATTTTCATTATTATTATTATTATTACTATTATCAAATTTTACAGACACACACACACACACACACAGAGCTGGTATACGCTGTGTGTCCGTTTTTTTTCTTTAAGAGACGAAACAGAAAAAAAAAGCGAAAACTGAAAAAATATTAAAAAAAAACATAAGGAAAATAGAAAGAAAAAGAAGAAAAGAAAACAGAAAAAGGGGGGAGGGAGGGGGGTGATGGGGGAGGGAGGGAGGGAGGGAGATGGGTTGGGGGAAGGCGTTTCTGGTGTGGTTTAGTAACTGTCAACAAACACGTGAAGATCAAACTACTACACACACACACACTCCTAATAAAAGCATCTGACCAACACAAGGCTTGAGCCGTTACCTAAAATATTGGAAGTGACGTCATAATGTAAACAAGAGCTTTGCAGGGGGGAGGTGTTGAGGTCGACCCGGAGTTAGTAAATTTAGTAACGATGAACTCAATCGTTCTCACTGTATCATTTCGTTTACTTACACAATGTCAATCTTGATGTCATTCTCAATAATAGAGAAATGACGAAAGAAACTTACAGTAGATGTTCGTTCACTGAGACAACACCTGAAGTGACATGGCGCTTCATTAATTACGTCATTCAGGTGTTATATTTACCTGATGACTGTGGCACCACCTGGGGCATCACGTCATCCTTAGTGCCCATGCCATATAGGTACACCAGGGCAGGCAGAAGGACAGAAAGGTGTTCTTTTGGGTTGGCGGGGAACAACAGGCGCTGTTAAGTGCTCGTGCGGTGTTTACAGATCCTGGTCACAACAAGTGGTGTAACAAGCGTTGGCCACGTCACAGCCACAGTAACCTTGGACCAGTTCAATTGCCAACAAATATTGTACTTAATTAAGGAAACAAGCAGTTACTACTGTATATACGGTACAAATGAGACCTGACCTTGCAAGGTGTCTCCCAGACCATCTCGCTGATCACTGCAGTCCACACATCAGCTCTTCAACCCTGACTAAGTTCTCTCCACACGGCAACACTGACGAGAGAGAGAGAGAGAGAGAAAGAGTATTAGAAAGATGGAAAGTTAACAACAGGGAGACAGACAAACAGACAGATGAAAGTTACTGATATATTTTCTTAATTGACCAATAATCTTTGTTATATATATAATATATATGAAAGGAATGGAAAACATTCGAGGTCTTCACTTGTACTGGGTAGTACTGATAAAGAGAATAGCAGCTGCACCTACAGTATGTATGTTGACAACAGAATTAAATGTATCTTGGCAGAGACCTTGTCACCACGCTCTCTCTCAACACATTACGACCTATATTGAGACATTGCATGTGTACTGAAGCATCGCCATCAACAATGGGTTCCGGTCAAATGCCGTCGGGAATTAAAAGATGTGGATGAGGTGTTCTCCTCGAGGCGACCCACGAGTGAAGCTGTGACACACGTGGTATTAATAGTGTTCATATGATGACCAACATGTATTGTGGATCTCACCGAAACATTTATTACCTCACAGCTACACTGAAGTCTGTGTTATATTAATTAATAAAATTACTGTATATCATAGGAATAAATCTACAACACTTTACTTAACAAGACAACAAATAATGTAAAGTGAAAAACTGATATTTTTTTTCTATTTGTGGAATAAATCTGAAAAAGACGTATCTAACAAAGTACAAAGTACTGGATTAAACAGCATCAGGTAAGTAACAAAATACAGGTATTATAGAAATTGAAGAATAAAGTCATGACGTTTCATTGAATGAGACAGCTTAAGGACCCTTTCGATCAACCCCTGACAACTGGCGTCGAGTCAAAGCCAAAGATGATGAGAGAGTAACGTTATCACCCTCATATGCATGTGTGTGTGTGTGTGTGTGTGTGTGCCAGCCAGGTGATAAAGACTAGTTAGTGTGTCACCCTTAGGAAGCGACTCGAACAGAAAGCTCAGACCAGCTATGAAGAATGTGTGACCGTCAGTACACACTGCTGCTGCTCCATCTACTGTACACCATGAACAGTCTACCAATCTACCTGTCTCATTTAAAGGGTTACCTGAAGATTCGTCCAGCAAGCTTATTTCACCTGGAGATTAACCTAATGGTAACTTAAGCTACCCCCCCCCCCCCAGGTAGCGTTAGGGTGGTTAATCTTCAGGTTGAATAAGCTGGGGAGGGGGGTGCGAATCTTCTGGTGATCCCATTAAAATAATAAGACCTGACCTATACCGGAATCCAACCACAGTCTGTTTACAACCTAACCTAACCTAACCTTCAAGATAGCTACAACACTCTACAGTGTGGTTATTGCTCACTCTAAATCTGAATTATTCTAGCTATAACTGCTTCAACTTCATACCACATATGACACCCATTATCCCACGTGATGTCCATCAGATACGTCAAGTAGTGAAGCCCAGAGCATCGAAATTAGTTCACCAGCGTCTAAGTGAGACGCTTGAAGGCAGGTATGCTCCAGGTAGTCATGCAAATGTGCCGCGGTGACGTCTTATCGCCTCAGAGCTAATAATAACACACAGAGTCACCGACAGGAGCTTCTTGATAAGTTCAAGGCAGCTATAGATCGTATTAGGTCTAAGGGATCCCTATCATATGCGGTGTCCTGCCTAGAAGGAGAGTTGGCAGTGAATGGTTGTCAAGGGCGGTTGGTGTCAACGACCGTCTTGACAGATATTGCAAGTCAATATCAGTCCCATTCATTGACAACTGGGACAACTTCTACGGCAGAAGGGACCTTTATGCTAGGGATGGGGTGCACCTGTCTCGGGATGGGGTGGCAACCCTGGCTGGGTCTCTAGAGTAGGCAGTTCAAAGGATATCGAAGTCTTTAAACTGCTAGGGGAACATATGGGCACGGAGGTGGGGGAAACTGCAGTGGAAGCGGGTAAACAAAGTAAAAGATTACAGGGAGATAGTGTTAGGAATGATGACAAAACTAAATTAAACATGGAGTTTAAAACTAAACGCGGTAAAGGGAGGACTCAGAACACGACTAACTTAAATGTCTACTACGCGAACAGTAGAAGTATGAGAAACAAAATGGATTTTATGAGGGCCTTGGTATGTACCGGAAAAATCGATATAATAGCATTCACTGAAACATAGATCAACCTAGACTCACGTGAGTTGCCGGTCGAATACCAAATTGCGGGTTACAAATTGTTCCATACCGATAGGCAGACCAGGAAAGGAGGCGGAGTAGCAAACTATGTTAGGGATAATCTGAAATGTGAAATAAAAACTGAGAGGAATACAGAAACAATTTGGATAGAATTAATCGACGGTAGGGAAAAATTTAACATAGGAGTAATATATAGACCTCCCAATCTTGATAGAGTCAATGAGTGACTTATCTGGGATGAAATGCTCAGGGCTTCCATACACAACAAAGTCTGTATAGTAAGCGACTTTAACCTTGGCCAAATAGATTGGACTGACCTTACGGGTAACTCAGAATCAGAGGATTTTCTCGAGACGATCCAGGACTGTTTCCTAAGTCAACATATAACCGAACCCACCAGGGGTAATAATATACTCGATTTAGTTTTGTCAAACAGAGAAAACCTCATTAGCAATGTCGAGGTAGGGAACGAACTTGCAAACAGCGATCACAAAGAAATTCGATTCCAGTTAGATTTTCAGGGCAGACTTAAGGAAAATTCCACTAAAGTACCAGATTTCAGAAGGGCAAACTTTGACAGTTTAAAGAGGCAGCTGAGAGAGGGGGTGTCGCGCTTGGCCGTGAACCTGACAGATGACACCGACCTGATAACGAGATCTGAGATTGCCGAGTTCCACGACAATTTAAATAGTGAGTTACTTAATGCACAAAGGCAGAACATACCATACAAAAAACTCAGATCAAACAACAATGACCCTAAATGGATAAATAATTATTTAAAGAACATCATTGGCCAAAGGAAGGCTATAGGTAGAAGGATAAATCGTGGCGAAATTCACCTCCGGGACTATTATAGGGTATTGGCGAGTAGGGTTAAAACCGAGATAAGGAAAGCAAAGAGGAATAATGAGGTAAGGATAGCAAGGGAGGCAAAGACAAACCCCAAAGGATTCTACCAAATGTATCAAACTAAAACACGAGAAAAGATTGGACCAATACGGTCAGACTCCGGCGAGCTCACTGATAACGACGGAGAAATGAGCAATAATTTGAATAAATATTTTTCAACAGTTTTCACCACAGATAATTTAAACATGATACCCGAGGCACCGACTCTATTCAGAGATAGTGAAGAAAACAAATTAAGCGAGATAGTAGTGACTAGTAACGATGTTAGTAAGCAAATAGACAAACTGAAGCCTAATAAGTCACCTGGTCCCGATGAGATATTTGCCAGAGTATTAAAGGAATGTAAGGAAGAGCTTAGTATGCCCTTAGCAAAGTTGTTTAACATGTCCTTAAAAACAGGTGTAGTACCAGAATCCTGGAGGATAGCGAATGTAATACCGATCTTCAAGAAGGGGATAGATCACTATCCTCTAACTACCGCCCAATCAGTCTAACATCAATAGTAGGCAAATTACTGGAAGCAATCATTTCAAACTCTATTCGAAATCACCTGGAGAAGCACGGATTGATCAATGATTCCCAGCATGGCTTCACAAGCGGACGTTCTTTCCTAACTAATCTATTAACATTCTTTTCATCAGTTTTCGAATCAGTGGACGAGGGGCACAATTATGATGTGGTATATCTCGACTTTAGCAAAGCCTTCGACAGAGTCCCCCACGAAAGACTAATTAGAAAGGTAGAAGCTCATGGCATCAAAGGTGACATCCTTAAATGGATTAGGGCGTGGTTACAGGACAGGAAACAGCGAGTGAGCATTAACGGCACTAAGTCCCATTGGAGCAACGTCACAAGTGGAGTTCCCCAAGGCTCAGTACTTGGACCATTATTGTTTATTATATACATAAACGACATAGATATCGGCATAGACAGCAACATAAGTAAATTTGCTGATGATACTAAAATAGGACGTGTTATCAAATCTGACGAGGACTCGGCAAAACTACAGGAGGATCTAAACAAATTTTTCGAATGGTCTGAAAAATGGCAGATGAAATTCAACGTTGACAAATGTAAAGTACTCAGTATAGGAGATGTAAACAGGGAAACCAGATACTAGATGAACAACGATGCCATAGAGAAATCCGACTGCGAGAGAGATTTAGGAGTAATGATAAGTAGGAACCTTAAGCCAAGTAAACAATGTGTTTTTGCTCGTAACAAGGCTAATAAAGTACTTGGGTTCATACAAAGGAGTGTTAGTTACAAGACTAGCGAGGTCATCCTAAAATTGTATCTTGCGCTTGTGAGACCACACATGGATTACACAGTTCAGTTCTGGTCACCGTATTACAGAATGGATATAGAATCCTTGGAAAGAATTCAGAGGAGAATGACAAGACTAATCCCGGGCATTAGGAACCTTGAGTATAGAGACAGGTTAAAGCATCTTAATTTGCACTCCCTCGAGAGACGCAGAGCGAGGGGCGACCTGATAGAGGTGTATAAATGGAAGTCAAGGCTAAACAAAGGGGACATTACAAAGGTATGCAAACTATCCAACCAGGAGCGAACTCGTAACAATGGTTTTAAATTAGACAAATTTAGATTTAGGCGTGAAATAGGTAAACACTGGTTTGGAAACAGAGTAGTGGATGAATGGAACAAGTTACCAAATATCATCATTAACTCGAATACGCTGAATAGCTTCAAACATAGGTTGGATGCTTAAAGGGGCAACAGGTGTTGGGTGTAAAGGGGACTGCCCTGTATGGGCCAATAGGCCCGCTGCAGTTTCCTCCATTCTTACGTTCTTATGTGCACACTAAGGCAAGGATATGTTTATCATTCTCCTCACTCATTCCTTGCCTCCCCTGCCCTCTCAGCTATGATGAAAGAGAGAGAGAGAGAGAGAGAGAGAGAGAGAGAGAGAGAGAGAGAGAGAGAGAGAGAGAGACGATTACAGTAATAAGTCTTCCCAACAGTAGGTCTCTCAGCAACTCTCCGCCCTATCCCTATTGTTCCTCCGCCTCCTCCTACTTCTGCACTACACACCCTTCCTCCGCCCTCCCCTATTCACAATTGTACTTCTATTCACCCTTAATCTCCCTCTTCTCCCTTCTTCTATAGTCTATACAATGGCACTACTTCACTCTGTCTCCGTTTGCCCTATACTCCCTTATACTGTATTTTATATAACCGATGCAGTGGCTTAGTGGCTACAGTATTTACCTACTCTACTGAGGGTAGTTGGTTCGTATCCGGGGGACCCCTAAATCCACCCAGCTGTGAAAAGGTACCTAGCTTTATGCAGCTCTCTCGGGTATCGAAGGCTCAGTATTCAGTGCGGTATATCTGTCAGGTACCTAATGGGCCGTATGTACTCAGTGTCACCCCACTTGTCCACCACTGTGCCTCACTTCTTATTTTTCCTCTTAATTCTCACTGTTCCCACCAGGGCCGTCCCTAGGAGGGTGCGGGGCCCGGGGCAACTCAGCCACTGCGGGGCCCCAGAAAATATATATATGGAGTCAGATTTTGCGGTCAGCGGAACCCACCCCCACCAACCCCCATGGGACTGTCGCTATGGATGGTAAGGTCACGGTTAAGATGGTGGCGTAAGCCGTCAGGTCAGATTAACCAGTCAACAGGTAATGTGTCCGAGGTCACTGGGTTTAGTGCTGGGCCCCGCGGGGCCCCGGGCGGTCGCCCCTATTCGCCCCCCCCCCCTCCCCCGAAAGGACGGGCCTGGTTCCCACCCTCACTAGGATATAATTTTACCCTTCTTCTTTCTCCCCTTCCATTTCTCTCTGGTTAGACTCATCCTCCAACTAAAAATCCTCCCATCCTTCACGTGATCCTTCCCCCACACCCCGTCCAGCCCCCTCCCACACCAACTCGCACTCCTACCCCCTCAGCTCCCACTCCTACACCCCCAGTCCTCGCTCCTACACCCCCAGCTTCCACTTTTACACCCCCAGCCCCTCCTCCTCCTACCGCCATAAGAGGAGGAGACGATAGTGGGTGGTCCTGTCATCCTAGCTTATTTATAATCTGATTCAACATGGGAAATCGATCGCCTCCTTTATGAGTGGTTGATGATGCATTAAAGGTACACAGGCAGCCGGCCTACTGCAGGGTAATGGCGTCTTGGTCATACTGAAGTTCGTGGGCGACTCAATGTTGATTCGTGTTAATACTGAGGACTGAGATGACTCTTAAGGACTGGCCATACTAAGGAGGGAAGGGTTACTCAAGACTGGATGACTCTTACTGTTGATTCGTGTTTATATTAAGGAACTGGATGACTCTTACTGTTGAATCGTGTTTATATTAAGGAACTGGATGATTCTTACTGTTGATTCGTGTTTATATTAAGGAGCTGGATGACTCTTACTGTTGATTCGTGTTTATATTAAGGAACTGGATGATTCTTACTGTTGATTCGTGTTTATATTAAGGAACTGGATGACTCTTACTGTTGATTCGTGTTTATATTAAGGAACTGGATGACTCTTACTGTTGATTCGTGTTTATATTAAGGAACTGGATGACTCTTACTGTTGATTCGTGTTTATATTAAGGAACTGGATGACTACAGTGATTCGTGCTATTGAGGACTTGTTGATTTATGTTTGAAATGTGAAATAAATGACTCTCAATATTGATTCGTGTTGATGATGATTTGTACGACTTGTGGTGATAAGTCATTGTTATATTAAGAGATGACTCGAATGGTGAATCATATATCTAAGGCAAAGAAAGGATGTGGTGCTGGGGTGTGGCGTGAGGGTGTGGTGGTGCTGAAGTGTGGCCCGGGTGTGAGTGTTTGGTCAAGTTAAGGCAAGGCTCCTAATCCCTCTTGGCTGTTAGTCACGCTCAGTCACCATCACCCACACACCACCACCATCACTCTCACATCACCCCCACCCTCACACCACCACCACGCTCACACCACCCCTCTCACACAACCACCACTCTCACACCACCACCACCACCCTCACACCATCGCCACTCTCCACCACCACCACACTGTGTTGACGCCTCGATAATATATACCCAATCCACGTGATCTCTGAGTAAAGTGATGATAACAAGGAAGAGGAGGGGGAAGAGGTGAAAGAGGAGTAAGAGGGGAAGGAAGAGAAGGAAGGAAGGAAGAGAATGGGGGGGGGGGAGAAAGGGGGAAGAAGAGGTGGGAAATGAATGAAGATGAATGGGAAGTTGATGGCAGCAGCAGCAGGGCACCTATCTGATGAACCGTGATGCTGGACCCCCAACAGTGTGGCCAGGTAGAGCTAGCAACACCTACCTGAAGGAGTTCTCGCCTGGCCACCTGTAGCTGGTAGCCTCGTTAAGGAGCTCCCTGCTGATTTGTTGTACTATTTTTTTTGTGTTCTCTTGTTCTTAGGTCAATAAACTGTTACATACATTACATTACATTACATACATACAAACATACAATACATACATACATACATATATACATACATACATGCATACATACACACAACCAAACTGCCCAGTAAATCTACATTAACTATATATCAACAACTAAGCTTCACCATAAATTACAATCCCTCACAATAACCCCGACAGTGCATAAACAATATAATGGCCGGTCTCGTCTTCTTCACTACAGAGGACAGACGTAATACAGATGTTAAACTATAGACAGGAGTGGGGTGGTAAGTACTGTCCTAACACCCAAGTAATATAATCGATCCACAGCACCTATATGATGGGTTAACCACAGATGTTGTTACCAAGCCTTAAGTACACAGTGACCCCTTCAAGATACATGTTATTATCACCCGCAAGATCTGGTAATACTTCGATAACTAGTAAAGATGATAGATAGCAATGGATGTATAAAAAGTTAGTTGGTTGTTTGAGTGTTACATTATTTATACAGTGAATTAATGATAGTGGTGAGTAACGCTATACTCACTCACTTACTTAACCCTCCCCAGGCCCTTACTCTCTCAAGTCATTCATCAATCATTCTCATTATTCATCTTCACTATTAATCACTGTTTCTTTCATTAATTTTCTATGTTATATTTCTTTTACTTATTCTTCCCTCACTGCCAAACCCATCACTGTTGGGTGTTAAGAGTACCGAGTTAGTTATATACATTCCAAGGTACAGTATATGTTTCTCACAGCTCCCAGGTCGACCGTCAGGGAGCGCGTTTGTTTACCCTCTTAGCGTAGTTCAAAAATCGTCAACACTTGAAGCCACGGTCGTCACACTCCTTCTATCTACCTGTCAAAAACGCTCCTACTTACGTCACACTTATACCCATGTCTGCCACTCTCTTGCCTTAATGCGTCGGCGTCAATGACCCAGCTGTTGCGACGAGGTGCCAGGGGGGGATAATACACAAACAAACAAACACTTCCTGACGTATGAACCTTCAGCTCACACACTCCTAGCGTCCATCTTTCTCCTACAGAGTCACAACAACAACACCTGGTCAAGATTTTACCCGCTAAAAACACGAAAAAAATAGAAAACATCAAAAAATCAAGATATAAATATTAATGTTTTCTCTTGCTATGGAACCAGCCTGAGTAAGCATTGAGCTTTGTAGACATATTGCATAAATGGAATGTTTACATGAAGCTTGCATGGTGTAGTGTAAATCTATCAGTCTTTTAGAAAATTACGAATTTATTGTATGTAGACAGTAGTAGTATCGTCTTTCCTTACGTAAACTCTTATGTAAAATTTTTAAATTTATATTCATGTATTCAAGTTGTCAATTACGAAGGATTTATTCATTTTGTTCTCACTGATTTGCAACAAGATACATGATATGGTTTCATTAATCTCAGGTAAAAAGTCATATATTTACTTACTGTTGCTTAATATAGTTATGACAGTAGCTTAGAAAACTTATCTAAACAACTTTTGGTATTTCTTCTCTAACACAAATACAGGATTATCGAAATAGAATGTCCAGATTTTTAATATATAACCATCTAAAATCTGGCCATTCCTTTTCCACGACCTTATAGACGAATACCTGCATATCAAAATTATACTCAGATGTACAAGTAAAATACCGACCATAACACACCAAGAGTCTACAGCCACACACTCTGAGACACATCTGTTGTCTATCGGAATATAGTATTGGAGCAGGACACCAAATCCTCCTTAAATATGTGCATTGTAGTAGCCACGTGAGTACCTCTAACTGTCGAGTTTTAGAGCATTATTACGACACTAAAACTCCCTGGGAGGTGAAGACAGCCACGACGAGTAGGAGCAGCGGCTCGATCAGGGTCTGGTGGGAAGTTGAGGGTGCCACAGGTGCCTCCTACACATCACAGGAGGGTGCCACAGGTGCCTCCTACACATCACAGGAGGGTGCCACAGGTGCCTCTCTCACATCACAGGAGGGTGCCACAGGTGCCTCCTACACATCACAGGAGGGTGCCACAGGTGCCTCTTTCACATCACAGGAGGGTACCACAGGTGCCTCCTACACATCACAGGAGGGTGCCACAGGTGCCTCTCTCGCATCACAGGAGGGTGCCACAGGTGCCTCCTACACATCACAGGAGGGTACCACAGGTGCCTCCTACACATCACAGGAGAGTACCACAGGTGCCTCCTACACATCACAGGAAGGTGCCACAGGTGCCTCTCTCGCATCACAGGAGGGTGCCACAGGTGCCTCCTACACATCACAGGAGGGTACCACAGGTGCCTCCTACACATCACAGGAGGGTGCCACAGGTGCCTCTCTCACATCACAGGAGGGTGCCACAGGTGCCTCTCTCACATCACAGGAGGGTACCACAGGTGCCTCCTACACATCACAGGAGGGTGCCACAGGTGCCTCTCTCACATCACAGGAGGGTGCCACAGGTGCCTCTCTCACATCACAGGAGGGCACCACAGGTGCCTCCTACACATCACAGGAGGGTACCACAGGTGCCTCCTACACATCACAGGAGGGTGCCACAGGTGCCTCTCTCACATCACAGGAGGGTGCCACAGGTGCCTCCTACACATCACAGGAGGGTGCCACAGGTGCCTCTCTCACATCACAGGAGGGTACCACAGGTGCCTCCTACACATCACAGGAGGGTGCCACAAGTGCCTCTCTCGCATCAC
Source organism: Homarus gammarus (assembly GCA_958450375.1). Lineage (NCBI taxonomy): Eukaryota > Metazoa > Arthropoda > Malacostraca > Decapoda > Nephropidae > Homarus > Homarus gammarus. The sequence continues at coordinate 200,447 of CAUDMG010003013.1, forward strand.
AGGAGGGTGCCACAGGTGCCTCCTACACATCACAGCAGGGTACCACAGGTGCCTCCTACACATCACAGGAGGGTGCCACAGGTGCCTCTCTCGCATCACAGGAGGGTGCCACAGGTGCCTCCTACACATCACAGGAGGGTGCCACAGGTGCTTCTCTTACATCACAGGAGGGTGCCACAGGTGCCTCTCTCACATCACAGGAGGGTGCCACAGGTGCCTCTCTCGCACCACAGAAGGGTACCACAGGTGCCTCTCTCACATCACAGGAGGGTGCCACAGGTGTCTCTCTCACATCACAGGAGGGTGCCACAGGTGCCTGCCGTACTCTGAACACTTCACATAGTAGTCAAATTCTCCTTCCCGGTTGGTAAGGATAAAATGTGTTATTTCTGCCAACTTGTGCTCCACCAAGAACTCGGGCTACGTGTTGTGGATCGTCCAACTCTTCCTCAACTATCTGGCCCTGAAACTCATTAGTGCCACACCTGAGACATGTCATAAAGAATAACTTCATTCTGCACCAATTGTCTTATTTTTCGTGTCTAATACTGTAAACTTCCCTATCATAATATATACAAGGTCACTGAAAAATAATACTAATATATTTATTGGTTATATATTGGAATCGAAAAATAATTACCCAGAATTTATTTGGTTATATAATAAAGTCTGGGCATATTGTTCTTCGATGACCTCACCAAAGAGTTATTTTTCTTCGTAAATCTCACCATTACGCCGCTGGCATCGTTCAGTGAGCACCAACCCGCCGTGAGAACAAACATGAACAGCTAGAGTAAAACAAGAGTGGTGAGCCAGGGCACCAAGATGGATAGATCACCCCTACGACCTGCACCTTGAACACCGCCCCTGAGACACTCACCAAGATTTACTGGCATCTGGCAGGTAATTAACCGAGTACCTGGCCAGGTGTGTACAGATGACAACACAACATGGGTGCTATCTTACCTCACCTGCCCACCAGATGGTACAGGTGTGGGGGGGGGGGGGGAGTGTACTTTCACGCGACGCATTGTACCTGTCACACTCCTCTCTCTCTCTCTCACACACACACACACACACACACACCTAACCATCAAGAATTAGCCAACCACACGCATACGTCTTTCCTATTTCACATTTATCGCTGGTTAGAAATTTTAGCTCGACTTGCATCATCATAAAGTGTCCACATACAGGGCGTCGCAAATAGTATGTTACCAACGAGGGTTTCCAATTGGCACCCGTAGCAGTTTGTGTACTCTTGCATAACGGTAAATATCACTCACTGACACCCTGTAGTTAAAATGTACCTGCGAAGATCTCAGAGGTAGTGAGTAGTTAAGAGGTTTCTGGGACACCCTGTATAAGGAGGAAGGAAGGTGGGGTCCTACCTTAACACTCACCTGTTTTTACCTGGCGACCTTCACTGATGTATATGAGACCTTCAAGGCTGATGCTGTATGTGTGTCTGAGCCTTGCTGACTGGTCAAATGGACCCCATCCTCAATAGGCCCCAGCTAAACCTAACCTAACCATTAGTATTGGGTCCAATCTCAATGACTCTTAGTCCTAGTGGGCCCTAACTCTAATGGGTCCTTATCATAAAAGGTAAGTTAAGTTAGGTAAAGTCGGGGCCTATTAGGTCAGGGGCCGATCTGAACTATAACTCGGGGCTCCCTTAAGGTGCCAGCACGGGCAGTCAACAGCGTTTTTATTTCCCTTTAATACCAGGCAGCCGTTCGCCAGCTTCCTGCCAGCACTGGTGCTATCTTATGCTCCACATTTCACAGTCTTACATAATTGATGAATATAATTGAATATGTTTTTATTTCAGTGCAGACAAAAACTCGAATTTTATTTTCCTACCTATCTGTCTATCTGTATATAAGAAATGCCCAAATCTTCTAGAAATTTATGTTAAATCCAAGATATTCAATAATTATCAACAAAATCACGTTAACAAACTATAAACAAAACAAGTCCCACGTTAACGAAGCGATATACAAAATCATGTACCCAAAAGGTGACTCACAGATACACAAAACGACTCCCAGATTGACGTGATAATTCCCAGCACGACTCTAAAAAATAGAGAACGATCCTAAATAGAATGAACGACTTCCCGAAATGTGTGTCACTGGGTGTGTGTGTTTTGTGACGACCCACTCAACGACCTTGCCAGCTATGAGGACGTGCAACACGGTCGAGCGTCACAACACACTGCTGGGTGTGGGATGACCTTGTTGCATTCGCCGACCTTTGTGGCTGACACGATGTAGCGACGCTGTCTCTATCCATATTTCTTGCCACATAAATAATTTTCATTCTCCTGCGTCTTCATCATCCCTGCGTAGGAGTTAAACAACTAATACCACCATCAGTGTCCCTGTGAACTGTGGCTGTAACTTTATAAGGGGTAAAAAAGTGAAGCGACACATATACCAGTCAAAAATGTCAAGAATTGGGAGCAGCTGGCGAGGATGTTGTAGGACTGTGTCAAGGGTCGGGAGTGTGCGGCGCCATCACTGGGTCGCGCGTGTTGGCGGAGGACTTGGTCTGTCCTACTGCTGCTCCTGCTGCTGCTGCTTCTACTGCTCCTGCTGCTGCTTCTACTGCTTCTCCTGTTGCTCCTGTTGCTCCTCCCGCTGCTTCTACTGCTGCTGCTTCTACTGCTCCTCCTGCTGCTGCTATTACTGCTCCTCCTGCTGTTTCTACTGCTCCTTCTACTGCTGCTCCTCCTGCTGCTCCTCCTGCTGCTTCTACTGCTGCTGCTGCTTTTACTGCTCCTTCTACTGCTCCTCCTGCTGCTTCTACTGCTCCTTCTACTGCTCCTCCTCCTGCTGCTGCTTTTACTGCTCCTTCTACTGCTCCTCCTGCTGCTCCTCCCGCTGCTTCTATTGTTCCTTCTGCTGCTCCTCCTGCTGCTGCTTTTACTGTTCCTTCTACTGCTCCTCCTTCTGCTTCTATTGTTCCTTTGCTGCTCCTGCTGCTGCTCCTCCTGCTGCTGCTCCTACTGTTCTTGGTACTTCTACTGCTCCTGCTGTTGCTTTTACTGCTTATCCTACTGTTCTTACTGCTTCTCCTGTCGCTGCCCCGCCTTCTACCGCTCCTGCTGCAGCCTCTTAATGTTCACGAGGCAGTCAGGCGGCTGGGCAACACCTGCGCCTCTTAACCGATCCACGGCGGGGTATTGGAGCCAGGGGAGGGGAAAGGGAGGGTAGAGTGAAGGGGAGGGGAGGGGGAAGGTGAGGGGAAGGGGAAGAAGAGGGGAGGGGGAGGTGATGGGAAGGGGGAGGTGAGGGGAAGGGGAAGATGAGGGGAGGGGGAGGTGAGGGGAAGGGGAAGATGAGGGGAGGGGTAGGTGAGGGGAAGGTGAGGGGAGGGGAAGGGGAAGATGAGGGGAGGGGGGAAGGTGATGGGAGGGTGAGGGGAAGGGAAGGAGAGGGGAAGGAGAGGGGAAGGAGCGGGGAAGGGAGGGGAGGGGTAAGGGGGAACAGAAGAGGAAGGGAAGGGAGGGGTAAGGGGGAACTGGGGAGGGGTAAAGGGGAAGAGGAGAGGGAAGAGGGAAGGAGAGGGAAAGGGGTAAGGATTTCCAACCTGTGCCACCAATGGGACAAATTTGAAGCCTTTTAAATCTTAGTCGAATACATTTTTCATCCTGCATATATATCAAAATATTTCTCTAAATTGGTTAAAAAAGAACAAGAACAACACTGTTATTTGTTTGTTATTTATTTGTAATACACACTATGTCATGCTAATAACCCCCCCCTCCCCCACACACACACACGCAGACGCACATACACACACACACACACACACGCACACACGCACACACACACACACACAGTTTACCCCGTTAACTTAAGCTAATTAGGACAAACAACTGCCCGGATTCTAGTACAGTAAAAAGCTTCCGGTGTCATGAGTGGTCGGTGATGACAGCTGCCACCACGAGACACCACCGCCCAGAGTAACCTAACACAACTGTCTCTCACTCCACCCCACCACCACTGTCTCTCACTCCATCCCACCACCACTGTCTCTCACTCCATCCCACCACCAGCATCTCTCACTCCACCCCACTAGGGAGATAATGTAACCCAGCACGAGAGAGAGAGAGAGAGAGAGAGAGAGAGAGAGAGAGAGAGAGAGAGAGAGAGAGAGAGAGAGAGAGCACTTACCATTAACACTACTCACATCTTAACTGAGATATTATCACTATCATCATTTATGGCCTCTTCATTATGAGATATTCAGAGCCAAGAGGATATTATTCTTTTACACCATAACAGTACTCGTTCCTTCCTACCCTCAACTCCTCCCCTCTGATCCCTATACACCGTGACGTGATGTGAACAAACCCAAGTGATTAGACGCTCTTAACGATGTATTAGTTAGTCTCTTGTGTTTAGGGAAAAGTTATAACAGGAAAATGAAGAGTGATTATTATAGCCCTTCATCCCAGGCACTAACGAGAGGTGATTCACGTTAATGGTGCCTTGGTAGTTTATAAGCCAATTGTGGGTTATTATGGTAGGTGGTGGTTGTAAGGGGGATGGTGGTAGTTGGGTGGAAAAGAGTGATGGTGGTGGTAGGGGACAGAAAGACGGGTGATTTTTTTTGTGTGTGTGTGTGTGTGTGTTAAGAGTCACGAGAAATAAATGTTATACAGACTTAATAAGACGTGACGTGTGTGTGTGTGTGTGTGTGTGTGTGTTTTCATGGTCCATAATTAATTTCCTGAAAGAAATTATAGAAGAGGAATATACACGAACCTCCTTCTATCCACCCACGCTCATCCACCTCTCCACCCACGTTCATCCTCCCCTCCACCCACGCTCATCCACCCATCCACCCACGCTCATCCACCCATGCTCATCCACCCCTACACCCACATCTCCACTGACGGCCATCCACCTGCGTCCCTTTACCAATGCCCACCCATCCCTCCACCACCTTTCAATCCCCTCACCCACCTGCGCCCCTCCACCTTCCCTCCTTCCGCGACCCTCCATCCATACCCGCTAATGTGAGCTATTTATTTGGGCATCAGTGGGCAGCGGCCGTCAGGGGAGGCTCCACCAGCTGACCGATTACCAATTGATCGGTTAAGTTTGTCAGCCAATCAGATGTCAGCTGGAGAGTCGAGAGTGTCAGCCGCAGTGTCAGCGGGTAAGAGAGTTTTCAGCAACCATGTGAAAAGAATGACTCAAATAAAAGCTCAGTTTTTTATTGTATGTGTGTGTGTGTGTGTGTGTGTGTGTGTGTGTGTGTGTGACGTCATTAAACACCTAATGGTTTACTGACCAATCAAAAGGCAGTGGGAAGCGTGACGTCGGTAGACACTTGATGTTTAACTGACCAATCAAGAGGCAGTGGGAAGCGTGACGTCAGGTAGACACTTGATGTTTAACTGACCAATCAAGAGGCAGTGGGATTTGTGGCATCAGTCACCCGTAGAAGAAATGAGTCAAGTGACCAGCCAATCATCAGTGAGCATATGTGACGTCACTGATGACTCGTGGAGCAGTCAAGCGCCTCTGTGACCTCTAGGTGACGCTTCCTCTTCCTGTGACCCCGAGTGTTTGTTTACTCGTGACTCACAGCTGACGCGCGCACACACACACACACACACACACACACGCACACACACACACACACAGGGATAGCATTTATCATAGTTCCGGGCCGCCTACCTCCACACACCACCATTATCACTACCACCATCACCACCACCACCATCACCACCACCACTACCGCCATCACCACCACCACTACCGCCATCACCACCACCACATCCACCATCACCATCACCACCAATTTTAATATTACCACATCATCCATCATTACCATCACGCCCATCAGCAGCATTAACATCACTACCATCACCACTACCACCATCAACACCATAACCATCATCACCACCACTACTAAGGAACGGTACAGTGACGTCATCCACTGATGTCACCACTCCCACTTAGCGAGACCAACTAGGTGAAGGAGGTGAGGGAAGGAACCTTGGGGAAGGACAAGAGGATGGAAGGAATGGAGGCAAGTAGATGAAAGGGGAGGGAGAAGACGTGGAAGGGGGAGCCAAAAACGGAACAGAAGGGAGAGGAGAGAATGTGATGGATGAGACACGCGAGATAAAGAGAAGGAGAAAGACGGAATGTGGAGGGTGGGAGGTAGAAGGAAGAAACTATGGAGGAGGAAGAGGGAAGAAAGGGAGGGATAAAGAAGTAGCGAAGAGACACTTGTAGAATTTGCGACTAACACCTGAACTGAAACCCACCAGAGGTCACTGGCGGCCACCAGAGGCCACCAGAGGTCACTGGCGGCCACCAGAGGTCACTGGCGGCCACCAGAGGTCACTGGCGGTCACCAGATGTCACTAGCAGCCACCAGAGGTCACTGGCGGTCACCAGAGGTCACTAGCGGTCACCAGAGGTCACTAGCGGTCACCAGAGGTCACTAGCAGCCACCAGAGGTCACTGGCGGTCACCACAGATCATTGCCGCACTCCACTTTCATTGGCACCATTATAAGTCACTGCCGAGCACTACAGGTCACTGCCGCCCACCATAGGTCACTGCCGCCCATCACAAGTCACTATCGCTTATCAAATGTCACCACCGCCCACCAAAGGTCACTACTGCCTGGTTCCTGCCACCCACCACAGGTCATCGCCGCCCACACTGGCTGGTGCAGGTCGCGGTGCTCCCGGACACTAACAGCTGCGTCCCTTGACCTTCCCCACAACCACCCCCTTACGCCTACACGCCCACACCTATACCAGTTATTTACGCCTAAGCGCCCACACCTACATCATCCATTTACACCCACATCTACACCATCTACTTACGCACATAGATATATACCCCAGGATCTATGTAAGTACGCACACGCATCCAACACTCATCTATTTTACTTACACCAATATACTCTTACATAAATGACGACATGTAAGACTCAGTCCATCTGGTAAGTTCAGTCGCCCACCTGTGTGTGTCTCACTCACTAATAAACGCACACAGGATTGTTGCCACACACGTGTACATGTAGAGTAATGCCATAGTGTATTAGTGTATACTGTGCCCCGGGTAGTTGCTTGTATACTATCATTATTTTGTCGTATTTGTAGGTGTATACTTGTACCTGTAATTATACCTGTGATTGTACCTGTAATTATACCTGTGATTGTACCTGTAATTATACCTGTAATTATACCTGTGATTGTACCTGTAATTATACCTGTGATTGTACCTGTAATTATACCTGTGATTGTACCTGAAATTATACCTGTGATTGTACCTGTAATTATACCTGTAATTATACCTGTGATTGTACCTGTAATTATACCTGTGATTGTACCTGTAATTATACCTGTGATTGTACCTGTAATTATACCTGTAATTATACCTGTGATTGTACCTGTAATTATACCTGTAATTATACCTGTAGTTTAGTTTCTCGATTAATAAAGAATACACAAGTTATGATTTATTTACCTATAATGAGAGTAAATATTTTATGTATATTATAATCATATTTTAATCTTTATTTTAGTATTTTAATTTTGTCCTTTTGCCTGTACCGTCACCTAGCACTACACATTCATTATCCTCAGTAATGATTTGTTTATACTGTAATCACTTTGTAACCTATATATCTGTACCTGTATCTGTATTGTTATCCATTAATCACTGTAATATATAATAGATAATGTTACGTTTTTATTACAAACTGATCATCATTTACTTCCTGTAACCTGAACTCTGTAATACTCTTTATCTGTAATATTTTTCTTGAAACATTAAACAGTAAACACACACACACACACACACACACACATATCCTGTAAGTCAGTCGGCCAGCCATGTGTGCCCCCCCTCCCCCCCCTCATGACGTACATAGGCACGTGTCTCTGTTGTGGTAGAAGATTATTTTTGTTGTGTTTTTATTTCGTCTTCGTCATTTTTTTTTCTGGGTTGCAACTGTGGGTGGGTAGGGGTGGGTGGGCGGGAGTCGGTGGGCGGGTGGGTGGGGGTTTGGGGTGTAGGAGAGGGTTATAGGAGTGTTATATGAGGTGGGTCCTGAAGGTAGTGGAGTTTTGAGTGGTGAGGGGGTGGGAGGTGAGGTGAGGGGTGGTGGGAGGTGAGGGAGAGGGGGGGTGGGTGGGTGGTGAGGAGAGGGGGGGTGGGAGGTGAGGGTGGGTGGGAGGTGAGGGAGATGGGGGGGTGGGTGGGTGGTGAGGAGAGGGGGGGTGGGTGGGTGGTGAGGAGAGGGGTGGTGGGAGGTGAGGGTGGGTGGGAGGTGAGGGAGATGGGGGGGTGGGTGGGAGGTGAGGGCCAATTACTCGTGTTAGTGCCCAAGGCTCCTCCTCCTCCTCCTTTTAAACCTCTGATTCACGTGCTATCTTTAACTCCTGTCTCTTTCTCCTGTTAATGGTCTGTCATTTTAATATTTTTGTGTCTGTCCGTCTGTCTGTAATTGTTTTTATCAGTCAATATTTATTTCCAATTTATGTCTCTCTCTCTCTCTCTCTCTCTCTCTCTCTCTCTCTCTCTCTCAATCTCACACATATAATCGCTTCTGACCGCACGCCGCCTCGGTAATGTGACGGAGGCGGAAAAACAAAGTCGTTTAGGTAAGTAAAAAGCCTCGGTGTTTTTTTTTTTCCATTTATCAGTTTCACCAAAATAAATGGTCCGTTTTTTTTTTCTCGGGGATATTTGTCTGTTTTAAAAGCTAATATATTTGTTCTGAAATTTTGGGCCGCCTGAAAATTAGACACCCTAGCTTATTTCACCTGAAGATTAACCAACCTAACGCTAACCTAACCTAGATTACTGTAACCTAACCAAAACTACCTTAACCTAACCAAATCCCCAGGTAGCGCTAAGGTGGTTAATCTTCAGGTGATCCGAATATATTAAATATTATCATGGAAACGAAGGCCCCTGAAGGATGCTTAGTAACCCTGGTAATTATTGAACTGAAAATAATATAAATAATACTTAATTATACTTAATTTTTACTATAATTACTTAATCACAATACAATTATACTTATATACAAGTATTATGGTCTAGTATTTATGGTCATACAAAGTAATATTTTCCCCTCGGTCGAAGTAGCTCTTGGCTCCCTTACAGTGTCGCCGGAACATTTATCTCACTGTGTTAGCCAAAGCGTGCAGAGGGGGAAGGAGGTAAACTAATGTAGTGAAGGAGAGAGTTATTCTTCCTATTATGTCTCGATGTTCTTTTTTTTTTAAGGACATTTATACTTTTTGATATAAATGATTGGACGAGTCTTTGGTATTAGTCTATAATAAATTACGTGCCTTAACTACCTAATGCAGGATGATTCACTATAAATCAGTTTTTTTTTTACATCATGAAATCGAAGAAAAGTGAATATTATTTTTTTTTTTTTATGTTTAATGATTTCTTCCAGCTTCAGGTAACGGACGCGGCGCCGCTCACAGACATCCAAAGTTATATTGTTTTCACCTCACTATGACGTCGTGTTGGAACAGCTGATGTAAAAAAAAATAGTCTTGTAATTTGGGGAGATTGGTTTGGTTAGTTTAGTTTAGGTTAGGTTAGGTTAGTTCCTTAGTGTGCAGTAGTATCTTATATCTCAGGGAATCTTAGCAGTTGCCAGAGTTTCCGAGAGGGGGCGTCGATAATTACAATAAATACTAGTTGAGGCCAATTTCATATCAGTTTTCCCTTCTTTCTATACAATTCTCTTATCATGAATGCAAATGCTTCACCGTAAATGAAGCACCGTTTACGAAATTTCAGTTTATTCAACAAATCTTCTTTAAAAAAATTATGAAAAAAAAATGTCCATCAACAATTTGCATTATCAAGAAAAAAAAGTTCCTTCACACTTTTGTCAGAGACGGTACCAAGCCTGAATGGGATACTACATACAACGCCATCTATGGGCAGACGAACAGTTCAGAGACTCGTCCCAGCAATTTGGAGGTGGAAGAATAGAAGGGGAGGTGGAAGAGGGAAAAGGAGACGAGGGAGAAGGGGAGGAGAAAAAGGAAGAGGGGAGAAGAAAAAGGAAGAAGGGGAGGAGAAAAAGGAAGAAGGGGAGGAGGAAAGGGGGGAGAAGGGAAAGAGGTAGAGGGGGAGAAGGAAGAGGGGGAAGGGGAGGGGGAGAAAGAAGAGGAGGAAGAGGGTGAGTGGAGGGAGGAAGTAGGGGAGGGGGCGATGGAGGAAGAAGAAGAGGAAGAAGAAGAAGGGAAGGAGAATAAAAGGAAACGAGGCGAAACCAAACACTGCCTCCCCTACCCTTCCCTTCCCTCCCCTTGTTAGACACAGTGATGTATTACCCAGAGTGATGGTCCTAGGTTGTCCATAATTCCGTGACGTGAGATCAACAGGATAGTGCCCCCTCCCCACCCCTCCACCCTTGGCTATTCGTGTGGTATGCTGCACTCATTCACACGTACTGTACTTCATTGCCACTATACATAGGAACCGCGAGATAGTTCCTGAAATATGATGTAAAAATATTGGGGAGTCACAGGGAGTCAAGTCTATTTATTGTCTATATATTTATGCTAAGAAAAAATACACTTTCTTGCACTCAGTTGTAATACGATCAAAACCCTGTGTAATTTTTTTGTAACTGACGTGATGAAGTTCTCAAGAAATAAGTATAAGAAATTAATTACTTTCAAATGAGTGGAAGTAAAACACATTTTTTCTAAAGATAAACACTAAGATAATACGTACAAGTTAACTGACACTAATCCATCACTAAAACGTTAAAAGATCACATCAAGATTATAGACGCCTTGGGTAGTATCGGGGTGCTTAAAATACAGGTGGATTAAGCTGAGGTGCCAAATCTTCAGTTAAGACAATTTGAGGGTATACCTAAACCTTAATGGGATAAAGATACGCCATTAAACTAGACTAGATGTTTATCGTATGCTCTGTTTTATACCGTGTGAGGTGAGCAAAAATTAACTTACTAATCTTTGAGGAATGTGGAGGGTGGGTTAGGTTGTAGGAGAGGAGGCGGGACATGTTGACCTCCCAGTTATGTAACACACAAACACATCAGTCATCTGAGATACCCACCCACCCACGCGCCAGTCACACCACCTACTCCACATCTACTCCACCCACTCCACATCTACTCCACCTATGCGCCAGTCACACCACCCACTCCACATCTACTCCACCCACGCACTAGTCACACCACCCACTCCACATCTACTCCACCCACGCACCAGTCACACCACCCACTCCACATCTACTCACCCACGCTCCAGTCACGCTACCTACTCCACATTTACTCCACCCACGCGCCAGTCACACCACCCACTCCACATCTACTCCACCCACGCGCCAGTCACACCACCCACTCCACATCTACTCCACCCACGCGCCAGTCACACTACCTACTCCACATTTACTCCACCCACGCGCCAGTCACACCACCCACTCCACATCTACTCCACCCACGCGCCAGTCACACCACCCACTCCACATCTACTCCACCCACGCGCCAGTCACACTACCCACTCCACTTCTACTCCACCCACCCTCCAGTCACATACATCCCTCATGTCCTACTCCAGCCCTCAGTTCCCTCCACCCCTCAGTTCCCTCCACCCCTCAGTTCCCTCCACCCCGCTGTTCCCTCCACCCACCCCGCAATCCTGGGTTGAGGTCATCACTTGAGAAAACTACTTTTAAACAAAACTTTATGTGGAGGAAGACAACAGAGACAGCGATCCTGACAGTGTGGGGCGCTGACAGTTTGGCTGAGAGTGAAGCTGACTGTAACGCTGACTGTGGCTTATACTTGCAGCTGTGTAATGATTAGTACATATAAAGTAACTGTAATTTTGTGTGTATGTGTGTGTGTGTGTGTGTGTGTGTGTGTGTGTGTGTGTGTGTGTGTGAGTGTGTGTGTGTGTGTGTGTGTGTGTGTGTGTGGTATTTAATAGAGATCGCATGAAGATTAGGCATTCATTTTATTTCACCTGATAATAAATTACCTTAACACTACCTGGTCGGCTCGGTTAGGTTAGGTTAGGGAGTTTATTCATAAGGTGACACAAGTTGAGAGGTACGTAATCTTCTTGGGATCGTTTTGTAATGGAGGTGCACCTGTACTTGTATCTTCTTAACCTTCATCATAAACTGTAGAGCTTTCAATAGTTTGGGACGGGACAACTGGCAGGTCATTGGGGACGACCTTCCTTCCCTCCCTCGAACAATCCGGGGGTGATGAGTTCTGGCACCCTAGGGAACACAAGCCGTTCTTTTTATCCCCCTAAAATATAACCCATTATAATTGTCCTACCCCATATAAACTCCATAAGGTTCCTCACAATGCCTGCCACGTCTGGTAACAGTCAGACCATAGATGAGGAAGTAATATGTTGGACGGATAAACAGGTGCCAGACAGATAAGACGCCAAGGTGAATTACAGTAAAGATGGACGACGATACTCCGCTCAAGACGCCAATCTTTGCTCCATGGCGGGCGAGCTACCAGAACCTTTGATGACACGGCCAATGAATGGGTCAGTGACACTTGAGTAGTGGCGAGGAGCGTGGCGCTGCTGGCCGCCAGTCTCGAACCTTACTGTCGCTAATATATAGTGACAGCGCTATTTACACCCGTCCACCACACTTCACTACCCTCACTTTTCTTGCCCGCTACGCTCTTTCTCGGCTGTTTGACGCCCTAGTTACTCTAATGAGGCTATTCTTGTGTGAGAGACGGAGGGAGCTATCTGGAGGATATTCTGTCATCTACCTCCTAGAAAACATTGAAGATTTGTTGGGGAACTTTCCTCTTCCCGGGCCGTGCTCGGCTCCTCTACCGACTCCCTGAGTATACAGTGTATACTGTACAACTGAAAAAAAAATCCAACCCACAGTATAAATACTTCACATAGCACAACAGTTACCTACAAATTAGTGACAACTAAACACTATCTACGACCAACATTAACACCTTACACCATCAGGAGGTGAGCTGACCTTAATATGTGTGTGGTCTCCAACTTCTGAAGGCGATGAAGTGTAGTTAATTATATGAAAAACTCTGGTGTTTCTTTTTTAGGTTCGTTGTCCTCCACTCACTCACTGCCACACAGCGAGTACCTCATTCATTGGTTCAGTGCTAGAGGGGAGAGGGTACGAGCTTAATATTTTTTTATACTTGTCAAATATCATTAATCGCTTTTAACAACATTGATGATGATGATGATGATGATGATAATAATGATAATAATGATTATAATAATAATAATAATAATAATAATAATAATAATAATAATAATAAACCTTCAGAGGCCTACCCATACCAAAAGTAAAAAATCGTTTACATTGAGGACCAAGAGGCCAACACTACCTGACCTCTCATTAGTGTTGAGAACCAGGAGGCCAACACTACCAGACCTCTTACTAGTATTGAGGACCATGAGGCCAACACTACCTGACCTCTCACTAGTGTTGAGGACCAAGAGGCCAACACTACCAGACCTCTCACCTCCCACACCTCCTTCTGTTGTGTTTAATATTCAAGTGTCTCCTGTACACCCTTACCATAAGAACTTGGGTCATATATCACAAGATTCTCGTTAACGTTTGTAATGTGCTCATTTACATACGACAAAAATAGTTCTTAGAGACTCCATAAATAACCCTTCTCGTATGTATGTATGTATGTATATGTGTGTGTGTATGTAGTTCAACCATTGTTCTATTGTATTATTTATGACAAATCTCTCAACAATTGCCAGTCCCCGCCCCCTGAGCCAGGAGTGCACCCAACAATAACATCTCTACATACGATCAGCTAACAGTATAAACAAGGGCGTCTCCTCAGATGATGATGTAGCGTGTCTATCTCACCCTTATTTTCTAGCCAAGATGAGACACATTGCGCATTATAAACGTCAGTTGTGTTTATCGACGACCTCCACGAATATGAAACCCAGAATTCAAAAATTTTCCTTCTCTAAATTATACACAAAAACATCAACATGGGTTACAGTGATTGATACGAGCTAAGAATACCACACTGTTAACAAGGAATAATATGTCCTCGGTATAAGACTATGGGTTACAGGCTTATAACATAAAGTATAACTCACCGGTGAATCCTATTGTCCTTTTAGAAACTGGCGCCAGTGTTGCTTTCAAGCGGTGTGAGGTCTGGGGAGAGGGGAGGGGTGGCAATCTCGCTGTGTGATCAGTAAGTCGGGTACAGACATGAGATTTAATGAGAAATACAGTAAAAGACCTTAAACAAAACCGGTCCCGAGGAAACCCTCATTAACCATCTGGCTCAACTTGTCTGATGCTTATCATCTTTTAACGTCATCCTCAATTTCCAACCAGTTGAGAGTCACATAACTAACTGCCACACGACTTTCCTGACGGAGGGACGACGACCTGTTGCTTGTGGCCTACGAGTGCTTTTGCCTCCTCGTTACAGGTAAGCACAAAGGCGTGTCTCCCTTGTCTACATAATGAATTACCATATACCAGGTGGTGTGAGTGACAGCAGGTAGTGTGAGTGACAGAGCAGGTGGTGTGAGTGACAGAGCAGGGTGTGAGTGACAGAAGGTAGTGAGTGACAGATCAAATGGTGTGAGCGACAGAGCTGGTGGTGTGAGTGACAGCAGGTAGTGAGTGACAGAGCAGATGGTGTGAGTGACAGAGCAGATGATGTGAGTGACAGAGCAGATGGTGTGAGTGACAGCAGGTTGCGAGACGTTCCAGCCGTCTGGAGCCTCAGGCGTGTAAAAGGAATTCTGTTAATGCCTGTACACTCATCCAGGGGCCACCAGCTGGTCAATTATATGATGTAATCCGGTGCAGCAGCCGTGAAGTTACAAAACTCCCCTGGGTCACGCCCTGGGCACCCCCAGCACAACAAGCTATGAATGGATACCAAACTTTACAATTTGAGAACTGAAGGTAGTCGTGTGCAACGTCGGCCACCCTGCCTCCTGGTGTAGCATTAAAATGACTCAATCTATAGTGTACTGTATCCACACTGCCCTTACAAGACCTACTTTCACTTTTACTTATATGTAATGTAGTTTACTTCTCAGGGACTCTGGTACAGGCCACACCTGTGTTCTTTGCTGCAGCTGTTCGATAATGACATGAATGCTTTAGTTAATTAGACGTATATTATTGATCTATGTGTCTCAATCAGTGTTCATAATGTCAAGCTCACGTGATCTAAGGAGTTCACTTAACTGATATGAATTACTGAACATTTCTCAAGTATTCTCCATTAACTCGTATCATCTTCGTCTTGTGTCAGCTTACCAGTCATCCGTCTGGTTCTCACGGGCGACAGGTACTGGGTGTATATGGGCACCTGGTCAAGCGTCAGTGGTGGTCTAGCTGAATGACTTGATATAATTTTCACTTAGTATTGTCACGACGTTAGCTGGTATATAACTTCCATGAGATGACATTCTTCATCCCATAGAAGTAAGATTTGAAGGTGTTTCTGTGTTGGTAACTTAAGACTGGCTGTTATTGGACGGCCAGCAGGTAGTGCCTGGTGTTTACGCTTGATAAAATATCAATTAAGGTGCTCATACACTTCATTTAAGTGGTCGTCTTGGTCTTCGACAATGTTGATAGGCAAGTGTCAGCCTTTATGTTTCTGTTAAGCGAGTGTCGGCACCAGTCTAGTTAGACGTTTTTGATCAACGAAAAATCCTGAACATACCTCAGACACCAGGTTGAATTACAACACTCCAAATATGACAACAGAAAGCCTATCCTAAGGCGGACCATCTAGATCTGTATACGATAATAGTATTAATCAAACTACTCTATATGGCGAGTGGAGCTATTTTCTCATAACGATTCGACAACTTCAATTCGTTTCAAAATAAACACAATTTGTTTGCACTTCTAGTTACAATTAAGGCGATAACTCCATTATGTGGGGGTAAGCATCACACCTTTTTTCAGTAATCGTGGCTGTGTCCTTCAACAACTCTCAACCTCTAATTTTAGTCGACAATCTTCTGACCAAAACTGTAGCTGACAGACAATTCAGTAAGTCTACAGGTGTAGTTACCGTTTCAACTCCACCAGGTAATACTGTACTGGAAAGTGTCAACAGTAACTAGGAGTCCAACTCTCACTCATATCCTGGTTGTGGTAGTTTATTTGGGGTATATTAGTAAACATTCGTGGAAGTGTGTGTGTGTACGCTGGCTGGTCCCTCTGGTGGGGTCAGTGCCCCAGACAGTGCTGAGAGGAGGGGCACAGAGGGCAGGAGACAAGGGGGCAAGTTGGAGGGCGCCGCCACGCAGGAAACACTTCCACCGTCTGGAGTTCCCGGAATGTTGTCTCTACCCCAGGAGACTTTGTCTCTCCTCCACCAGCCTCTGGGGATGTTCTCACTCCTCCACCAGACATGGGGTGTTCTCTCTCCTCCACCAGACTCCGGGGTGTTCTCTCTCCTCCACCAGACTCCGGGGTGTTCTCTCTCCTCCACCAGACATGGGGAGTTCTCTCTCCTCCACCAGCCTCTGAGGGTATTCTCTCTCCTCCACCAGACTCTGGGGTGTTCTCTCTCCTCCACCAGACTCCGGGGTGTTCTCTCTCCTCCACCAGCCTCTGAGGGTATTCTCTCTCCTCCACCAGACTCTGGGGTGTTCTCTCTCCTCCACCAGCCTCTGGGGTGTTCTCTCTCCTCCACCAGACTCTGGGGTGTTCTCTCTCCTCCACCAGACTCCGGGGTGTTCTCTCTCCTCCACCAGACTCTGGGGTGTTCTCTCTCCTCCACCAGACTCCGGGGTGTTCTCTCTCCTCCACCAGCCTCTGAGGGTATTCTCTCTCCTCCACCAGACTCTGGGGTGTTCTCTCTCCTCCACCAGCCTCTGGGGTGTTCTCTCTCCTCCACCAGACTCCGGGGTGTTCTCTCGTCTATTAGACTTTGAAATGATCAGACTCTTCATATATAAACTTTGGACCTGAATAGTGACATTCTGAGCTTCAAATGGTATGATGTTATCTGTTGTGGAACTTCTCAAAGATAGTGAGTCTTATAGTGGTGTCCTCAACTTGTGGTGATCAATGCAGAGGTTAGGTGCCGAAAATGATATTGGTATTGAAACAGTTTATTTAGCCCAAAAAAGCACAGATACAGAGTCGATAAAAATAACAATATTACAATGGTTGAGCTAGTTGAGAGCCTAAGCCCTTTTAGTGGCACCTGGTGTATTTTGTACATTCATCTCAAGGAAGTATTATGTAACATTTAGTATCATCTGGAATAGTACACATAGCATGGTGGTAGTAAGAACATATCAGAATGTTACCACGGTTATCACTTCGTTATTTATTTATTTAATTTAATTTTTACATTTATATTATAAGTATCTACATATTTTACAGTGTGTTGATATACATAAATATGATAAGGGAGGGAAGCAGTGCAACACGGATTGTATTAAGGTGGAACAAGAGGACAGAGCTGTCAGTATCATGTCTTGTCGGCAAATATTATTACTGCAATGGTAATTTCTATGCATCTACATGATAATTTCTGATAAAAAGGTTTTGGTGGTACAATAAAAGGAGGAATATAAAGTAGGTATTACAAAAAATATTAATACTTAGACAATAAGAGATGATTTAAAGGAAAGGAGCATAGTCTTTGCTCGGATGGGTGGGGGTAAGTTGTTCCGCACCTTCACACCGTGATATTTTATGGAGGTCTGGGACTGAGAAGAGTGCATAAGGGGTGGTCTTAGTAGCTCTGGGTGTCTTAATTCTTCGAAACTAAAAATAATTATTAAGGCTCAGAAAACACACTAACTGAGGGACGAAATTTCAAAGTAATACGATAATTTTTTCATATTTGGATCTACAAAAACTTCTACATTGTATCGTCTTATGACTACCTGTGATGAGGACCTGAAGAAGTGTGCCTCCCTTACCTAGTATGACATACTTCTTAAGGATGACTTTCTTCGCACGTCTTACAGAGTAGTTCAATAACTTCAGTGAGTAAATTGCGAAGATATATAAAACCATCCTTCCTTAGTAATGCCAGTTAATTTCTTTCCAGTCATATTTTTGTTTTTCACTTCTGGAATGTTGTTCACCTGTGTGGTATTCTGCATCAGGTGTTCCTCTGTAGCTTCTGGATAAAGTTTTCCTCTACACTGTCAGGTTCCTGTGTACTCAAAGCCTACAGTTACACTCTACCACACAGACGAGATATCTCTTCACTGGCCACTAAATTATTCTCTCGCGACTTATAACTTTCCCCCCTTGTTATTATATATCAAATTTGTACCGCTTATGATACTTGTAGCATTTTGGCTGCCATGTTCTTACCAATAAACCGTTAATTATTATTATTAATCATCACACACACACACACTCACACACACACACACACACACACACACACACACACACTAAACGGATTTAAATCTTCATTATATCACTATCATCATCTACCACTTCATCTTCTCCTTTAATCATCATCAACATTTCCTTGATTGGCCATCTATAATGACGTCACGTTCATCAACAAAAGAACGTGCGAATCCCAGGCCCATGATTGGCTGACCACACAATCTAGATTAAGCACTAATGCCACAATCAATGTTTAGGATTATCCGGCCGGGGATGTGGGTGTGCAAGAGGGGGGAGGTGATGATGGTGGTGGTGGAGGCGGTGGGTGTGGTGGTGGAGGCGGTGGGTGTGGTGGTGTAGGCGGTGGGTGTGGTGGTGTAGGCGGTGGGTGTGGTGGTGTAGGCGGTGGGTGTGGTGGTGTAGGCAGTGGGTGTGGTGGTGTAGGCGGTGGGTGTGGTGGTGTAGGCGGTGGGTGTGGTGGTGGAGGCGGTGGGTGTGGTGGTGTAGGTGGTGGGTGTGGTGGTGGAGGCGGTGGGTGTGGTGGTGTAGGTGGTGGGTGTGGTGGTGTAGGCAGTGGGTGTGGTGGTGTAGGCGGTGGATGTGGTGGTGTAGGCGGTGGGTGTGGTGGGTGTGGTGGTGTAGGCAGTGGGTGTGGTGGTGTAGGCGGTGGGTGTGGTGGTGGAGGCGGTGGATGTGGTGGTGTAGGCGGTGGGTGTGGTGGTGGAGGCGGTGGGTGTGGTGGTGTAGGTGGTGGGTGTGGTGGTGGAGGCGGTGGGTGTGGTGGTGTAGGTGGTGGGTGTGGTGGTGTAGGCAGTGGGTGTGGTGGTGTAGGCGGTGGATGTGGTGGTGTAGGCGGTGGGTGTGGTGGGTGTGGTGGTGTAGGCAGTGGGTGTGGTGGTGTAGGCGGTGGGTGTGGTGGTGGAGGCGGTGGATGTGGTGGTGGAGGCGGTGGGTGTGGTGGTGGAGGCGGTGGGTGTGGTGGTGTAGGTGGTGGGTGTGGTGGTGTAGGCAGTGGGTGTGGTGGTGTAGGCGGTGGATGTGGTGGTGTAGGCGGTGGGTGTGGTGGTGTAGGCGGTGGGTGTGGTGGTGGAGGCGGTGGGTGTGGTGGTGTAGGTGGTGGTGTAGGCAGTGGGTGTGGTGGTGTAGGCGGTGGATGTGGTGGTGTAGGCGGTGGGTGTGGTGGGTGTGGTGGTGTAGGCGGTGGGTGTGGTGGTGTAGGCGGTGGGTGTGGTGGTGGAGGCGGTGGATGTGGTGGTGTAGGTGGTGGGTGTGGTGGTGTAGGCAGTGGGTGTGGTGGTGTTGTTGGGGAGGTGTGGCTCTCCCTGTCGGTGTAGGCAGGACGCATCAGGTCACAAGGCTGCTGCTTGTGTTTGTGTGTGTGTGTGTGTCAGTAGGTGTAGCGTGTGGGTGTATCGTAATCCGGGTGTGGGTGTCTCCGTTTGGCAGGTCCTAAAAAAGTGATTTAAGACGCTGTGATGAGAGACAGACAGACAGAAAGACACAATATCTTACTGATGATGGTGTGGGTGTGGTGACCCTGGTCTTACCTGTGAAGGAGAATTAGCGCAGGTGACGCCAGGCAGGCCCCTCAGTGGCTGACACCGTGTGGGTGAGCCGCAAGGATCACCCAGTAGTGGTCATGACGCCAAGGATGAATGGTCCTGAAGCCAAGCTCTCTGGGTGGTCCTGAAGTCAATCTCTCTGGGTGGTCCTGAAGTCAAGATTTCTGGGTGGTCCTGAAGTCAAGCTCTCTGGGTGGTCCTGAAGCCAAGAGCCCAATATAAATTGCTTGGAAAGACGTCGCGTTTACTAGAGTAAACTAACAAGCTTATCTCGACCAATCATGACAGACTTAAAACAAATCCCACGTTGCAAATAGTAATAATAGGCTGTGTTTACCTGTACTTCAGAAGAAAAAAAAACTATCACTTGCGAAAAACATCCAGTAGTCAGGTTAGTAAAGGAGGATAGTGAGCTGAAGTATACGCTGCCAAAACTAAACCAAGTGAGGATCTAACTGGAGGGGAGGGTGACACACACACACACACACACACACACACACATCATTAGAACACCTCCACAGTCAACACCTACACACTCTCATCATCTGCTCCGTGTGGGTGGTCAAAACTACATGTTCTTAATCCGACTTTGTCTTAACACTCCTTTAGTATTTCAGACTAAATAGAATAACCAAGTAGTGATTTGTTTTTCATTGAGTCAATCACCCCCCCAAAAAAAACTTAAAACGACGTTACCTTGATGTGATTTATGTATTAGTAAAGAATTAAACACACACTGTTTACTTTTTCTTGTACTGGATAAAAGAAGATGAAATGAATAGCGAATTATCTTTACGTGTTTAGTTGAAGAGAAGACTTTTATCTCATACACGAAGGGTTGATAATAGTCTCTCATCAACCGTGTATTCAAAGGCAACAAGTGGAGAGAGAGACGATGAGACACAATGGTGGGGTAAGAGGTATGTTGACGTCACCTTGCTGGATATAGAGAGACAGCTTGAGAGATAAACAGATAGACGGATTCACTACCTGTACTCCCAGACAGATAGATAGATACACTACTCTGATAGATAGATGGATAGACACACTACTCTGATAGATAGATGGATAGACACACTACTCTGATAGATAGATGGATAGACACACTACTCTGATAGATAGATGGATAGACACACTACTCTCAGATAGATAGATGGATAGACACACTACTCTGATAGATAGATGGATAGACACACTACTCTGATAGATAGATGGATAAACACTACTCTCAGATAGATAGATGGATAGACACACTACTCTTACATAGATAGATGGATAGACACACTACTCTCAGATAGATAGATGGATAGATACACTACTCTTAAGCATGAAAAGAATGTGACCTCAGCAAGAAGTCTTTTTTTCTCCTCTAAGAAGAAATATAAAACCTCACGAGCCGGATAATGATAACTGGTTATATTTCTTCTTAAGTGGTGGTGATAACTCCTTAGACACCGCGAGTTGAGGGTGTTATCTGGCCGCCACACATACCTTTAGTTGTCCATATTTCTGAGTTTCTATAAAAGTCGAGCTGCACCATTATTTTGTGTGGCCCCTGACCGCTGCTTTGGGCTGTTCACCGACATCATTTGCATACACGGCAATTAAGGTGTTTTGGTTTTCAGTGCGTGGTGGTTGTACAGGGCCTCATGTTTTAATGATTTTATGAAAACCTTAACATACATACCCACACACCTGTCAATATGTGTGAGAGTCTGTATACACACACCTGTCAGGATGTGTGTGAGTCTGTATACACACACCTGTCAGGATGTGTGTGAGTCTGTATACATACACCTGTCAGGATGTGTGTGAGTCTGTATACACACACCTGTCAGGATGTGTGAGACTCTGTATACACACACACACCTGTCAGGACGTGTGAGTCAGTACGCACACACCTATCAAGACGTGTGAGAGTCTGTACAGGTATACATACACCTGTTGGGTGGAGCTCAACTATTAACCACCCAGAAAAATAAAATCTTCAAGGTAACACTAAGAGCGCTTATTATCACCATTACTGCAGATAAAGTAATATCACCCCCACACGCCCTTAACACATCGCTAATAAAACTAAATGTTGAGATAAGTGACGAAAAAGCTGAAGAGTGAGGAAAAGACTTGTTGTCAACCAAGACTTCAAAATGACAAGCGATGGTTGTTATCTAAAACAACTTGATACTTAATTGACTAATTAATTGTTCACAAAACACTGAGAGTAATTTCCTGATATAATCCTCACAACCTGTCATGAGGAAGAGGCGGGTGTTACTTACACGCGAGGAGCTGTTACGCCTCACCTGCTACTGTACTGTTACTGCTGTGGTCTGAGTGTCACTCCTCACCTGCTGCTGTACTGTTACTGCTGTTGTCTGAGTGTTACTCCTCACCTGCTACTGTAATGTTACTGTCTCGCCGGGGTGACAAGATGACCTGACTCACGGTGACAAATAAGGCCACTTGGCATCTAACCTTTATCTGGTAGTGCCTAAGGTGCCTGCCACTCTCAACACCTTTCTCCTTTACATCTGACAAATCCACAATCATAAAAGAATATTTGACAGCTGATACAGAAACAGATTTTGTTATGACTGTTATATGTGGTTCATCTATCAGTGAAATAGACGCGAATATAAAAAAAAAAATTGTGTGGCAGTTCTCTCGCTTAAACAAACAAATTATTCTAACCTTCCACACCACGTCGGGTTGTCAAACCATCTCGGGGTATTTACTCCTTGATATGATTATCATCGCCTTGATGTAGAATTCTAGATGGACGTGACAGTAACCCAACCACTGTGTCAGGAGCGAAAGAAACACCCACCTCTCACTACACAAAAGAACGCCCCTGGTTTTACGAGGGAAGTCATTTGAGGATTATTTGAGGTGCTCCGGGTGAGAGGTAGACAGACCACAATAGTAACAAAAGAACGTCAGAAAACGCAATTACAGTTTATAATAAAAAGTACAATGGTATAATGAATACATATCAAGCAGCTATGTTACTCGTTTCGTTCTCACCTGGAGCGCCCCACTGGGTACGAGATGACGCTCTGCTTCCCACTAATAACCAAGAGTATAGATGAGTGACAGCCACGTGCGTTACGAAGGCTAGGTTGCGTTGAGGGATGTTGCCATTGGTTGTTACACATGCAGGGATGTTGCCATTGGTTGTCACACGTGCAGGGATGTTGCCATTGGTTGTCATACGTGCAGGGATGTTGCCATTGGTTGTTACACATGCAGGGATGTTGCCATTGGTTGTCATACGTGCAGGGATGTTGCCATTGGTTGTCATACGTGCAGGGATGTTGCCATTGGTTGTCATACGTGCAGGGATGTTGCCATTGGTTGTCATACGTGCAGGGATGTTGCCATTGGTTGTCACACGTGCAGGGATGTTGCCATTGGTTGTTACACGTGCAGGGAGTTGCCATTGGTTGTCACACGTGCAGGGATGTTGCCATTGGTTGTCACACGTGCAGGGATGTTGCCATTGATTGACATACATGTAGGAATGTTGTCATTGTTGTCATACGTGAAGGAGTGTTGTCACCGGCAGTTATACATAGAAGGTCGATGCCACTGGCTGTCATACATTAGGGATCGCTGTCATTGACTGCTTAACATTCAATGTTGTTTTCATTGTCATACATTCGGGGTCGTTGTCACTAACTGTCATATATTCAGGGTCGTTGTCACTAACTGTCATATATTCAGGGTCGTTGCCATTGACTGTCATACTTTCAAGGTTGTTTTCATTGTCATACATTCGGGGTCGTTGTCACTTTCTGTCATATATTCAGGGTCGTTGTCACTAACTGTCATATATTCAGGGTCGTTGCCATTGACTGTCATACTTTCAAGGTTGTTTTCATTGTCATACATTCGGGGTCGTTGTCACTAACTGTCATACATTCGGGGTCGTTGTCACTAACTGTCATATATTCAGGGTCGTTGTCAATGACTGTCATGCTTTCAAGGTCGTCGTCACACACTGGGGGCCTCTAGCTTCACAAAAACACAACCCCTGATCACACTAACGAACAATTTGCTTAATTGAAATATTTAAAATTTGAGGCTATTAACACCTGCTGCTGTGCCCTATTTGTTTATAAATCTGTCAATCACTTAGTTAACATTAATTATTTATAGTTCCAGAATAATCAGAAATACAACTTAAGACACCCAGAGCTATTAAGACCACCCCGAATGCGTTCCTATCAGTCCCAGACGTCCATAAAATGTCATGGTGTGAAGGTGTGGAACAACTTACCCATCAGAGCAAAGACTACGCTCCCTTCCTTTAAATCATCTCTTAAAAAATATCTGTTGTCCAAGCATTAATATTTTTGTAACACTTACTTTATACTCTTACTTTCATTGTGCCACCAAAACCATTATATCATATATTGTCACGTGGGTAAATAGAAATTACTATTGCCATACTGTAATTATATATTTGACGCCAAGACATGACCCTGACTGTTTCTGTCCTCTCCCTTAATACAGCCCGTGTTGCACTGCTTCCCTCTCTTATCGTATTAACGTATATCAACTCCACTGTAAAATGTGTATATACTTATAATACAAATCTAAAAAAAATATATAAAATAAATAAAATTAACCGCGGTAACATTCTGATTTGTTCTTTTACCACCATGCAATGTGTACTATTCCAGATGATACTAAATGTTACATAATACTTCCTTGAGTTAAATGTACAGCATATATCAGGTGCCACTAAGAGAGCTCCGGCTCTCAACTGGCTCAGCCATGTTAATATTGTTATTATTATCCACCCTGTATAGTATTTTTCTGGCTAAATAAACTGTTTCAATATTAATATCAATGTCATTCACTCAGGGTCGCTGTCATTGGCTGTCATACATTCAGGGTCGTTGTCACTGGCTGTCATACATTCAGGGTCGTTGTCATTGTCTGTCATACATTAGGGACACTGAATGACAACACCAAAATAACCGCAGACTAACAAGTACAGCAACGCAGACAAACAGTCAGGCAAGAGGAAGTGCACGACCACAGCCACTTGCAGCCAGACGGGCGTGGGTGTGGCTGGTGGGTGGGTGGTAGGTGTTGGGTGGTTGGTGGTGGGTGTGGCTGGTGGGTGGTAGGTGTTGGGTGGTAGGTGTTGGGTGGTTGGTGGTGGTAGGTGGTGGGTGTGGCTGGTGGGTGGTAGGTGTTGGGTGGTTTGGTGGTGGGTGTGGCTGGTGGGTGGTAGGTGTTGGGTGGTTGGTGGTGGGTGTGGGTCGTGAGTGTGAGGGTGATTGGCGTGGGTAGTGGGTGTGAGGGTGTTGGGTGTGGGTGATATGTGTGGAGTGCTAAGTGTTGGTGGTTGGTGTTGGTGTTGGGTGGGTGTGGGTACTGGGTGGTGAAATTGGGTGTTGGGTGATTAGTATTAATGGTGGGTGTTGGTGGTAGACGTAGAGAGAGAAACCTGAGTTAGTGAGTAAATGGGAGTGAATATTTTGATGTAAATGAGTGAGGAGTGAGTTGGAACGAGTGTGAGTAGGAATGAGTGAGCGAGGAAGGGCAGGGTGTAGGCGAGACAGTCTGAAGGTTAACACAACGTCTAACTATTAGTGAACTTGATATGTCTTAGGAACGTTTGCCGCTCCTCTCACTGCCCACTAAGGTATGCAGGTGGCAAAGGCCGAGGTGACTTGGTAGCGTGGTGGTGTGGTGTGGTGTGAAGTGGTGTGGTGTGGTGTGAAGTGGTGTGGTGTGGTGTGGTGTGAAGTGGTGTGGTGTGAAGTGGTGTGGTGTGGCTTGATGTGGTGTTGGTTTGGTGCTTGGTATAGTATGGTGTGGTCTGGTGTGGTGTGGTGTGTGTGTTGGTGTGGTGTGGTGTGTGGTGGTGTGGTGTGGTGTGGTGTGTGTGGTGGTGTGGTGTGGTGTGGTGTGTGTTGGTGTGGTGTGTGTTGGTGTGTGGTGTGTTGTGAGTTGGTGTGGTGTGTTGTGAGTTGGTGTGTGTTGATGTGTGGTGTGTTGTGAGTTGGTGTGGTGTGGTGGTGTGGTGTTGTGTTGGTGTGGTATGTAGTGGTGCTTTGGTGGGGTAGTGTGGTGGCAGTGTGGCAGTGTGGTGTGTTGGTGTGGTGTGTAGTGGTGTGGTGTGTGGTGTAGTGTGGTGTGTGGTGGTGTGTGTGTGGTAATGTAGTGTGGTGTGGTGTGTGGTAGTGCACTAATATGGTGTTTGGCGCTATAGTACTGTGTTAGTTTGATGTGGTGATGTGGCAATGTGACGTATGGTAGTGGTGTGGGTGGAAACGGCAGTAATGGCAATAGTAGTTACACTAGGCTGACAGTAGTGGTGGTAGTAGTTGTAGTGGTGATAATGTTAATAATTTTGGCAGTGGTGGTTATAAGTGGTGGTGGTAGTGGTAGTGTTGGCAGTGGTGGTTATAGGTGGTAGTGGTAGTGTTGGCAGTGGTGGTGGTGTTAGGGGGGTGACTTAGGTCAAACAATAAAGGAAGTAAAGCTTATCTGCACATAGTAAGTCTCTCGTAGTATGTAAATTGGGATGTGTTTTTCGTGAGCGTGTGTGTGTGTGTGTGTGTGTGTGTGTGTAGGAGAGTGTGGGTGGGTGGGGTAGTTCAAAACACGCCGACATCGTACACACCATTTAACACCACACACACACACACACACACACACACACACTCGCAAGCAAACGGTGCATATGTCTTCAGCTCGGCAACAACAGTATACATACATACAGCTCAGGATACATACAGTTTATACAGATGAAGATACAAATACAGGGTACAGAGGTTTTATCACATAGAACAGACATAACCCACAACCAATATACACTAGAAATACAGAAACTACAGTACAGAATACAGGTACAACCACAGAAACTTCAGAATTATTACAGTAAAATTAATACTAACTGTTGATCAATGTACATTTTTTTTTATTCAGAAACCAACAGTTACAGGCATTAATAGAAATACAGTTACAGGAACAGAGAATTGAATATACCAACATTAATAAGCACCGATAAAAATACAGTTACAGGAACAGAGATTTTAGAATGGCAACAGTTAAGAGTTCAACTTGGGAGTGTTCCTTAGATATCGGATGTTGTCTCAACCACTTGTGGCTAACACTGATAGTTGTGTTCCGTGTCTCTTGAGCACATATTTGAACACACAAGAAAAAACTCTATTAAACGTGAACACAAAACGAGACACACACACACACACACACACACAATAAATAGGAAACAAACGCAAATGAACTGAAGAAAGAAAGAAGATAAGAACGAAAGAAATTAAGAAAATAGAGAGAAAGAAAGAGAAAAATGAAGAGAACGAGAGAGAAGGAGAGAGAGAGAATGTGTTTTTCCCGACATGGGGGTGCAGACAGCCACGCTCAATACCGGGGTAGTTTATGTCTAGTTTTTATACTGTCTCTTTCACCACACCGCCTCGGGCATCGTCCCTTACTCTACACTTACATCCTACTCCTATAACTTACTGCTATTACTACTACTAATACTATTACTTTCTATTGCTACTAATACTCCCACTACTACTCCTACTACTATAACTCACTACTATTACTGTACTACTATTACTACTACTTACTGTTGCTACTACTACTCCTATTACGACTACTACTACTCCTATAACTTACTGTTATTACTACTACTACTACTACTACTACTTACTGTTACTACTACTGCTGCTGCTGCTATAACTACTGCAACTACAAATACTATTCTACTATAATAACTTACTGATACTACTACTACTACTACTACTACTACTACTACGTATCTATCTCGTCCTTACTTGTAGATAAATTCAGTACTCAAAGAGGTAGTGTGTCCGGCACTGTACCTGACCACCTTCACTTCCTCAACTGTAAAATTAGCTAAGTGGACTGTCAGTGCCTTGGGATCAAACCAGTGACCACTTAGGACAGGAGATGAGTGTTCCATCAACTAGGCCACCGCATCACTTTGTTAAAATAAGTCTGAGTACAAAAAATTATGTCATAAACGCGAGCCTTTCTGTCTTTGTGACGACTTAAATGGTTTATTATCATCAGTAATGTTGAAATTAATACTGAACTCCTTGTTGTTATTGCTTGTGAGGTTGTTTTTGCTGTTGTTGTTTGAGTTGTTTTTTGTTTTGTTGTTGTTTGTGTCGTCGTTGTGGGTCATCTTAAATTTATGTCTTGTATGTGTCTTAGTGTTGCTTGTACAGTATTTTGTTACATTACCAGTGCTTCTTCTTCTTCTTCTTGTACGCATTTTCCTCTTATTTTTAATCATTAGTTTTCTTATATCCCTTATTCTTATTCATTATCGCTATCAAAAATCCTCATATTTTCAATCAATATCTCCATTCCTCTTCGTAACCTCCCCCCCCCCCCCCCCCACCGACCACTACCTCAGCTAAGTTTTAAAATCACAACCGGCCGGAACCTTGAATGGATCCTGCACGTCAGTTAGATAAGATTACACTCATTAAGCTTGACACTGTATATTCTTCTTCCATGCTCTGACCTCCTATGTGCTCTGACCTCTTATGTGGTCTGACATTCCTATGGACTCTGACTGGCCTATACTGCGTGCACTGACTTTTATGTTCTGGAATTCTTCGTGCTCTGACCTTCCACGTGCACTGACCTTTCACTTAATTCCTAGAGAGCTTACTTCACTAAAACCTGACCCCAAGTCTTTAAACCACAAGCGTGATATAATAACCAGCCAAACATCAACGCCTTACAAAGACTGGCACATGACCTTTAACCCAGGAAGATCATCAGGTGAAACTGGAGCAGAAGAAAGAAGAGGAGGAGGAGGAGGGCAAAAAGAAAGAAAGATGAGAAGGAGGAAAGGATATAAAGAGGACAGGAAATGAAAAGGAGGAGAGGGAGAAATATGAGGATGAAGAGAGGAAAGGAGGAAGTGGAGAAAGACAAGAAGAAAGATGAGGAGGAACAGAGGAAAGGAGGAGGAGGAGAACAAGAAAAAGAGGAGTACACTGTAGAAGAAAGGAGGAAGCAGAAACACCACTAGCTTAAGGGTCATTACTCACCAGGTTATCACACACACACACACACACACACACTACCACCACTACTACTACTTTGCTGTCACTCGAAATCGAGGATGACGATCATTCAGCTGTGATACAATGAAATGATTTATTAAGGCTGTCACCTTCGTTGGTGAGCTCTGAGATGACTAGAGATGCCGATACGGGATCGGTAGGGCCGTCACAGATGTTGCACGTGTGGTGGGCTACATCTAGTGTGGGAGTGGCGGCTGCAGGGTCTTTCCGGCGCTCTAACTTGCCTCTTCGGTATGCAGTCCGGCTAACTCGAAAGTATTGACATCTTCTCGTGTGGTGCTCCTCCAAGCGTTAAGGTGAGTGGGGTGATCGTCTCGCAGGTGAAGGGGTTAATTTAGCACTTTTTAAAGTTTGTCTTTAGACTATCGTTATACCTTTTCCGTTGACCGCCAGCATTACATTTACCATTCGTAAGGTGACTGTAAAGTAGCTGCTTTGGAAGTCTACTGTTGTCCATGAGGGTAACATGGCTAGTCCAATTTAGATGTTCATGGACAATGGTAGCTTCGATGCTCCTACAGTTGGTGTCGGCGAAAATACTGGCATTTGCTCTCTTGTCTTCCCAGCAAAGGATGGAACATAGACTACGTTGGTGAAAGTTTTCAAGTACCTTGAGGTGCTTCCTGTATGTGACCCATGTCTCGCTTCCATACAGTACAGCAGGGTGGGAAGGGACACTGCTCGATAAAAGTGCAGCTTTATAGATAATTTCAGCTCCCTACAGCTGAAGACACAGGTACGGAATCTGCCAAAGGCTTGAGATGCACATCTGATGCGATGTTAAATCTCTTCATCGATGTCTGCAGAGGTGGACAGATGGGAGCCAAGGTACTGGAAGTGGGTAACGTTAGAGAGAGCAGTACTGTTAAGCTGGGCGGATGGTGGAGGTGTGGTTGAGCCAGAGGCAGGCTGGAAGAGAATCTGAGTTTTATGTGCATTCACCTCAAGGGCGAAGTGTGCATACGCACCTGTGTAGGTGTTCAGGATTTCCTGTAGGTTACGTTCAGTGTCAGCGATGAGGGTGAGGTCTTCTGCATACTGAAGTTCAGTGAAGGAGGCGGCCGACATCTTTATTCCTGCCTGGAGTCGTCTTATGTTGAAAAATCCCTCCATCCGGTACTGGAGGTCCACCCCGCCAGCTAAATTGGCGCTGGCACGAGTAAGGTAGGCAGCCAAGAACATGGAAAAGAGGGTTGGTGCCACGACACATCCTTGTTTTACCCCAGATTGGACAGGGAAGAACTCAAATTGGTGCCATTGTGTAGGACACTGCCGTTCATGCCATCGTGCACTTGCCTCACAATGGCAATGGATATGGGTGAACAGCCAAAACGACTGAAGTTCCACCAGAGGGCTTCCCTGCTGACCGAGTCGAAGGCCATTAGTAAGGTCAATAAACGCGATGTACAAATCACGATGCTGTTCTCTGCACTTTTCCTGTATCTGGCAGGCAGCAAAGTTCATATTAATGGTGCCATGTGATGGTCTAAAACCACTTTCAGATTCTGGGAGAAAGTTTTCCGCCTCAGGAAGAAGTCTGTTAAGGAGAACTCGGGCGATAATCTTGCCAACTATGGACAGTAGCGAGATCACGCGGTAGTTGCCACAGTCTGGTATGTCTCCCTTGTTCTTATAAATATTGTCAATGGGGGCATCTTTAAGAGCTTGGAGAATTTCCTCCTTTTCCCATATATTCTCCAGGAGAGAGTGGAGAAGACTGGTAAGCAAAAGTCCTCCTGCTTTATACACTTAGGTTGGGATTCCATCAGGCCCTGAGGCTTTGTTATTTTTTCTCTGCTTGATGGCAGGTGCAACTTCATCCATGGATGGAGGATAGCTGAGGCAGGTCAGCTCTGGGTGTTGAGGGACCTGCTGGGTTGTGAGGACATCCACATCGGTGTTTCAATTGAGCAGCGAATGGTAACCCTGTTTCCAGCACTGATGGAAGCCTTCTTCGTCTTTAATTAGGGAGTTACTGTCGGATGAGCAGAGAGGGACCACACTGAGTAGTTGGGCCATATATTGTTATAGCGGATTTGAAAAATTCACGCATCTTTTGTTGATCTGCAAATTTTTCCATTTCACACACTATATTTTTCCACCATTCATTCATTAGTGTGCGAAGTTCACGTTGGGCCACAGCTTTCTTCTCGAGGAAGGTATCAGCTTTAGTCTGAGACTTAAGGTTGTTCTGCCAGTCAGTGAGTACAGCATGTTTACTATTGACGAGTACTTCGATTTTCGTGTCGTTTTCATCAAACCAATCCCGGTGTTTTCTTTTGACCTGGCCGAGGGTCTCTCTGCAGGTTTTTGTGATGACAGCTTTGATAGGACCCTATTCGGCCTTCAAATTTTGTTTGTCTGTTGTTGGATTGTTTATTAGCCCATAGTTGAGCTACTCTTTGAAAGCATGTGTTACCACTGGATCCTCCAGTCGCTTGGTGTTAAGTTTTCAACTTAAATGCCAGTCCAGTCCTCCTTGTCATTCAGTTCACGTTCCTTGAGTGAGACCCGTCACCTGTTATTTATACTTCATTTTATTTCTGTGTTGTTCCTGTCACCACCAATGTGGTATATCTATGTGAGTACCTATTTATGTCTCTTATGTGTCCATCAGTGCTTGCTTAGTTACATTTAAGTAATTCAGTGTTGTTTCACGTTAGTTAATTTCAGTGTTAGTTTTTATATGTTTATGCAGTGTTAACGTAATCCAATGCTTTATTTTTATTCTTTTGATGTTTCGATGTTTAGTATCACTTGTGTCTTAAAAGTTTCGATAGTGAATCAATTTGTTGTGACAGCCTACGAGGCTCTTTATTGTGTTAATATTTAATTTAATTAAATTCTTAAAGGTTTACTTTATTTATTTTTATTCCCTTTTAATTTACTTCACTTTTTTTGTTTGGTTACGCCTAGAACCTGGATATTAAAGTAAATTAAGAGACCGCGTAACAGTTTTGTTGCCTTTGCCGTTTTGACTCTGACAACCCGATGATCAGTGTCACAGGGGTCTGAGCCAAGCATGGCTCGGGTGATGAGGACATCTTGGCGATCTCTTTCTCTGACAATGATGTTATCAAAGAGATGCCAATGTTTGGATCGTGGGTGTTGCCAAGAACCCTTGCATTTGTTGGCCTCCCTAAACAGGTGTTGGTTATATTGAGGTTGTGTCCAGCACACTTGCTGAGGAGGAGTAGGCCATTGGGATTAAACTTGCCTACTTCGTTTCTCCCTATGGTTCCTTGCCATATGTCAACATCTCTGCCAACTCTGGCATTGAAGTCACCTAGGAACACAACCTTATCTTCTCTGTTAGCACTCTGTCAAAGTCAATGTAAAAGGCCTCCTTGATGTCATCCTCTGCATCCAGTGTTGGGGCATACTCACTGATGAAGAAGGCATCACCCTGAGTGATTCATTGGGACTGGGAGCGACATCAGGTGCTCGTTGATCCCTTCAGGCATTCAGTTAGCCTCTGCAGGATGGATTAGCGAATGGCAAAGCCAACTCCATAAGTGCAGTTTCTCTCTGCAACAGGCTTACCCTTCCAGAAGAAGGTATAGCCGGACCCCCATTCTGTGGATCGACCCTCGTCTGGGAGCCAGGACTCACTAAGGGCTGCTATGTCGATGTTATACATTTTGCCACAAGGGCGGTTTTCTTTCAGGACGCTCATTTGTGCCAGTATCCAGAAGGATCCTGACATTCCATGCAGCAAACCTTAAGAGGTTCTATAAATTGTTTTTACTTTGAGCTGTGATTGTGATTACTTGTATGTTTTTGACCACATTAGGATGACTTTACTGGGTGTGGTTACCCAGTCAGATTGCTTTTGTTTTTTTAGGCAGGCTATGTTTAGGGCACCTTTTCTAGCCCCCTCCCTATGTGGGGTGGACAGAGTGGCTCCTGGAAAGGGCTGCTCATTCACACACACAGGACCAGATTGCCACCCATGTGCAGAGTTGTGACAAGAGACTCCTGGCATTCATCTCTGCCTGTCTCCATCACCACTCGTTTGTCGCCATAGGACTTCTAGGGGTAAAAAGGGGCTTTGATGATAAGTATGATGAGCTGGATGATGGCTGCACATAAGTTGATTTATGTGGTGAGACAGGAGTGCAGACTGCAACCACACATCTTGGCTCTCCCCTTTCCTGATCCAATGATGCAAGTGTTGCAACGACTGGGGAGAATGAGAGTTGCAATGGACTTCAGATAGCCCAGTTTGTTGGGGTTCGTCTTTGTAGCCTGTCCATCTTGCATTGTCTTCAACCGCCAGTCTAGCCGTTTGTTCCCGTGTTGGTCACCTTTTCTGCCTATTCCGCCGTTGGGGTCTTAAAGGCGCTCTGTAAGCATGTCTGCCTGATGCGGAGCTCCACTGTAGATTTTTCGTTCGGGGTTTACTCCCGTAGCCTTATACCTGCCAAGCTAGGGCGTGTCGGCCGTGTCCACATGCCAGTGAGCATATGCACTGTCCCTCTGTGGCCCACGGCTGCTCCGAGATCCCCTACTGGTCTAGCCTGGGGCCAAGAGGCACAAAGTTACCGTATGTTGCCACGAGGAGGCACAGCAAGAGTCTTGATGGTAAAGAGGCTATGTACTGGCAGAGCAAGAATTACACAAGGTTGCTTTCCTGTCCACCACGAGGGCTAGCCAGCGGCGGTAGCTGAAAGCGAGAGGAAGAAAGCAGTGCCTGTACCTTAACACTAACATAATATTGCCACACTAGATGCATTACACACACACAAACACACACTCACGCTTACATATCGGTCTCATGGGTCACAACAAAGGGTGACACGGAAGTAAGCCGCTCTGGTGTCAGACCAATGTGACCACCACTCAGTTATGACGCTCTGAGTTCTGATGGATGTGTTGAAAGAGCTTTTTATATCAACTATAACAACTGAAGAAGGTTTATTAATTTTGTGGGATCGTAGTCCTTTTTGTTAGCATTTTTTGTACTTCTGTGGGTATTTTTGTAACGAGCTTTCAAGAGAGCTGAAGAAGATGGTTAACTCATTGTACTTTCCCGGATATTATTGGAGCTGTCGGTTAATGAGCTCCGAGGAAGTATGCTGCAAGATGTTTGTATTCAGGGAACTTTTGTAACAATGTATAGAGGTTTCTGGCGATAACACTTATGAACACTGGGGGGGGGGGGGGACCGGTGGTAGAAGCGGTACCGTTCTTGCCTCGCAAGCGAGATGTCACGGGTTCGATTCCCGGGAAGGTGGAAGTTGTTTGGACTTACTTCCTAGCCCCCATTAGTCCCTGTTCACCTAGTAGTAAAGTAGGTACCTGCTGTAAGTCGAAAGTTGCGAATTCGTATTCAGGGACAAGTTGTTGGAGCTTCCAATAACTTGATGACATAAACCATTGACTCTTCAGGCTTCTACGCCCTTAACTCATGAGACATAAAGGCAAGCATGAACTTAGCATGCTTCCCTGTTGGGCGCTGTAAACGCTTCTGCGCTTCACCTTACACAAGGATGTAGGGGGGTGCCCAATAAAAAAAAAAAAAACTTATGAACACTCAGTCAGCAGTTAATATTCTCACACTTAGCTTCAATGAACATTTCTAATAATAACACACCTAGTATTTCCCAAGATATTTTTGCCTATAATTAACTTCTCTAACGTGAATTTATAATAATTTAATGATTAATTTACACTTGGTGGCTGACTAACATTTGTTTAGAAAAATAATAATGTGCTTTGTTGAATAATGTTGTTGGATAAATATCAGGCGTGTGTACACTGACCTGTGAACAAGGCTAAGGTCGGCGCTGTACAAAGACTGACCTCATACCATCACATTCGACCAGACTCAATCAGCTGATATCGGACGTACAACGACCTCGCTGATTGGTCCAATGTTTGTCCAATCCCTAGTCACATCTTATACTAACAACATGATGAAGTATCCAGATGTTCGAGAATTTATTTACTGAATACAGAGTCAACACCAAGCAGTTCCGATACAACGGTGGCGAGAAAACCAGGCGGACGTGAGTGATGGTGAGGAAGGCTAGGGCGAGCGAGGTTAGAGTAGAGGGATTAAGTTAGGTTAGGTTAGATTAAGTTAGGTTAGATTAAGTTAGGTTAGGTTTGATTAAGTTAGGTTAGGCTAAATTAAGTTAGGTTAGGTTTGATTAAGTTAGGTTAGGCTAGATTAAGTTAGGTTAGGCTAGATTAAGTTAGGTTAGGCTAGATTAAGTTAGGTTAGGTTTGATTAAGTTAGGTTAGGCTAGATTAAGTTAGGTTAGGCTAGATTAAGTTTGGTTAAATTAGATTAGGTTAGGTTAGCGTAATTAATCATAAGGTGACATAAGCTGGGGGGAATAATCTGCATGTGATCCAAACGTCAACAGGTGTACCGAGGCTTGATGAACCCCAGGTAGATAAACACTACAACAGGAACACTAAGACAGGAAGGTCAAGGAACAACTCTCACAAGACCTGTTTGTTAGCTACTGTGACCATTGGTGACCTTGATCCCTGACCTTAATAAATCCCGTCTATACCTTGTAGTAGTCATGACGGTGTTTACTTGACCTTCAAAGATTATCATAGAAAACTCTAAGAACTAGTTGCGTTAACGACTATAGGGGAGAGACAGAGACACACAGACCTACAGACACACGGTATGGGTTCACTGACAGACACACGGTATGGGTTCACTGACAGACAGACACACGGTATGGGTTCACTGACAGACACACGGTATGGGTTCACTGACAGACAGACACACGGTATGGGTTCACTGACAGATAGGCAGACAGACAGACAGACCAACAATACCGGAGAGGACCAGGGAGGACCAGCGGAGACCAAAGAGAACCAGGAAAGACCACCCCTACACACCCAAAACCAGACGGGTCACTACAACCAAATAGAAGATAAACAAAATCATACAGTATACAATAGTTCAGTAAATACAATACAAGAACTTTTGTGAACCTGATAAAACAACAACACAACAACATACATGGATTTTGTTTTTGTTTTGTACACACAGACGCATAATTCATTCTCGTTTTTTTTTTTTACAGCAACAGGATTCAAGATTAAGGTTTTATCTCTCAAACGGATATACAAATTCAAGCTTTATTTTATACTCGGATTATCTTCCAACAAAATACAAAATATAGGTTAGGTTAGGGTAAAGTGATTTGAACTGGGGTAGCAGAGTTACTTTAGGTTAGATTAGGTTAGGTTATATAATTCTTCGTATGAATGACCCGAATTATACGAACTTTCTACCTATAATTACCTGTTTAGTCTGTTTACGCCAACGAGCAGCAACATAATCACAGAAAACAATCTTAATTCTTTACTCACACTAATTTCTATTCCCGGACCAACCACTTATCTATTTCAACCACGTATCAAGACCAACCAGATATCTAGACCAACCACGTATCAAGACCAACCAGATATCTAGACCAACCACGTATCAAGACCAACCAGATATCTAGACCAACCACGTATCAAGACCAACCACGTATCTAGACCAACCACGTATCTAGACCAACCACGTATCTAGACCAACCACGTACCTCACATAACCACCAGCAGGGTGAAAAAAGAGGAAAACACCCACCCGTACCCTACTACCAATCTGCTGCAGTCTGGTCGTACACATTATTCCTGACGAAGGGACGTGACTGAGACTAACCTATACCCTGACCTTCCCCCGCAGAGTCACATAACTCGGAGGGGATGTAGCGTGAAGGAAGTCTTAATTGCCTGTAATCATTCTCTGCTTAGATATGCCACATCGGGTCTCTTGAGCCACGTGGAGGATGATGGTGTCTGGTGCTGCGGGGGAGACGGGGGAGGGAGATGGGGGGAGACAGGGTGAAGTGCGAGAGAGAATTGGGGAGGAGGGAGAGAGACTTGGGGAGGAGGGAGAGAGACGTGGGGAGGAGGGAGAGAGACTTGGGGAGGAGGGAGAGAGACTTGGGGAGAAGGGAGAGAGACTTGGGGAGAAGGGAGAGAGAATTGGGGAGGAGGAAAGAGACTAGGAGAGGAGGAGAGTAACTAGGGGGAGAAGGAGGAGAGAGACTAGGGGGAGAAGGAGGAGAGAGACTAGAGATGGAGGGAAGGGAGAGAGACTAGGGAGGGGGGAGAGAGGAAGAATGGGAAAATAGGGAGTGGGGGGCAGGAGAAGGGAGAGGAGAGAGAGAGAGAGAGAGAGAGAGAGAGAGAGAGAGAGAGATGGGAAGGAGAAAAGAAGTGGATGGTTGAGTGGAAGAAGATGAATAATGTGTGGATATATGGGTAGGAGGAACGGATGGTAGGATGGAATAATGAAGTGTGGAATAATGAATGAATGAGTGGAAGGATGGATTTCACCTGGAGATTAGACACCCCAGCTTATTTCACCGGAAGATTAGACACCCCAGCTTATTTCACCTTAAGATTAGACACCCCAGCTTATTTCACCGGAAGATTAGACACCCCAGCTTATTTCACCGGAAGATTAGACACCCCAGCTTATTTCACCTTAAGATTAGACACCCCAGCTTATTTCACCCGAAGTTTAAACCTTCCTAACTCCCCTCAGATAGCGTTAGAATGGTTAATATTTAGATGAAATAAGCTGGGGTGTCTAATCTTCAGGTGACATAAGCTGGGGTGTCTAATCTTCAGGTGATCGATATTAAACTGCATACGTATATCCCAAAACATAATTTCTGTATACTCTATAAAGATCATTTGAGATTTTTTGTAACCGACAGACACACTATTAACGTCTTCTATACACACAACTACACAGCATCTAACCACTTGTGAACCCCTGAAACGAACCATCAGTGAACCCCTGGAACGAACCATCAGTGAACCCCTGGAACGAACCATCAGTGAACCCCTGGAACAAACCACCAGTGAACCCCTGTAACGAACCACTAGTTAACCCCTGAAACGAACCACCAGTAAACCCCTGGAGCAAACCATCAGTGAACCCCTGTAACGAACCACCAGTCAACCCCTGAAACGAACCATCAGTGAACCCCTGGAGCAAACCATCAGTGAACCCCTGTAACGAACCACCAGTCAACCCCTGAAACGAACCACTAGTCAACCAGATGGAGTCATTCACAACAAGAGAATCAGGAGCGAGGAATGACATCACTACGAACCTTTAATAACTGGGACTCATAAATATTAAATGTAATTAATTAGCGAGAGAACGACACTTAATTAATGAGGAGAACGGCTGCGGGAATTATCAATGAATAGAAAGTTAATTACAGATTGGATGGGAGGGAGTGAGAGGGAGGGGGCGAAAGGGA
Source organism: Homarus gammarus (assembly GCA_958450375.1). Lineage (NCBI taxonomy): Eukaryota > Metazoa > Arthropoda > Malacostraca > Decapoda > Nephropidae > Homarus > Homarus gammarus. Next base: position 238,831 of record CAUDMG010003013.1, read on the forward strand.
GGGGGAGGAGAAGTGAAGTGAGAGGGAGAAGTGAGAGGGGTGGAGTGAGAGGTAGGGGAAGGTGAGGCTGTAAGAGAGGAAGGAATGGGGTAGAGTTAAGGGGAGGAGTGAGAGGGGAGGAGTGAGAGGGAAGGAGTGAGGAGTAGAGTGGGAGGTGGGAAGGGGTGAGTGAGAGAGGGAGAGTGAGGAAAGGAAGGGTAGAGTCAGAGATAAGAGGTGAAAGGAGTGAAGAAAGAGGGGGATGGGGGTGAAAGGAAGGGCACAGTGAGGTAAGGTAAGAAAGATTTAATCCAGGGAGTTGAGTAATGAAGGGCGGACAATTCTGGGAGCTCTCCGGCCACCATAAACACCACGTCATTGTTATTATGAATTATAGTGCACGTGTGATAGTGTCATGGTGTGAGTTATGGTGATTTTTGTGTGTCTCGATAATTTACGCTCATTTCACTGCCAACTATAAAGAAAAATATATCTCAACTTCACCTCGCGATTAATTACCGTAACGCTACCTGGAGGAGTTAGGTTAGGTTAGGTTAGGTTAGGTTAGATTAAAGTGATTTTAACTGGGGTGGCAGGGGAGTTAACCTTCAGGTGATCCAAAATTTGTGTTAAATGACGGCAAGTTACAGGACAACACAAAATAATTTACCTTCATCTCACCTCACGGTATGACAATTTATATAAAGTTTCAACGATCATATTTCTATTAAGTATTAATTTTTGTCTGCATAAACACTCCAACTGTGTTAATAACAGGACCATGCACATCACTACGTCACAAGCCTGTCACGATTTTGACCTCTGACCTACAAGATGTGACCATGACCTTTTGACACATAGACTTGAATTTGGTGTCTTATACTTCATGACACCACGTGAAATGTCGTCAAAACATCCACACCTACACACGAGTCATTCTTCTAACACTTATCACTAATCTAAAATACAGTACCCAACCAAAACTACAAAATACACTAAAAAAAAACACATTATATCAATACCCCTACAAAATTAAAATAATTCCACAACAAAATTACAATAATGTCATACAAGAATACAATATTACTACAAGAATACAAAATTCCTACAAAAATATAATATTACAAGGAAAACAATATTATCACAACAAGAATACAATATCACTCGAAAAAATACAATAACATCACAACCAAACAAACAAATACATAAACAACAAACACAAGCAACCAAATACCCCCCCCCCCCCCACCAAAAAAAAAAAATCATCCATGTTCTGTTAAACAAACTGTACCCGCTTAAGACACCCACACAACCGGAAACACCATTTAATAATATAAACACACACACACACACACACACACACACACACACACACACACAAACAATAACAAACAAAGTCTAAAGTCAAATAACTGGAGATATTTTTTATTTTGGTCATCAACTACGGCAGCATGTGAGAAAACAGCATTAATCAAGACGAGAGGCGGAAGTACAGCAGCAGACACAGCCAGAGTGAACTACCAGAGATGGGCAGAACAATAAAAACAGCGTCACACACACACACAAGCACAGCGTCACACATACACACACACAAGCACAGCGTCACACATGCACACAAGCACAGCGTCACACACACACACACAGCGTCACACACACACACACACACACACAAGTACAGCGTCACACATACACACAAGCACAGCGTCACACACACACACAAGCACAGCGTCACACACACACACAAGTACAGCGTCACACATACACACAAGCACAGCGTCACACACACACACACAAGCACAGCGTCACACACACACACACACACAAGCACAGCGTCACACACACACACACACAAGCACAGCGTCTCACACACACACACACACAAGCACAGCGTCACACATACACACAAGCACAGCGTCACACACACACACACACACACACACACACACACAAGTACAGCGTCACACATACACACAAGCACAGCGTCACACACACACACAAGCACAGCGTCACACACACACACAAGCACAGCGTCACACATACACAAGCACAGCGTCACACATACACAAGCACAAGCACAGCGTCACACACACAAGCACAAGCACAGCGTCACACACACAAGCACAGCGTCACACACACACACAAGCACAGCGTCACACACACACACAAGCACAGCGTCACACACACACAAGCACAGCGTCTCACACACACACACACACAAGCACAGCGTCACACACACAAGCACAGCGTCACACACACACACAAGCACAGCGTCACACACACACAAGCACAGCGTCACACACACACAAGCACAGCGTCACACACACACACAATCACAGAGTCACACACTAGCACAGCGTCACACACACAAGTACAGCGTCACACACACCCACAATCACAGCGTCACACACACTAGCACAGAGTCACATACAAGCACACCGTCGCACAGCGTCACACACAAGCACAGCGTCACACACAAGCACAGCGTCACACACAAGCACACCGTCGCACACAAGCACAGCGTCACACACACACACAAGCACAGCGTCACACACACACACACAATCACAGAGTCACACACTAGCACAGCGTCACACACACAAGTACAGCGTCACACACACCCACAATCACAGCGTCACACACACTAGCACAGAGTCACATACAAGCACACCGTCGCACACAAGCACAGCGTCACACACAAGCACAGCGTCACACACAAGCACAACGTCACACACAAGCACACCGTCGCACACAAGCACAGCGTCACACACAAGCACAGCGTCACATTCACACTAATACAGCGCCACACACACGAGAACAGAGTCACGCACAATCACACACTATTACAGCGTCACACACTATTACAGCGTCACACACTAGCACAGCGTCACACATACTAGCACTGAGTCACACACACACCAGCACAGCGTCACACACACACACCAGCACAGCGTAACATACACTAGTAAAGAGTCACACACATTAGCATTGCGTCACACATACTAGCACAATGTCACACACACTAGCAAATCGTTACACACACACACACACACACACACACAGCGTCACACACCCATGGTCACATGGTCACACAAACACAGAAGAAACGCCCTGAGTGAGTGTGAGAGTGAACTACCAGAGACGGCCAGAACAATAAACCAAACGTCACACACGAGTACAGAGTCACACACACACAAACACAGCGACATACACAAACACATACCTACACATACATAATGTACATACACACACAAATACACACATACAAACACAAATACACAGAAACAAGCAAATACGCACACACACACACACACAAACACGCACACACACACACACACACACGGGGGAGGGGAATATATTAAGACGTCAGCACCCGGATTCTCCACGGTGAAGCGTAGGTGTACAGAAAGCCAAATGAGCAACACAAATCTTCATTTTCCGTCACTTAGGACAAAACAATGGCGTTCTTACTGGTTCTCACAACACAAAAGTCATGCTAAAGGCTGTCAATACAAATTTAGCACTGCAGGCTGCCAACAAAAGATTAGCACTACAGGCTGCCAACACAAGCTTAGCATTACAGGCTGCCAACACACGAGTCACGCTAAAGGTTGTTTACACAAGAACAAGGCTACAGGCTGCCAACACAATATTCGCGCTACAGACAGGTACAGACACGGTCCGAGTCTAGATATGCAGAGATACACTAGATAAATGGAAACAGACACATGTACACACAGACAAGCAAAGGTTTACAGACAGACAAACAAACAGACAGACAGACAGACAGACAGACAGACAGAGAGAGAGACAGACAGACAGACACGAGACATATTTTGATTTCCAGATATGGTTTAGACAGTTATAAAAGATGGTTGGACACGGATGATGACAGATGGTTGGATACGGGTGATGGCAGATGGTCTCTCTCTCTCTCTCTCTCTCTCTCTCTCTCTCTCTCTCTCGCAAGAAGAGATATCAGTGGACAGAAACTCATGATGTGAGTAACCAAACACACTTAACTGTAGCTGGCCTCAAACAACACACACACACACACACACACACACACACACACACCAAGGCATTTTACCTAGTCGACCACAATTTAATCATCAACAAAGCTATCGACCTCGGGTTTAGGCGAACTCTTCTCCCATGGCTTATAGACTTCCTTAGTGACCGACGCCAAGCCGAGGGGCTGTCTCCACTCTACAGTCACTCACCTGTGGCGTCCTCATGTTTATTAATGATGCCCTAAGAAACACCTCTGCTCACTGGAAATATGTCGACGACTCCGCTAATGGGATCAGTGTGAACAAATCGGCTCCCGACTACACCGCCCTCTCGAATACATTGAACAGTCTCCAAAATTAGACCACCAACAACCATGGTTATACAAGTTGACCTCTCCTCTGACCTTGTCCCACCTGCCTCCATTATTTTGGGCCCCAACACATTTCAGGTTGTGGACACCACCAAACTCCTTGGCGTCACTATAGATAAACTAAATTGGAAAACACACGTCAGTACAATTGTCAAATCCTCCAGTTTTCGTCTCCACCTTCTCTGCCGGCTCAAGTCCCTCGGAGTTCCTGTGCCCGAGTTCCTCAGTGCTTACTCAATGTTCATACTTCCCAAGTTCACCTCAGCCTCCCTTACCTGGTCTTCCTCCCTAAATGCCACACAACGGAAACACACAGAAAAAGTGGAGAAGAGGGCATACCAAATTATTCTCTCCGCCTCTTACTCCACGTATCAAGAAGTGCTCAACACACTGACCCTCTCGGCTTTCTCTGATTATCACCACGACCTCATCTGTAAATTTGGTGAGAAGCTTCTGAACCATACCTCGACACCGGCTCCCACTACCACCCGAGATCCCTCGTCCGCGAATTGCTGTTCGACACCACAACCACATCCAGCCCATACGAGCACGTACTGATCGCTATAAGATCAGCCCAGTCCCAGCCATTGTAAAAATTATCAACAACTTGTAATCAACCAGTGTATTCACTCCTAGTCAATCTTACATTTTCGTACTGTTGCTATATTGAAATGCCCTGTAGTATGACCTTCTTCCCACCTAGTTATTATACATCATATTTGTATCACTTACGTTACTTGTATATTATTCGTCAATCAAGAGACCCATTCCCCAATTATGTAACTGTATACTTTCAGCCTTCTGGCTGCCATGCTCTTACAATAAACTGTTAATAATTACAGTATTATTATTAAACACACACACACACACACACACCACATACTATAAACAATCATTACTCACCAAACAAACACATACACACACACACAGACAGAAACACCACATACATAAACAAACATTGTACACACACACACACACACACAGACTATCACAGACAAAACAGAATATTACAAACAATCAAACAGACGGAAACACGGCCCTTTTATCCTATTGCTTGTGCCATGGGTGAGCTACACAGTCACAAGTGGTATGGTGCCACACAGTCACAAGTGGTATGGTGCCACACAGTCACAAGTGGTATGGTGCCACAGACAGTCACAAGTGCTATGGTGCCACACAGTCACAAGTGCTATGGTGCCACAGACAGTCACAAGTGGTATGGTGCCACACAGTCACAAGTGGTATGGTGCCACACAGTCACAAGTGGTATGGTGCCACAGACAGTGACAAACTGTATGGTGCCACACAGAATCACAACCAGTGTGCGGGCACAGACAAATAACAGACCAAGCAGACAGCGTGGAGCCATAGTCACTCAAGACCCAGGGAGGGGGGGGGACCCTCTCCTCACGCCTCTCCTCGTAAGATGGATGGAGTCACAGACAATCACAGACTACCACACAGACGGAGGAACACACGACCTTCTTCACCTCCATGTAAGACGGTCAACGCGCCCATCACCCCCCACCACCCCCCATCACCCCCCATCAGCGCCCATCACCCCCCATCCCCACCTTGTGACCTGGTTCTGGGGGCTGGGCGTTTATTGCTCTCTGCCAATTGTCCGTCTCGACTCCTGCCTGCCTCCACGACCTCGCTTAGTCCTCGTCTGTCCGTCTGTCCCTCTATTATTACCCTATTCTCTCTCGTTTATTTTCGTCTGGTAGTTTTCACTGTGTGTGTATTGTGTGTTTTCTTACCATTTAGTTCTGAGAGTTATTTGTGAGTCGAGTTTTCTTAAAGTTGTGTTGTGGTTGTTTGTGAGCATCTCTCTCTCTCTCTCTCTCTCTCTCTCTCTCTCTCTCTCTCTCTCTCTCTCTCTCTCTCTCTATACTCCGTTAATGTTTGTATTCTTCTCCTCCACAGGTATATGTCCAGAGCAAAAGATCTTTATGTTCATTTCAAGGTAAGTAAAAGGTTAGGTTAGGTTAGGTCGCCAGTATGTTAGGCTGATTCGATTACCTCAGGAATATAGTGAGTTAGGGCTGGTTAGGTTAGATTACATAACGAGTCAGTTAACTCAGGTTTGATTAAAGTAGGCCACATTACGAGTAAGTTTCTCGAGAGTGCGGCGGTGGAGTGGATACAGCGCTCGTCTCCTGTTCCTAACATTGGTAGTTTGATCCCGGGAACTCCCAGTTCACTGAGCTATAAATGGGTTCCTAAGTATACAACTTGGGAAGTGAATGCGGTCGAGTGCAGTACAGTCTTCCCTGTGTACTGTATGCACACTGTCCCTGACGGGTAGTCATGCCTGTGGGACCCACTCTAACTTTCGCTAATTTTGTTAAGTTAAGTCACACCACGAGTCTATTAAAGTTAATTAGGTTAGATTAAGTTACATCATGAGTCTATTTAACTCTTCCTAAGTGAATTAAAAGATTCTTTCTCAGTTCCCACACTGGTTACGTTAACTACAATTACGTTCAAGTAACAAAAGTAATATAAATAAAATCCCCCAAACCACTTGTTAACTCGTACCTCTATTCTTAACAGTTACACCCCAAAGAGTCTGAACTTAAATTGCATTCGTATGTATGAAAACAAACCCTGATAGTTTCAACATCAATTTGGTAGTAATAAGGTCTTTTTTTTTTATATCCTACATTAATTTCAACAACTAAGTCACTGAGTTGAAAAAAAAAGGATTTCTTGGTTATTTACCCTCTTTACGTAACAACTCGCTGAGAGGTACAAATAACCTTAAAAATAAAATGGTCAAGTGTAAATGTAACCAGACTTAAAATGACCGAGCCTCAACCTTACCCAACAACTTATTACATTCAAATTAAATTTCCATTACATATCATAACATTATTACACCCTACAATCATGACTGGTATCGTATTTAGTAGTGTTACGGTCACCTCGTATCTGAGTAACTATGTATCACCCTAAAAGCTGTAACTCTCTGGTGCTTTGGTCGATGGCAGTAACCTCGTCTCCTGCGTATTTGTACAATGGCGATGCGGGAGTCGGGGTGTGGCTAACTGGGATGGTACAATACTGTCACTTTGTTCTACAGATACACTGCCAATGGGGGGCAGTAATCAGGGGAGCCGTTGTCAGTGGGGGTAGTTATCAGAGGACAGTTATCAGGGGGACAGTTATCAGGGGGCAGTTATCAGGGGGGCAGTTATCAGGAGGGCAGTTATCCGGGGAGTAGTTATTGGGGGGGCAGTTATCAGGGGGGCAACTATCAGGGGGGGGTCAACTATCAGGGGGGGTCAACTATCAGGGGGCAGCTATCAGGGGGGCAGCTATCAGGGGGGCAGCTATCAGGGGGGCAGCTATCAGGGGGGCAGCTATCAGGGGGGCAGCTATCAGGGGGGGGCAGTTATCAGGGGGGGGGCAGTTTTCAGGGGGGGGCAGTTTTCAGGGGGGGGGCAGTTATCAGGGGGGGGCAGTTATCAGGGGGGCAGTAATCAGGGGGGGGGCAGTTATCAGGGGGGGGGCAGTTATCAGGGGGGGGGCAGTTATCAGGGGGGGGCAGTTATCAGGGGGGGGCAGTTATCAGGGGGGGGCGCAGATATCAGGGGGGCAGTCATAAGGGGGGGCAGTCATCAGGGGGGGGCAGTTATCAGGGGGGGGCAGTTATCAGGGGGGGGCAGTTATCAGGGGGGGGCAGTTATCAGGGGGGGGGCAGTTAAAAGGGGGGGGCAGTTATCAGGGGGGGGGCAGTTATCAGGGGGGGGGCAGTTATCAGGGGGGGGGGCAGTTATCAGGGGGGGGGCAGTTATCAGGGGGGGGCAGTTATCAGGGGGGGGCAGTTATCAGGGGGGGCAGTTATCAGGGGGGGGCAGTCATCAGGGGGGGGCAGTCATCAGGGGGACAATTATCCTGATGCCCTCAGACACCTTACTTCAAAACTCATTAACCTGGCTGTAGTCTCTATAACAGAACACCTGACATCATTACCTCACTGCAACGCTGACACTACCGATGCCATTCTCAGTATCTCTCAACTCCACAAAGACCAGAAATACAAAGGTCAGCAACACAAAGGTCAGCAGCACAAAGGTCAACACAAATGCCAACAACACAAATATCAGCAACGCAAAGGTCCACAACACAATGGTCAGGAACACAAAGGTCAGCAACACAAAGGTCAAAAACACACAGGTCAACAACACACAGGTCAACAACACAAAAGTCAGCAACACAAAGATCAGCAACACAAAGACAACTATACGCAGCTCAAGAAGGGGTCAACTACAACAGACAACTCCTAATCGTTGACGCTTGTAACAATAATCTACGTAGGGGCGCCCACAGCTGAGTTAACAAACATTATATCAACTTGGGACACGTTTTGCCGTAATAGTAAACATTATGAAGTGTCACCTCTCGTATGTCTATGGGAAAGGGTAGAGGAAAAAGGGGACGTGATTGCTGCCCGTATCATCATTGGGTATGACTTTGCTTGGGAGATTGGTATCCCCGCATCCCCTGAGCAACGCTCTTGTGCATTATGCAGAAGACCCGACAGCCGCACCCTTATCCACTACCTCCTAAGATATCTCCACACACACAACGCTTCCGTGACGCCTGCTGGACCACCACTCCACGACCCCCTGACGGAGACACGATGATCCTCCCCATACTGGCCAGATATTATGTAAATAACACTGATTATGTGTTAAAGGAATATCCTTCCTTCCTTAGGCTTTAGTAAGCCCCTTTATAATATTTATACTGTATATACTTGTCACACTTGCCAGATGCTTCTGGTGTTATTGTACATGGGTACCCAGTGACAGCACTAGGATCCCGCTTCCTCTATCAAGGAATAAACAATTGAAATTGAATTGAATTATGAAGTGTTTAGGGGTTACTACTGGGGGTAGCAGGGTATGTATGCTACCCTTTATAAAGACCACTGAAATTAGACTATATCTCGCTAACCTTATAAAGCAAGGGTGACTGTACAACGATTCTGGATATCTTCCTCCCTGGATAGCTCTTGCAGGGGAATAATCCTTAGTCATCTTTATAAAATTAAAGTCAGGCTATAAGACTACAGTACAATGTTCAAAATACAACTCTTGAGTATACACCTTGGCTAGGAAATTGTTAGGAATGTGTCATCTTACATAGGAAAATGTTATCGTGGCCAGAAAAGTGTTACCTTGACCAAAACAGTATTATCTTGGCTAGAAAAGTGTTGTCTTGACTAGAAAGGTGCCATCACAACCAGGGTGTCACGTCAGCCAACTAGTAGAGTATCGTGACAGATTCTGAGTGATGTAGCCGCAGTAAGTGTCGTCAGCCAGAGTCTGTTGAGGAGGAAGACGAGCGAGAGACCTATCTTCCCTGACAACTCCCCGGCAGCGGCGAGCGTGGGACACATCTTACTTCACGACGAGGGAAGGAACATGTAGCACGTCTTATCTCTTGCTGAGGGTGGCCGTGTAGCACACCGTGATGGCTAACGGACCAACCAACCACCAGTGTGTTATATTAAACAACAACGCCCGAAAGCGATGAGAGACAATTCTCTGACAGGGTAACACTGGGAAGACTAAATTTTGTTTTTCGTTTCATTTAGTGCCTCAGGCTAACCCGCCATGGTAGCACAAGGGTGTTGGGTAATGAGTTGTGTTAGACAAGCGTGTTGGGAGCCTGTGTGTGGGTTTAGCTGTGCCTCAAGAGTTATGTATACAACGAGAAGTGAATGTTCAAGTGGTAATATGATGGAGGATTGTGGTGAGAATCTACCCTAATATTCTTACAAGTAGTTTGGGAGGGAATAAACAGTATATATTTAACGCCACTAGTCTTCGAGAACTTCAATAAATGGCGCCAAGATCTTTTCATGTTGGATTTTATCTGAATAACAACACTCAGATTTTTTGAGTCCCCATGTCACCATAAGTCTACCTGACCCGCAAGAATACATACGACTTGATGTATAAGGATCTACACGGCCATCACAATATAGAAATAACCACCAAATCGCTAATCTTAATCAGATCATACACAATACCCATCTCCTTCACACTCACCAACGTCACTGCCAGCTTACAACAAAATATCGATTACCCGAAGATTAACTACCTACCTCTACCTGGGAGGGCTCTAGATTTAGGTCAAGATAGATTTTATTAAATTATTTTAGTGTTAGGTTACGTTACGTTACGTTACAATAGACAAGAGTTTGGGTGGTCACTATTTTGGTGAAATAAACTGGTGAGACGAGTGTTGAAGTGAAATGAAAATCTGTTACGCAATTAAGAGCTACGGAGTTCAAACACAAGCCAGTGTTTACGGTGTGTAAACACCGTAATTAATGATCATAAAAGAGTTTGGTTCAGTGGGTCGGTCAGGACAGGTGACCTAAGAAGAAACAAGAAGACTGGTTACTGCAGGATTACGCCACGCTGGCACGAAGAACCTTTATGTGGCAATGGCAACAGCTAAACAAATAATGGCAAATACACCGTGGCAAGAAACTCATCATGGGAAAAAAACACAGTGGTAACAAGCACGCAATGGTAACAAACACATCATGGTAACAAGCACGCCATGGTAACAAACACATCATGGTAACAAGCACGCCATGGTAACAAACACATCATGGTAGCAAGCACGCCGTGGTAACAAACACATCATGGTAACAAGCACGCCATGGTAACAAACACATCATGGTAACACACACATCATGGTAACACACACACATCATGGTAACACACATCATGGTAACACACACATCATGGTAACAAACACATCATGGTAACACACACACATCATGGTAACACACACACATCATGGCAACACACATTCATCATGGCAACACACACACATCATGGCAACACACACACATCATGGCAACACACTCATCATGGCAACACACTCATCATGGCAACACACACATCATGGCAACACACACATCATGGCAACACACACATCATGGCAACACACTCATCATGGCAACACACACATCATGGCAACACACTCATCATGGCAACACACACATCATGGTAACAAACAAACGGTGAGAAGGTGAAGGTGTGGACCATCACCACCGTACGATATCACTGGCCCCAGGAGGTGTGGTACCAGGCTCACCCACTCTAACACCCATACCCTCTCTCACACACTCACCCTCTCTCACCCACTCACACACACTCTCTCTCTCTCTCTCTCTCTCTCTCTCTCTCTCTCATGCATTCACACACAAATGCACACGGACACACATGCGCGCACACACACGCACGCACACACGCAGGTACGCACGGGCACACACATAGGCTTTATGTGCCGTTAAGTAAATTTTATGTTTTTTTAGCGGCGAAGTAAGACGAGATCCTGTCCCTGATTGAGTGCGCTCAGGGCCAGGGCTCAGGGCTCTTGACCAGGGCTTAGGTCATGAACACACCAAATTTGAACATAATAGGTCCTCTCATTCTCTAGTTTACTTTAGGCTATAATGCACAGAACAACAGAACACACACACACACACACACACACACACACACACACACACACACAGTAATTCTTGACACTGTCCACCCAGCTTAACCTGAGCCAGTTGTCGTCGGTAACAACAACCACCTATGTAGTAACAATATATGTGAATAACAATAATATATGTAGGTAGCAAACAATGTAGCAACAATACTTATATACATATAAATGCAGAGGCCATACAGCTTAAAAGTAATGCAATTTACCATTAATAATATTCACTTATATATTACAACACAGCAACAAGTAACCAGATATCTTATAATACAAACAACTGTAATTAAGAAATATATACTGTACCTTCATAGTACAGTCGTGAGTCACTGAAAAAAACCAATTCCATTCACAAGAGGAACAAACAAACAGACTTAAAAACAAACGAAAGTACTATACACCTTTATAATATCATCCACGGGTCATTAAACAAACAACCTTTACAATACAAACAAGATATTTCACCAGGTAAAGAAAGGTAATGGACTAAATCAAACCTGACCCCCCGAACTTGAGGGTCACACACACACACACACACACATACACACACATCACGCTATCTGACCATCACTACAGGGTAAAAAAAAAAAAGTGATTCAGATAACAGAAGAATGTTTAATGACTCAATCTAGGGTTCATTCTCTTACGGTCCAAGAGAGGATTGTGAGAGCCATCAACACGACATCACTGATAAAGACGTTCAAAATCATCTGAAGATTTCGATTCTCCTAGTTTTATTTTTTTCTTCACCAGAGGATTAAACCTAAAGCAACCTAGGGAATGTTTAGTTTGGTTTTGGTTAGGTTAGGTTTGGAGAGGTTGGGTTAGGTTAGCGTTAAATAAGGTTAGGTTAAGTTAGGTTAGGTTACCGCTAAATAAAGATAGGTTACGTTATCTTACTGTGGTTAATCTTCAAGGGTAAAATGTTGGTGGGGGGGTGACCGCACAGGGGAACGTGGTGAGGGGGATAGGAAAGGGTGATTAGCTGATCAAAGTATATGGTGGTGTTGGGGGAGTAATTGGTTAACAGCCTGGGTGGTGGTGAGAGGGTGTATGATTAGATGATCACAATGTATGATGGTAGTGGGGGGGGGGGGGGAGGGTGTATGGTTTGATGGGTAACGGTGAGGAAAGTCTTCAGGCTTTGTGTGTGAAATAATTATAGCTATTTGAGAGAGAGAGAGAGGAGAGAGAGACCTTGCACTAAATACAGTAAGTAACTAAACATGGTGCTACATAAACTCAACTCATAAATAAACGACGTCTTTACGCATACTGCAGAACTTTTTAACACACGAGTGCCCTGCCAGACGTCCCTCATGGGGGCCTGTGCTTCAGCTACAGGCGGCGATCATAGGTGGCGGCGCCAAGCGAACTGATGGCTGTGTTTATCGCATTAACGTCATCACCAATTAATCTAGGCACACGTATAGCTCTCTCTCTCTCTCTCTCTCTCTCTCTCTCTCTCTCTCTCTCTCTAACACCCTCCCCTCCCCAACACCTCCCTTACCTTCCCAACACCTCCCTCCCCTCCCCAGCACCTCCCTTCCCTCCCCAACACCTCCCTCCCCTCCCCAACACCTTCCCTCCCCAACACCTCCCTTCCCTCCCCAACACCTTCCCTTCCCAACACCTCCCTCCCCTCCCCAGCACCTCCCTTCCCTCCCCAACACCTCCCTTCCCTCCCCAACACCTTCCCTTCCAAACACCTCCCTCCCCTCCCCAGCACCTCCCTTCCCTCCCCAACACCTTCCCTTCCCAACACCTCCCTCCCCTCCCCAGCACCTCCCTTCCCTCCCCAACACCTCCCTCCCCTCCCCAACACCTTCCCTCCCCAACACCTCCCTTCCCTCCCCAACACCTTCCCTTCCCAACACCTCCCTCCCCTCCCCAGCACCTCCCTTCCCTCCCCAACACCTCCCTCCCCTCCCCAACACCTTCCCTCCCCAACACCTTCCCTCCCCAACACCTCCCTTCCCTCCCCAGCACCTCCCTCCCCTCCCCAGCACCTCCCTTCCCTCCCCAACACCTCCCTCCCCTCCCCAACACCTTCCCTCCCCTCCCCAACACCTCCCTTCCCTCCCCAACACCTCCCTTCCCTCCCCAACACCTCCCTTCCCTCCCCAACACCTTCTTCTGCCTTCACCCATTCTCCCCGCCTCCCAGTACTAGTATGCGGGAAGGAGGGAGGGAGGGGGGGAGGGAGGGAAGGAGGGAGGGAGATAGGGTGGGTGGGAGGGAGGGAGGGAGGGAGGGAGGGAGGTTCTCAGTAGCGTCTGGGAGAAGCGGTGAGTCCAGTGATCACCTGACAGATAACGCTAATTAGAAGTTCCACCACCGTGCCACTTACCACCCTGATGAGTGCTTACCTGTTGGTTTCACCTCACCTCACCTCACCACCTCCTTCATAACTGACCAAACTCACACCTGTAGTCTCCCCCCCTCCCTCCCTCCCCCCAGGCGATAAGAGACGACTGCCAAGCATTGAGAAGAATCATAAAAAAAAAAAAAAAATGTCTACCCAATGTTTGTCCAGCCGTCTCTCGTCGACTGACCCAATAATCTTAATGATGATAGAATCCAGGTAAAGTTAAAGCAGGTTTTAATCATTTGCTTCCCAGGGTATAATAGAAAGTGATTAATGATTAACATGGGTGGCTCTCTCTCTCTCTCTCTCTCTCTCTCTAAAGAACCAAGAGTCTCTAATGACCCTTTCACCTGTATTCTGAAGGTTACCTGTGACACTCCACCACCAAAACCTCCCTAGAATTACTTGACTAATTTTCTTATATATAATTCTTCTACTACTACTACTACTACTACCTCTACTATTACTACTATTATGAAAAACAACGACTATATTCCTCTTGAAATTACTACGAGAGCGGAGTGGGGTAGTTACTGGGTGGTAGGTACAGGGTGGGGGTAGTTACTGGGTGGTAGGTACAGGGTGGGGGTAGTTACTGGGTGGTAGGTACAGGGTGGGGGTAGTTACTGGGTGGTAGGTACAGGGTGGGGGTAGTTACGGGGTGGTAGGTACAGGGTGGGGGTAGTTACGGGGTGGTAGGTACAGGGTGGGGATAGTTACGGGGTGGTAGGTACAGGGTGGGGGTAGTTACGGGGTGGTAGATACAGGGTGGGGGTAGTTACTGGGTGGTAGGTACAGGGTGGGGGTAGTTACGGGGTGGTAGGTACAGGGTGAGGGTAGTTACGGGGTGGTAGGTACAGGGTGGTGGGTAGTTACGGGGTGAGGGGTAGAGGGAGGGTGTTTGAGAGCCAGTTTTTGCCGGGTTGCTGGGTATCTAAGCTAGGCTGGAGCGGTTCTGCACATCTCGTCTCCACTGCCGCCACTCAGCAAGAATAATACATGCATATTAAGGCGAGCTCTCTGTTGCATTGGGACTCACTCCTCCAGGGTGATGATTGGAACATAAGCTTATCTACTGATTTTGTATTTTTATTTTTTTTGAACGTGTCACAAGTATAATATTTTGATGATATAGTTGAGGAGATATAAACATTTAAGTTTTATTAGTGATATATTTTACGAGATATAAACATTAAAGTTATATTAGTGGTCAATATGTTTTGGATGTGTAGTTACTGTATTTTGTCCAAGATGAGTTATCAGAAGCCAACTACAGTAATTACCAAACTCATTACAGTAATTACATGCCTTGAAAATATAATATGGATATAACTTTATTTTTTACCTACAATAAGTATTTCCAGTTTATTGCATCTATGATAACATATAAGAGGGGGGCAGACAGACAAACATATGTGTGCCTGAAGTGATCAATATATTCCCCTGACTCCTTGAGCTGTGCGGGGTGAAAAAATCTCTTGTTGTCTCTCTATTTATAGCACAAGACTGCATACCATGTGTGTGTGTGTGTGTGTGTGTTTGTTGTATACGTGCACATGTATAAACAGTAATACCAATACCCACCTTATGCTCACCATAATAATTCACTATAAACCGGTAAATCATACAATAAAATATCTTTCTTATCACTCTTAATGGTATAAAATTTTGTCTCGGTTGATAAAATAAAACAGTTTATTTATCCACAAACTAACAAACACAAGTTCTTATACATCTTTAATAATATCGACGTGATTAACTGAGTCTCATGAATCTATTGAGGAAAATGTACTCTAGCTTATTTCACTTAATAATTGAACACTACCTGGTGGGATTAGTTGGCATGAGTTGGGTTGGGTTGGGTTGGGTTGGGTTGGGTTGTGGTTTTTAATCATCAGGTAAAAAAAAATGTTAGAGCGTTTAATCTTCACTTCCCGTTTATCTTAGGAGGGGAGAGGTGTGAGTGTGAGGGTTGAGTGTCTCTCCTCACATGGCAGGTGGTGGAGCAGCTCTCACGGCCTGGTAAGTCACGTTTTTAGTTCGAATAATTTTACTTGAAGTTTCGGGATACCAAAAAAAAAATTTTTCGATAGAAGTTCATTTTTACTCGATTCGGTACACACAATGAAAACTAAATTGTGTTGTATAGCGGTTTATTTTTTATCTAAAGGATCGGAATACCTTGATAGAAAAATAAACAAAAATTGTGAGGGTAACAGATTTATTTTTACTTGACTCGGAACACACAAAGAGAAATATACAAATATGTCGTGTACAAAAGGTTCATACAATGTTCGGACAGTCAGCCCGTTCGACTCCTTATTTGTGTATAAAATGAAAGTAAAGCAATGACTTTATAGTTCCTTAAGACCAGTTTTTTTCTCTTTCTCACACAAATTATTTCATGTACAGTAAACTTTGGATACAAATGGCTTAGATTCCCGATAATTTCAGGACATTCCATCCACCTGTATTTGAGGATTCTAATTTCGATTGTTTCCCCCCCCCCCCCCCCCCCCCTCTCTCTCTCTCTCTCTCTCTCTCTCTCTCTCTCTCTCTCTCTCTCTCTTAATGAGGGATGTTCTTTAATTTAATAAGAATTTAAAAATGTTTTCTTAAATAATATTTCCAAATCTTCATTGATGAAATTAAGACAAAAAATATGAACTAATGTTTCAGATAAAAAAGTCTTCACTCTTTCTACCAATACAACTATTTACTACCACTAATACTAACCACCACTACCATTAACCACCACTACTAACCACCAATACTACAGCCATATTGAGCTTTACACCAGGAATTACTAAGAACTAAGGCATATATGTAAACAAACTCAAATCCTGAAGTGAACGCTTATAATTTTTTACACGTGCGTCATAACTGGCAGAAGTGATTAAAACCCTCAGATATCTTCATTGAGGTTACAGTTAGATACAGACACAGAGACGACTTTATCATGAACGCATCAAAGTTAAGAAAAGCAGAAGAGATTTTAATACCCTGAAGGAGTCAGCTCACAGTAATGAAGCTGTAGCCTTGTGTTTTTGTTCTGATATAGGTAATAATGAAAGTCTTTTGAATAGTTACTATAGCTGATAATACGATACAAAAAACAATTAATAAAATATCAATTGTTTTTAATTATCTGGATAAGTTTTATTTAAATGGGTATACAGTAGTAGATATTTAGCAATTTTATAAATAACTCTCACAGCCTCATCTATCTTCAATATAATGTAATTTTAATGAAAATATAAATTCAGAGATAAAAAAAAAATACGTTCCTAGCCTAACCTTCAAGAGAACGTGGGTGACAAATACATATTTATAGATGAATAAACAAATAATACCAGCAAGAATTCTCAACACTCGAGAGAACGTGAGTCAATAATATCAACAGAGCACTGAAGGCAACACAGCGACTGTTGTAAACTATTCCTTGACATTCACGACCAGGAGTGTTTGGTGTAACAGAGTCTGCCAGCTCCCCTCAACCTTGCGCTCTTATCCACTGTTATGACGGCACTGTGCTCGCCGCCTCATCACCACCACACTCTACTATTTCTGTAAACTATTATGACACGGTGACAACCCGCGTAAGCCAGAGACTCGCCAGCTGATGTAATTAAGGTGGAAATGGCTAAGTTGTGCTTACGAAATGAAGTCTTTGTAAGAGGTTGAAACATCGTATTCAAGGTTTTAACTCATCGTACTCAATGTGTTAAGATATCGTACTCAAGGTGTCAAAATACCTTAAATGCCGGACTAATTCATCGTACTCAGGGTCTGACTTCCCAAGACAGAAGTTGTATTTTTGGACAAAAGTATCACGTACTAACGAGAGAGAGAGAGAGAGAGAGAGAGAGAGAGAAGCGTGGTAATCAGAAGAAATAAGATGGTTGACACATGCAGTATATTTGTTATTATTATTATCATTATTATTATTACTATTATTATTATTATTATTATTTATAGAAGCACATATCGTAAACCTATAGAATATCAACTCAATAAATATTACCCAAATAGGTCATAATTAAATACTTGCACAGGTATATAAATAGACTCAAAT
Organism: Homarus gammarus; assembly: GCA_958450375.1. Taxonomy (NCBI): domain Eukaryota; kingdom Metazoa; phylum Arthropoda; class Malacostraca; order Decapoda; family Nephropidae; genus Homarus; species Homarus gammarus. The sequence continues at coordinate 257,155 of CAUDMG010003013.1, forward strand.
AGCGAATAAATTACCAAATGAGCCATACAGATGAATAGGTTAGGTTAGGTCAGGTCAGGAGAAATAAAGAGGTGTTGTGGACTTAGGAAATGTAAACCTGCGCCAGACGAGGAAAATATTAAGGGTAGTGTACACAGAGGCAGACGTGAGCTTGCATAGTCTTATACATAAACTGTGTTCTTGTCTGGCTCAGCGGGGAGAACATTATGAATATATGCATCATGTGTCCTCCAGCCATTGACGGGTGATGGCTGTCGGACGTCGTGGTGGTTGACAGGAACTAGGAGCTTTCTCTGTCTGTCTCTTTGCATGGTTCTGTGTGTGTGTGTGTGTGTGTGTGTGTGTGTGTGTGTGTGTGTGTGTGTGTATTTGTCTCTCTGTCTTTCTGTCTGTCTGAGTGCTTGCCTACCTTCCTGCCTGTCTGCTTGAGTGCTTGCCTACCTACCTGCCTGTCTGTGTATTTATTTCATGTTTTTTCTGTACTCATATATCTCTATCTGTCTGTCTGTCTGTCTGTGAGTTTGTCTATGTAGCAGTATGTCAGTCAGTGTGCTTGTCCATATGTGTGTCCGTATGTATGCATAGGCCTACTCGTATGTGATTGGCTATCTGTGTAACTACCTGTTAGTCTATGTGGCTATCTGTGTAACTACCTGTTAGTCTATGTGGCTATCTGTGTAGCTACCTGTTAGTCTATGTGGCTATCTGTGTAACTACCTGTTAGTCTATGTGGCTATCTATACGTCTATATGTTCACTTGCCTGTCTGCTAGTGTGACCGGCCAACAACCTTCCATCGACGAGTCACTATAAACCAACCATTGATATCCCAAACTGATCCACTAAATTAGGCTGACAGGAGCCCAGGATATAAAGTGTATTGGTGGATGATCATATACCTTATCCCGGCCTATACTGTCAGCCTAAACCAAACTTAACCTAATCCATCCTGTCTGGCGTTGACCATCACAGTGACGGGCTGACGCTGACGAAGACATTAGTTTAATCTGATATATTTGTTTTCTAATATGACTTTCGATCGTCAACAAACATTATGACAGCTGGGTTTTGAAGAGAGTCATTTTACTACACATGGGTCGGGAATGTCGCCAGGAGGGAAGACTATTAATGCGACTTTGTTTCTGGGTAACTTGATCACGAAAAGATGAAGAAAAGAAAAAAAAAATTAGCAACACGAAGAAGATTAAACCAAAAAAGATAAACAAAAAGTTACATGACATAAACAAGGAATATAAATAAGAGTTAAAAAAAATGAGTGGAGGGAACACCTGAAGATTAGACATCCCAGTTTATTTCACTTGAAGATAAACAAATTAAATCCTAACCTAACCTAACCTAACTTAACCTAACCTCACCCCTCCCAGGTAGAGCTAGGATGTATCTAATCTACAGGTGAGATAAATAGAGAAACAGAAAGGAGAACGTATAATGTAAGAGAGATGAAAATAATAAACAAGAGAGACAGAGAGAAGATGTATAGTTACGAGAGCTGTGTCAACATCCGGGACCCTCGTGTGTGTGTGTGTGTGTGTGTGTTAGACCACCATCATAGTGAAGTGTTCATGTGTTGTCCATCCTGAAGGCGAGACACTCTCCAGTCTACACTTACTGACATTAAGTATAGACAAAACAGATAAACACATATGGTAAGAATGAGAGAGAGAGAATAACACACACACACACACACACACACACAAAGAGTAACATAAGTATTCAGTTTTACAAATCACGACGACCTCCCTGTAACGTGAGAGTACAGCAGTGATCACGTCAACCACCAGTGTGTGTTGACTGCTCTCCGCTTCACACCTGGGAACCATCTGAAGATTAGGCACTCTTGCTTATTTCATCTGATGACTAATAAAAACCCTAATACTGACCTGATCTAACCTAACCTAACCAGACTTAACCTAACCTAACCTAATACAATCCAACACAGTTCATCCTCACCTAATCTAACATGGGCCACCCTACCGAGACAACAGGAGGCAGAGTGTTCATTGGGGCATTCATCGATCACCCCTAAGTACAGATAGGTCGGTCGGTCGGTCGGTCGGTCGGTCTAACCTGTACTACTGTTTTGAGATTATAAAAAGATATGACATTTTGAGAGTCCAAGTGACAAACATAAAGATGGATTTTGTCAGGTGGTGTTGTATCAGTCAGTCTGTGGTCAGTTAGTTACCTGTCTGTTGTAACTGTATTATCTTTGTTATCAATGGCGTCTTGTGAACCAATATTCTATTTTTTACTGTTTAATTTTATTTAGTTTCTGTTGTTCATTTATTGTTTTATTATTATTTTTCTTCATCTCTTCTTCTAACTTATTAATTTCCGTTTTGTATTTTATTATTTTATTTCTAAAGTATTTTTTGGGTTTGTGTTTGATCAAGTGTTGTGGTGCTACCCGTCACACCTGCCACTACCTGTCACACCTGCCACTACCTGTCACACCTGTCACTACCCGTCACACCTGCCACTACCTGTCACACCTGCCACTACCCGTCACACCTGCCACTACCCGTCACACCTACCACTACCTATCACACCTGATACTACCTATCACACATGTCACAACCCGTCACACCTGCCACTACCCGTCACACCTGCCACTACCCGTCACACCTGCCACTACCCGTCACACCTGCCACTACCCGTCACACCTGATACTACCTGTCACACCTGCCACTACCTGTCATCACCTTGGTCCAGAAATAATCACCTGAGGTTGTCATCATCATAGTGTTTATCTTATAATGATCAGCGTTACCTGTATTACCCGAGTACAAACCTTGCGCTTAATTGACTGTTTCTCTTCCCTTTAACACCTGACACACGCCTTGCAATCTCGTCTCAGCCAAATATTTGATTATAGTTATTTCTAAGTTAACTTCACGGTTCTAATTCCTATCTTTATCATATTGCCTCACTTGCTCCCTTTACTCTTTTCTCCTCACCTTCAACATTCAGGTATAGGGCGTCTCCCTCCCACGGGTTCTCATAGCTCCGCATGGTATAGTGCCCCCTAGTCCTGGTCACCTTAAGATCTCGTTTTCTTCACACCTGTGTACTCCGGAAACCCAGGTGAGTAAGTTCGGTGTAGGCGGGGCGGGGCGGTGAATGTTGAGACCCGCTCCACTTTCACTGCCGCCAACACCCAATTTTAACTAAACGATGAGTGGTTATGTTTGCATGAAGTCGAACACGTGTTATATCCTCGAATACCCTCAATCCCTTAGTTGAAATAATTAGATCAAGACCTATTATATGCTTGTCAGATTTCATTAATATCTAAACTGTTGGTCAAAATACGTACTTGAAATGTTTGACCTATTAATAACCTGATATTTGAATAATAACCCCAATCCTTAACTACTCGTATATCTAAAATTAATATATTTAAAAAAATTGAACGTATTAAACTTACTTTCCGACCAAGTTCCATAAACATTAGTGAGAGATATAAGAGAATCACACAAGTTAAATTCGTCGATAAGAACAAGAAGAAAAAGATAAACAAACACGACAAAAACTGTTGTAAGTGTTGAGACGCTGAGTGTACATAAACAACATACACCAGAACGCTACACTGACTTTTAAGTGGAGAGTTTTCTTTTTTAAGTCTGTATAAAAAAAAAAGAGATAAAAAGATTTGTAAATGACTCCCTCATAATCTATGTACCACAGAACCAAGTCACAGATTATTACATCAGATGTTTTCTAACTTAGAGCAAAAGGAAGCGTTTAATTACGATAGAGTCACTATAATTTTATGCCGTCGTTAGAGTGAACCAGCTAACATGTTTCCATCACTAACACCACCAAGGTTATAAATATTTACTTCACGAACCACTGAGAATTCGAGCTGTGGTTCACATCTCGACTATCCACCACAGGAAAAGTAATTTAGTATTGTGAGTGTAAAGTATAATGTGGTTTAAGTTGACTCTGGCAAGGCAGGGAGAGCACGTCTGTGTTTGTGTGTGTTGAGTCAGTAAATGAGAGCAAGATGTAGGGTAAACGTCTGATAGTGTGTGTGTGTGTGTGTGTGTGTGTGTGTCCTGCTAGGTCGGTCGTACATAACTCCCCCGACAGGATAATGATGACCCTCTACACCCCAGCACGCCTCCCCCTCCATACACACCGATGCTTTATTGACTACACCCACCACGCCTCCCCCTACACACACACACTATACCCTCCTCCTCCACACATAAACATATGATACACTGTACACCCACACACACACCTCCTATATACAAACACAAGTTTCATCTTTCACCCACCAATTCTCCCTACACCCAGACACAGTACACTAACCCTGCCCCACATCCATACTTTACAATATACAATAAATCCAGCAAATATACCTTACACACACACACACACACACACACACACACACACAAAATGACTGATAGTTGACCCGTATATCGTCTCCTTAAACTCTACTACACAAGTTACAGCTTCAGGAGGCGGTCTTATCAAGCTGATGGGTTCACGGCTTAAGTTCCTTTAAACCTTTCAGCTTAAAGAAAAGCTTACGGGGTGGAAAGGCTCACTCGACCATAAGACAACTGAGTTCAAACAATAAGAGAAAACGCAATTCAACTCTAGATTAATAGAATGAATGAAATTAACTTCGAATGGTAAAAAAAAAATACCCTTATCAATATCTCTCGCTAAGTGTTGTGACGTTGTCCAAAAAAATATTAATATGGAAATCCTTGATATATGTATAACCATATTCATTATCTTTATATTATTATTCGTATTTTGTTAGTAGTTAGCAGTAGTAGTTAGTAGCAGTAATAGTCATTAGGAAAAAAATAAAAAATTAGTAGCTGTAGTTAGTAGTAGTAGTAACAGTGGCTACAGTCACTGAATGCCGCATAGATCTGCGGCTCAACTAACTCAATACAGCTACTTATGTATAAGGATATTTAATATTAAGGTAAATAAATGGTGGCGAAGGTGTGGCTATTGGGGGAGGCTGGAGGCCACGTTAAAAAAAAAAAAAAGTAGTAGTAGTAGTAGTAGTAGTAGTAGTAGTAGTAGTAGCATATAAACCCAAGACACTAACACACAGTACTTAATAAAACGCTATAAAATATATAAACTTATGTGGTGATTAAGTCTTTAATTGAATGGTGTTTAGTTTGTGTATTTTAAGGTCGTTTCCGATCCAGATATCAGTTTATGTTAAGAGAAAGAGTAGGTATGAGGGATTATTTGAAGTCACCCCAAACCCAGCTTATTTCACCTGAAGATTAAGCACCCCAATGCTAACCTAACCTAACCTAACCTAACCAATATCTACCAATAACTGCGGGTTTTAGTATCTCTTATCAGGGAGGTGTGTCCTGATGAACAGGTAAGTGAGGAAGAGAGCTTGTTGACCTCTGAGCTGTGACCTCCACCAGGGTTAAGATATCAAGCCGTAAACAAGGTTCCTAATACCATCCTACACGGTAAACAAGGTTCCTAATACCATCCTACACGGTAAGCAAGGTTCCTAATACCATCCTACACGGTAAGCAAGGTTTCCTAATACCATCCTACACAGTAAACAAGGTTCCTAATACCATCCTACACGGTAAACAAGGTTCCTAATACCATCCTACACAGTAAACAAGGTTCCTAATACCATCCGACACGGTAAACAAGGTTCCTAATACCATCCTACACGGTAAACAAGGTTCCTAACACCATCCTACACGGTAAACAAGGTTCCTAATACCATCCTACACGGTAAACAAGGTTCCTAATACCATCCAAAACGGTAAACAAGGTTCCTAATACCTTCCTACACGGTATACACGGTTCCTAATACCATCCAAAACGGTAAACAAGGTTCCTAATACCATCCTACACGGTAAACAAGGTTCCTAATACCATCCTACACGGTAAACAAGGTTCCTAACACCATCCTACACAGTAAAAAAAAGTTCCTAATACTATCCTACACGGTAAACAAGGTTCCTAATACCATCCTACACGGTAAACAAGGTTCCTAATACCATCCTACACGGTAAACAAGGTTCCTAATACCATCCTACACGGTAAACAAGGTTCCTAATACCATCCTACACGGTAAACAAGGTTCCTAATACCATCCTACACGGTAAACAAGGTTCCTAATACCATCGTACACGGTAAACAAGGTTCCTAATACCATCCTACACGGTAAACAAGGTTCCTAATTCCAACCTTCACATCCTACGCGGTAAATAAAGTTTATTTGATCAATTTACTCATCAAGTTCAAATTAATACATTTCGTACGTCTAAACAGAAGAGTAAACACCACGGGAACTCTTCAAACAATTCCTATAAGAAAAGATATGATCAAAAACACAACCTAATTGACAACATGGCGACAGTGAGTAGAGTCACTAACATACAATGATACGATGTCATCTGAGATAATCTTTCAAACAGGCAGTCGGAGGTCGGTAACTACAAAAGCTTTCATCTCTACTAAGTATATCCAGGTGCTCACTAGGGCTAAAATTACTAATGAAAAGGCAAAAATACTCAAATTAATGATAGTTTGAAATTTGTTTTAGGTTTTTTGCATTAATATAGTTAGATAATATTATTGTTTGGCCATTTGTGTTAGTTTAGCTTTAGATTTAAGCTGCAGTGGACGTTATCAGTTAAATGAGTGAGAGAGGGAACGTTGAGGGACCACCAACAGATCGCTTCGCTTTCAAGATATTCCCGAGACAAAAAACTCAAGACGGTTATACAAAAGCATTGAGTTACCAACAGTTCCTCTGCAGCTGCACAAACACGCTTAATACTTGATGGTTCTGTTTGTGACTCAGGAACAAAAATCTTATCTCTAATTCTCCCAGAGAGAGAGAGAGAGAGAGAGAGAGAGAGAGAGAGAGAGAGAGAGAGAGAGAGAGAGAGAGAGGGGAAAGGGATTTTCACAATATGTAAGAACAGAACTAAATCAAGTTTTTTTCCTTGGCAATTGTTCAAGAAATACAGTAATTATTAGGGTGTTATTGACCCCACCTGGTACAACAAGTTATTAATAAGAAAATTCTTAACCGCATGGTCCTTACACCAGTCCTAGAGCTGAGGGAAGAACGCCCTGAAGAGTCGTATATCTGTTGCAGTAAATAACTCACAATGACTCTATTGGCCAGTGTATCTAGTACAGGCATTCTGGCCTTGTTTAAACACACACACACACGTTATGAAGCGTAATAACAACGCTTATGAAAAGTAGGTTAAAGAGACAGAAGCTCAAGAAGAGTTCAACGGAAAAGATCTAATATCAATACCGACGATGTGATAAAATGCCTTTGTGTGTGTGTGTGTGTGTGTGTGTGTGTGTGTCCCGAACTCCCCGCCACTTTAACAAACAAACACTGCCGGGTATATCAAACACTGTGACGGCTCTTAGATTACCAGTGAACCAATTCAAGCACTCGTCACGTCTCCCGTCACACCTTTGTCACGTCTCCCAACACACTGTTGTTTCGTCTACCGTCACACTGCTGTCTCTGGTGTCACCAATATTAGCTGTTGTCTCGGGTGTCACCACTATTATCTGTTGTCACGGGTCTCACCACGCTGTTATCTGTTGTCACGAGTTACAAACGCTGTTGTCAGAAAAGAAATAGGTCGTGAGCAGAACACCACAAGCTCCAGCTCTCTCCTTGTCGCACTTGTGTGTTGACACGGACAAGACTATCAAGCAATACTCGCGACCGCCTTTACGCAAATTACAGCGTAGCGGTTCTCAGGTTTCCTTAATACACGAGCCAGTGACACACTTTGTTGTAGTGAGGGCGGCCACACCTCTCATGCGCTGAGTTTATGAGGCCGTCTACAGCCAGCGAAAACGGCCACACAGTTGTAAGGTGCAACTCAGCCACACTGACATTTACAAAAACATTTAATGCTCGGATCTTTCTTTCAACTTGTTTCACGAGATTTCTAGCATCTTTACAGTAGAACCCAAACCCAGTGAAACAGCCTGGAGGAACAGTTTTGCAGTTAAAACGCGACAGTTGATAATCATTATGCAATGATTCCTTCTCACAGAAGAGTGCTCAAGCTTACGTCTTGCTAATGTGATCTATGTGTACTGTTATCCTCGCATTAAAACTGTTTTACTGACATTAATTTTTATCGTATTACGTATATTTATGCCAAAACATCAACATATTTTTAGCTTAAAATTCTTAATTTTGTGGACACCCAAATTTCGGTTTAAGCATGACATACACCGGATTATATATTAAAAGGGTGATTTCTCATTTAACTTACGGCAAAATTTTATGTTAATATTTTTGCAAAAACAAATGGAAACCTACGTTAATTTTTTAGCAAAAGTAGAGATTTGTGCTATTTTTTTTACCAAAAATGGAGATATGCAATCTTTTAACCAGAAATGGAGATTTATGCAAATTTTCTAGTGGGTGTGTCTAGGTCAGGAGCCTCACCCACCCACCCAGGCAGGCAGGCAGGCAGTAGGAGGCGGGGGTGGACAAGGCCGCAACACTGCCACTGTCACGCTAAATCAACGCTGAGGAGCTGTGTAAGAAAGCAATTTTGGAAGAAACGGAGTGATGAGGGTGGAGTGGACGAGTGTTAGGTGCTGACAGTAGCGGCGGCATACTGTGTGTGTGTGTATGTGTGTGTGTGTGTATGATAAGTCGTGTGTGTTTGTGCGTCTGATAAGTCGTGTGTGTATGTGTGTATGATAAGTCGGCTGGGTAGGTGTTTATGTGATAATCTACGTATGTGAATATATTTGTGGATGCTTGTGTATAAGTATATGTAAGTGTGTGTTTGTCAAGCTCGTACGTGTGTGAGTTGGGGGAGTGCCTGAAGCCTGTATACTGTAGGTGCTCGGAGGGGGAGAGGGAGGGGGAGAGGGGAAGGGGAGGGGGAGGTACACACACACACTGTAAGATATACGTGTGGTAGTGAGGTCAACACACACAACGAGAAAACCATCTAGTGTTTACACCGTGTTAAGATAAATAAAGCGCTCGAGCATGATTAGGGAACCAATCCCTATTACCATGACGCAGCTCTCACTCTACCTGTGCTACACAACCCAACATGTAGTTGTTATCCAATATATATAAACTAAATAAACATCAACTAAAAACATTGAATTCTGTCTATGATGCCGATACGATGGACGCTGTCAAGTATAATTATGATTAAAAAGATACAAAATAATATGTGAATACAGTATGTAACCAGGCAGTCATTCTTATATATTTATGTAATAATTTCGTCTTATTTATCCCATAATATAAACATTAGGTACTTGTCATATATTTTCACCGTGTACTGTATATCGAAAGTACTTTTTATATACTTAAACTCATATATACAGGGTGATTCATAAGTTTGTTACCACCGTACTGTTGTGAAACTGCATAAAATGCCACATTCCGGTGATTTGAAAGACGCATTGATGCCAATGGAGGCCACATTGAGCAGTGACATTTTATTTCCTGTGTAATTGTGTAAAAGTAACTTCAAATAAAAAAATCGCACGTTACTGTGGTTTGTAGTTATTTTTTTTATTAACAATTACAGTGACAATAAAGTTATGAATCACCCTGTGTAAGTACAAGTATATGTGTTAAGTACAATAGAGGGGCACAGTGTGGCGTCGGTACATATAAGGTTAACACACGACCTAAATGTAAACAACACCATGATGAAGACTCCACTACGCTTTATCCTGTGTTGTGTGTATAAAACATTTATCAACTTATGTCTTTGTAATCTATCAGCGGCAACTGGCGAAACACATCAAGACAGATCCTGATATTGGATACCTAATGGAGACATTTTAGAAGACTTATCCCTAAACACGGACACACACACACTGCTACTACTACTGATGAAGGCCATGTACAGGTTACGACCACATTGAGATTCTGGGAGGAAGTTTTCCGCCTCAGGAAGAAGTCTGTTTAGGAGGACTTGGGCGATATAGTCTTGTTGGCTACGGACAGCAGCGAGGTAGTTGCCACAGTCTGCCGGTCTCCCTTGTTCTTATAATTATTGACGATCGAGGCAGTAGCTACCTCATCCAGGAATGGGATATCCAGTGTTTTGGTTGAAGTAGCGAGTGGTAGTGATCTTTCCAGCACTGAAGGATGCCTTCTTTGCCTTAAATTAGGGAGTTACCATCGGATGAGCGAAGGGAATGGTACCATCCGCCAGGTGCTAACAGAAGGTGGCCGAGAAGAAAAATGTGGAGGAAGGTGATTACAAGACAGGAAACAACGGTTTACCCCATTCTTATGTTATTGTGTGTGTGTGTGTGTGTGAAATGTTCTATAGGTCAAGGTACAGTCAAGGACTCTAGTCGTAGGATTGAACAAAAACTTTAAAAGCATGGTTATTTATGCGCGCACACACACTTCTCAATAACACAACAGTAATAGTAATCAATAAACAACTAAAAGACAGAACAGAACACTAGTTGACACACAGCTTAAACCGATACAAACAACAACTGTTAACGCCTAAAATATTATACTTGTTACTCTTGATACACACGTGATGTGAGAGATAAGAGAATTGTATATGAATATTCAACAACTTTCTTATCACCCGCAGAATATTATATCCAGTGGGGCAAGAAATCGTTATACTCCTGGGGGATATACAGCTTACAATACCCTTAGATACATATACCCAGGCATCACCGAAAAAGAATGCCCACTGTAAATTGGTAAGCATAAAGGCATTCTTTTTTATGCCTCTATTTATCTTCGTAAGAAATACTGTTTTATAAATATTTATCCAGAAAAATAATACTGGATTTTTTTTTCTTTCGTGAGATATGAGAGTGGTTTTAATGGTGTTTATATACATATATATATTTATATATATATATATATATATATATATATATACAGTATATAATATTTATGGTAGATAACTTTCATGGTTACTATAGCACCCGTTGCCTTACACCTGTTGCCTTATACTTGTTGCCTTACACCTGCTGCCTTACACCTGCTGCTATATTATACCTACTGCCTTACACCTGTTCGGGTTTTTATTTTAACAATAATATTATACGTATATTGAGTTTTATTCAATATAACAGTTTCTATCGAGAGAGAGGGAGGGATGAGGAATAGGAGAAGGGGAAGAGGAGGAAGGAAGGGGAAGAGGAGGAAGGAAGGGGAAGAGGAGGAAGGAAGGGGAAGAGGAGGAAGGAAGGGGAAGAGAAGGAAGGAAGGGGAAGAGGAGGAAGGAAGGGGAAGAACACGTGGGAGGATAAAGAAAGAAAGGGAAAAGAGACAACACTTGGGTCACTGTTTAACCAAGGGAAAGATATACTGCGCCTCCTACTGTATATAATCCAAGACAATTTTCCCCCCACTAAAACATATCACAATCTAAGACAATTTTCCTACAAAACGATAAAACAAAAACCCGCATGAGAACCTAAGACAACTACAACATAACAGACAACAATACAACAATAAAACAACAACAAAACAACACGATGGCAATAAAACTGACTCTAGATTCTCAAAAAAAAAAAAAAAAACATACATCATATTTTTCCTCGTAAGTGAAGATGTGAAAACTGAACCCTCCCCCCCCCAAAAAAAAACAACAGACTCAAGTAAAAATACACAATAACAGTTTCTCTAAAAATAGCATAAAATTGCACTGAGAGTCATAGTTACTAAATGTGATCACTTAGCACCACTTACGAGAGAATAAAAACCGTATTAAGAGGTTTTGAGAATAAGTACCGTAAGTTAAGGTGTGGGCGTGGGGCGGCGTGGGGCAGGCGTGGGGTGGGCGTGGGGCGGGGGGCGGGGGGGGGGGGAAATTGAGGTCAAATTTTACACATAATTTGTATTGTTTATTTATTATTATTAAGATGAATGGTGATGAAGGAGAGAGAGAGAGAGAGAGAGAGAGAGAGAGAGAGAGAGAGAGAGAGAGAGAGAGAGAGAGAGAGAGAGAGAGAGAGAGAGAGAGAGAGAGAGACCTCATCATGTACCGTGTGATTAATTACGCCCACGCCAAATTAACTGCATCTACGCCCACACCAGATTAATTACAGTTCGCCCACGCCCGCGCCAGATAACACCACAGGCCAGAAAACACACCACTTACGCCATTGCCTCTCTTAGGTAATGATAGAGGGAGAGATGATGATTACATATAATAATAGTGATGGTGGGTTGTCGGGTAGTACCATAGCTGCCATTACACACACGCAACAGGAGGGAAGGGGTGTTGACGAGGGCTGTGTAGTAGTACCATAGCTGTCATTACACACACGCAACGAGAGAGGTGAGGAGGTGCATTCCTATTCTTGAGGAGAGTCTAACTAAGTGTCACGGAGCTGCTCTCACGCAGTCACTGTCATAACACTTTTGTTATTACCGTGACTAAGGGTCAAATAGGCACGCAGTGGTGATGGTGTTGTGTTGCAGTTTTAAGGAGGCCAAAACTGCTGCCACGCCTCTTGACGTAAGGGTACGAGTTATAAATGAATGTGAGGAAGGTCAAGTCTAGTCACCCCACACAGTTGACATTACCATGGCAAACCGTATAAGATAGTCGACGAGTTATGTCATCAAGATATAGAACAAGTATATTTTAATAAAACACCTGACGATTACACACTCCAGCTTATCTTACCTGATGGTTAGGTTAGGTTAGGTTAGGGTGTTTATTGCTAAGGTGAAATAAACTGGGGTGCCTAATCTTCATATGATTCTTTTTCTAACCATGGTTGAGTATTACCCATGGCGATACAGCAACTCTCGTACACTCCATCTGTCATGGGTTTTCTGTCTCTCCTGTATTATAAGTCCCACACTGTTAGAACAAAATAAGTATCAAGAAAGTGCGCCACCAACATCATTACCACCACAACCATCATTATCACTCCCCTACCACCGTCACCATCACACCAACACTACCGCCACACCACCAACACTACCACCAACATCACTACCATCATTATCACTCCCCTACCACCGTCAACATCACATCAACACCACCATTGCCACCACCATAACTACCACCACCACCACTCCTCTACCATCATACCAACACCGCCGCCACAGTCACACCACAACCACCAACACCACCACCATCACTACCACCACCACCAACAACACCATCACTACCATCAACACCATCACTACCACCACCATCAACACCATCACTATCACTACCACCAACACCATCACTACCACCACCAACAATACCATCACTATCACTACCACCAACACCATCACTACCATCAACACCATCACTATCACTACCACCAACACCATCACTACCACCACCAACAATACCATCACTACCACCATCATCATCACTACCAACGCCACTAACAACACACTAAACCTTAACATTCTAAATTTAACTACTGAAAAAAATATGAAAGTGAACCTGACGAAAACCCCTCAGGCCAGATATGTTTGCTCTCTCTCTCTCTCTCTCTCTCTCTCTCTCCCTCTCTATCTCTCTCTCTTTATTCTCTCTCTGTAATCCTTCTCTTCTTCCCCATCCTCCTCTTTCCCCATCTTTATCACTTATGCTTTTATGGTTTCATTTGCATAATATAATTTTCTATTACCCTTCACTTCATTCTTAATTCTTTTAATATAATTCCTACAACTTTTTCTCCTCTTCTTTTGTAGTCTTGTTTTTCCTCTTCCTATTCTTCTCTTCACCTCTTTCCTATCTTTATGTAGAGTGAGTGAGTGAGTGAGTGAGTAAACAAGTCAGGACAGGAATTAATAGGGCTGGTTGACGTAGTTAAATAATCATATACAGTATCAAACGAAAAATTCTCTCAGGGAGTAAGTGAAAGAGCGAGTCAGTCAGGGTTTGTGTACTTAATGTTGGTTCAAGTAACAAATGAATCATGTTTCACCCACACGACGATTCACTTCACACCAAAACACACCCGGCAGTTATCCTGAAATATTTATCTTAAAACACTAAAATTATAAAAAAATAAATAAAAAATTCCCTTCGAAAAAAAATTATACATCTCCTTTGTTTCTCTCAGGTGCTAAAATTCCACTCTTTCTCTGTCCGCTAAACTACCAAAACCTTCACGAATTTCATCACATGTTATGGACTCCTGTACTGTACCTTAATTCCTTCCTCGTGTTAAGAAATTGTACACTATAATGGTCCATCAAGATGTCTTCATCATGTCTGAGGGTTGGCAACCATGGTCATCCACTCCTAATAAGCTAAGAGGCTGTATTTAATAATCTTCCCATATTAAAATAACTAATTAATCTAGAATATTATTACCTGCTGTGGATATCAGTGTTTAATCTCTTCTCAGACGAAGATATATACCTCAGTCATCCTTTCCCGAAACAAGGCAAAACTTCCTTAGGAGTATAGACTGTGTGAGACTGGACCCACACAAGCTGTCCGCCGTGTTGGGTCAGACAGGCTCGCCGCTGGCTGTCTGACCGCAGTTTGTGTGGAAGCGTGGGTAAATATTGAGTTAAATTGCTCTCCTCTATAACGGTGCGCCTTTACTGACGCAATATAAGCGTCTGTGAGTGTGTTTGTATGTATGTATTTTTGACAAGAGATATAAAGAACGTGTGTGTGTGTGTGTGTGTATGTGTGTGTGTGTGTGTGTGTGTGTGTGTGTATGTGTGTGTGTGTGTGTGTGTGTGTGGCATTAGGGCAGGTGGGCTGTGACTCATCCTCTCCGGGTATTGTGCCACAAATGCTTGGTAATGGATGAGTCAGAGATGTTGTGGAGGAGGAAGGTGGTGTGGTGAGGGAGGAAGGTGGTGTGGTGAGGGAGGAAGGTGGTGTGGTGAGGGAGGCAGGTATTGTTGTGAGGGAGGAAGGTGGTGTGGTGAGGAAGGGAGGTAGTATGGTGAGGGAGGAAGGTAGTGTGGTGAGGGAGGCAGGTATTGTTGTGAGGGAGGAAGGTGGTGTGGTGAGGGAGGAAGGTGGTGTGGTGAGGGAGGCAGGTAGTGTGGTGAGGGAGGCAGGTAGTGTGGTGAGGGAGGGAGGTAGTGTGGTGAGGGAGGCAGGTATTGTTGTGAGGGAGGAAGGTGGTGTGGTGAGGGAGGGAGGTAGTGTGGTGAGGGAGGGAGGTAGTGTGGTGAGGGAGGAAGGTAGAGTGGTGAGGGAGGGAGGTAGTGTGGTGAGGGAGGGAGGTAGTGTGGTGAGGGAGGGAGGTAGTGTGGTGAGGGAGGGAGGTAGTGTTGTGAGGGAGGGAGGTAGTGTGGTGAAGGAGGCAGGTGGTGTGGTGAGGGAGGCAAGTAGTGTTGTGAGGGAGGGAGGTAGTGTGGTGAAGGAGGCAGGTGGTGTGGTGAGGGAGGCAGGTAGTGTGGTGAGGGAGGCAGATAGTGTTGTGAGGGGGGCAGGTAGTGTTGTGAGGGAGGAAGGTAGTGTGGTGAGGGAGGCAGGTAGTGTTGTGAGGGAGGCAGATAGTGTTGTGAGGGAGGCAGGTAGTGTTGTGAGGGAGGGAGGTAGTGTTGTGAGGGAGGCAGATAGTGTTGTGAGGGAGGCAGATAGTGTTGTGAGGGAGGCAGGTAGTGTTGTGAGGGAGGGAGGTAGTGTTGTGAGGGAGGCAGATAGTGTTGTGAGGGAGGCAGATAGTGTTGTGAGGGAGGCAGGTAGTGTTGTGAGGGAGGCAGGTAGTGTTGTGAGTGAGGCAGGTTGTGTGGTGAGGGAGGGAGGTAGTGTGGTGAGGGAGGCAGGTAGTGTGGTGAGGGAGGCAGGTAGTGTTGTGAGTGAGGCAGGTTGTGTTGTGAGGGAGGGAGGTAGTGTTGTGAGGGAGGCAGGTAGTGTGGTGAGGGAGGCAGGTAGTGTTGTGAGTGAGGCAGGTTGTGTTGTGAGGGGTGCAGGTGTCATCAACGCGTCACAGCCTCACACTTCAACACACCGTCAGTCAGCTGGGGAGAAGTAAACAAACACTCTCGCTATATTTTGGTGTTAAGGGCTAACGGGAACGTCATTCACATTTACCCTCTTGACATATTATAGTAAAATACTCTTTAGTTTTTCTTGACGTTTAAGTTTTGTATGATAATGAGAATGTTAATAGAAGTGTATATAACTTTATATTACTGCTATTAACGTATATTATTATTGATGTTTTTTTTTTTAGGGTGATGTCATCGTTGTGTGTATAGATGACGTGTTTTAGTAGGTTTTAGGGACTCTTTTAGTGTTGTTATGACGGAAAAACATTTATAATACTGTACTGTCACCATCCGGATATTCTACTAGTATTTTATACCTAAACTTGTATATGTACTGATATTTCTGAATCCATAATATATACCTTTATCAACATGAGCCTTACTATACCGGCAATATATACTTAATTCGCACGTGTACTTATATAACCAATTCTTCCCTTGTGCATACAGTTTATACCTAACTCTACACTTACACTTATATATATATGAATAACGCATCTTAATTAACCTGGATCTTTGTTCATTTACAGGTAAGACAAATACCATCGTCTGGGAGGTGTGAAAACGACCTTTTTCTCACCTGGTAGTGATGGGCCTTCGTCAGCCTCCAGCCTATACCTGTACCTGCCTACCTGTACCTCCCTACCTGTACCTGTCTACCTGTACCGGTCTATGCCTGTGAGTTGTAAAACAAAAATTCACCAAAAAAAATAGATGTTTGCCCTAATGATCTTTTTTTCAGGTCGCCGGCCCTAAAAAAGACAACAACGAAGAACTGATGTCCGGTGTAAGGGGGAACTATTAATCTAGTTTTACGTACTGTATAAGACTTTGGTGGGAAATAGTTTTCACACGAATATTTTCTTAAATTACTGATCTTCTTTAAGTTACTTCGTGGGGGGGGGGGGGAGGGACAGATATTATTACTTTGAAGTATTTCCTTGATAATGTTTGATTTATACTTATGAAAACATTAAATAGTAAAAAAACGAAAATTTTAATACGTAATTGTAATAAAATCTAAGAATATCGGGTGATTTATATTTTATCTCCACGTTTCTGCTACAATGAGTAAAGAAGACACCTTGTTTTCCTGGAGGATTACCCATGAGTCTGTGTCTCCATTTCCGACTGCGCGTTACTTCAAAAGCATTCTTGTTAGCGGAGAGAAGACTCACCATTTACACTGGCACTCTCAATAATCTCCCACAAATATGGCACCACACGCCGCCTCCACCACTACACCCTTCAGTCTTATATCTCAAGTTCTCCTTTAAGTGATGTTTACAATAAGTTTTGCCAATATCTTCAGTACCCTACACACACACACACACACACACACACACACACGTGATGTATTTAAACGAATTAACAATGTGTTTTAGCACCTCGTCTGCCATATAACTAAGACGTTTTCATTTTTTTCCGTATCAGGCTTCTCACTCCGTAAATCTTACCCTCGGTGCCCTGCGTGTCAGGGCACTTGGCACTAGACTTGTGACAAATCCCAGCGGCTTGCGTTGTTTCCCTCACCTCCGCCAGCCGGCCACACCGACGGTCGCTCGCTGCCTCGTAAATCTCAGGGTTCGACGACCTTATGCCTACAAGGTTTCAGTGAATTAAGGCATTTTTTTTAACCACTCTAGAAAAAAAAATAGTCTTAACAAGAGGAGAAAAGACATAATTAAATGGGATTACCCTACTATATTGTACACTTCCCCCACTGATGGTATTTTAACTAGCATTGTTTTACCGCAGTTTGGTGTCTGTTAGGGTGTTTGTCCAAATTCATACATTCTATAGGCAGGTTACAGCACAAATAAGTGATCCAGGCAGAAAAAGTTGAAAAAAAAGAGAGATGGAAAATGTTAAAGGAAAATATAGATCATTAGCCCTTTAGGGAGCAGCTCCACGCGTAGGTATATTATTCTGGGTAAAACTTAGACGATTTTATTCAGCTGAGAAAACCTTTGCCCGGTAAAGGGATAAATTTTGTGTGTTAATGTTTGTTCTTCTCTCCCAACGAGATATCTAACTGCTCAAATATGGCATGAATGACTGACCCTGACTCACATTGAGGTCAAGATGTCAAAGGTCGCGGTCAGGGAGATAATTTGGTTGTAATGAGCGTGAGAAGCACTAAGGTTGCGTGTAATCTCAGTGTACAACAAACAGTCTGTGTGTAATGGTGATCTTTTTCTGTATGTTTTCTCTTAATTTCTTCCTAATCCCAGTAACTGTTAAATCTCCTGTCATCTCTTCAAGCCACAGGAGGTAAATAAGTCACAGCAATTCTAGACAAACAAACAAAAGCAAATAAATTAATAGATAAAGGAAGAAAAAGTACTGACAAAAATTATTACATGAAGATTCACAACCCAGTTTGCTCAACTTAATATTAACCACCTTAAGCTAAACCTAACATAACCAAACGCTAACCAAACCTAACCTAACCTTCCTTTTGATAATGGGTAATAGTGATGCGAAAGAAGACAGTACTGTACATTTGTAAGACATGTTTATGTCTACTCGTGGGAAGTTCACGAATCATGGGCGAGGCAAGTCTCCTCTTTAATCGACAGACACATGACAACCGATGTGCAGATACTACACGACCCAACCCCCTCCGACCGACTGTCAACAAACACAGCGCCCTGATGGCATTCGTAATGGAAGTGATAATGAAAAAATATTTTATTTGTTTTTTTAATCTCAATTTCATTATTTTGTGTAGTTCATTTTTAATCAATATATGTTGTGGAATTCTAAATATATTATTAGCAACACAAACAATAGCATTCATTAAAAATATACGGTTCATAGGAAAACCAGGTATTCATGAATTTCAAGGAGTAGCTAGCCTAATTTCTATCACACTTCTTGCTGAACATAGTTTTACGTGATGGAATAGATAAACATGAATTTTAAAGAATGAAAATAATAATAATCCAAATGAATAAACAAATCAATAAAATATTGTAATATGTGGAGGCCCCTGGGCAACTGCCCACTTTGCCCACTCCTGAATCCGGCCCTGGTTGTAACTCTGGACAGGAGCTGTGCCATGCGCTGGTCAACCAGCGTATTCCAGACTCCTCATTTTCTTATGTGGTGGTGGTGATGATGGAGGCTCTGTGGTGGTTGTGGCGGTGGAGGCTATGTGGTGGTGGTGGCGGTGGAGTCTATGTGGTGGTGGTGGTGGAGGCTTGTGGTGGTGGTGGTGGTGGAGGCTATGTGGTGGTGGTGGTGGTGGAGGCTATGTGGTGGTGGTGGTGGTGGTGGAGGCTATGTGGTGGTGGTGGTGGAGGCTATGTGGTGGTGGTGGAGGCTATGTGGTGGTGGAGGCTATGTGGTGGTGGAGGCTATATGGTGGTGGAGGCTATATGGTGGTGGTGGAGGCTATGTGGTGGTGGTGGTGGTGGTGGTGGTGGTGGAGGCTATGTGGTGGTGGTGGTGGTGGAGGCTATGTGGTGGTGGTGGAGGCTATGTGGTGGTGGAGGCTATATGGTGGTGGTGGTGGAGGCTATGTGGTGGTGGTGGAGGCTATGTGGTGGTGGTGGTGGTGGAGGCTAGGTGGTGGTGGTGGTGGAGGCTATGTGGTGGTGGTGGTGGTGGTGGTGGAGGCTATGTGGTGGCGGTGGTGGAGGCTATGTGGTGGTGGTGGTGGTGCAAGAGGAGTGAATTAAGGAATGTAGAGAGTGTTGCTGCCATGACCACGTTACTGGTGGGGGTGACGCTACAGATTTCTTTACCTGTAGCTTCCCAGTACCACAGGTACTTGTTGCCAACACTACCACCACCAACACTACTACTACTATTACTACTGTTGACTGAACTACCGGAGTCATTGCTCTTGTTGTTTTTGTAACTACCATGACTACTGTTGATCCAATTACTACTGCCGCTCGCGCCGCCGCTGCTGCCGTCACTGCCATCACCGCCGCCGCTGCTGCTGCTGGGGTGTCACACGAGCTTATTTTGTTTACATTCCTTTAATTAATGCCGTAATTAACGTTAAGTAAATGATGTCACACCACACTGTTGGATGCTATTGTTGTTTCTATTAAGATAATTACTGTCACTGGGATGGCTCTCTCTCTCTCTCTCTCTCTCTCTCTCTCTCTGGTACCTCACTGTTTTCCCCCACCGTACGAAAGCTGCTTTATCGCTTGTATGTCTGCCTGCCTGCCTGCCTGCCTGTCTGTCTGGCTACACCGTCACTAGATATAACTTACAACGACAACAAGCTTAAAAAACTGTTATTGAGATTGACCTTAAAGACCCTCCACCAGTGCTGAAAGGTCAAAGGTCAAGGTTAATTGTTTAGAATTATTTTTTTTGTTTGTGTTTTCCAAGAGTGTGTATATTTAGGCTGTGTGGCATCTCCAGCACATCTCCACTACAAACAATTTAGCATTTCTCCTCCACATCTCCAGGATATCTCCAACACTGTAATACTTCAATATCCTTGCACTCTAATCTCCAACACTGTTTCTTACTTCAACAACACATCATGCTCACCTTCTTCTACAACACACTTCCAATACTCTCTCACTCCTCCACTGCATCTCCATCATAATCTTCAACACTCCTCCACCACCGCATGACCTCGCCCTACCCTGTTAGTGTTGTTGTCGTGTGTGTGTGTGTGTGTGTCAGGATATAGGTGAAGGTCACAAGGGTATTTGGTGCCCTGGGCGTGGGTAGGGGGGGGCTTCAATTGAGAGCAGTCTAGCCCGTGTTATTGTTGGGGGTTGGCTACCGCTCACTTCCTGCTGCATCTCCTGCTGTGTAAATCATCGGGTCGTCATTGTTGTCTCTTTCTTCTCTTACTACCAGCCACTTCCCGCTGTCTTCTTCTTCTTCTTCTTCTTCTTCTTCTCCTCCTCCTCTTCCTCTTCTTGCTGTGGTTCGTGCCTCGTATAATTCATAAGGTATTTTCTTCGTTTCTTCGTTTTCTTCTTATTCTTCTTCTGCTGCTGCTCACTTCCTGCTCAGCTTCTGCTACGTAAATCATCGTGGTTCTTTTTTTATGATTACTATTTATCTTTTATCACTGTTATTATTTCTCCTGTTGGATCTTGCGTTAAGTTTGTTATTACTCTATTGTTCCTCTTCAATTTCACCTTCGTAAGATATATTTTTTTTTGGGGGGGGTGGTGGGGAGTGGTCTTGTTCTGTTGTTGATGATGATGCATTCTGCCTCTCCCTGCTCCTGCTTGGGACACGTCAGTCATCAATTGTTGGTAGTCTGTTGCTGCTACTGTTACGTAAGTTTGACGCAGTTGGCTCACTATTTTGTTTTATCCTACAGGTGTTACTTGCACTACGTCTACATTTGTGCTTAATTACTTCACCTCTTGCTGTCACGCTACTTGATGCTCCTTTATCTCGTCATGGCTTACACTCACTGCTACTGTAGCTAAATGAACGATGCTACTGTTACTTCTCAATATCAGGGGGTGAAAAAATATACTGCTTTCACCTTCACCACTATACTGTACATTCCCTGTATCACGTGAAGATTAGGCACCCCAGCTTATTTTTATCTGATGATTTATGAAGAACCTAAGCTACAAGACAAAATAATATAATTTAACGTATTACATAACCTAACATAACATAACATAACCTAACATTACATAAATACAACATACTTTAACATAAGCTAACCTAAAACAACCTAAACTAACCTAACCTAACCAAACAAAATTCGCGAGTTTGAGTCTTACATCATCTCTAACTAAAATATTCCCCTGGAGCTGCTGAAGCTTGTCTGATATTCCCATTTATTTATTTATTGTTGTAGACATCTGTTAGCCATTTGAGTAAGTCATAAGTATATAAATATAACGTGAGTATATTAATAACACTGGCTATATGTGTATATTGTTTGGCTATCTGCACTGTTTGTATATATAAGGACTGTAAACATATATAACTATTTTACTGATGTATGTAAGTATGTGGTGTAATGGTCAGCATACTCGCCTTGCAAGCGACCAGACCCGGGTTCGATCCCCGGGCAGGGTGAAACTATGGGTAAGTTTCTTTACACCATTTGCCTCTGTCTACCCAGAAGTAATTGGGAACCTGGATGTTAATCGATTTGTGGATCGTGTTCCTAGGTAATGGTTAGCCAGTGCAGTTGGCAAGTTGTCCGGTCTTCTCGGACTATTCCTTGACACTGGGTCATGCAGCTTGTTAACTCAGGGTGTGGTTGTTGTGTTGGCGACAGCTTCCACACCTTAAACACATTCACGCCAAAGTGCCCCTTGGGCCGGCCATCCTCGTTACATGAGGGGCAATCATTATGTATGTACTTGTATCTATCTAACTCTTCTGAAGAATTTTGAAGACTTTTTACATCCTGTATAACTATATAAACCTCTCTCTCTCTCTCTCTCTCTCAAGTTAATATTAGCCGCCCATACGTGTGTTCGGTGCAGTGACAGGTGATAGAGAGGGCGATATATTGAGGTGTCAAGTCAAATTAGTAAAGGTAAAGGCGGGCCAGTCCCTCCTTCCCTCTATACGAGTGGTTCTCAGCTCATAAACAAACATTTATACTCCGTTATTTTATGATCTCAAACTGAGGAACACAATTACTATGATCTTTGTGGCTATTATTTATTACAATTTGCTCTAATGTTGGAAGCAGGGTTGGAAAAATCATGATTTTTAAAAAAAATAAAAATAAAAAAATCGATTTATTTGATTTAAATCTGATTTTTTTTATTTAAATCGAATTTTTTTACTAATTGCATTAAAAAGTATTTTTAAACCATAAAAACAGTATTTTTCAACCAAAGCTTATTCAGGATAATAAACAGAAAATTGGAATTAAGATATTTATGCAGTAGATGTACCAATGGAATTTAACACAATAATATTATTTTTGTAAAATAAAAGAAAACTGGTAACATATCTTACATTTGAGTGAACAAATCCAAACGTAATAATGAAATTTAACATAAATCCTCTTATAGGATTACAGTGTTTCAAAAATTAATAACTTAACTTCTTCAAGTCAACAGAATAATATTCTCATTTGGTAAAAAAATAATACTGGTAACAAGTTTATTTTCTTACATTTGTAGGATTATAGTGTATTAAGAATTACCGGTAATAACTTCAAGTCAACACAATATTCTCATTCTGTAAACAACAAAAATAGTTCAAAACATTTAAATTAGCTTAGTTGAACATTGAAATGCTTATGTACTGTGACAAGCTTAGATGCCTTTTCCTGTCCTAGGCGATTTCTTACCTTTGAGTGTACAAATCCATATGTGGAAAAAATTCTCTCAACCCCTGCTGATGATGCAACAGCTGTAAATAATTCCCTAGGAACATCCTTTACATTTTCTGTCATGTCATTGGCAAAATACTGCCACCAAGCAAGGGGTGAGAGAGATTTTAAAACATCTTTACCAAAATAGACCTCTTTAAATGGTGCACTTCTTCCATGGAAGGACATTAATGTTGAAAGGAAATGTGGAAGAGACTCGCACACATACTGTTCTGCAATGTCTCGCTACTCAGGAGTCAGATGTCTGCCCTGATACCTTGGATCTATCACAGTAGCTAGAAAATGGGTCGGTGTCAATGCTTCTTTGATTCTTTTTTTCAAAATTATCCATATCCTTCTTATCTGTTAAATACTCCTTAATATCAGTTTTCAGTTTTACCCAGATTTCTACAGCATCACTTAATAGGGTATGTTCTCTCTGGACACAGTCCCATGCCACAGCAATAGGCTTAAGTCTCTCTAAATAGTCTTCTGCAGTTCTTTTTAATGCCTTATCATTAACTTTCCTTTCAATTTTCTTATCAATGTCTTCACTATTTTCTTTGCACACTTTGACAAGGGTCTCCCAGTTCTTTAAACAAGATTCAATAGAATCTGTCACTGTGTTCCATCGTGTGTCTGTTGGCATTACTAGCGTTGTTCCTCCTGCTCTTCTATACAAAGATCCTGGGATGTGATGATTTCTGAAGTACTTAATGATTTCAGTAATGTGCTCCTTAATGTTCTTGATTTGCAGGTCTTGTGAAAGCAAATTTAACAGGTGTGCAGAGCAACCATATGTTATAATGGCTTTATCATGTCCGAATTCACTTCTCATTTTTGCCATATTAGCAGCATTATCTGTTACACAGCTTCTTACTGTGCATCCAAATTTGTCTTCACACTTTTTGTAGCACATTCAGCTAATTTCAACAGATATTCAGCTGTGTCTTGAATTTGTGTCTATAGAATCAACAAGATAAATACGGTTGTCTGCTGTTAAAGTTATACATACTATAGGCTCATTATGGACATTACTCCATCCATCCATGGCCATGCAAACTGTTTTCCCACTAAGTTCAACTGAATAATTCTTATTCACTGAATCGTAGGCTTGATCCAAAAGAGACCCTCCAATTTGATGTCTATTAGGTGGAACATATCCTGGTCTTCGCATTTTAATCATCTTGATAAACTCTTCTTGCTCCACTGTTCGGAAGGGTAAATTTGTTGTATACATTTAATTAGCAACTTGCTGACCCAAAGTGACTTTTTCAGACTTAGTAGTTTTTATCACAAAAACAGACTATAGTACAGTACATAATTATGTAAATCCCAAATAATGTTATCAGCCTGCTGCATTGCATATACTTTTCAATCATGTAGAATAAAAAGAGAAAACAGTTATTAGTAAAAAATCATTTTGATTTAAATCATGATTTTTTACTCTGATTTAAATCGATTTAAATCATGTGATTTAAATCATTTGATTTAAGTCATAACAACCCTGGTTGGTAGTCAGTTATACGTATTTATCTAATTAATTATTTCACAGTGTCTCCTGCGGTATCATACCTTCTTCTATTCAAGATACATCACAGCAGGAAATTAATCAGGTGTTCGTAGATGTTATTTAACCTTGTAAGAAAAAGTTGTACTGTGTTAATTGTATGGATAAAATTAAAGTTGTTTGTGTCTTGTGACCTATACGAATATACTTTGTTGATTTGGTGAGAACATTGATGAGAAAGAAATAAAAAATTCTCACTAACAGAATAAGAAGCATCACTTACAATGTTTCACACACACTAAGAAATATGTGGAGATCTATATACTAAATTTGTCTTACTAAAACCTCTTAATTTTATTTTTCTAATGTTTTTTATGCTTAAGAAATGAAAAAAATCTTGAGGCCCTTTTATGATTCATTTCATTTTGCGATGTTTAAGATGAAATAAATGCATAAACACATACACATATACCTGGAATTAACAAGGTAGGAATATCCCCCATAGAGCCACAGAAACTACAGACGAAAGAAACTGACACACACACACACACACACACACACACACACACACACACACAGGAACACACGGATGTAAGTAAGCAGGGAGAGAAGGCAAGCAAGCATTCCTCTCTCCTCTCCCGGGACACGGAGGTACAGGAGAGAGTCTGTGAGGGTAACACGATACTCCCACACACCAAGATGTTAAATTTACGGTGTAAGGCCGAGACAGGCGGTCACTACCACTCTTATACCTTACTGTATTTACACACCTTTTCTATACCTTCTGATTAATGGAAACTTATATTATTTGAAGGAGAAGGGAAGAATTTAACGTGATAGATAGACAGATAGATAGACAGACAGATATAAACACAGAGAAGACATAAAAAGATAGTGACAGATAAACAGACAGATAGAAAGATATAAAAAGACAGACAGAGAGGCATAAACGACACTGTCTGCAGGAACAAACACACTGTCTGCAGGAACAAACACACTGTCTGCAGGAACAAACACACACTGTCTGCAGGAACAAACACACTGTCTGCAGGAACAAACACACACTGTTTGCAGGAACAAACACACACTGTCTGCAGGAACAAACACACACTGTCTGCAGGAACAAACACACACTGTCTGCAGGAACAAACACACACTGTCTGCAGGAACAAACACACACTGTCTGCAGGAACAAACACACACTGTCTGCAGGAACAAACACACTGTCTGCAGGAACAAACACACACTGTCTGCAGGAACAAACACACACTGTCTGCAGGAACAAACACACACTGTCTGCAGGAACAAACACACATTGTCTGCAGGAACAAACACACACTGTCAGCAGGAACAAACACACACTGTCAGCAGGAACAAACACACACTGTCTGCAGGAACAAACACACACTGTCTGCAGGCACAAACACACACTGTCTGCAGGCACAAACACACACTGTCTGCAGGCACAAACACACACTGTCTGCAGGAACAAACACACACTGTCTGCAGGAACAAACACACACTGTCTGCAGGAACAAACACACACTGTCTGCAGGAACAAACACACACTGTCTGCAGGAACAAACACACACTGTCTGCAGGAACAAACACACACTGTC
The DNA here is from genome assembly GCA_958450375.1 of Homarus gammarus. NCBI lineage: Eukaryota > Metazoa > Arthropoda > Malacostraca > Decapoda > Nephropidae > Homarus > Homarus gammarus. The sequence continues at coordinate 283,553 of CAUDMG010003013.1, forward strand.
TGCAGTAACAAACACACACTGTCTGCGGGAACAAACACACACTGTCTGCGGGAACAAACACACACTGTCTGCAGGAACAAACACACACTGTCTGCAGGAACAAACACACACTGTCTGCAGGAACAAACACACACTGTCTGCAGGAACAAACACACACTGTCTGCAGTAACAAACACACACTGTCTGCGGGAACAAACACACACTGTCTGCGGGAACAAACACACACTGTCTGCAGGAAAAAACACACACTGTCTGCAGGAACAAACACACACTGTCTGCAGGAACAAACACACACTGTCTGCAGGAACAAACATACACTGTCTGCAGGAACAAACACACACTGTCTACAGGAACAAACACACACTGTCTGCGGGAACAAATACACACTGTCTGCAGGAACAAATACACACTGTCTGCAGGAACAAACACACACTGTCTGCAGGAACAAACACACACTGTCTGCAGTAACAAACACACACTGTCTACATGAACAAACACACACTGTCTGCAGGAACAAACACACTGTCTGCAGGAACAAACACACACTGTCTACAGGAATAAACACACACTGTCTGCAGGAACAAACACACACTGTCTGCAGGAACAAACACACACTGTCTGCAGGAACAAACACACACTGTCTACAGGAACAAACACACACTGTCTGCAGGAACAAACACACACTGTCTGCAGGAACAAACACACACTGTCTGCAGGAACCTTGAGAACAAAAACATTAACTGAAGATTAGAGACTCTTGGTTAATTCCACCTGAAGATTAATAACCCTAACACGACCTGGAAGGGTTAAGTGAGGTTAGGTAAGGCTAGGTTAGGTTATGCAAGGCTACGTTTGGTAAGGTAAAAAAATCATAACAGTACAAAATACAAAGTGATACAATGCAAAATATAATAATAATAATAATAATAATAATAATAATAATAATAATAATAATAATAAACAGATGTGAATACAGGTACAATACACAATCAGGTTCATGCCGAGAGCCACTACAACGGCGGTTCGAGACACTGGATGTGTTAGTAATTTTGCCTCGTCCACATGATACAAAATCTATGGAATGAGTGGCAATATAGTCAGTGATGTCAGCAATGACGAACGACTCCACGAAACTGATGTAACTGTCCACGTAAATTACCCCAAAACGTCCACAGTGACATTATTTTCCTCTTTAATCTACCTATGACATAAACGACTCACCTCAAATTGCACTTTATCATATTGGTTAAGCTAAGATGAAAGAACATATGATTAAAATGAAGATAACTTAAACATCCCCTGAATCTGTTAACACCTGAGTCGTCCGGCGAGGGACTTGATCAAGACTCACTCTATAAAGCTCCGCCAAGTCACGTCTGAGGCTCCCGTGTTTATCTTTATGTTTTAATGTCTTCGTCTCCACCAAGGTGACACAACACACAACCTTACTCTAACTACCCTTAAGACTTGCAGTGATCCTGGTTGGGTCTCAAGGCGACAATTTGTGAAGATGTGTCGGGCGTCCCAGAGTGCTCAGCTGAAGATACCATCAAGGTCATCCTCTTATATTTATAGCCAGTGAACTAAGTAACTAAATGAATATGTAAATAAACAATAAATAAATATATGAACAAAAAATATATTGAAAGATTAATAAATCAACTCACACTTGAACAGTAATAAACAGGGAATTATTTCTTCCTACGAGCCTATCCCGGGGAACCATTAGCAAGGCTTTCACTAACAGCTGCTTGTTTAGTTGATAGGCAGCAGGTGTAAGCACAGCACACCCGTATATGCATTAACACTCCAAATCCTAGACAGTGTTGCGGAGATTAACACTTAATGCTTACACTCACAACAACACACAGACCCGAACATTTGTAAATGTGTTACATTATAGATATCTCAAAACATGGGGTCTCTGATCCAGTCGAGAGAGAGATGTGTGTGTGTGTGTGTGACTACAGTAGTTGCACCACCAGGTTGAACAGTTTAATACCCGGGGTTTGAGGGAGGAGAGGAGCAGCTGAAACAGATGCATCACGCGTGTCCTCATAAAACAACCCGTAAACCACATGTCTCGCCACTTACTATAATTGCAACACTGTTATCTGCTCCTGTAATCACGTATCGCATGCCAGGGGGAAAAAACTGGTCACACGTGTCTAGCAAATGAGGTTGTTTCGTTACAATTAGCATGAACAAGAGTACAAGGGGTCAAAAATATATATACAAATGTGAATCTTGATGTAAATTAGCACGAGGAGCACCACTCAGCATTAAGAGGCTTTAGTGGTGGTGTGGTCACTGAAACCACTCAGCCTCACTCGTCTGAAGTGATGATAACTGCGGTGATGGGGAGAGCTGGTGAAGGCGTTGTGGTCATCCTCTCAGTTAGGCTCACGTCCAGGCATGTCTCATGTTTATTCCATGGCATGTGTCGTAAACTTCTCACAGCCAGAGCTTGTCAACACATCATTATTTGTAATGTCGAGACTGGCGCTGGTGATGTACGCAGCTGTTTACTGAGCTCAGAGAAGACAAGAGCTGTCTGATAAGCAGAAGTTAAATCCTCAGCTTTAGGGACAATCGTCGGAGGTGAGGGAGGGTCGCATAGGTAAACAAGATCTTCGTGCCTCTGCAAATCTCTGCAAGACTTCGATTCACTCCGTCAGTAGATGTGAGACAAGACAAAACACCAACTGAGTCACCACACTAACCATAAAGATGAACAACCTAAAATGAGCTAAACGCAGAGGTTAACCGAACCTTTACTTGGTGTCAAAAGTTACAACATTTTGGTCAGTTACGTAATGATGCTGTAGTACTTATAAAGAATCATTTGTACATTAAAATTTTGAGAAAAATACACTACAGTTGAAAAGGCGTAGACACATACAGACACTGAGAGTGACTACAGTAACACTCCTACATTCATGGCAGTTCATAAAAGCTCTCCCTCTGAGACAGGAAATGTTACCGGAGTCAGGTTAGATGCCCCTACACTCGTCACATTGCCTCGCTCATCACTGAACTCGACTTCTATGATACACAACGTTAATACGTCCAGGATAACAAATAACACCTTCAACGGGTTTTGCTTTATATATTGTTTAAGTTCAACAAGTAACTCAACTTCCTCTCCGCCGTTATGAACTGATGATGCATACCTATATACTTATTGCCACCATTACCTCAGCCGAGGCTCTAATAACTATAATTTCGGATGCCACAACCTCTGTGCTGACACTAATGGCTGCATTAGCTTAAAGGAATACAGAGAACACCAGCAGGACTAACATATAAGGGTTCTCCAATTCTTCTTCTACTCGACATCTCACAAAAGGAACTGACTCACTTCCTGTATCTACGTTCTCTCCCTCTCAGACATGACTTACACAACCAATGTCAACACACACCTGATACACCACATTAGTCAGTCACGACAAATATCTACAATGTACTCTCCCTTCACCTCCTTCAGTTACATTATAGACTAGAACGATGAAGAGGGCGGTTCTCTGCCCGTGGCTAATGCCATTTTAGTTAAAATTTCATGCAAAACATATAGTGGCGAGACAGGAAAAATTGTGCTGAAGATTATATATGCAAAAACTCATGTCAAGGTTCCCCACCCATAATCCATCACTCATGTAAATTATCATGTCAGCGGCTGAGTTACAGTACTTGTGACATGATCTGTGTAATGTAGATGACTGGTGTCCAACACTTACCCATGATTATTTGCATATTCTTACACTTGTGAATCACATATTACATTTTTTTCTCTTAAATTCATTAAAATCTCTGACTTTATTTTAGAATCAATTCCACGTGCAGTATGCAGAGCGCACTAGGGCGTTGTCCCGATAGCACTGTAAATCATCTTTAAAAATCTCGCAAGGCAGAGGAACTCCCACTGTGAGGTCGAGTTTTTATTTTCAGTGACAACCTCCTCTACTGCGACGTGTACATCTCCCTGACGACATTCTGGAATATTGTACACGCATCTCTAGCCTCTTGTGACGCACATCTCTGTGACGTCTCCGAGAGCTTTTATAACCCAGGACCTAATTAAAGTCATCAGGTAGTCATTAACAAGCCAGTGAACGAGTTAACAAGCTCTAGGTGGGTCACATATAGTAGAGGTGAAGGATGGAAGGCTTCATGATACACATTCTTAACATCTAAAGGAGATCTGCCGGTGATGATACAACTAGTCGAATACTTTAAGTTCGTTATTTATGTTAAAGTGCGTTAAGTTCGTTATTTATGTTAAAGTCCGTTAATTTCGTTATTTTATGTTAAAGTCCGTTATTTTCGTTGAAAGTTTTATTCTGTGTTAGGGTCATCAATTCTGTTAATTCCGTTACTTCTGTAAAACTATTTAAATTCGTTAAAGTTTATCATTATGCGTATCATAGGTTTTGTAAATAGAATGAACTCATTTATTAATTCAAATTTAACCAATCAAATAAAATCAAAACTAGCTTAACGTCGGTTACATCTCGTTCAGTTTGGTTTGTATAAAAATCAACCACATTAAGATTAATACAACTAATTCTGAAATATTCTGAAACAAAAATGATTAATTTTTCGTAAATAGAAAAATATTCCAGTCAACAGCTTCATCATTTTTACGAACGTTTCCATAATTTCCAGTAAATAAATAAACACGTTAACTCCCCCTGAGAGAACAATACCTCCACCACCACGAGGCGCAGCTCACCACAACGCACCAGTAACGTCTCCAGCCTCCCTCTGTCCCGTTCCTGTACTCCCTCCTTACTTGGGTCCACGGCCACTCTGTACTAACCTGCAGAAAGAAAACAAAACAGTTATTAGAGGTAAACACTTAAATATGTCCTGTGTAAACAACTGAAACAAGTGTCTCATTTAATATGTTGATTATTCAGAAAATTTATTTATGAAACATGTTTACGATTTGTCATGAGAGAAATAAAGAAGAAACTGTATATACAAGTCTTAATCATATTTCAAATAACAAAGTCTTTTTTGTACATTTCCCATTGTCCGTAAACTTCGTTAAATCTGATAATTCCGATAAAGTCCGTTAAAACTCGTTTAAAATCTATCATTTCCGTTAGATTCGTTAAGTCCGTTAATCCTAAGCCTCCTACACAATAAATCAAATCGAGATGGCTATAAAAAACGGAGAAAGTCAAGAGGAGAAAAAGACAAAATATCTTTTCTTTATTGTACAGGACGACACAGTGACCGAGACAGAACCACAACACACACACCGGATAGTTCAATTTTGTTCAAGTCTTTGGGAGAAGAATAAAAAAAATCATGATAAACACCAGACAGACGAGCCTCGGTAAGAGATATCTCACCTGTGCTAACCCCAATAAAATCTTTTATACCGCTGCCGACGACAACCACAACGATGGTAAAAAAAGGATTCCCAGTGTGTTCTCTCTCTCTCTCTCTCTCTCTCTCTCTCTCTCTCTTATTATTATTATTATTTTATTATTTTATTATTTATATATATTTTTTTTTAATTTTATTTATTATTATTATTATTATTATTATTATTACATTTTCGCCCCCAGGCCCCGATGTGGGTCAGTGGCCTGTGCCCGGGTGGGATAATCCCTGTAAAAAAGAAAAATTATATATACCCTGTAGATATATTTCCTGAATGTTTATGGCTCAGGTTATTGGTTCTGCTTTCATGGACTTATTCATAAACCTGGCCAAAGACACTATGGATAAAATTCAGATATACGTACAATACACCTTTTGATCACCGTTTATATACATCGTCATACACTTATACATACCCGCTAAGCGACCATCTACAGCAGAGTATAAAAACACAAGGACACCCAGAGGCCCTATAACACCAAGACAAGTGTTTGTTAATGTAATCAGATAGTCGCCCCAGTGTTGTCATGTTCGGCTACAGCTGAGAGTCATCAACAAAGAAGGTGTGACGAGGTGTTTGCCTTGAGGGACGACACTATAAATATATCAAAATAAGTTACTCCGCCATAAGAACCACCATTAATCGTTGGTTTATCGTCATGCTCCTTTCCTTCATTAGGTTAACGTCATGGTGAGAGGCGCAGGTATGATTGGGAACATAGATTTAGGCTGCACTGTATTTAAGGTGCACTGTATTTAAGGTGCACTGTATTTAAGCTGCATTGTATTTAAGCTGCATTGTATTTAAGCTGCACTGTATCTAAGGCGTACTGTATTTAAGCTGCACTGTATTTAAGCCGTATCTATATTATAAGTTACTTTAAAATCATGATAGAATTTCTCCAGAGTTTTTGTGATAATAAATACTTCACCAATTTCTTCTTCATCGGTAAACTGAGGGAACGAAACTTTCTGAAAAACGTTTTGAACAGAAGTTAAAGGAAGACTACAATTATAGCTCAGAAGACCCCGTCGGTGTTGAGAGCGACTAAAGACACACAAGAAATATGTTAAGTATTACAAGACGGATGGCCAATCAGTTATAAAATGACAGACGTAAATTATACCACCTGTCTGCCGAAGTTCTGTAGAAGGAACCAGTGTAGACAAGTGGCCAATGAGCGGCTCCAGTGATCTCTGTCTTCCGTCCAATACTTTATACACGTTGGCGGATTTTTTGGCATGGACGTCACACCATCCCAGTCCTCAATCCCCCCCCCCCCCCCACCCCACCCCACACACCCAGCTGTTTCCAGTATCACATTAATTTCTCACCTCTCCCATCACTCTAGTCTTGTTAGCATAGTAATATTAGCGTCTTGTACCCAGGCGCAACACAAAACAAAATAACAATACTATTTCTAACTCACACATCTCATGCCTTCAACAGTCAACTCATTTCTGACCTACAAACTTAACACAAATTTCCTCCAGACGCTTTGTGTGTGTGTGTGTGTGTGTGTGTGTGTGTTTCAATTAATTTTAAGCTTCAGAACTTAGACACAGAGACTAGTGCAGGTGAAGATATTAGTAAATCAAAGGAGCACAAAAACCTGAGTCAGGATCACTGTCACAACATTCCGTCACATCATCTTGTAAGTAAAGCGGAAATACACAGATTTTTTTTTTTACTAGATTCTTGAACCAAACTCCTAATGGCAAGCAATTATTATGCCAGGGGAAAAAAAACCCAGACGATTAAACTCAGCCAGACTGCTTCACCTGCACGACACACACACACACACACACACACACACACACACACACACACACACACACACACACACGATAAAAAAAAAACATCATCTGTGGCGTCTGCCTCAAATCAGACTTTCAAATTCCTGGGAGTGTCCAGAGAATAATGCGAGTAAGAGGCGTGTGGGGAGCACGTCTGATACACCATGAGAGAGGGGGAGGAGGTCACCTGGAGTAGAGCCTCGTATGGTGACCTTAGGGGCGACTGTACTGTACTCCCAAACTAATATCATCTACGGGTCACCATCTTAATTAATTATAATTCTGAGTACAAAGAAAATTGTCACTTAGAGAGAGTCAGTGTGAGTGAACGTTCTGTAAAGTTGTGACTAAACATATTTTTGTTCTCTTTTTTTCGTTCAGTGAGTGATATCTATTTTTGAAAGAGAGAGAGAGAGAGAGAGAGAGAGAGAGAGAGAGAGAGAGAGAGAGAGAGAGAGAGAGAGAGAGATGTACACGAATTACTGTCGCAATTAAAAAAATAACACCTCAGACATAAGACATTTTAAACTTCTTTCTAAAGGCAAAACTAACAGAATCACACTACTACTACTATTACTACTACTACTACTACTACTTACTACTACCACCACATCACTCTCTCATACATACCAATACTGACTCTACTGTGCCCTTCAACTCTGTGCCACAGCTTAAGTGAACCCATTACTGCATTCTTACACGTCTAAGTAAGCAGAAAGAAATAAAAGCAAATTAAATCGCAAACCCTCTGAGATAAAGTTCACGTCGCTGTTACGGCGGCTCGTAATGCATGACCGCTGCCACCACACAACTGAGGTGGAACTGACACATGATGCTGGTTTCGATAAAGGAGGTTTACATTCTGTTATATAAGTGGGCGCGCCTCGCATCGTCGACAGGGATATTCATTTTTTTTAGGTTATGTTTGGGTGTGGAAGAGTAGTGGGTGTGCTGGCGTGGGCAGTGGGCGTGCGAGTGTGGGTAGTGGGAGTGTGGGTGTGGGTAGTGGGCGTGGGTGCGTGGGTAGAGGGAGTGAGGGCGTGGGTAGAGGGCGTGCAGGTGTGTGGGAGTAGCACAAGGAACGGTAAATTTTACACGTATAATCAAGAGAAAATACATTTCGACACAGCTGATTCGGGCTTAATATATAAACAGTGTGTGTGTGTGTGTGTGTGTGTGTGTGAGAGAGAGAGAGAGAGAGAGAGCGGAATAGCAGCAGACGCAGATGAGCCACAAGTGAAGCATATAACAAGAACATAAAGGTCAATATCGTGTAAAAGGAAAATAAATAACATTGCAGAAGAGAGAGAGGAAGAGGAAACTAAAAAAAATAACAACGAAAACCCAAAAATAAATTAATTTATTTTTTGTTAGTCATCACATTTTCAGATACTCTCAATGACACAATACAATTTTGTCCCTCTGAACTTATGAGCAAATAATATTGAAAACAGTATGATACAAAATAAACAATATATTTCCATTATAAAACAGCTTGGTTCATAGCTTGGACAATAATGTCTAAACACTTAATTTTCAAAACAGCAACACGTTTATAAAAAAAAATTAAATATATCCATTATAAAAGAGCTGGTTGGTGGGGTTGGACAATCACGTCTAAACACTCCGGGCAGCTTATCTCAGACGCTGCCTCAGGCTCTGTAACTCTGCTTATTAATCACAATGTGTGTAACGAGGCGGTCGTGCAGACGAACAAAAACAATCGTAGAGTTATAAAACACCCCTCTCACGCCTCACTGTGACTGTGGTGGTGATGTTGCGTAACTTACTGTAGTGCGGCCAGGCGACCCACAGACATACGCCCACACAGACAAACGCCCACACAGACAAACACCCACACAGACATACGCCCACACAGACGCACACTCCCAAACACACCCCCCCCCCCCCCCACACACACACACACTCTTCCACGCATTCACCCACACTCATACATTTCCTCAACAATACTCACCAACAGCAACAACACTCACCACCTACAACAACAACAACAACAACACTCACCACCTACAACAACAGACAACCACACTTGAGGCCCCGCCTGGAGGAGCTACTTGAGGGTCGCTCACTGCCTGGCTGGTTTCATTAGCAGAAAAACATATAATTATCATTGGCCACGCTGGTGACATAATACACCGTGGCCAGGTTTGTTCGTGGCTGTCATTGGCCACGCTGGTGACATAATACACCGTGGCCAGGTTTGTTCGTGGCTGTCATTGGCCACGCTGGTGACATAATACACCGTGGCCAGGTTTGTTCGTGGCTGTCATTGGCCACGCTGGTGACATAATACACCGTGGCCAGGTTTGTTCGTGGCTGTCATTGGCCACGCTGGTGACATAATACACCGTGGCCAGGTTTGTTCGTGGGTGTCATTGGCCACGCTGGTGACATAATACACCGTGGCCAGGTTTGTTCGTGGGTGTCATTGGCCACGCTGGTGACATAATACACCGTGGCCAGGTTTGTTCGTGGGTGTCATTGGCCACGCTGGTGACATAATACACCGTGGCCAGGTTTGTTCGTGGGTGTCATTGGCCACGCTGGTGACATAATACACCGTGGCCAGGTTTGTTCGTGGCGTCATTGGCCACGCTGGTGACATAATACACCGTGGCCAGGTTTGTTCGTGGCTGTCATTGGCCACGCTGGTGACATAATACACCGTGGCCAGGTTTGTTCGTGGCTGTCATTGGCCACGCTGGTGACATAATACACCGTGGCCAGGTTTGTTCGTGGCTGTCATTGGCCACGCTGGTGACATAATACACCGTGACCAGGTTTGTTCGTGGCTGTCATTGGCCACGCTGGTGACATAATACACCGTGGCCAGGTTTGTTCGTGGCTGTCATTGACCACGCTGGTGACATAATACACCGTGGCCAGGTTTGTTTGTGGCTGTCATTGGCCACGCTGGTGACATAATACACCGTGGCCAGGTTTGTTCGTGGCTGCCATTGGCCACGCTGGTGACATAATACACCGTGGCCAGGTTTGTTTGTGGCTGTCATTGACCACGCTGGTGACATAATACACCGTGGCCAGGTTTGTTCGTGGCTGTCATTGGCCACGCTGGTGACATAATACACCGTGGCCAGGTTTGTTCGTGGCTGTCATTGGCCACGCTGGTGACATAATACACCGTGGCCAGGTTTGTTTGTGGCTGTCATTGACCACGCTGGTGACATAATACACCGTGGCCAGGTTTGTTCGTGGCTGTCATTGGCCACGCTGGTGACATAATACACCGTGGCCAGGTTTGTTCGTGGCTGTCATTGGCCACGCTGGTGACATAATACACCGTGGCCAGGTTTGTTCGTGGCTGTCATTGGCCACGCTGGTGACATAATACACCGTGGCCAGGTTTGTTCGTGGCTGTCATTGGTTAAGGTCGAGGTAGTGAGTCAGAGCCTGTAGTGTCTGTCTCGGGGTGGGTGGTCATTTGGCAACCTCTTGATGTCACTCACAGTACACTACCTCCATAGTACCTCTTGATGTCACTCACAGTACACTACCTCCATAGTACCTACTGCCGGGGAGACCGTGTGAGCGAGGCGACGACCCAGGTCACTCGCCAGTCTTCTTCACCTGCCAAGTTAAGTTAGGTAACATTCTATACTCTTTCTACCACTGCTGTATTCATCGTTTGGGCACCAGTTTTCTAGGGTTGGTGCAAAATAGAAAGCATTTTTTTTTACCATTGTTCTATAAATTTTGCAACATTGTCTTCCTCTATGACGTTAAATATATTTATATTCCTATCCTTCATCCTCGGGGTCACTGCCACAAGCTTCACCGTCATGCCGTGACCCTGAATTATTCAAGTATTTTACACATTAGCTGACGTTCACATTAACCTTCTCCGCCATAAAGGGGTCATTACTGCATCAAAGGGCCACAGTCTTTAAAAATATGTGGTAATAAGCTTCCATCCTCACTCTGGTAATGTTGAGTCACGAAGATTAATAAAATATAAACAACTCCTTTTGAGGGATATTGTTAAGGTTTAGGTGTGGTGGTGGTGGTGGTCCTCCTGTACACCAATAACGTGTATGTCTGCAGCGTGTGTCATACAGTCACTAGAGGGATTTCATTATTACGGGCATTAAGCTACACTATTTTTCACATCCTGTAAACACACATAGACAGGCTTCCTCAGCTCATAGCTTCACTTTACAACAATATACAGAAACACAATTCAGTCATTTTTACTTCTACAACCCATAATTACTCTTACATAGTATTCAACGCCTGGCTGGGTGTAAATTATATCACCTCAACTATGACTTACAACAGTTCAACAACATCACAACAACAGACTCATTGGTTTTTTTGGCAACGTATTCAACCTTTGACCCGCTGTTCCTGGCTGACTTACTGTTGGAGGATTTTCCAAGGGATGTTTTTCACTAGATTTTCCCTGACATTCTCTCTCGCTCTCTCCCTGTCAGCCTCCCTCCCTCGCTGGTATTTTCCCAGTCAGTCTCCTTTCTTCCCTAGTGTTTTCCCTGCCAGCCTCCTTCCTCGCTGATATTCTCCCTGTCAGCCTCCCTCCCTTTTTGTTGTTCTCTGTATTAGCCTCCATCCTTCCCTAATATTCTCCCTACCAGCCTCCATCCTTCCCTAATATTCTCCCTACCAGCCTCCTTCCCTTGTGCCTTTCCTACCAGCCTCCCTCGCTGGTGTTCTCCCTACTAGCTTCCCACACAGGTAACGGGGTGCTGAGAGGCGGTGCGCACGTAGAGGGGGAGACTGGAGGGTGGTCACGTGGGGTACTGATAGATGACATACACACTAAACACACAGGTAACATGACCTCAGCCCGCCCAAACAGGTGTTGAGGCCATATAGGGGACGTAACCATAGTTCACTAGTCTATAATCACCATAGTGTATACACGCTAAGCCTTCACTCATACACACAGTACAGTTTATGGGAAGGGACGCCACTGACGGCTGAGGCCTTGAAGGCAGTGTTCACTTAAGGGATTATAGTCAGTAGCTCCGGATCTCCCCGGCGAATTTCACCTGATAATTAAACGTTAGGTTAGGTTAGGTTAGGTAATCCGAAATTACCACTCAAATTTCACTTCACCTCCGTATAGTATCAATCTGTAACTACCGGGTGACTCTCTGATCAATGAGACTGTTCCTGTTTGTAGAGCAGAGGCCATATACTCCCAGAACCCAACCTCCGACATCCACCTCTCCCAAACCTCGCCTCCCACACACCAAGTCTTCGCCCTCTAAAAGACACCCTCTCCAAACTCCTCCCTTCCCTCTCTTCTGGCCACCTAGACGCCACCCACTCACCCAGACCCCTACTTCCCACCCAGACCCCTACTTCCCACCCAGACCCCCATCCAAGAAAAAGACGAAGAGGATGCAAGAGATGATACAATCTATGATCGGTAGCGATTATAGTGTGTTGCTCTGGTAGGACGCTATCTGATGCCGGGTCCCGCCCTCCCTGCCACCACCTTCCCCCGCCCTCTCTGCTTCTATGCATTACCTCAGTCACAGGTTTAAGACCAGCACGAATTAATAACTAGTCGGGGAGTTACTAAGTGCGTGAAATTACACAATAAAAATCATATGAATTAATAACTAGTTGGAGAGTTATTAAGTGCGTGAAGTAAAACAAAAAAGTATAACTCATAAGTAGATGGAAGTGTAGAGCATATGTGTGAAACTACATTTATAAGTAGGTATAAATAAACAAATAGTCCCTGCTGGTTTATCTCCAAGAGTACACGAGAGGGAAAATCGACAAGAATCGACACTGTAAAGTCATCTATGTGTTCCTGACGTCCAACTCAAGTACCGTATTAATCTCGCCTGACACTGAGTAATACAGAACTTATACACCGCCCATAGTACTACTGACTACTGACGAAGAGAGGACGACGCTCACACTCCCTGACCCAAGGTGTGGCAGATCTCTTGAAGATGAACTCCCCAAATTTATATCATCTATAAAGTTAAACACCCTAATTCAAACCAAACCTAACCTAACCCCTTTAAGTATTGCTAGGGTGTTTAATACTGATGGTACAGGTAACTATATAATAACAAGAAGGTAAATATATCTTCCTTGTGGCTGCTGGGGGGTAAATGAGAGAGTGTTTACGTCCTTAAATACAAAAACAAATAAGTTTTATAAAGATTCACCAATAAATAAATTTAAATGTAGATAGATAAAGAGAAAGATAGAGAAATATAAAGGGGCAGAGAGAAAGACAGATAAAGATAGGTATAAAGAGAAAGAGGGATAGATAGAGAAAACACTGGTGTATGATGAAGGAGAGAACAGTGGTAAAAAGGGCGAAAGGAAAGAGAAAGAGGAAAGAGTAAAAGAGCGAAAGAGAGAGATGGAAGAAACGAAGAAGAGTGAGAGAAACTGACAGATAAAGTGAAACGAGACGAGATAAATAAATACTGATAAGATGTTGACCACGAGACTATAGAGAGAGAGAGAGAGAGTACAACTACTGTGACAGGTAGGCGTGTTGTTCCATCAGACGCCAAGTTAATGTGTGCTGCCTCGGTCCACCACCACCACTTATACAAAGATCACCTGGGCCATAATAGACCACGTTGGCCCATGATGGACCAAACTGGACCAAAGTGTACCAAGCTTGACCAAGATGAACCACGCATGCTGCATCGCAAAGTCCCACAGTCGCTATTTAACTCTATGGTAAAAAATATGCAGCTATGACTATCCTCAAGAGTCAATACGAATCATCCAAGAAAAATTACCAACTCAAAAGCCGGATTCTAATATAATAGTCTGGGGTAATATGACCTTTGACCCAGCGATCTTGACCTCTGATATGATGCATCAGAATCCCCTATGGAAATTATTTTGAAGGGAATGGCTTTTTTAAACCCCGGAGAATGACCTTTGACACCTGAACTTTGACCATTAGCTGAGCTGAAGCTAAATATGAAAGCTTTAGGGACAGTTAAGAATTTGTGCCAGCAAGTGTTTGGGTCGTGAAGGACACGGCAGAAAGAGTGAGCGTACTATACAAGAGAGAGAGAGAGAGAGAGAGAGAGAGAGAGAGAGAGAGAGAGAGAGAGATTACGACAACTACTACTATTATAACCTACTTTTACTACTACTTCTACAAACTTAGTGACAGTAACTAGTGTCGGGCAACAGTTAGAGCGCGGAGGAGCTGCCAGACGCACGAATTAGGTACAGTACTGTCTTGCGATACCTGATGAATAAGTGATGATAATACTCCCAACATTACACCCTTTAGCCTCAAGGTGTAGTGTGTGTGTGTGTCAGGGCTGTACTGGGTAGCTACCTAGGTCTGTACCCATTTACCCGCCCGGGTCGGGTTTTTTTTATATAAAAAAACCCGGACTTTTTTTTGGCAAAGCGGGTTGTTTTGAATATGTTGCCAAATTATAATAACGTATCACCCAATATAATCACTAAATAGATTCCAACTTTATTTCCTTTCCCTTAACATAAACTTTTCTATATTTGTGTTTCATTTGACAGACATAAATGCATAAGCAACTACTTTTCTCCAATGGGACAAGACACATTGCTCAAATTACTCAAAACCTTTCCAAGTAAACTAGCCAGTACACGACTTTTAAAACAATATTTATTAAAAACAAAATCAATAAACAACATATTTTCTAGAGACAACTGTACTCAGGTTCACATCATAGAAAACTCTACTTTACAATGACACAGTTCCTTCAAAAACACAAAGACTCAGAGAAGTAATCATCTATCTGTGTGTGTGTGTGTGTGTGATCCGTCTCAACTAGTGTATATCTCACTAGAAAGCTCAACGAAGCCCAGCTGTTTCCTGTACACCTGCTCCTCTGCTCCTCTACAGCTTATCACCCATCACCCACCTACATCCTGGTTGGTCATTCACATCTACACAAACATCATCCAACTATCACCCGTTTAAATACCCACATACATAAAAATCACCCATTCATACACCCACATATACTAGTACCACCCACGTATCTCTCATCCACACAGCCATATAGGCCATCATCACCCATCCTCTCAACACCACCCGTGGAAGGGCTGGATGTGTTGTTACTGTGATTCAGCCTAATGGTAATACAACAGAGAAAGGAGGCAGAGTCAATAACTGGACATCCACTCTACAGACTAAACTATTTGCCAGACTCAGCCATAAAACTTGTTAAAGTCACTACCATGGACAGTCTCGTCATCACTAACTCCTTATCCTTACTTTCTCTTAACGACCTCAGCTCGGAATACCACAGACTTGTTTCCTAAGACAGATACAATATACTTGCCCAGTTGACAAGGGTGTCGGATCAAGCTGCTGTGGATTCCCTTTCATATAAGCCTCAGTAAACATGATAACAGTTGATCCCTTTACAAGACTCGCGCCTAACAAAGACACTAATAAATACACTCGTGGTCTGTCTAACAGAATCCTAAAAACTGTAATCAGGAAAGAATTTGCTTATAAATTTGAAGCAAGTAGACAAGGGCAAACAGGCACACGTTAATCCATTGTCTACCATGATGAGCTGTATCACGTGAAACATGTAGCCTATGTGGAGCAAGAAAAAGATCACTAGATTACAAGATGTTGTAACTGCTAGTATAAGGTTAAGATATAAGTATCTCTGGCAGTATACCCCACAGGCAGATGTGAACAAAACTAAATGTAAAGTGTGCGGCCAGACGTACGCCCACCACTCCAAAACGTCTCAAACTGTAAAAATATTGAACTTTTTAGTGGTAGGTTCAAGCATACTGAGTGAGTGCAATAGCACAACACTTCATCCGTAATGGCAAGTAGCTGATATATTAAGAGTGAATCCACATTTTACACCTCGTAGCTAAGTCAACTCCCATGTGCACCACTAACAAAACTATGTACTGGAAACACTGTAACACCCTTTGTAATGTCCTATAATTATTTTTGTGCTAGCGTTCACAAGATGACGATGGGATGCACAATAAACTAACTGTTGTCTGCAGCAAAATTCAAATTCATCTTTCACCCACGCTTCCACATACACAAGCACCATCCACCCATGTATCCACTAAGTCCTTAACTCGTTATCAATAAGACAAGGCTAACAGTGGTGTAGGAGTGACTAGAGATGTACTGTAGATATTCTCTGTGTACTTAAGATATAGAGTGGACGAGGTGGACGAGAGCTACAGTACTTCCCTCCCCTTACATACTGTACAGCTCGTTGACTCGCTCTTGACGGTGTGGCTTCCGGGATTTACAGTGGTTGAGTGAGGCGGATTTATCTCTCTCTCTCTCTCTCTCTCTATCCCACACACACACTTATAAATATCATAGTTATGTGGTGTGTTCTCAAAAGGACAGTACCGTGAGAGTGTACGTGACCCGTCCCACCAGACAGGTATATATGACACACACCCAAGTACAACATGGAAACAATACTCCGTGAAACTCCATTAAGCATAACGAAACCGTATATTTGTATAGATATTAGAAATTACAGCCCATACTTACAAGTAGGGGAGCTGTAACGTGCACATCCATATTAGGAGTTACAATGAGAGTATTTTTCCGGGTTGGTGGTATAGGTCGGGTAGTGGCCGTATAGCTACTATATTTAGCGGAGATGTTAACAGAAGGATGTGGTGAGGGTCGGCCGCCTCACGGAAGGTCAACTACTGTTCTACTCACTCACTACCTAATGACTCAGTCGCTACCACACATCTGCTTGTCTCCCATATCTAGGGTTTTCGCTACTGTGACGTCATCATCCCCAAACTGATGAAAAACAAAACAAAATACGATTTAGATCACTTGACGATTCGCCCCCCTTAGCTTATTATGTATGAATATTAACCATCCTAACGCTACCTGGAGGGGTGGGGTTAGGTTAGGTTAGGATAGAATAAGTTAGCGCCTGGGAACAATTGTCAGGTGTTCCGTATAATTCAAACACCGTATAAAAAATAAGTAATACACAGAGATTCGGAACAAAAACCACAATATCACAGTTGTATCGTGTTGACCTCCGAGGGTGGTGGACTGTCACACACCCTCCCTCCATAGTGATGTACTCTGAAGGTTCACGTTAGTTACACTGCCAAAACAGGCCTCGTTACACCACCACTCCCCGGGCCATACCATGAGTTAACAGCCGTAGTACTTGAAGGAGCAGAAACGTGTATTGCGGTAATTGACACTATGAAAGTCACATGAAGTTTAGACACCACAGGTTAGGTTAGTTTGGGTTGGGTTGGGTTAACCTTACAGTGTTCAATTATCAGATGCAATAAATTGAGGGTGCCTAATCTTCATGTGATCCCTATTAACACATTACCTGTATTTCGATACAGCAGCGTAATATTCACTCGATTAAAGTCTTAAAAACCGGATAATGAATGATAATGGCCACTTAATTAGCCAGCCAATGAGAAAATAATATTGAGTGACGATGAACAACTTAACACCCCAAGACAGTGAAGGTGCCAGCCCCACACACTAGATGTCTCCAGTAGTACGCCAAGACAGTGAAGGTGCCAGCCCCACACACTAGATGTCTCCAGTAGTACGCCGAGACAGTGAAGGTGCCAGCCCCACACACTAGATGTCTCCAGTAGTACGCCAAGACAGTGAAGGTGCCAGCCCCACACACTAGATGTCTCCAGTAGTACGCCAAGACAGTGAAGGTGCCAGTCCCACACACTACATGTCTCCAATAGTACGCCGAGACAGTGAAGGTGCCAGCCCCACACACTAGATGTCTCCAGTAGTACGCCAAGACACTGAAGGTGCCAGTCCCACACACTAGATGTCTCCAGTAGTACGCCAAGACACTGAAGGTGCCAGCCCCACACACTAGATGTCTCCAGTAGTACGCCGAGACACTGAAGGTGCCAGCCCCACACACTAGATGTCTCCAGTAGTACGCCAAGACAGTGAAGGTGCTAGACCCACACACTACATGTCTCCAGTAGTACGCCAAGACAGTGAAGGTGCCAGCCCCACACACTAGATGTCTCCAGTAGTACGCCGAGACAGTGAAGGTGCCAGCCCCACACACTAGATGTCTCCAGTAGTACGCCAAGACAGTGAAGGTGCCAGCCCCACACACTAGATGTCTCCAGTAGTACGCCAAGACAGTGAAGGTGCCAGTCCCACACACTAGATGTCTCCAGTAGTACGCCGAGACAGTGAAGGTGCCAGCCCCACACACTAGATGTCTCCAGTAGTACGCCAAGACACTGAAGGTGCCAGCCCCACACACTAGATGTCTCCAGTAGTACGCCAAGACAGTGAAGGTGCCAGCCCCACACACTAGATGTCTCCAGTAGTACGCCGAGACAGTGAAGGTGCCAGCCCCACACACTAGATGTCTCCAGTAGTACGCCAAGACAGTGAAGGTGCCAGCCCCACACACTAGATGTCTCCAGTAGTACGCCGAGACAGTGAAGGTGCCAGCCCCACACACTAGATGTCTCCAGTAGTACGCCAAGACAGTGAAGGTGCCAGCCCCACACACTAGATGTCTCCAGTAGTACGCCAAGACAGTGAAGGTGCCAGCCCCACACACTAGATGTCTCCAGTAGTACGCCGAGACAGTGAAGGTGCCAGACCCACACACTAGATGTCTCCAGTAGTACGCCAAGACAGTGAAGGTGCCAGCCCCACACACTAGATGTCTCCAGTAGTACGCCAAGACAGTGAAGGTGCCAGCCCCACACACTAGATGTCTCCAGTAGTACGCCAAGACAGTGAAGGTGCCAGACCCACACACTAGATGTCTCCAGTAGTACGCCGAGACAGTGAAGGTGCCAGCCCCACACACTAGATGTCTCCAGTAGTACGCCGAGACAGTGAAGGTGCCAGCCCCACACACTAGATGTCTCCAGTAGTACGCCAAGACAGTGAAGGTGCCAGCCCCACACACTAGATGTCTCCAGTAGTACGCCAAGACAGTGAAGGTGCCAGCCCCACACACTAGATGTCTCCAGTAGTACGCCAAGACAGTGAAGGTGCTTAGTTCACTTTTAAGTAAACATCCTGATGCTACCATAACCTACCCTAACATAACGTAACTTAATCTAACCTCATCTAACCTAACATAACTAAATCAAACCTAACTGAACCCAAGGTGAAATATACTAAGGGGACTAACCTTCATATGATACGAATATAGAAGACGCGGTACACCCATAGGGAAGTCTGAGAATAAACACTGTAAAACACGAACAGCCATTAACAATATCCACCTTGAGTGTGTGTGTGTGTGTGTGTTAGTTAGTTTAGGCAGCGTGAACCACTGTAGGCCCAATTCACATGAGCCCTATAAGATGACAGCAGCCACCACTACACCTGTAATTAAAACTATACAGTCACCTTTTTTTCACCTTTTGGGGGAGTGGGGGGAGGGGAGGTGATGGTTGGGATACTCATTCAGCTTCAGTTTGCCGTACGTCAGTTTGGTACTCTATACGTCACACTCGTCTATTTGTTGCTAGCTCTCACAGTGGCTGCTCCTGGTGTTGACTCTCACCTAGCCTCTCTTGCGATACCTGACCACACACTCAACACCGTCGGGGTCTGATACACCTGACTGGTTTTATATCTTTGGCTGTCGACGCTGTGGGGAACTTAATGCATAAAACGAATAGGAATATAATAATAATAATAATAATAATAATAATAATAATAATAATAATGTAAGTAGATAATTATCGTCTTCTATCACCTCCAAGCTTTTGTTTATATATATCGAGTCCACACTATTTACTTTTTAATTGTTTACATATACATTTACTTCTCGTACCAACATTTATGAGTAAAAACATAGACAAGTAGACAGAGAGTGACAGGTAAACAGAGTGACAGACAGACAGGAGAGTTTACATTACATTACCTCACTCCCTCGGTGTTCATAGTCAACTCTCACAGTTATTTACCTGAGAAATAAAAGAAAACACTTTAATAGAATATCTAATTATTATGATATTTACCTATTTTATTCACACACACACACACACACACACGCAAACATGATCACACCAAGACAGACACAGTATACATCAGGACAGACACAGTATACATCAGGACAGTGGGTGCGGCTGACAGTAGCAGGAAGGACCCCCAACATCAGGGTACAGAACATCAGGTGACTTCTATAATGTCAACCAGGTGTATAAAGGTCACCCCTCCCCCCCCCCCCCCCACACACAGTATAGGATCATAGGTGGAGAATATCTAGATGACCTTAAACAACCTTAAACACGTATAATGACAGACAGAAGAGTGTATATATAACTTGTAACTAATCCTATACTATTCTATGATGCCCTTTGGTAAATTGTGTGTGTTTGATTGGATGGTTATTTGTAGGTCCTTATCTTATGCATCTGATCAGTATTTGAGGTTATTTACGGACATATACCAAGTGTTGTTTTGATTCATGTTCATCTCATCATAACCTGGTATTAATGACGACGGATTTGTATGGTTATTAAATGACATGGTAATATATTGTACAATGTTTACTGTCGCGGGTGTTCTCCTCCTCTAGCCCACACTGACCCGCTACACCCAGCCAGAAGCCTCTCCTCCTCGGCGTCTCCCAAACAATTAAACATTTATTTTTGCTCTCCTGGATCCACCCACGTGTCAAGACGCACCTTAAGTCCCACCTTGGCTAGACCTGAGCTGACTCATGGTCACCACCAATCAATACAAGATGGAGAAAGTGGCGCCATCAAGAAGTTGATTCCAGCCAGGGTCAGCAGAGGTTTATGTCAGGGTCACGGCGATGAGAAAAAAATATTATATTATATTTTTTCTAACATCGGCTTACGCACAGAGGCTAAAACTTACAGGAATAGAAAATAATATTTATATAAATCTTTTAAACAATAAATTACGTAGAGTTGTTAAGTGTTACCGCAATAATAAAGACGCAATAATGTAACGCATGATTTCTTAGGTCGAGGTTAATTTAATCATACGGACAAATCTCGTCATGTTGTCCTCGTGATGGCCGAGAAGTGAATGATTCTCGAGAAACCTAACCTAACCTAACCTTACCTAACCCAACCCAACCCAACCTAACCTCGAACGACAGAAAGTGGTGAATTTTTTTGTAAGATCAACTTCGGCTATGTACTGTACTTTGAGTCCTGCAAGTGTACTCATATACTCATGAACAGTAATTCATGGTTGAACACGAGTACAGTCCTGTCAGCCAGCCACATTAGCTTTTGATGTCATCCAAGAACACGACATTAGAGTTACTGACTATTATACCATATAATATGAATCAGCTAATGCATCAAGTACTGTACTGTTTGTGTGTCTTGGTGTGTTATTACAGCTGCGTCAGATATATAGTCAGTTTAGGAAAATTCTGCTTCAGTATATATCTTTCCTATTCTGTATATTTGTTCCTCGTATATTTTCGTCATTTTAGAGGTCGACTACGGTAATATTATTCCGACGGTTTACTGGTCACAGAACCGTCGGAACACACAAACATAAAATAAAGTTGGACAAGTGAACCATTGGAATCTACAGCAGTAAAAAGGCATTTATTTACGTGGCACTAAATCACGGTCAGCTTCTCCTGGTGAATGGCGCCGCTAACTTGTGTCGTTTTATTGGCGCATCATCCTCGCGTGCACCAACAAACGACCCGACCCGTCTGGTATGCTCAGTGCCATTTTAGAATGCCAGCTAGGAATGCCGCTTTACAAGTGGTAGCCGAGAGGGCCAAGTGAACGCGTCCTCCCTTCTGGCACTGGTGACACCGTGCCAAGGGAGAGTGATAAGGTCTGTATGTATAGAATCAGAGACGAGGGAAGGACCACCGCTACTTTTCGGTCCACGTGTCACTAACAGGTTAAGGTATCATCATCACTGTGTACATAACTATTTTCAGTAGTTTGAGTTAAATTTATATGATATCTAAGTTAAGGGGTCACATTATTCTGTGTATATGAAATGAGTAAATTATTTATGTGAATTATTTATACATAACAGATTAAGGTGTCATCATTATTATGTGTATATAACTATTCAGTAGTTTTTAGGTATACATTTCACTATCAGTATAAGTAAGCTATGTGACTAAGTTACCTGCATATCAAGGTTACAACACCATTACTTATATGTAATTATAACTTGCTTATGTATTTTTCTGGTAACATTCAATAAATATCTAAGTTAAGACCACTTACGAAAACATTCTCATGGGAATTACTGTACCTGAAATGTTACCCAAGTCAATCTATACTGACAAGTTTGATAAGCAGACAAACTCATGTAGCCATTTTCACGGTTGAAGCGCCAAGATATTTATCATTTTGACAAGTGTTTGTATTTAAAGAGACGATAGAGGATATATGTACGGACGTGGTGTATGTTTACTGAAGGGTGGATACCATAAACAAATAATTCTATAAATACACACGATCTCGACGTTCAAACTATTTACTGTGATTCTTCAAGTTTGTTGGTTCGATTCTTAAGAGGTTCAGCGGTCAGAAACACCAATGTCTCGTCGGAGCATAAGATATATCCCGTTAGTAAACTATTTCTTACCTTCTTAACGTTGGTAGGAATACTACCCTGTATAACAATTCAGTTCGGCCAAAGGAAAATAAAAGTTATATTCACCAAAACTGGGTGTGGAAATATACTGTGTATGACTTAAAACACACACACACACACACACACACACTGGACCCCCTGTGTTATAACTTACTCCCTTTGTTTACCAAATGTTAAAAAATACTATTAATAACACCTGTTTTATATAAAGTATCATTAGGATCCAGTTATTTCTATATATAAAGTAACGGGAGACACAAATCACCTACTCAAGCCTTCGAGAACAATCAGGTCGACCATAAACGATGAGGACAGAGTAAATAAAAAACACCGATGACTATTGTGGTCAGTTTTGAATTTGTTGACATTTGTGGTAAGCTGCGGTAGGGCACAAGGGAGGGAGTTGTGAATTACAGCAACTGAAGGTTAAGGACCTCTGTATCCTGTCTGCTCCGTGACTCCTTATTCATCAGGTTTTATCCTCACAATCCTACAGTCACGTCTCTATGATAGTCAGGGTGATATCTTTTTTATAGCTCGCTGGTGGTCATTATTACGCACGCCTGCCCGCCCACCCGCCCGCCAGCCCACACCACAACAGCTGAGGTTAACATAATCTCTCATACCCAAGTGTGTATTTGTGTCAAGTTTATGTTGAATTAATGTAACTTATCGTAGAAGCTAAGACTAACTGAATAACCCTGGTAATAAAAACACTTAAAACAGCTAAATTAATGACACTAAACCACTGAGTCTTTAACACCTACAAAATATCTTTTATATAGCAAGAAAAAACAAATTATGGGCCTAATCATGAACCAGTCCCTCACTCCCTCCTGTCGCCCCTCTTATGTGCCACCATCTGTAGCGTCACTTTCTCTTGTCAACCGTTAATTAATACCGCGGCTACTGTGTCCTCCTCCAGACCTCCGCCATACCTCACTACTCCATCTCATCCACTTGTTACGTTCTCCGCTTTCCTCGTTTAGGTTAGTCTCCGCCCTCACACACCTCCCCATCAATCTATACAACTTATAACTCCTAAAAGGCCAGGCTTCACCTACCTTGTATTACGCAATAACATTATGTACACTCACCAACAAAAGTCCCGTCGCCTCTCCTGCCTCTTCATTAACCCAGAGATTCAGAGACTTGGTGAGTGTACTTTTATCTGTCTTATCCAAAGTGAATTCGGTTACCTTAGGTTGAATATATGTCACTTGTTAATTAGCATACAGTTTAAGGTGGGGCTGTCCTGTGTACCTGCCCGAGTCCATCACCTAGTAATGATTGTATGCATTGTGTGGTACAGTTTAATAGGATATTGGCGCCACCTACATCAACTGCATTATCCTTTACATTATATTCGATAAATCTGTAAACTGCTGCATCACACACACACACACACCTGCCCCTCACTTACCAGAGCCCTCGCAGTTCACAAGGATACAAAATAAACTTCTATAAGGACACTAAACAACTTCCCTCTAGGCAACACTTTCACGAGATATTAAAAAAAGAGAGAAAATTTAAATAGAAACATCCAAGAACAAATCATTATCTTAACCTTCAGTCCTCGTGTTCAGGAACCTTTGATGCTCCCACAGATCATATGACACGAATAAATTTTTGACCACTAAAATGATCCATGAGTATTTTACCTTCAATATACGCACAACAGGTCCCCACATAACATGGTAATTCCGTACTGGTATACATAAGAATGGAGGAACATAATACACTTGGGCTCCTGTATACTGAACTTCCTTCTTCGCCAGCAGCTAACCTCAGAAGTACTGTATGTCAGGTCCACTACAGGGACTCGTGGATATACATGTCTTCCATCTGATAAATATAAGCTACAGCGACTGAACTTTCAAATATATAGTTCAAACAACCGAGTGTTTGATATAAACGTTTTTCTGAAGACTAAAATGGCAAGATAAAAATGAGCTTGTCATTCGTGACCTGTTGTCTTAGGGCCGAGGTGACCGTGGGAGCTCATTCACTCACTTTAAAAATAGTTAAATATTTCCCCATGATTGACAGTCATTCTCAAATTTTAATCGTGATGTTCGCTCCAATACTAAACATCAATAGTGTTCTGGTAAATGTGTATTTCACTACAGTAGAGTGCACAACGGCCAGTAGAATGTAAGGGACCATAAAGGTCGTAGAAATTAATTAAAGCGACGGTGATGTGATGATCTACAATCTACATAGATATTAGCAGCTGTATTGGTCCCTACAGACTGCTGGCTATTGGAAGCATCACATCTCATGTAGTGAGCGACGCTCCTTACTCACAAAAAGCTAACGTGGCTCGACCCGGCAGGCTACACAGCTAACAGGATTGTGAGGATAAAATACAATATGTTTTTCAAACAAAGAACCAGTCACTCTGCCTCGTCAGGCCGGTCCTCCTCGACTTGCCGCTGTAAGGAGAGCGGCCACCGGCTGACAGACTGATTTTTTTTACTAATACCAGCTGGGAAAAACACTACTTATTTTTAAATAAGTCAGGTACTATTCTTTTAAAATATTAATGTGTTAAAGGAATACAGGTGTGCTGGGGCAAATACTCGTAGATAATATCAATGTTAGAAGGTTTGTTCTCGTTTACTCTGATGAAGCTGCTCGCTGTAAATAATCCTTTTTATTAAGGTGAATTTGTCTGGAATGATGTACGAACCGCAGCATTAATAGTTAATATATTTTTTCAATCTCTAAGAATTAATTATAATTCTACTTATATAAAAATGTTAAACTACAAGGACCTACCACAAGTAATGTCTAGGTCAAACAGGGAGAATAATACTTATGTGATATACATTTCTACAGTTATGGGGGTAATTTTATTCTCTCACCCCTTGTAGAATATCTCCCTCTCTCTCTCTCTCTCTCTCTCTCTCTCTCTCTCTCTCTCTCTCTCTCACACGTCAGCGGGTCACAGTATTTACAGTACGACCACCAAGCCCTCGGGGGATACACTCGCCCAGTGGTGGAGGACTGATGTTCCTACCATATATGACTATCAGTCAGTACAAGCGGGAAGCTGATGAACGTTCGTATGTCATGGCCTCCATAAGTGTTAGGATGATAGGGAACGCCAGGTGCTGTTCATATCCTGTACTGGTACTGTTTTTGTGGTCGTGACCTGAGGAGCTCCAAGAGGGTATGATCGTTAGCATGAACACCACATCCTTCCTGTTGGTCACTGTAAACGCTTTGGTGCTTCGCCTTGCACTGGACGTAAGGGGATGCCCAATAATCTAGCCCCCTGTGAGAGCAAATTTGTAAAATCTGAATCTGATGACCTCTGATGACCTCGTTCCTAGCTTGTATCATAGAGCAGAAAAAATCCCGCCTTCACGAACCACTTAGCTTTATTTCAGCTCATAAACTGTCTTCACATACAGTTGTGAGGACTTCAGCGCCTCATTCACTATAGCGTGTACTGAGCCCAAGAACCGGGGGACCTCTGCAACATCCACCACACTGAGACTCGTTGATCTGTGATTCTTGGCTGTTTTGGGGTTTTCTGGGTTTTTTTTTTGCAGGAGTCAGGGAGTACACGGAGGTAGACTGTGTTCCTCATGCACCTCCTCAGATACACTCGATCACGAAGGACTGAGAGGTTATATGGTGTGCTCGAGGAAACATCATCCACACGAAAACATTATAATTTACAAGTTTTCATAACTAAAAGCCCACAAGTAACGATAATAAGTAATATAACAAGTAACAATAAAACAAATAACAATAACAACAACACGGGGAGCGACACAGGCGGATACACTAAAGTATTAGAATCAAATTTCACATTTAACTGAGGCTTTGATAGTGTTGGTAGCTCTCTCTCTCTCTCTCTCTCTCTCTCTCTCTCTCTCTCTCTCTCTCTCTCTCTCGTACCCTATAACCCCCCACCTCACCCTATAACCCTCCCGCCTCACCCCTGCCCCTCAGCCCCCCCTAGAGAGCTGGGATGAAATAGACGGTGGTCAATCGATAATTTATGTGACGGATTTACAATACTCCTCGTGGGTCATAAACACACGAGGATGACGGTATAAAATGTGAGTGTTTGGTTGGTGGCCCTAGTGTGTGTGTGTGTGTGTGTGTGTGTGTGTGTGTGTACGGGTGCGCGTTTAATTCATCTCTCTCTCTCTCTCTCTCTCTCTCTCTCTCTCTCAGAATGTATTATGACTATATTGCCAGAGAAACATTTTGGTCGTGGTGATGACATTAATAAAGTAACACGTGGGAAGGCCTTGTTGACATTACTGAGGCGGCGTCCAACACAAGTAGACACGAACCTACTGTATGATTATCTTCAGAACCACCACCTGACGACACTTCCTGCAGAAGACGAAGACGAAGAAGAAGAAGAAGAAGAAGAAGAAGAAGAAAAAGAAGAAAAGAAAAAGAAAAGAAAAAGAAAAAAAAGAAAAAGAAAAAGAAGAAGAAGAAGAAGAAGAAGAAGAAGAAGAAGAAGAAAATTAAAAGGAAAAGGGGGGGGGGGAGGTGAGGTCGACTAGGAGAGCAAAAAGGTGAGAGGATGGGATGGGCGGGAGTGAGGAGGACACGGGAGGGTGTTTCTTCCCCTCCCTCCCTCCTCCCCCTCCCTTTATCGTTTGTATCTCTTCTTTTTCTGGGTATAGTAATAAAGGGTGATGGCCAGCACCACATTATACCTGTCGTGAATTATGCAACACACACCTGGGAAGTCTCACTGCACCACAGGGTCATTAACCTAACCTAACCTGGCCTAACCTTACCTCACTTCATCTCACCTAACCTACTAATTTTACCTCACCCCACTTCACCTCACCTCACATAAGAACATAAGAACATAAGAAAATAAGGAGTCTGCAATAGGCATCCTGTCGAGAGTTACTACCACTCTCTATCATCCATGAATCTATCTAGCCTCCTTTTGAAACTTTCCAGAGTTCCCGCACTTACTACAAAGGTGCTAAGCTTGTTCCACTCGTCCACCACCCTATTTGTGAACCAGTTTCTTCCTATCTCCCTCCTAAACCTAAACTTATCCAACTTGAATCCGTTGCTCCGAGTCCTATCCTGCTCGGATAGTATAAGAACTTTATCTATATCCCCTTTATTGATTCCTTTCACCCACTTAAATACTTCTATCATATCTCCCAGCACTCTTCGTCTTTCTAGGGAATGCAAGTTAAGTTTCTTTAACCTATCCTGATATGGAAGGTTTCTAAGTCCCGGAATCATTTTTGTCATTCTTCGCTGCACCGACTCTAGTGAATTTATATCCTTTCTATAATAAGGGCACCAGAACTGAACCGCACCTCACCTAACCTAACCACATTAAACTCCCGACTCGCTCAACAAACGTCTTTAAAAAGTGGGTTCAAAGTGACCTAACAAAAATGCATCAAAGGCTCGAATCATCATGAACCTTTTTTCCCACGCTACACTTCACCTGTAAGAGGCTTGTTAGATGGTAGGAACAGAGGCTTTGTTTTCGAATATTAACGAAACTTCTACAAGCAACGATAAATCAGCTTCGAGTTCAAGGTGGTGGTGAAGTGACAAAGCTGTGATTCGAAGCGAGTTGAACCTCCATTGAACCATTCAACAAACTGGTTCAGATTTGAATTGAACTAAAGGGTCAATGTTTCGAACTACAGAAGCTCCTATGGTAATTAATATGTGATAAAGACGTCACCACATAACCCCCAACTCACGACAGGTGACGATGACGTTACCACATATCCGCCTGGTAATGAGGTATCACATGACAGGTGATGAGACCTGCGTGTTGTCCTGGCTGGCGAGGTAATGTTGCACCCACACCCACGACCCACACGACTGCCTCTCGTGTGTGTGTGTGTGTGTGTCCACTGTCTCATAAACTCCAGTCGGCTATCTTATCAAAGCTATCCCAGGCCACATCATCCTGTTGTTTGGCTACACTGTAGAGTCAGGTAACACCATCATCCCAGTGTCCCGGATGCTAGTTGTGGCAGCCGCAGCGTCACTTATGTACACCTGTTGCTCGCACCTGGCCCCTCACTCTCCTCACCATCCTCTCCTCTCACCGGTACGTGGAAAAAAATGGCACAATTTTCATTCTCGGAAAAAATGGCACAACAAATTCCACTTCGAGCTCACGAACCACACCCGAGCTCGTTAGCTCGAGCTAACTAGCTGAGGCCCCCTCGAACCACAAACGAGTAAATGAGCTACGGCGTGAATAGGTTAGGTTAGGTTAGGTTATAAAATTTTAACAAAAACATGTCAATACAAATTGATATGCCATTTCTCCTAGTCTGATGATTATGCATTTTTTCCTGTGACATTTTTCCCTACATTCCCTCTCGCCACCCTCACCACCCTTCACTATCCATCACCAGTCCCTCACTATCCTCTCCTCTCAACACCTTCTCCCTTCTTCACCTACGCCACCCCCACCTCACTCACTACCCTCTCCCCTCACCACCAGGAGGGTACCTCATCGTCCTCAGTTTTTAAACATAAATAAACAAACAATCAAAGTCACTCAGGGTTCACACACTACAGCCTGGCTAATGTGGCATGACCATCCTCCCCTCCCTACCGTTTCTTCTCCCCACTTTCTCCCCTTCTTCTCCGCACATCCTTCTCTTTTTCTTCCCTCTTAACACCCACCACACCCTCTTAACACCCACCACACCCTCTTAACACCCACCACGCCCTCTTAACACCCACCACGCCCTCTTAACACCCACCACGCCCTCTTAACACACACCACACCCTCTTAACACCCACCACGCCCTCTTAACACCCACCACGCTCTCTTAACACCCACCACGCCCTCTTAACACCCACCACGCCCTCTTAACACCCACCACGCTCTCTTAACACCCACCACGCTCTCTTAACACCCACCACGCCCTCTTAACACCCACCACGCCCTCTTAACACCCACCACGCCCTCTTCACACCCACCACGCTCTCTTAACACCCACCACGCCCTCTTAACACCCACCACGCCCTCTTAACACCCACCACGCCCTCTTAACACCCACCACACCCTCTTAACACCCACCACACCCTCTTAACACCCACCACACCCTCTTAACACCCACCACGCTCTCTTAACACCCACTACGCCCTCTTAACACCCACCACGCTCTCTTAACACCCACCACGCCCTCTTAACACCCACCACGCTCTCTTAGCTTAGCTAAGTTGTTTAACATGTCCTTAAAAACAGGTGTAGTACCAGAACCCTGGAGGATAGCGAATGTAATACCGATTTTCAAGAAGGGGGATAGATCACTATCCTCTAACTACCGCCCAATCAGCCTAACATCAATAGTAGGCAAACTACTAGAATCAATCATTTCAAACTCTATTCGAAACCACCTGGAGAAGCACAAGTTGATCAATGATTCCCAACATGGCTTCACAAGCGGGCGTTCATGTCTAACTAATCTATTAACATTCTTTTCATCAGTTTTCGAATAGGTGGACGAGGGGCACAATTATGTGGTATATCTCGACTTAAGCAAAGCCTTCGACAGAGTCCCCCACGAAAGACTAATTAGAAAGGTAGAAGCACATGGCATCAAAGGTAATATCCTTAAATGGATTAGGGCGTGGTTACAGGACAGGAAACAGCGAGTGAGCATTAACGGCACTAAGTCCCATTGGAGCAACGTCACTAGTGGAGTTCCCCAAGGCTCAGTACTTGGACCATTATTATTTATTATATACATAAACGATATAGATATCGGCATAGACAGCAACATAGGTAAATTTGCTGATGACACTAAAATAGGACGTGTTATTAAATCTGACGAGGACTCCGCAAAACTACAGGAAGATCTAAACAAATTTTTCGAATGGTCTGAAAAATGGCAGATGAAATTCAACGTGGACAAATGTAAAGTACTCGGTATAGGAGATGTAAACAGGGAAACCAGATACCAGATGAACAACGATGCCATAGAGAAATCCGACTGCGAGAGAGATTTAGGAGTAATGATAAGTAGGAACCTTAAGCCAAGTAAACAATGTGTTTTTGCTCGTAACAAGGCTAATAAATTACTTGGGTTCATACAAAGGAGTGTTAGTTACAAGACTAGCAAGGTCATCCTAAGACTGTATCTTGTTCTTGTGAGACCACACCTGGATTACGCAGTTCAGTTCTGGTCACCGTATTACAGAATGGATATAGAATCCTTGGAAAGAATTCAGAGGAGAATGACAAGACTAATCCCGGGCATTAGGAACCTTGAGTATAGAGACAGGTTAAAGCATCTTAATTTGCACTCCCTCGAGAGACGTAGAGCGAGGGGCGACCTGATAGAGGTGTATAAATGGAAGTCAGGGCTAAACAAAGGGGACATTACAAAGGTCCTCAAACTATCCAACCAGGAGCGAACTCGTAACAATGGTTTTAAGTTAGACAAATTTAGATTTAGGCGCGAAATAGGTAAACACTGGTTTGGAAACAGAGTAGTGGATGAATGCAACAAGTTACCAAATATCATCATTAACTCGAATACGCTGAATAGCTTCAAACATAGGTTGGATGCCTATATGGGCAATAGGGGTTGGGTGTAAACGGGACTGCCCAGTATGGGCCAATAGGCCCGCTGCAGTTTCCTCCATTCATATGTTCTTATGTTCTTAACACCCACCACGCTCTCTTGACACCCATGCTTTATCAGCTTGACCGTATTATTATTTAGCATCAGTCATGGTGTCGTAACTATGGGTGTACAGGATCACCTTAAGTCCTTACTGTATGTTAGGTGAGGTTCACTAGTCAACACCTTCAGTGAGGATTGGATCCCCACCGCTGGTAACCTTAATGAAACAGGCGGTCACCACCTATATTACCAGGCAGTTATATTCCACCGGTTCCAACTTAATGACCCACTTAGTCATCACTTCCAGTTTGTGTTCCAGGCAATGATATTATATAGGTATCGTTATCACTGTCACCTCTTATATGTTCAAGTTTGTGGAGACTAGAGTTATCCCCTCCGCTGACACCTTTATGTTTATGGTGTGGAGGTTCGGTACCAACTGATAACATCTTTTACTATTTGTGGAATATCAATGAACCAACCAATAATAGACAACTGTCCTTTTACGAGAATATAGGAGGTAATTTACAGAGTTCCTTTAACACGTCTGTAGTGTGTGAGGTACAGAGGTTAAGACCACTAAGGGCTGGACACTTGGTGATGACCTGTGTAAATCAGAGGTGCATGGAGGACACGGGGATGTCATCCAGCACGTGAGAAGGAAGTGATAAGTTATGCTTAGTTGTTAATTATCTAGTTAATTCAGGCAGTGTAATTTATACAATCACTACATGTAGTCTACATTTATATATGTACTACTGTGTGTATGTTGACAGAGGCTATCACAACTAGTCGACAACACGTTCATGAGGTCATACATGTCCTACTGTCATCCAGCTGCCTCTGCCTCATGTAAGGCAACAGTTTTTCTGGAACTCTCCTCTGAGGACCAAGGCATTATCTCCTCGACAGCCAAGTTGAGTACTAAAATATAAAGATTCACTGTGTGTGTGTGTGTGTGTGTGGTGAAGCTCGGTACAGGCGAGTGATCATTACCTTCACGTGTTATCACCTCTCGGCGTGTTTTGAAGGTGACGGACACTTTTTCTGTCACCCTCCCACCCTGACTATATATACCTACCTCGAGTGTTTGTTATGTAACAGAACTCCAAAACAATATACACATGTTGTCTCTAATTAACACACTGTTTTAATATCACTTACAAGAATTTATATATATTATATATATATATATATATATATATATTATATATATATATATATATATCATAAAGACGTTACGTTCATTTTAATCTTTTCACGTTCTATCAACATTATGACGTCAACACAAGACTTTTGACTATCCAGTTTACAGACAATATGAACTAAAAAGACTTCCAATCAATGTTTATTTCTTTAATGTACCATCACGACATCTTCCAGCGCTTGGCAATGATCCTGCCTCGTGCCATACAGCGGGGATACATATACCATTTCTTGTTTATCTTCGTCTCCGTTGCGGGTTAAGTGACGGCGAGGTGTGGCCTGAGTCGTGTCAACATAACATTAATATGTCACTCCGTCGCTTGTTGACTCTTAATGTTTGTGCTCTCTCTCTCTCTGTAAGTGAGTATACTCTCTTCTTACCCTACCTTTCCTCCCTAAGAGACATTACTCAACCCAGACTTACTTCAGAGGCTATCTCATATCTTCCATAGTTACAGTCACTGTTTGCTCCTCTCCCTCATCAATTCAAAATTACTAAGAAAAAAAAACTCGTCAGGTGATCTTCTTAAAAGTCATCCGTGAGTTAATGACTTCATCAGTTCAGGTGACTTGACTTGTTCTACACGAGCCTTGAGCAAACAGGGTCCATATTTGTGTGCGAGTGGAGGCACTGTGAAGTCTCTCTCTCTCTCTCTCTCTCTCTCTCTCTCTCTCTCTCTCTCTCTCTCTCTCCCTCTCTCTCTCTCTCTCTCTCTCTCATAACCGCACGCCCCCCCCCTCCCTCTTCCCCCCCCTTTCCTCTTGGTATCTGTATAGGCGTTATCGTGATCTTAGACGGGCGAGTGACTAAAGTGACAGACAGGTAGACAGACAGACAGGAATGTGGTGCTTGACTTCTGAGTACACCCAGAAACGAGTTCCTATAAGCTCTAAGAGGTCCCTGTCGTGTGTGGATGGTATGTGTGGGTTGTGTGTGTGTTGCTTGTTTGGGTCGTGCGGCGTGTGTGGGTGGTGTGTGTGGGTGGTGTGTGTGGGTGGTGTGTGTGGGTGGTATGTGTGGGTTGTGTGTGTGTGTGTGTGTGAAACAGACATCTGAAGGAAACAAATTTGGGATTTGAAAGAAAGAAAAAGAAAAAGAAAGAAAGAAAGAAAATGTGCAAGAGAAGATGGAAGATGCCAAAAAAGGGAGAAAATAGCCAGGAAAAGTAAGATAGAGATAAGACAACGAGATAAAATTAGAGGGTGGGAGAATAATAGAGAGGCGGAAAGAAAGATAAGTAACAAAATGATAAACTCTTCGCAGAAACATCTCATAAGACCTCACCCCTCTGAAGTCAATGTTTACACTCACGCTGATGTCTCAACCACGTCGACGTCATGACCTGATCCTCGTGCTTAAGGGAACGTCTCTGTATATTTTAGGTTTAGGTTCCATCTATATCATACTGTTAACACCTGAGAATTACTGTATATACCCGTACTTAATAATTAATTTTACCTGTGCTTGTTAATTAATTCTGTTCATGTGCTTCTTTACACTACAATAAACCGCCCAAAATGACCCTAAGGAGCCTCACAATAGTAGCCAGACTAAGGATGCTCAATGAACATTTCACCTCTATCTCTGAATGCAAGCATTACTTGCTTGTCTATAATTTTAATACAGGTTACAAAATATAACGGCATTGGCTCCTGTCTCCTAGAGTCTCTAGACTCTAGAGCAGTGGTCCCAGCCTGTAGTTCGCGGGCACCATATTATGGAGCCCTCGAGGGTGTATTAGAAAAATTTGAAATATTTGGGAGTCTTTGTGAGAGTGAAATTAATGACAATATATAATAACTTCACACGACTTGAGAGAGAGAGAGAGAGAGAGAGAGAGAGAGAGAGAGAGAGAGAGAGAGAGAGAGAGAGAGAGAGAGATTGTCCCAATCTGTTGTGTACTGCAGGACGTGTGTACCCCAGACCGGCCCAGAGAGAAAGTGCCAGCCTTCTCACTAAAGGTAAATACTATATATATCTATATATATATATATATATATATTATATATATATATATATATATATATATATATATATATATATATATATATCACGTTTTAAGAACGCATGATCCATGAGTAAATGTAAAAGGATGTGCCAGGTAGACTTGTGTAAAACAAGAAAATAACTGTACAGTATCGGAGATTTTTTCTTGAACGTAGATCCCAAGTTTTGGCGCCCTACACTATATTTACGATGACAAATGTGGCACTGAGCCTACAAAAGGGTGGGGACCACTGCTGTAGAGTCTAGACTACAGTAGATGGTGGCGGTGGGTTGTGACGTAAGGGGAGGGAGTGATGAGAGGTTCTCTTCACCAGGAAGGGGACACGTCGACACACTGTAGTGTCTTGTAATGTGTCCTCACTATGTGACTGCTGGTGTTTCATATGTGGATTGTGTCCAGTCTTCTTTATTATGTGGACAACAATCATACTCCCATGCTAACGTTTTGCCAAATTTGGGTATAATAAAGCTTAATTAAATTAAAAATATATATTTCTACGCTCGCCTTCAAAGTGGCCTGAAACCACACTTATCTGTACTCTATATGGTTAATACTAACTTGGGTGTCTGTATAAATCACTCATAACGGCGCTGAGAAAATATGTGAATACCGGTCCGGCCACCACCACACAACCTCACTCACCACACACCGTGATAAAGCCTACCACTATCTTCATTTATTCTACCGTTTCTTACACTATGCTCGTCGGTTGGTAGCCTGCCATTAAAAGAAACCTGGTTGATTTATACTGTGTGAATATCCATTGCTACACACATATATTGATAGCTAGGCTGTATTCGGCATACACGTTCACAAAGCACTTTCACCACACACACACACACACACACACACATCACGAGGGTCGATTAACATAGAGAGAGAGAAAGAGATGGGTGTTGTGATGCACACCGACCATACTGGCTGTCAGGGTGAGATATTGACCCTATCACAAAGCCAGTATGTCTTTGTCGTGAGGCAGGGTGTCTGTCTGTCTGTCTGTCTGTCTCACCAGTAAACTACCTTAAACTAAAGCTCTCTTTCTTTCTCTTTCCTCAGGTACGTAATGACTCAACTAGGATGTACAGTAAATTGGCATCTATAGGTAATTAACGATCTAACTATATGATGAACCAAAATTCAACAGTTCTTATCCTACACACAAACCAGGCGCAGTAAATGAAAGGTACGTGGGTATAATTATGTAAATAGTAGTAAGTTATCCAAAAGTCGTGAATAAATGAGTAAAATATATGGTGTACAAGAACATTTATTAAGTAATATACAAACGTTTCTTGAATTGTAAGACTAAATGGGTGAAAAATTAAGAGGTGTTGTACAAGAACGTTTATTGAAAGTGTGGGTAAACGTCTGGGTGAAATTATTAAGTATTAAAAAGAAAACACGTTTCTTTAAAAGTCTTGTGTCGTAAACGTTTTCTTGTGTTGACAGGTAGACAAGACACAGAGAGGCCGCCTTACGAAAGATGTCTCGAGGTCTCCACCATTGTGTTGTTTACAGGACTAAGATGTTTGTGTTGCATAATATGAACTACCTCTGTGTTGTATAGTTAAGCCGCACAGCCAGTTATAAATACGTTCTCACATCACCAGTTAAGAGGAGAAAAATATAACGTACGAACCTTTAAGAAACCATTTTAGCATCGCAACACAAATGAACCAGTTAGATAATTTCAAACCTCAACATTTATAGGACAACTAGACTTACTGATCTATACGAGAAAACCCACCAACTTAGGTGTACCAGTTAGATACGATCTCACATCACCAGGTAAAGAGGAACACAAACTTACAAATCTCTTAAGAATCTTGGACCTAATGCAAGTGTGCAGAAGCGGGTTACGGGTTATCTTAAAAGGATCGGGACAAGTTCCTGGCGGCGGCGGGGTAGAGCATCAGTACCAATAAACAACAGACTTTCAGTACTTATCGTTCACTCCTCCTGTGATTAATATCCAAAAGTCTGTCGTAAACTTCCCTGTGGGTTTTTTTCTTCTATCCAGTTGTGGAAAGATGTAGCGTTAATGGCTATACTAAACATACACATACATACACACACCAGCCACCCCCCCCCCCGCCACACACCAGCCCCCTTCATACACACCATCCCCCCCACACACACACCAGCCCCCTCCACACACACCATCCCCCCCCACACATATGCTCATTACACCAGCTTCCTCCACACACACACACACACACAGCACCACCACCCAGGGAGACAGAGGCAGAAGGCTGGACAGTAAGCCACTATGCAGCAGCGGCCATCACTACTATCAATCAACACAAACTACTCTTTTATTTGTTGTTGGTCATGTGTCACGGCTGTCATTACAGGCGCTAACGACACCATTAACCACGATAACTGATCCAGCTGTTGGAGGCTTTGTAGATGATCATTCGAGCACCAAGGAAGCGTTTACGAGTTGCGTCTCCGTTGTGGTATGATGGTAAAATAGTTCACCTTAGTTCCTCGCTCTAAGGACCAGATTCCCATACAACCCAAAGTTAAATTTCACCCTTAATGGAGATTCTGTAGTCTATGTTAACGCATAAAGATGAAAACCAAGATGGAGTCGAAATCACACAGAGACTCTATACTAACTTAACATAGAAATCCAAGTGGGTCAATTAATGTTAAGGTAGAAAAATCGTGACTCAAAAAGCGCGGCAAATGAACACACTTGTTAACGTTAGCTTACACCGTCAATCTTAATACTTTGATACTGAGAAAGTCTTATCTTATCAAACAAACATCTTGGACATACAGCAACTAAACAAACGAAATAATTACATAAATATAAATATAATCACTGTTCCTTAAGACATAATACATGTATGTCTGTTGAAGTGAGATTAATGAGACAAGAACACTTTATAAGGAGTTACATCATCAAACGAAACATAATACTTTAAATGAGACTAATTATGTCATTAGATGAAATTTAATACACTGAGATTAATTCATGACACTTATAAAACTTAGTACTTTTTTTTACTTTTTTTTTTAGGAAGTACTTTACATTTTTTTTTTCAGTTTTACAGTTCCTTGATATAATTCCCGGTTAGGTGAGGTTAGGTGAGGTGAGGTGAGGTTAGGTTAGGTTAGGGCTGTTAATCTTCAAGTGGAATATGTTGAAGGGGGGGGGCGAATCTTCAGGTGATCCCAAATTATTATCTAGAACAGTGGTTCTCAACCTTGTTTGTCCCATGCACCCCTTTCACCATATGTCAGAATGTCATTCCCCCTCCTTTCCAAGATTGTCTGCCTCAAAAAGTGCATTCCAAATAATATGCATATAATACTGAAAATCCTTTATTTTTTCCATATTAGTATCAGTTTCCCCCCCCCCCCCCTGAAAACCTGAGGGGGGGAAATTCCCCCCTGGTTGACAACCCCTGATCTAGAACATAATTATTATCACACCACACAGACGTCAACTACATTCAGCTTCTTTGTTGGGAGTCAGGTGAGTAGCCTTGCAGTAAACATACGAACAAGTTCCTTCTTCCTTCCTTCCTTCCTTCCTTTCTTTCTTTCCTGCCTCCCTTTCTTTCCTGCCTCCCTTTCTTCCTCTCTTCCTTTTCTTCCTCTCTAATTTATTCCTTCCCTCACGTCCTCTTTTTTCCCCTCCCCCTCTTCCTTCCCTCTCTCCCTCTTCCTTCCCTCTCTCCCTCCTTCCTTCCTTCCCTCTCTCCCTCCTTCCCTCTCTCCCTCTTTCCTTCCTTCTCTCCCTCTTTCCTTCCCTCTCTCCCTCTTTCCTTCCTTCTCTCCCTCTTTCCCTCCTTCCTTCCTTCCCTCTCTCCCTCCTTCCCTCTCTCCCTCTTTCCTTCCTTCTCTCCCTCTTTCCTTCCTTCTCTCCCTCTTTCCTTCCCTCTCTCCCTCTTTCCTTCCTTCTCTCCCTCTTTCCTTCCTTCCCCTTCCTTCCCTCTCTCCCTCCTTCCTTTCTTCCCTCCCTCTCGTCCTCTTTCCTTCCTTCCCTCCCTCCTCCCTTCCTTCCCCCTCTCCCTCCCTCCCTCTCTCCTCCTTCCTTCCTTCCCTCCTGCACGTCTTCTAATTCATCCCCATAAATCACTATAAGAGTAAAAACTCCTCAAGAGAACCACATTCATCCACTTCTGCTCAGCCGCTGAATAAAATTACTTGCTAGTCAGACGGCTTTAAGTCTGAAAGCTTCTAATCCTCTTATCTCTCTGGGGGAGGGGGGGGGAGCCTTGGGGGAGGGGAGGGTGGGTGAAGGGGTGAAGGGGGAAGGGGGAGTGGAGGAGGGGGAGAGGAAGCTGATGGGGAGGGGAAGAGGGTGGGGGAGGAAAAGAAGGGGCAGGGAAAGTGTTTGGGGGAGAGGAGAGGGTGGGGGACAGGAGAGGGTGGGGGAGAGGAGAGGGTGGGGGAGAGGAGAAGGTGGGGGAGGGGAGAGGGTGGGGGAGAAGAGAGGGTGGGGGAGAGGAGAGGGTGGGGGAGAGGAGAGGGTGGGAGAGAGAAGAAGGTAGAAGAGAGAAGAGGGTGGGGGAGAGAAGGTGGGGGAAGAGATTCTGAAAAATTCATAAGTTCTTTTTTTTAATTGAAAATACAGAGAGAGTCCCTGGTGACGGTACAGTCCCTAATAACGGTACAGTCCCTAGTGACGACATCGTCCCTAGTCACGGTACAGTCCCTAGTCACGGTACAGCCCCTAGTCACGGTACAGTCCCTAGTCACGGTACAGTCCCTAGTGACGATACGGTCCCTTGTGACGGTACGGTCCCTTGTGACGGTGCAGTCCTTAGTGACGGTACAGTCCCTAGTGACGATACGGTCCCTTGTGACGGTACGGTCCCTTATGACTTTACAGTCCCTTGTGACGGTACGGTCCCTTATGACTTTACAGTCCCTAGTGACGGTACAGCCCCTAGTGACGGTACAGTCCTTAGTGACGGTACAGCCCCTAGTGACGGTACAGTCCTTAGTGACGGTACAGACCCTAGTGACGGTACAGTCCCTAGTGACGGTACAGCCCCTAAGTAGTTTTGGCCTCAAACTAAGTTCAGTAGAGTAAGCAAAAAGGTTAATAAGGTCTCATCTGTCTAGTTAAGAGATAAAATAAAGCGTAAGAACTTTTAAGAGCGAGAGTAACCTTACGTGTACCTCTGCCTGGTGATTAAAGACCACTAGGTGACTTTAAGGACCACTTGGTGACTTTAAAGACCACTTGGTGATTTTAAGGACAACTTGGTGACTTTAAGAACCACTTGATGACTCTAAGGACCACTTGATGACTTTAAGGACAACTTGGTGACTCTAAGGACCACTTGATGACTTTAAGGACCACTTGGTGACTCTAAGGACCACTTGATGACTTTAAGGACCACTTGGTTTCTATACCATACACTTTCTCAACAGTCAAGAGATATTCTCCAAGATTGCTCAGTTAATTTCATTCCTCAAACAAATTATGGTTGAGTCCCGGTGGATTCTCAACACCTCAAGTTACAATTCAACTGACGAGGAAAGTTTACGAACCTCTGAGAATCCCGAACCATAGCTTAAGTTAACCAATTAGCTTGATGGTGTTTTTCTGTTATAGCTTAAGTGGGCCAATTAGCTGGACGTTATTTAATGTGCTATAACGTAAGTCAATCAATTAGCTGCTTTCTCACATCTCCAGTTACGAGAACAGTCTTACCATAAGTCTTACAAGAATCGCTGACCCAAGTTGGAGTCGCCCACGAATGAACTCTTAGAGGCGGACGAGGTGTTGTGTTGACAGTATGTTTGAGAAACCATAATGGCGAGAATAAGATGAAAATCCCCGTAGTAGTCGCTCTTACACACACCCTCAACACTGGGTTATGGACCATTTAACTTTTTTATGGCGGGAAAGACCGTGGCGCCAAAACAAAAACCCGAGAATAGACAAAAAAATAAAGAAAAAAAGAAAAAAAAGACGAGATATTTTACTTGTGCTGTGATGATGCTGATGATGGTAATTCTTATTTCTTCTCTTTCTTTATTTTGTTTTTCTTTTGTTCATCCTTTTCCATTTTCCTTCTTATTTTTCCTTTTACCTTCTTATTCTTTTTTGTTATTCTTTCTACAGACTGCCTTCTTCTTCTTCTTCTATATACAGTATATGCTGAACTATATACCTACACTATCTATATACAATGCTGAATCAACTGGAAATTATAGGAAGAATTAACTGAATATCTCTGTATCAAGGCCCAGGACACATTACATTATTATCACCATCTCTTCACTGTATCAAGGCCCAGGACACACTACATTATTATCACCATCTCTTCACTGTATCAAGGCCCAGGACACACTACTTTATTATCACCATCTCTTCACTGTATCAAGGCCCAGGACACACTACATTATTATCACCATCTCTTCACTGTATCAAGGCCCAGGACACACTACATTATTATCACCATCTCTTCACTGTATCAAGGCCCAGGACACACTACATTATTATCACCATCTCTTCACTGTATCAAGGCCCAGGACACACTACATTATTATCACCATCTCTTCACTGTATCAAGGCCCAGGACACACTACATTATTATCACCATCTCTTCACTGTATCAAGGCCCAGGACACACTACAGTATTATCACCATCTCTTCACTGTGTTTCATTCACGTCACAGTGGCCACAACACACAAGGAATCCGCGGTATGCAGACGTAACTGATGAAGGTAAATAGGGTTACGCAATTGGTGTTTCGTGGGCGTGTAGGTGTTGTTTAGTGGGTGCGGAGGTGGTGTGTAGTGGGCGTGTAGGTGTTGTTTAGTGGGTGCGGAGGTGGTGTGTAGTGGGCGTGTTGGTGTTGTTTTGTGGGTGCGGAGGTGGTGTGTAGTGGGCGTGTAAGTCGTGGGTCGTAGGTGAGGGCGTGTAAGAGTTGTGTAATGGGTGTAGGCGTGTAGAGGTGCAATAGGTGTGTAGGTCGTGTGTAATGGATCTGGGAGTAAAGGTTAGTGGGTACGTCTGAGGGTGTAAGGGGTGCTAAATGGGCGTGGGTGTACGTTTAAGGGTGTAAGGGGTGCTAAATGGGCGTGGGCGTACGTTTAAGGGTGTAGGTGGAGTGTAGTGCGCATGAGAGAACGTTTATGGGTGTAATTGGTGTTCGGTGGGCGTAGGTGGGAGAACGTGGGAGTGGTTAAGTTTTCAAGAGAAACTTCGTGTCTGGATATCTCGTGTGTGTGCGTGTGTGCGTGTGTGTGTGTGTGTGCGTGTGTGCGTGTGTGTAAGACGTTTATAGCGTATTTATAACGAACTATGCCCTAAATTAACCCTTTAAATCAGACATCATAGCTGGAAAAAAAAGACAAATTTACTCGTTTCTTAAGTAAAGACAACTAACTGCCCCCCCCCCCCCCTCATCTCATTACTCACTAGTATGCAAAGTAGATGGTACAATAAGGAGTGTAAATCGCATCACTTACTCGCCGTAATTACCGCGATGACAGCGCTTGGTATAAACACTCGGGATGATACCGGGTAATAAAAAAGGGACGAATCGCCAGTAAATCAGAGCAGGAGGCGGCGGCGAGATGGGTATCGGTGTCGGGTTAACTGGTCGGCCGCATTGAACTGTGTTGACTCTGCCTGCCACCGCTGATGGCCGCCTCCCACACACACCCTCTCGCTCGGACTATTACCATGTACCACCAGGACCACGACCACCAAGGGGAACCATCACGACCACTATTACCAGGGGCACCATCACGACCACTAACACTATATGGTACCTAGGATCACTAATACAAGGGGCAAGCATCAGGGCCACTACTGCCAGGGGCACCACCAGGGCCACTACGATTAGAAGGCACCACCACGACCAGTATGAGGCACCATCAGGAACACTAACAAAGGCATTATCAGGGGCACTAACAAAGGCATTATCAGGGGCACTAACAAAGGCATTATCAGGGGGCACTCGTCTGGTAAGTGAATCTCAGGGGTGCGGCAGCTCAATGACAATGAGGAAGGTCAGGGCAGGATCGGCTGACGGTACATCAGCCTCTTGTCGGAGGAAGAGGAAGACTTTCAGTGTTTAATGGGAAGTTGTATGGTGAAGAGGACACACCACACCACGTAACATCAAACCCTAACAACCCTTCACTGTGCTGGAAACATTCATCCTCTGAGATTCAACACAAGCGAGTAGAGTAGAGAAGGGAAGCTTGATCTTTAACTATAAATATATTCAAGATTGTTATTATGTTCGAGGTTGTATTATACTGTACGCGTATATATTAAAGTGTGTGTGTGTGTGTTTGTGTGTGTGTGTGTGCAGTTACGGAGATATTTCCTGCGAGTCATAATGCAATTGAGGAAATTCCCGGCATGAGTAATGTTGAGGAGGTGTGTCTTGATGGATGACCAGGGAGGAGGAGGAGGAGGAGAGATGGAGAAGGATGGAGGAGGCTTCGAGTAGAGGTAGAAGAAGATGGTTTGGGGTAAAGTAAAATGTTGTTATCGTTAGGCACACACACACACACACACACACACACGTGCTCCAGCATCAGAGTACAACACAAGTGTGAGGAACACAATGAGAGAACCACTCGGTCAAGTAAGTTAACAAGTCGAGGGTCAGTGGCCGCCGAGTTTCAGAACGACTCGCCTTGACTGGCCAACAAACTCAAGGAATTTATCGAAAGGTGAACAACAAACTATAAACTAATATCCCCGCATCCCCTGAGCAACGCTCTTGTGCATTATGCAGAAAACCCGACAGCCACACCCTTATCCACTATCTCCTAATATGTCCCCACACACAACGCTTCCGTGACGTCTGCTGGACCACCACTCCACGACCCCCTGACGGAGACACGATGATCCTCCCCATACTGGCCAAAAGCGGTACCGTTCTTGCCTCGCAAGCGAGATGTGACGGGTTCGATTCCCGGGCCGGTAGAAGGTGTTTGGACTTACTTCCTAGCCCCCATTAGTCCCTGTTCACCTAGCAGTAAAGTAGGTACCTGTTGTAAGTCGAAAGTTGCGAATTCGTATTCAGGGAGTTGTTGGAGCTTCCAATAACTTGATGACATAAACCATTGACTCTTCAGGCTTCTACGCCCTAACTCATGAGACATAAAGGCAAGCATGAACTTAGCATGCTTCCCTGTTGGGCGCTGTAAACGCTTCTGCGCTTCACCTTACACAAGGATGTAGGGGAGTGCCCAATAAAAAAATAAAAAAAAAATAAAAATACTGGCCAGATATTATGTAAATAACATTGATTATGTGTTAAAGGAATATCCTTCCTTCCTTAGGCTTTAGTAAGCCCCTTTATAATATTTATACTGTATATACTTGTCACACTTGCCAGATGCTTCTGGTGTTATTGTACAGGGGTACCTAGTGACAGCACTAGGATCCCGCTTCCTCTATCAAGGAATAAACAATTGAAATTGATTGAATTATAAACTAATGGCGGTTGACAACAATCTCCACAAGTACAGAACATTCTACAAGGAAACACTACAGGTACCTGTATAAAGAAAACTCCATTCCCACATATCACCAGCCAGTTTGATTTTAAAGTTAAGCACACCATCACCACTTCTCTTTAAAAACGGAAAAAACTTTACCTTGTGACGTGAGATCTGGCTTCGTATGTTTTTATGCTTTCCCCTACAGGCAACACTTCACATAACCTTAAGTATGGTATTGCTGAGCGCAAACTGTATACAAAAGTCCTTTAATAGATCGTCACGCGAACATTGTCAGTCAGTCGACCACACACACACACACTGATCGCCAGATACTGATTACTGGCCTCAGATTGACCCATAGACGCTTGACCACGCACACTCACACACCTGAACAACTGAACTACAGCAGTGCGATAGTTCACATATTAGCTGATTATTTCCCGTTTTTATATATGTTAAATATATTTGATCTAGTTTTATTTTTACTCATAAGTTTTGTGATCTATGGCGCATGTTTTTAGTTATCCGTCGACTTGTTCACCTACGTCTAAGTTATGTCAGGTATATACTACTCTGTTATTGTATCGTTCGTCAGTTGAAGCTTGTAACTGTTGTCTGACGCGCCATTA
Organism: Homarus gammarus; assembly: GCA_958450375.1. NCBI lineage: Eukaryota > Metazoa > Arthropoda > Malacostraca > Decapoda > Nephropidae > Homarus > Homarus gammarus. The sequence continues at coordinate 328,264 of CAUDMG010003013.1, forward strand.
TTGTCAATTTCTTTTGGTTATTGGATTGATTTTATTTTCTTCATATTTCCATGTTACGTTATGTTGTTTTTACTGCATATTTCTTATCTTATCTGACTTAATTTACACCAGTAATTGTAATTTATGTATTATGCTAATATTTTTTTAATAACATAAGTATACGTTTTCATCCATGTATTATTTTAACTTTAATGAACAACAACAACAACAACCAGATGACGTGTTCTTCCCGCTGTTACCACTGACGATGATGACGTCATGGCCATCCTCTGGGCAGTCTGGCCACAGTAGAGACGTTTGTTGTTGTTACTATTACTGGTGAGGCTCAGATGCTCATGACGATATAAAACAAGGCTGGGGAAGCTTCTGGGGACAGGGGACCAGATGAACACTATAAGAGTTCCTTACCCCTCTTGAGTCTCCCCTTAATAGAGAAAAACTACATTGAATTTGAGTGTGGTCGCGGGCCACCCTAGGACCCCCGGCCGGCCACATTTCCCCAACCCTGATTTAAAAGCATTATTTCCCCTTCAACAACTAATATGGTCTTAAAGGGAGCATTCTAGGTTTGTAAATGTATTGGTTATTAACAATTAAAATTTACGACAGGTTGTGTGTGTGTGTGTGTGTGCGTGTGATGGGAACAGTGGAAGACACACACACACACACACGAAAAACGAAGACATTAGGAAACAGTCCTAGAAGAACACTTGGTAACAGCAGTGTTCATAGAGTGTAACCTCGCAAGGTACGCTGAAAACAAATATTCTTCATTGTTTTTCATTTCGAAATTCTGGTGAAAGCAAAACAAAAGCTTTACTATAAAATATAATGATAACAATATATCCAAAGGTAAAATTATTTCGTTTTACCTACTCAAAGATCATCTGTCACTCTTAATGCTGTTACCAAGACCAGGAATGTGTTTATATTAAAATTTATCTTGTGTTTATCAGCCAAGGGAACCTATGTTAATTCTCATAGATTCATACAAGTTTTCTTCCGGTTAGTGATAAGACAACACCTCCTCACGAAAAAAGCTCAGTATCACAGCTTAAATAAGTCGATCATAAGCTTAGTTGTTGGTGATTAGTGTACTGTATGTACTAAGCTTTGAAATACGTGCTTCAAGACCTTATAGTTATTAAAGAGCAGTAATACATTAACCTTCCTTCAATAGATATAATGTCAGTTTTAAAAGTTGTTGTGCAGTTGGGGAAGTGATTAACTGAACGGTAATTAATGACTGGTTGATGAAATACCAAATTACATTAAAAAAAAACACACAATAAATTTCATACAAACCCAAGTGTGTACATCTTCAAAGTTTGTGTCTTATAAGAAAGAATAAAAGACTTGCTCTGGTGCTTAATGACCCTGGCAGTTGAAGCACCTCAATCTTTAACAACAACAACAACTTCTTACAAAAAATAATGTAAATGACCTTGGTGGTTCAGGAGAGTTTAAAACAAAAATAAACAACTTTCTTACTCTGCCACTTGAGAGATAATTTCAACCTATGATTTTTTTTTTTTTTTTTAACAATGTGATTCAGTGTTATAGGCATTATGCAGGGAGGCGGGGCTTGACACTTGGCCCAGCTCCCATAAATGACGTCAGCTGAGCACAACAAAGACACCGACGACCAGAACGATATATCATCTTGAGTTTAGATTCTTAAAGATCCCTATAATTAATATTCCTCGTAAGACAAGAGATAAGAGTGTATCCAACTTGACGTAAGCTAAAACACACAAAAAATTAGATCCAGTAATGAAATCAAAATTATACTGAGACTCTACCTTTACTGTACTATATACGTCACTTACGATACTATTATAAAGATCGTATCCTAAGATTCTCTAACTCACACTCGTCTCGTAACTAGAGCTAAGGCAACGTATTTACTTAAGGTACAAAGTCTCTATATAATCAAGATGCCATAACTGAACCAATTTTTTTTTCAACTGATGACAACCATTTAGGTCCACTCTTATCTCCTCACTTACGAGAAACTGTCTTTTAGTCATAACTGTATCAAAACTTCTTCTATCTATCCGTCATCATCCTCTCTCTCTCTCTCTCTCCTCCCTTACTTTTCCTCTCCCTCTCATCTTCCCTTCCTTACTTTCCTCTCCCTCTCCTCTTCTCTCCATTACTTTCCTTCTCCTCTCTCCTTTCCTCCCTTACTTTTTCTCTCTCTCTTCTCTTCCCTCCCTTACTTTTCCTCTATGTCTCCTCTTCCCTCCCTCATCCTTCCCTCCCTCCCTCATCCTTCCCTCCCTCCCTCTCAATGTAACAGTGAAGATGTTAATGTTATAGACGTCACAACAAATCAACATAACAGTGGACTAGAGTTGTTGGCTAAACATTTGTGGGTTTTCCGAAAATTCAAATTATATTCCATAGAGTGACGATCATACGTGTATAGCATCAATAATAAATAGCCTAACCTAACCTATACTAACCAGGGGCGGAAACATGGTGAGCAAACCGAGCCCACCCAGCCGGGGGGGGGGGGGACGCTATAGGCCCCCCAGATTTTTTTTTTAAATCTGGCCAATATCATGAGCATTTTGAGGCCGTTTTGAAGCCATGCGCACTTGATATTAGGAGATATTCTGAAGTCAATAGTAATTACTTTTTATTATACAAAAATGTCTGAGTACGATACTGCATTAAAGAAAAGTATTGGAATTTTCTGAAGAAAAGGAGGGCCCGGACCCCCAGGAACCCCCTGGATCCGCCCTAACCTAACTTAACATAGCTTAACGTAACTTAACCTAACGTAACTTAATCTAACCTAACCTAACTTAAACAAATTTAAGGACGTGGTTTATACAGATCACGAAGGTGAACGACCTCTTTAATGACAAAGCAAATGTATTCATACACGAATGATATTTCAGTATAAGTTATAACACCAAAAAGTTATCTGTATATATCTGAGTATGTGTATGTGTGTTAACTGTCACCTGTATAAACTTGTGTGTGCATGAATATGTATGCCTGTGTAAATAAATGTGTAAGTTATGAATGTATATATAAAGACATCCGTGTGTGTGTGTGTGTGTGTGTGTGTGTGTGTGTGCGTGTCGTGTGAGTGGTGGCGGCATTTTCTAAGCCTGCTATCCTCGTTACAAACATTCATACATTCGTGACAAAAAATCAGGTTGCCACGTATCTGCAGCAGCCGCCCAACAACCTTCACTGCTACTTGGTGTCTATACTTATTGGTTTATACACCATAATGTATTAGCCAAAGATTGGTTGAGCAGCCTAAGCGGTCGGGATAGCTAACACGACACTAATTATTATTATTATTATTATTATTATTATTATTATTATTATTATTATTATATTTATTATTATTATTATCATTATTATTATTATTATTGTTTTTGTTGTTGTTGTTGTTTTATCATATATGCAATTACAACCAGACACGTCACAAAAACACTGAAGGTTCACAACTCAATACAGGAGAAAGTAAGCACGCCTTATTATATTTGGATAATAATAATAATAATAATAATAATAATAATAATAATAATAATAATACCAAAGCGTTAGCTACCCCAACCACTTGTAACGATACTCAAACACTCATCACACGCACCTCAGGCAAATCAACCAATCATCACACATCTCAGGGTAATCAACCAATCATCACACGCCTCAAACCCCAATCAACCAATCGCAATCGGTTATATTATAATTAACAATCTTAAGACGTTTCGTTAATTGACATGCAACTTTCACCCTAAGCTATTTTTTCGCAACATTTTTTTTTAATAAATTTTGTAAACTAAAAAATTATTAATTATCACATGAATTTCAACAACATCAACACCCGTCATGAATGAAGATGATGATTTTAAGTTTAATCGGTTTATTCCGGGTAATAATAGGAAGGTGTTTGGTCGGTTACAACACAGTGTTGACTTAGGAGAAACATACAAATATGAAGCAACATGTCTCTAGCATATTGGTGTGTGTGTGTGTGTGATTGTCAGTGCCTTTATGACTGTCAATTTCTACATGACTGTCAGCGTCTACATGACTATCAGTGTATACATGACAGTCAGTGTATACATGACAGTCAGTGTATACATGACAGTCAGTGTATACATGACTGTCAGTGTCTACATGACTGTCAGTGTATACATGACAGTCAGTGTATACATGACAGTCAGTGTATACATGACTGTCAGTGTCTACATGACTGTCAGTGTCTACATGACAGTCAGTGTCTACATGACTGTCAGTGTATACATGACAGTCAGTGTATACATGACAGTCAGTGCCTTTATGACTGTCAATTTCTACATGACTGTCAGTGTCTACATGACTGTCAGTGTCTACATGACTGTCAGTGTATACATGACTGTCAGTGTATACATAACAGTCAGTGTATACATGACTGTCAGTGTCTACATGACTGTCAGTGTATACATGACTGTCAGTGTCTACATAACTGTCAGTGTATACATGACTGTCAGTGTATACATGACTGTCAGTGTCTGCATGACTGTCAGTGTCTGCATGACTGTCAGTGTATACATGACTGTCAGTGTCTACATAACAGTCAGTGTATACATGACTGTCAGTGTTTACATGACTGTCAGTGTCTACATGACTGTCAGTGTCTACATGACTGTCAGTGTCTACATGACTGCCAGTGTCTGCATGACTGTCAGTGTCTGCATGACTGTCAGTGTCTACATGACTGTCAGTGTCTGCATGACTGCCAGTGTCTACATGACTGTCAGTGTCTGCATGACTGTCAGTGTCTGCATGACTGTCAGTGCCTGCATGACTGCCAGTGTCTACATGACTGTCAGTGTCTACATGACTGTCAGTGTATACATGACTGTCAGTTTCTACATGACAGTCAGTGTCTACATGACTGCCAGTGTCTACATGACTGTCTATTTCTACTTTATTCAGTCTGACTGTTTATTAGACTGTAGTGAACTGCATATTTACGTGTCTGTTTTTATCTGCCCATCTGTATGTTAGAATGACTGTATATCTGTTCAAGTGACTGTCTATTATATTGGCTGTTTGTGACTGTTTAACTGTCTTCACGTTTACCTATTTCCAATGCCTGTTTGACTGGGTCCAAGCCTGTCTCTGTCTTTAGTTAACTGTCTGTATGATTCAGCATCTGATTGAATGTCTGAACGATCTGATTAGCTGCTTGACTGTCTGCATACATGACTGACCATCTACACATCTGACTACGTGTACATTTACCAGTGTTGTTCCGACAGTGTTGGTGTGGGTGAGGATGGTCAGGTACAGTAGCTACGGTGTCTTGTTATCAGGTCGGTCGGGTTCTGTGGCAGCTGTCTGTGAGAAGCTGTCATTGTTGTCATAGTCTGTTGTTGAAGGTGACAGGTGTTGGAAAGCTGTGATTGTTGTCAGTCTGTTGTTAAAGATGACAGGTGTTGGAAAGCTGTGATTGTTGTCAGTCTATTGTTGAAAGTGACAGGTGTTGGAAAGCTGTGATTGTTGTCATAGTCTACTGCTAAAGGTACCAGGTGTTGGCAAGCTGTGATTGTTGTCATAGTCTATTGCTAAAGGTACCAGGTGTTGGCAAGCTGTGATTGTTGTCATAGTCTATTGCTAAAGGTACCAGGTGTTGGCAAGCTGTGATTGTTGTCAGTCTGTTGTTGAAAGTGACACGTGTTTTAGAGAGCTGTGATTGTTGTCAGTCTGTTGTTGAAAGTGACACGTGTTTTAGAGAGCTGTGATTGTTGTCAGTCTGTTGTTAAAGATGACAGGTGTTGAAAGTTGTGATTGTTGTCAGTCTGTTATTAAAGGTGACAGATGTTGGAAAGCTGTGATTGTTGTCAGTCTGTTATTAAAGGTGACAGGTGTTGGAAAGCTGTCATTGTTGTCATAGTCTATTGCTAAAGGTACCAGGTGTTGGAAAGCTGTGATTGTTGTCATAATTTACTGAAGTTAATAATGAAACAGTTTATTTCGCCAGAACAAAAATACAGAAACAAATATAATCAATAACAATAATGTTGAGCCTAGAGTGACGCCTGGCTGTACATTTACCTCAAGGAAAATATTAGACAACATTTTAATACTTACACAGTAGATACCGTTTAAAGAGATGATTTAAAGGAAGTAGTCATTTAAGGTTGCAGAGGTCGTAGGTATTATGGAATGATGCTGTTGGTGATTTTATTAGCTGTTGTAGTTGTTATGGAAAGTCGCTCTTGTTGTTATTAATATTTGTTATTGCGGTTATAGGTAATAGAAAATATAAGCTATTGTTATAATGATGTTTTGTTACTGATGGTATTGTAGACTCGTGTTGTTAAGAATGGTTGTAGGTTATTATTAGGAGGGTGTGGTCAGTGGAAACTACAGTCAGCTATAACAACAAACTACGGCTGTTGTAAAGGACTGACAATAACTTTCTATCTTCTGTAATGAAAGATTAATGGGTTTTGGTTATTCAAAATCCTAACTGTTTTGAATTGGTGATTTTTTTAATGGGTCTCAGTAGAGATTATAGCAGTCGTGAGTGATGATTATAGTTTGTTGATTGTAAAAATTATAGGAGATTGTTGCCATTAGTCCTACAGGGTTGTCTATAATGGTTTAGTACAGGTTAAGGTTGTGGTTGTTGCGAGGATTGTTGTATAATGTTATATGTGATGGTTGTAAATGTTGGATGAAGAATTGTATCGGTAAAATATAGTTGGAAGTGTTGTTGGCGATGGTGATAAGTGTTGTAAGTGGTGGGGTGTAAGTGTTGTAAGTGGTGGGTGTAAGTGTTGTAATTTATGGTTATAAGTTGTGATTGTTTTATCTGATGTTTGTAGGTGTTGATAACTCGCTATGGATGTTGTAAGTGAAGCTGGTTGTAGGGGGGATTCCTGTAAGTGTTGTAAGTTGTGGCTGAGGGGGTTTAAAGGGGTTGTCATGATAGGACTTTGTAAGTGTTGTGAGAAATCGGCGTTGTAAGTAGTGGTTTTTACCTAGTGGTTGTGAGCGGTTGGTGTTGATGGCTGTTGTAAGTGTTTTCAGGGGTGACTGTCGGTATCTGTAGGTGTCGTAAGTGGTGGTTGTAAGTGGTGTGCGAGGTTGGGGGTTGTAGGTGGTGTTCACGGGCATCCGGGTACTTGACTACCGACACACACACATATTCTTCTGCACTTCGTCTCTCTTACCTCTCATATAAAACACTCCGCCACACCTTCCCCTCCACCATACCACTCTTCTAGCGTGCTCGCCTAAGTATAGACCCAGATTACATCACCTTTGGGTAAAAATATCGCACATATGAATTGAATAAATCACAAATTGAAGAACGAATCAACGAGCATTGGTGGGAATTTCGAGCACTGAGTTGTGGGTCGTGAGGCGGGTGGGAGCGTGGACAGCGGCCGAGGGCATCATCATCTGGTAGCAGCGTCACCCAGACCGGAGTACCATAACATCTGGACCTGGCACCTCCCGGCCCCTGCGCCTGGCCCTGGCTTCGCCTTCAGCGTCACGCTTTGACCAACCTCTTACACCACCCATCAGGACACATCCGGATCATCAAGGATTTAGACCGAGGATTTGATGCCGTCAATTGTTATCCTGGTTATCGTCGGGGCGGAAAAGTGTTAAAGTAATCCATTAAACACACGGGATGGTGCACGCGTCGGCACAAGTTAAAGCGTGTGATACATCGCGAGTGTATCAGATGGTGATGATTGGGTGATCATCGGCGGCTTGGGTCAAGGTCACCCCACAAGTACATGACAATAGCGGCTCAAGGAAGAAGTTAAAGCGGTGGAAGAAGAGAGTTAGGTGTTACAGCAGGTGTAACAGCCTACACCACCACAACACTTGCCCACCACACTTTATAAGATGGCCTTGAAGACACACTGCTTCAGGGAGGTCTTATAATGTAGTCATTTATGTTTATTTATCTATGATTTTATTTTTATTTTATTTTAGTTTTTGATCTGGTATGGATGGAAGTCGGTAGAATTATTTTAACATATTTTCTCACCCTGAACGAGATGCTGGAAGTGTGTCAGTGATGCTAGCTTACTGACAACTGCTTGCATAACAGGAGACATCGTCGAGGTCACCACACCTGACACAAGCTGACACACCCCTCCTGACACCCAGCTGACACTCTCCTTCCTGACACCCAGCTGGCACTCTCCTTCCTGACACCCAGCTGACACTCTCCTTCCTGACACCCAGCTGACACTCTCCCTCCCGGGATTGATAACCATTTTTCCTTATCAAGAAAGAAAGAAATCTGTCAGTCATGGGACGTAACAAGACGTTGTGAAGCTGACTGATATCAGACCTTGCAAGATATCAGACCTTGTAAGATATCAGACCTTGTAAGTACTGTACTGTGAGACTCTTTCTGTAAAATCTCTTACCATAATGTTATCATAGAGCATAATACATAACTGCCATAGACGATTCATAATAAGTCTTACCACAGCCTTATTGAAGCCCACTAACACCCTCCCCCCACACCTCCTGAGCCCTCTCCTCCCCTCCCGTCCTCTCCTCTCCTCCCCAACAGCCCTCTCACCTCCTCAGTCCCCCCTCCACAGCCCTCTCACCTCCTCAGTCCCCCCCTCCACAGCTCTCTCACCTCCTCAGTCCCCCCTCCACAGCCCTCTCACCTCCTCAGTCCCCCCCTCCACAGCTCTCTCACCTCCTCAGTCCCCCCTCCACAGCCCTCTCACCTCCTCAGTCCCCCCTCCACAGCCCTCTCACCTCCTCAGTCCCCCCTCCACAGCCCTCTCACCTCCTCAGTCCCCCCCTCCACAGCCCTCTCACCTCCTCAGTCCCCCCCCCCCCCCAGATCTCTCATCGGTCTTAGTGTTGGTAAATATGATCCCGGAAAGGACAGACCGCCGATGGACACCCGGATTTGGCCTTAATAACGCTCACTATGAATGGTTTAATTACATCACAGTATCGACTTGTTTACATTGGACACTGGTGCCGGCTTTTGTGTGTGTGTGTGTGTGTGTGTGTGTGTGTGTGTGTGTGTGTGAAGGCATATTAATGTAAGAACAACAACCAATATATAAAAAACTCCAGAGAATAACGATCACCAGAGAGAGAGAGATGGTGACACGACTCAGGAGACGGTGGTGGTGGCGTGGGTGAGTGAGGTGACAGGTGTTTCAAAGAATAAGGTGAGACAAACAGACAATGAGTCAGCCACGGTGACTGGATAATAGTTGTCAGGCAGTGTGTGGGGGAGACGTAAACACGGATAACCTGAAGATTATCTATACACCAGCTTACTTCATCTTCAGAGTAACTCCCTAATACTAATCTAACCTAACCTAACCTAATCTAACCTAACCCAACCTAATCGAACCTAATCTAACCTAACCTAACCCAACCTAATCTAACCTAACCTAACCCAACCTAATCTAACCTAACCTAACCCAACCTAATCTAACCTAACCTAACCTAACCTAACCTAACCTAACCCATCCTAAGTTAATATACCTAATCTAACTAAAACTAACTTAACCTAACCTAACGCTAAACTAAACTTACCTAACCTAACATAATCTGACTCCAACGTAATATAACCTAACCAAAGTAACCTAATCTAACGTAACGCTAAACTAAACTAACCTAACCTAACCTAACGAAACGTAACTTAACCTGGTCTTTATAATTCACTGGATGATAACCATAGGGGCCCTGGCAGGTATAACCCCCCCCCCCCCCTCACCTGCGACACTTGACTCCCTCCCTTCGTTAGAGTGAAGAGTGAAGGTGGATTCAGGGGTGAACTCAGGGGTGAACTCAGGGGTGGACTCAGGGGTGAACTCAGGGGTGGACTCAAGGGTGGACTCAGGGGTGGACTCAGGGGTGGACTCTACTCTGTGGTGGCGTTCAGTAAACAGCACTCCTCCTACACAACCTTTAAACACCTGTTGTGAATCTTAAAACAACTACTCCATCCCAATCACAAGACTCATTGGTTTATTAATTCACTGACTAATGAGCTATCTATTAAAGCTCATCCAAATGACAGAAAAAAGAGAGAGAGGAGAAACTAACCCGACCTATGGAGTAGATGTTAAGGGTAATATGGTTCTTATAGTCGTTGACACTAAGAGTTAATGTCCCAATACTTAGTGTAGAGAGAGACAGGTTGAAGACCCCTCGCGTGGGTGTCACTAACGCCATTAGTTGCCAAAGTGGTCATCTTATCTTCCCTGATGGAGATGATAAGTGTGTTGAGCTCAGTCCGCACACCATCCACTACACCATCCACTACACCTCCACTACACCATCCACTACACCATCCACTACACCATCCACTACACCATCCACTACACCTCCACTACACCATCCACTACACCATCCACTACACCATCCACTACACCATCCACTACACCATCCACTACACCATCCACTACACCTCCACTACACCATCCACTACACCATCCACTACACCTCCACTACACCTCCACTACACCATCCACTACACCATCCACTACACCATCCACTACACCATCCACTACACCATCCACTACACCTCCACTACACCTCCACTACACCATCCACTACACCATCCACTACACCATCCAACACCATCCACTACACCATCCACTACACCTCCACTACACCTCCACTACACCATCCACTACACCATCCACTACACCATCCACTACACCATCCACTACACCTCCACTACACCTCCACTACACCATCCACTACACCATCCACTACACCTCCACTACACCTCCACTACACCATCCACTACACCATCCACTACACCATCCACTACACCTCCACTACACCATCCACTACACCATCCACTACACCATCCACTACACCTCCACTACACCATCCACTACACCTCCACTACACCATCCACTACACCATCCACTACACCTCCACTACACCTCCACTACACCATCCACTACACCTCCACTACACTATGATTTGTTTGTGGTTCACGACAGACCAACCCGGACGTGAGTGTTTGTGTACTAAAGCCAACACCAATGTGAGTTAGACTTGTGTCCTATTGATATAAGGGATCAAGTGAAGGTTAGCCACCCCCAGCATATGTCACCTGATGACTAAACGCCATAACAATACCTGGTGGCGTTAGGTGGTTAAGGTGAAATAAGCTGGGGGGCTAATCTTCAGGTGATTCACACTCCCCCGACGGGCTGACTGTGATATCCACCTCTTCTAAGGCTACAGGTAACCTGGTCCATTGTGACGTGTAAGTGATTAGTACCACAGATGCTGTGGTGTCCGTCCGCAACTTGGGTGATAACGTCGTGGGTAGAGGAGGAGAATGGTCGTTGTCTGGGCCGCGACCCTTGTAAGGCGGTGAAGGTAGGGAGGAGGGAGGGGCAGAAATGAAGATCTTAGCGTGATGGTGGTGCGAGGAACCTCTACTTGTGGCTTCCTCCCCGGGGTGAGGCTCTGGTGCCCCGCCCTCACTCTCTTATCTAACACAAGGTACCTTCAGGGAGGCAGTAGAAAAGAGAGATAACTGCTAAGGTATAAACAAATAAATAAATAAATACATAAATAAATAAAAGAAAAATAGAAACTACAGACAAATTAGAAAAATTTATGAATATAAAATGAGAGTTAAGAGATTTTGAAAGTTCAACATAAAATTATTATTTAAAAATAATATAAAAAAAGGCTCATCTCCCAACATTAAAAACACTCTTAATACGCTCTCTCTTGCCTTCCTTTAGGCTGTGTTCCTATACCTGAGTCACGAGTCAGTTAAAACAGTTTCACTTCACGTTGAATATCATTATTTAACAACGGTAATATTGCCACTATACTAGGAAACAGTCTTCATTTCCCTAACTGTAAAGTTAGATAAACATTTACAGTTGGGTGAACTAGGGTTATCCAGGATCGAACCAGCGACCCTTAGGACAGGCACCGAGTGCTCTACCCACTTAACTCAACAAAAGACTATTAAAGCTCCCATTTAGCTTTAGGTGACCCCTAGCGTTCAGTAAAGTAACGCCTTCACTCCCAATAAATCTCAAACGCGGCGTCAGACAAATACAAAAAATATCTCACAACTATTTTATTGCCTTCATGATGGGCGTAACCTGACGTGAGTAAGAACCTGACGTTGCTTTTACGGGAGAGTTTTACGAGTAAGTCAAGAAATAAGAGAAGCCATCAGAAGGGACACGTACAGACAACAATGACTCTACTGGGCGTCCACAACACAAGTGAAGAAAAAAAATGCTTTACCTGGCTTGTATGTCGGTCACTAGTGGTAATGTTTACCCCGCCAGCATATCGAGTTCTTCCAGGTATCGTAACTCTGGTAAATAAAACCATTATCAACAACAGTTTATATATTCCTGATATAAACGTTGAAAATCAAATACCAACTTCATCCTAAAAGCCTTTCCCAAGTTATAGAAGGGAATGAATTTCGCACAGACAGAAGAATGGACAGGCTAACACTATATAATACCCTCCCATGCTGCAAGGCGGGGCATAAAAAAATAAATAAATAAATATCTTTAACGAACATGATAAATGACAACACTTTGGGGACACTTATAATACACGTAATAAATAACAAGTAAATATAGGTTTAAAACAATGATAGATCTTAGCAGGGGTCCAAGATGGTGGTGATCCTTGAGTGTCTCTCTTGAATTGTCAGTAAATGTGAACCTTCAACGATGATAAAGTAGAAGAAATTTGATAATGCTGCTAACCTGAGAGAAAAGCAGAACCTGTTATAATATTGTTTTAAGTTTACAAAATTGTTCTCTCCCTCCCTCGACCCTCAATCCTCCCTCATATTTCTCCTCGCCCCCTCCCCCCTACCTACACCTCCCACCAACCGTTCCTCACTCCCTCCCCCATACCACGCGAGGCCGTATTTGGTGGCCCCCTCTTCCAACTGGAGATCTCAGGTTAGCCTCTTAGAGATCTCGTGTGTTCATAATTTCCCCGTAAGTGAAAGGTCAGAAAAATACATCTGATCACATGAAGATTAGACACCCCACTTAATCACCAGGTGTAATAAGCTGGAAGGGCTAATCTTCATGGTAGTTTAGGCTAAGTTTGATTATGTAACGTTTGTTTAAATGTTTCATAACTTGTAACATGATGAGCAAGGCCATTTGTAACGTGGAAATAACCAAAGTGCATCCAAAAGAGGCACAGCAAATTAGGTCACGCTAAACGTGTTCAAAAGCAAATCTGCCCAAAATATACAGAAAATCAGCTGAATTTTTCGTCCCTACATGCACAGAAACATTGAAAGAATGGTCTAGTTCAATTACTGGCCCAAGTCGTAACTAAGATAACACCGTCCATCCTCTGTATTCACTCCCCGCTCTCTATCATGGCCGGCAGAGATCGTGATCTGTAAATAGCGCCCAGTTGACAGGTTTCGGGTTAGTGGGTTGTGTTGTATGAGGGTAGATTGTCGTATTTGGCGCGAAGAAGGTTATTTTCGGCGCGAACAGTTCATAAAGTAAGGAAGTGCTGTCCTCTATGGCTACTTTAGGTAGTTCTACTTTGGCTATCACGTGTTCGTTTTTGTTTGTAGCCGACCATAACGAACTGGGGCGGGATTCTGAAGATTCTTCGTTCTTCCAGCACATTTCACTCCAAGATTAACCACCCTGAAGATACCTAGTGGGGTTAGTTTAAGTTAGATTTAGTTGTTCAAGGTTAGGTTAGGTTAGGATACCGTTATGGTCGTTAATCATGAGGAGAAATAAGGTGAAGGGGCGAACCTCCAAGTGATACATTATGGATATGACCGTATGAGAGAAAGCATCGAACTCGTTCGCTTGACACAAAGCTGACGGCTTATATCCTCGAAATTGTGCCAAGACGCTACAACAGTGATCCCCAAACGTCTTTTAGGCTAAGAACCATATTTATAAATATAATTAAGTGGAGAGCTCCATTAATTTTGTATTGTCTAAAATTTAGTTTCATTCAACACCTCTAAAGCACCAACACAGTTATTAGCAGTTACTACATTAATTACTTATTTTATGACATCACACTTGTATGATATGCTAAACAAAAGTTCTTTACCTTTAATAAGAAGTTTAGCACCCCAGTCCTATTGCTAGTTTAGAAATATCCGAGGTACAATTTGTTACTGCTATTCCTTGCAGTCATCAGGTGATCATCAGTCAAACGTGATCTATATTTGGAGTTTAAAATCTGCATAGCTGAAAATATGGCTTCACACATACATGTAAGTAGAGCCAAGACAGGAACTTAGTCTCGCAAGAGGAAATTTCTCTGATTCCACTAATAATTTTGGGCTTTCTGTTCTGCTTTTTAAGTATAAGTCTGTTTGCAGACTAATTATTTCCATCTCCCTCCCGACCCAAGGCGTAGCCTGACCAACACTGTTGTTCGTTAACGGGTTCGAAATGAAAGTTCGCAAACTGAAATATATGCACTTTTATAGGAGATATAATTTCAGTTTTCTTATTAAACTCCTGTTTTCACCTGGAAAATAGTATAAAATAACGAATTTTACTGTATTTCCCAATGAGTCTTTGCGGTCTACATGAAATGGCGCCTGTAGACTACATGTTGGGGACTATGACTACAGGATGTTCTCATGTCGTTAGCTAAAGATGAAGAGACTCACCAAGCGAGTCTTCACAGACTCCACACCAGATATATATACTGTACTGCATATCCCAGCAGGACACACACGTATTAGTACCATATACAGTATATTGATTCTACTGTATATGCATGTACAGTACGTCCGTGTGAACCATATATTCACATAATCTACCATTCAACGAATCATGTAAGTATCCAATTAATAAATTAAGCTAAACTAAACTAATTGCAATAAAATTATAAGCAAATAAGTGTGTGTGTGTGTGTGTGTGTGTGTAAACGACCAGTGATTAATTTTCACAGCTGCGTCTTGAACCATTACTTACTGAAGAAGCAACACCTGTCATTCACTCTCCACTTACATTTTTTCTTGCAGGTTGAAGGACCAGGTTGAAGTGGTGTATATATACACCCGTCTTCTAATACGTCCGTAATGTTTGTTTGTTATTTTAGCGACGATTGAATTAGGATAATGAAGTGGCAGTGTCTGTTTATTAGTTTGTTTGTCTGTATGTCTGCTTATGGTTTGTTTATATGTCTTGTGTCAGAAGCCTGTCAGACGCCAAGAGCTACTGTTACTGAGGGTCATTCATCCAGGTCAGCGGTCACTCATGCGGGTCAAAAGTCACTCATCCAGGTCAAAAAGACAATCGACCTAAAATAATGCCCTCAAATTTTCCACATAATATTCCTCCTCTCGAACGACGTCAAAAGTCAGGATCGTGATGGGGTCAAAGGTCATTCGGTTACCTTACCTCAAAAGTTTTGGATCACATACCGACTTGCAACAGTAGAGTTCACCTGGTGACTGGTGGTGAGTGTACCCTAGTTGTCGCCCTAACACAGCTTCCTACACGTCTTCACTCCATATTGTCTAAATAGAAAAGAAAAATAAGAGCTGTCTTCTTAATCTGCCTGTACATCTACAACAACAACTAATACTAACAATATTACTTTTCATTTTTTTAATAATGGCATCCAGCCTCCCTCAAAAGCCACACCTTCGCCGCCATTTTATTACCTTAAAATTAAATATCCTAATACATAAGAAGCTATCCTAGCTGTGTTGAGTTAGCTGAGCCACAGATCTATGCAGCATTCAGTGACTGTTGCCTCATAATCAATATCTGTAACTGTTGTCGGCTTTGGGGCCGATGCTCTCGTTCCTCTGAGGCAGAGCAAAGCCGACTTAAGAGAGAGAGAAGGACAGTCGACATCTCATCCAGGCTGTAACATAACTTCTGGGCTGCTACTTCTGTTCGGAGATCACCTCCGCGAGTCTGGCCTAGATGCATCTTTCACTTGGTCCCATCCCACCAGAGGTTGTGAACACTAGAGGAGTGAAGCTGCCTTGATCAACGTTCTGAATTCTCTCCCCGTATGCCCTTATCTTGTCGTTCTCGTTCCTCCTGTTTGCAGCATCGAGAGCTAAGTTACGGTGACATGCGGCCATGGGATCAAAAATCCTGATGTCGAAGAAGGCTCACTGTCCCGGCGTGCAGAATCCTCGAGCACTGACGTCAACACGGGCTTCGTTGGATGTGTTTGAAGTCCTATGTTGGAAATTCTCACCGTCCAAAGGAAGGAGGGTCGGTTCTACCCTGAAATCACGATATATTTCTTTCAACTACTACTGCTAATACTACTTTTTTTTTTAAAGTCTCCAACCTCCCCTGATAGCCACATCTTCGCTATAGTAATAGTACTAGTAGTAGTATGGCGGCGAAGGTGTGGCTATTGGGGGAGACTGGAGGCCACGATAAAAAAGTAGTAGTAGTAGTAGTAGTAGTAGTATCATTATTACTAGTATCGTTATCATTATATCCGATTCATACACACACAAATGAAAAATTTAAATCTCCTCATATCAGAGCTATAGTCACTCTTGTAGATGGTAATTCAGTTCATATTTTGTCTTGCTGCAAGTGTTGGATAACGACAATGGCACTGAGAGAGAGAGAGAGAGAGAGAGAGAGAGAGAGAGAGAGAGAGAGAGAGAGAGAGAGAGGAACACCAGTAGTGGCAGACAGTATAAAACTCTCTTGACAAACAGACAATTAGTCACGCTACCTCCTACACTGTGTCTGGCCAAGCAGTGTTAGCCAAGGGAAAAACTTGATGGGGGTTGTCTCACTCTACACACGGGGCCCGGACAGAAGAGACAGAAGAATGAGAGGCAAAGGAGAAACAAAAAGAGAGTATGAAACACACAGAGAGAGAAAAGAGGGAGAAATGAGGTTGGGAAAAATGTTAAAAGAAAACGAAATAGAATAGAATTAAAAAAGCAAAGAGGAAGAGAGGAAAAGTACAGTACATGCTCATCATATCACCGGCTGACACTATCACCAACAACATATCGTGCTGTCCAATGACTCGTATTTTATCTATTCTGAAACCAATAATACAAACCTCAATAATATTATAGAAATTATTATTGCGTATGATGATGTAAGAAACTAAATAACTAAACCTGGAAACTATTATATTTGTGCAGGAGTGTTTACACGGCCGACACCACTAAATATTTTCCTCGTGGGTAAGTTTTTGGTCAGAAATAACGAGATGGATTTACGTCGGGACTACTTGAGTTAATAAACGATCACAAATATAGATAACAAGAAACAGGGCGGTCAAAAGAGAGAGAGAGAGAGAGAGAGAGAGAGAGAGAGAGAGAGAGAGAGACTTTTTTTCCCCAGTACAGACCAAACCGGTGTTCATAAGCTACACAACACCAAGTACAGTAGGTTGCCAAAACAAACATTGAAATTACACAGCGACTCGATACTATCTTAAGTGGACTGTCGTATACCAAATTACCGTGCGGAAAATTTGACGTATATGAATCCTATAACTTCACAGGATATATTAGGAGTGTGTGAGCGAGGCTGTGAGTGTGTTAGTCCAAGAACTGTATGAGGAGTTGTTAGCGCTTAAATGATGCTTGAGTGTTACCTACTGAGAGCGGTATACAAGAACAGGGTGTGTGTGTGTGTGTGTGTGTGTGTGTGTGTTATATTTCTCGGTATTATTTTTCTGTACGACTTTTCATAATCTTGTTTTTATTAATTACTTTGCAATTTTTTTGTTGTACTTTAAGATTAACACACAAGTAAGACAACAAACACACACACACATAGAGACTGTAAATAACAAAATTTCCCCCTCCCCCCCCCCCCCCAAAAAAAAAATAACACCCTGGATAACCCGTATTAGAGAAGAATAAAATAACAGTACCCGCCATATCATAACAATAACAAACTCGTATATTTTCCTGTCTCGAATTTTACCGCAAAAGAGATTCTAAACCTTTTCCCTTTGACACAGAATTCTTAAGTTCCATGGCGTCTATAGTCCAGCATGGGGGAGTCGAACCCACCGTGGCTGATAGGTCGAGAATTGGATATAATACTTCCTCTCTTTATACTGGGATGTGCTTGGAGAGGTGACGGAGGAGGAGGGAGGGAGGAATGTCTCTCTCTCTCTCTCAGGTCTCTAGATTTGGGTCATTACTGTCGTCTTAGTTATCATTCTTCCATTACCTCAAGAAAAACAATATAGAGGAAGTCTGTTGTTTATTTACCAAGTTGTATTTGAACCTATTGAAAAGCTCAGTAATCGGTGGTGTGTGTGAAGGAAAGGAACAGCACAGCGTCTCTAGCCAAAGGTTCTGAAGGATGAACGGGACCTCATAAAGATTAGGAAGCCCTGGTTATTTCACCTGATGATTCAAAACCTAACCCTAAATGAGAGGTTAGGTTAGGTTAGGTTAGTTTAAGTTAGTTTAGATTAGGTTAGGTTAGTTTAAGTTACAGTAGTTTAGGTCAGGTGAGGTTAGTTTAAGTTACAGTAGTTTAGGTCAGGTGAGGTTAGTTTAAGATAGTTTAGATTAGGTTGGGTTAGTTTAGCATTAGGGTGTTTAAATCAGGTGAAATAAGCGGAGGGTTCCTAATCTTCATGTGATCCAACGACCGTGCTGCAGATGGTTGACGCTGAGCTGTGATGAGACGGAGATTACTGCCACAGAATATGTTGGCTCTGTTGTGGAGCACCATAGCCAGGTGGGTGGTATGGGGGAAGGGTGGGTGGGTGGGTGGTGAGGTGGAGGGATGGGTGGGTGGTGAGGGGGAAGGGTGGGTGGGTGGATGGTGAGGGGGAAGGGTGGGTGGGTGGGTGGTGAGGTGGAGGGATGGGTGGGTGTTGAGGGGGAAGGGTCGGTGGGTTGTGAGGTGGAGGGATGGGTGGGTGGTGAGGGGGAGGGATGGGTGGGTGGTGAGGGGGAGGGATGGGTGGGTGGTGAGGGGAGGGATGGGTGATATTTACCAACACTGCCCGTCTGGTTCACACACGTTCATCACCCTCATTAACATGTCATGGTCTGAAGCCAGTCTGGGGTGAGCCATAGTGGTCTACAGCCCGTTATAGTGGTCAAGAGCCAGTCATAGTGGTCTAGAGCCAGTCATAGTGGTCTAGAGCCAGTCATAGTGGTCAAGAGCCAGTCATAGTGGTCTAGAGCCAGTCATAGTGCTCTAGGGCCAGTCATAGTGGTCTAGAGCCAGTCATAGTTTCTGGGGTGAGCCATAGTGGTCTTGAGCCAGTCATAATGTCTATGGTCAGAAGTCAGTGTCAGTGGTCTGGAGGCACCACGTCGGGGCCAGAAGAAGAAGAGTTAACCGAGAGAGAGAGAGAGAGAGAGAGAGAGAGAGAGAGAGAGAGAGAGAGAGAGAGAGAGAGAGAGAGAGAGAGGAACCATAGTGGTCTCAAAGTCGTTCACCAGTCACCAAAGACAACGTTATAAACCTCAGTCAACTTCCCCCTAAAGAATTATACTAACTCTCAGTCAGTGATATAATGGAGGAGATAATGTTGAATTGTAACAGTTTAATATCAACACTCTCTGGAGATAGTCAGTCACAGAGGGCAGATAGAACCAAAACAGAACCCATGTACAAACAAAATGTATTTCAGACAAGTAATTAAAGTGGTGACCCTCAATAACCAGCCTGACCTTAGTCGTTAAGTGTATCCTCTCTGCCTGGGGTTCATTAACTGCCCGGTATACAGATCCTATATCATACCACACCGCCATATAGTTACCTAGTTATTAAAGGAGTCACCGAGGTCTTGAGAGTCTATTTGATGGATCTCACTAATAATTGTTGTTCTTGTAGTTGATAATAAGGAATAAGAGACGTGTGTGCGTGTGTGTGTGTGTGTGTGTGTGTGTGTGTGTGTGTGTTACTAGACCTACCAGTTGTTTTCCTACACTTCCTGATTATTCCTCTCTACCTATACACCTACCCATCCACACCTCCTTCCGTTCTCCTCTCCTCTTCTACCAATTCCTTATCTAATATTACCCACCGACCCTATCTCTCTCCTCTCCCCCCTCCCCTCTCTGTCCCCCGTTGCCCTTTCTCTCCCCGCTCCACCCTCTTTACCCCCCCCCTCCCCCGTCCTCCCCGTCGCCCCCTCTCTATCCCGCCCCCACCCCGTCCTCCGAGCCAGATGGAGTTGTATTACCTAAATGAATAATTCGCATCACCGTCACCGTCTCACCTTACTGGCTGAAGTTATACTAGCGTGTCACGATACTCTGCCTCAGGACACTGGTGTATGGCACAGTGGTTCATGACACTGGCTTATGACTCTGGTTTATGGCACTGATTCGTAATAGTCTGGTTCATGACGAGTGGTTCAGTGGCCATGACGACGGAGTAGCTGGAGTTGTTGGCACACTTCCTCTCACCTTCAGTCTATACCCAACAACATATTATATAGTGTAGCCCTAACTCCCTGCTCCCTGATGAGTCCTTCAACCTAAAGGCGGAATTTGTGCACTGGTACCGTCCATCCGTCTGTCCTTCCATCCTTCCTTCTGCCCTTCCTTCCGTCCACCCTTTCACCCATCCTTCCTTCCGCCCTTCCATCCACCTTTCTGTCCTTCCTTCCACCCTTCTATCCTTCCATCCATCCTTCCTTCCTCCCTTCCGTCAGTAAATAAGATCTTTCTCCGTCATAGTTCAGTTTATCACAGTCTAACTTAGTGGTTTCTGTGGCGCTGAGATACAGATTACTTTAGTTCACTGGTCTGAGAATCTTACAGTAGTAGCGACTGTAGCTTCGTGAATTATGTACGAAGAGGAAGTAAATATTTCAGAAAAGTACAAAGAAAACGGTGTGTGAGTATACTGATGATCAGGAATAAATGGAAAATTATGATAATGTTGATAAATTAAATGAACAATGAAAGTTAGAATAATAATGGTAACGAATAATTAGAAAACAAAATGAATTAAAAAACAAAATAACGTTAGTAGTCATAGTGAAGTGAAAACGTAGAGAGAGAGAGAGAGAGAGAGAGAGAGAGAGAGAGAGAGAGCAGGCAGTAATATACACGTGAAAGATGAGAAAGATAAGAGAAGATAAGTCTGTCTGTACGTACGACAGGTCTGGTCACGCCCCCCTTGTTAGTGAAGGTGTAAGTATGGTTTGTCTTTCTGGTGTAACGCCATTAAATTTCACGCCCATCACCCGTACACCACCTGCTTCACGCCCACCACCCGCACACCACCTGCCTCACGCCCACCACCCGTACACCACCTGCCTCACGCCCACCACCCGCACACCACCTGCTTCACGCCCACCACCTACTTCACGCCCATCACCCGCACACCACCTGCCTCGCGCCCACCACCCGCACACCACCTGCCTCGCGCCCACCACCCGTACACCACCTGCCTCGCGCCCACCACCCGTACACCACCTGCCTCGCGCCCACCACCCGCACACCACCTGCCTCGCGCCCACCACCCGTACACCACCTGCCTCGCGCCCACCACCCGTACACCACCTGCCTCGCGCCCACCACCAGCACACCACCTGCTTCACGCCCACCACCTGCCTCACGCCCACCACCCGCACGCCACCTGCCTCACGCCCACCACCCGCACACCACCTACTTCACGCCCACCACCCGTACACCACCTGCCTCGCGCCCACCACCCGTACACCACCTGCCTCGCGCCCACCACCAGCACACCACCTGCTTCACGCCCACCACCTGCCTCACGCCCACCACCCGCACGCCACCTGCCTCACGCCCACCACCCGCACACCACCTACTTCACGCCCACCACCCGTACACCACCTGCTTCACGCCCACCACCCGCACACCACCTGCCTCACGCCCACCACCCGCACGCCACCTGCCTCACGCCCACCACCCGCACACCACCTACTTCACGCCCACCACCCGCACACTACCTACTTCACGCCCACCACCCGTACACCACCTACTTCACGCCCACCACCCGCCCACCACCTGCCTCACGCCTATACACTCATACCTGCCCAGTACTTCAATACAAAATTTAAAGCGAAACAAAGGTGTAGAAAAAAATCCATTCACACACCCACAACATCCGGCCAGTGGAAACAAAGCGAGGTGTGTGTGTGTGTGTGTGTGTGTGTGTGTACTGGAGGCGAGAATGGCCAAGTAGGTGTAGGCGTCAAGATAAAAGCAGCACCGACCATTGTGTACATGTTGTGGTGTACTCTAACAAGGTGCCCTGCCTCGACCAAGACGGCAACTCGGGGCTATTGTTTTCGTCTCGTGTTTCTTTCTCTCCGTGCTAGTAAATAAGTAAACACATAAACCTGGCTAGTGTTTTAGTCGGATCATCTGAGGAATATACACCCCAGTTTATTTCACTCGATAACTTATCACCTTTACAATATATTAAATGATCATCTGAAGATTAGACACCCCCCCAGCCTATTTCACCTGTATATTAACTATCCTAGCAAAAATCTATCCACCTTCGGTAGCATTAGGGTGGTTAATATTCAGGTGAAATAAGCTAGGGTGTCTTATCTTCAGGTGATCCATTTTGGTCACTATGTTAATATATATGTTAATGTATCCAAGTGTTTCAAAAAGTTATAAGCAATAAGGACCTCAGTGGTAACTTATGCCCCTCAAGGTAAACGTCCAGGACTACATGAATAAGTCTGAATCACAAGTCAACTAAAGTCAACATCTAGATTAAAGGATCAGTGTTAAAGCTAAAGGTCAGAGTAGAGATAAATTTGATACACAGTCGGTAACATCACACACACACACACACACACACACACACACACACACACACACACACATGTACGGAGTTGTAATGCTTGAGACGGGAAGACACCACCTGTAAGATAAGCAAATTAAGATATTACAAATTGAAGGTAAAGCATGAAGAAGAAGAAGAAGAAGAAGAAGAAGAAGAAGAAGAAGGAAAAAATGAATAAATAGAGAGGCAGGAATTAATAGCGGCTTCTGGCATAATATCTTTAATTTTTTTGCAGGAAATTTTATCAACAAAAAAATGGATACCAGGAAGAAAATTTGTATATATGTGAAGACGGAAAATAGTGAAGAAGAGAAAATAATCCGATATAACCTAACCTAACCTAAAAATCCTCAATTATAATCTTCACATTAACTGACCCTCCACAGTGTTGGTCCCAAGTGTTGCAGTAACTATCGTGGAAACCTGTAGGAGGAGCTGACGTCACACAGTATAGGGCAGGCCAGACACACACAAGCTGAGGCATAATAGAAAAAAAAAAAGACATTGTTTATCGACGCTTCGGTTTTCCTGTTTACAAGACAAACATTTTTTTAAGACTCACCAAGTTGGAGACATTTGAAGGTGTGAGTGAACCATCAGAGCGACGCAACAACCATGAGCTGGCTTTAGAGAACACAAACGGTCGGGACAACACCATGCACGACAGTAAAGAAGCCACCAGGATCTACATAATTGGGTGTGACAGTAGTAGACTTAACCCTGCCAGGTCTACCTCACTCACACCTTACCACCCTCTGATCGTGACAGTAGTAGACTTAACCCTGCCAGGTCTACCTCACTCACACCTTACCACCCTCTGATCGCTACGTATCCAACACAATAAGTCACTGCCTACGTCCCTTCCTCCTATGAAACCTTAGCCTCGCCCCTCTACCCAAGTCCTATTCTTAGTTGAACCTCTGGGAGAGACCTTATGAGAGGCAGGAGTTCTGGCCGCGCCCTCAACACCAACACTCCTGCCAGGGGAACCACCAGGCTCATTACCTGCACGCCAGGGGACCAAACCTCGAGTGTTTGCCAACTTGTTTTGTGGTCATAGATTGGGAGCCATTTAGCAGTAGAGATAAGACCTGCTCCAGTCATTACCACAGTTCCTGCTCCACGTTAAATACTTTATTTGTTGATTGGCGGAATCCAACTATCAATTACATGATGTTGTTTTGTTTTTTTGCGATACCACAACAAGTTACTGTTGACCGAAAGAGGTTAATTGATTGCAATTATGTGGTTTGTTGTTGATGAAGACCTTTACCGTTACTGTCTGCTTCTCTCTGGTAATAATCACTTGCCTTCTGATTAATTGTCAATTGGTTTCCGATTAGAAAATTTTCTTCCTTTTATTATACTGTACATCCTTCAGCGTTGATTGTGTAACTAATTTACTACTAGTGTAAAGCCATTCATTAAGGAGAGAGAGAGAGAGAGAGAGAGAGAGAGAGAGAGAGAGAGAGAGAGAGAGAGACTACTCTTCGTCAGATGGAAACACATAGCCATTACAATCTTAAGTGACTCGCTAACTTTATCATTTGAACCTTTGACCATGAAGTAATATAGCGACTATATAAGGAGGTCAGAGTCACAACCAATACGAGACGTAGAAACATTGTCCTTTAGTGGAGATGGTGAGACAGTTAGACAGAGAGGCGAGACCATGGGTCCTATACCACCAGCTTAGGGAGACTCAACACTGATCAGCCACCTCCATAAACTGGGTACACCATTACATTTAATCTAAACTCTTCAATGAATTTTCTTTCCTCTAATGCCTCAGTTACTGTAAACTCCCCGAATGAATCAACCACTTCAGTCAATTATACTACTAGTTTGAATCCCCAAATTTAGCTCAAATCATCAATAAGTTTACAATATCACGAAGCAAGACGACAACTTTGAGCTAGAAGATCCCTTAACAGAGGTCCATAAAGCCGCCACAGACTTAGTTTATCGCGACCCTTATCGACCGTGTTGTGGAGGGTGGGCGCTGGCGTGGTGGTGCTCCAAGTACCTGAGATATGTAACTCTCACGTGTCCAATACTCGCTAATTGTTGTTGATGGCGATTCTCTCTACCTTCCATGGCCCCAGACTAGAAGACACGAAGACACACCTCTCAAGGATAACACGCCCATTTCCACTCTTGTGTCGTGTAATGTTAAACTCGAGCTAAGTCCAAGATCACTTCTCCTCTTCCTCCTTTACATGTTAGGAAGTTATTTTTAGTCGAGAGAGAGAGAGAGAGAGGGGGGGGGTGGCCGTCACACTGTTGTTTGTTTTAAATAACTGACAGATATACAGAAATTATGAGCACTGAAAATCTTAGAAGAAAAAGACAACTGCGCCGGAAATACTCTACATGATAACACTGGTAACCTATAGAGTCTACAACAGTTTGATAACACACACACACACACACACACACACACACACACACACACACACACACACACACCAGGGTATTTACTAAAGTGGCATCACGTGTCGGCGTCGATATGCTTAGATTTCCACCCACACTATCTTAAGCTTCCCCCCGCCCCCCCAACACTCTTAGATTTCTTCCCTGCAATACTTGAAGATGTTGTCAGTCTCAGCCCAGTGTGACCTTCAACACCTCCTTACGTGTATCACTTTAGTCTTATTTTCATTAACAATCCACAACTCCCCACACTCCACACTACCATACACCACACCTTCTACCACTCCACATCTCCCCACACTCCACACCAACCTACCTCTACTCCCCGCCCTTTAGTTCCTGCTTCACTACACCTGCACCACCGGTTCTGTCAACCTGTCCTGCAGCAGACAGTAGGTCCACCCTCAAACAAGTGTTCCCCACCCTCCACCCACTTCATCTCCCCACCTCCACCCACTACACCACCACACCTCCACCCACTACACCACCACACCTCCACCCACTACACCACCACACCTCCACCCACTACACCACCACACCTCCACCCACTACACCACCACACCTCCACCCACTACACCACCACACCTCCACCCACTTCATCTCCCCACCTCCACCCACTACACCACCACACCTCCACCCACTACACCACCACACCTCCACCCACTACACCACCACACCTCCACCCACTACACCACCACAGCTCCACCCACTACACCACCACACCTCCACCCACTACACCACCACACCTCCACCCACTACACCACCACACCTCCACCCACTACACCACCACACCTCCACCCACTACACCACCACACCTCCACCCACTACACCACCACATCTCCACCCACTACACCACCACACATCCACCCACTACACCACCACACCTCCACCCACTACACCACCACACCTCCACCCACTACACCTCCACACCTCCACCCACTACACCACCACACCTCCACCCACCACACCTCCACCCACTACACCACCACACCTCCACCCACCACACCTCCACCCACTACACCACCACACCTCCACCCACTACACCACCACACCTCCACCCACTACACCACCACCCACTACACCACCACACCTCCACCCACTACACCACCACACCTCCACCCACTACACCACCACACCTCCACCCACTACACCACCACACCTCCACCCACCAACACCCCTCACAGCACCACTCCTCTACATTAACACTTCTACTACACTACCACAACACCTCAGGTACCTAACCCACTTATACAAATGGTACACTCAGGTACCATGAGCCACCCTTAAAAAAAAAAATGGTTAAGTTGAATGACCAACAAGTATTCACGATGGGCCAATAGTCGTCGACCCTGAACCACGATTCTCTGAGGTTCGTACGCTAATTTTCCGCCCGCCCCCTCTCCCATCCCTCTCATAGGTAGTGGGGAAAGTGTCTCTTTTGACTCCTTTACAGCAGCGATGTAATGATCCCAGCCAGAACAGCGTCTAAGGTATGTATATGAACGTCTACTGTGACATGATGAAGAGACACCCAGTAGTTAGGAGGAAAATAATATTAATGCACGAATGTTTGAGAACCGGGACCTTGCTTGAGTACTCCGCCCCTCCCACTTTCTATCCTTCCATTCCTCCACCAATCCCTCCCTCTCTGCCCCTCTCTCTCTCTCTCTGTCCCTCCCTTCTTCAATCCCCCCCCCTAATCCCTACCTCCCTCACTCTCCGGCGCCAGACTCGACGATACTGAGCCAGGCGTCGGAAGCAGAAAAACAAGTCGAGGTAACATCTTTATTGGCCTCGTCTGAGAAACTCCTCTGATATTAACCCTCCAAGCAACGTCCTCGGCGGCTTTACGATAATGAGGAGCCGTCGAGAATTTACTAGTTGTAACAGTGGTTGTGGGTGGTGGTGGTGGTGGTGGCGGTGGTGGTAGTGGTGGTGGCGGTGGTGGTGGTTTGTGGGTGGGTGAGGTTGGTAAAGGTGAGATGGGTTGTGGGAAATGTTGGTGGTGGTGGTGGTGGTGGTTGGTTGTGCTTGATGGTGGTGAGTTACCGGGAGATTGAGGTGTTGGAGGCGTAGAGGAGTGATGGAGGTGGTGGAGGCGTGCAGGGGTGATGGAGGTGGTGGAGGCGTGGAGGGGTGATGGAGGTGGTGGAGGCGTGCAGGGGTGATGGAGGTGGTGGAGGCGTGCAGGGGTGATGGAGGTGGTGGAGGCGTGGAGGGGTGATGGAGGTGGTGGAGGCGTACAGGGGTGATGGAGGTGGTGGAGGCGTGCAGGGGTGATGGAGGTGGTGGAGGCGTGCAGGGGTGATGGAGGTGGTGGAGGCGTGCAGGGGTGATGGAGGTAGGGGAGGCAGTAGTGGTGGTAGGACGCATGACTGGCTAATTCATACTACGCATCTCACCGGTATCTTTGAGTTCGTGACGATCACTAAACGCTGATTGGCCAGGATAGCCCAATCAGTTAACGAGTTTCAACCAGCACTTTTATTTCCTATATATCGCTACAAATGACTAGGTTAATGCAATTCGATGATCCTCCTCCTACGACAGACGGACCTTCGCCTGTCTTCTGCCAACAGTTCCGTTCATTTATGGGCGTCGAGGTGCATGACTGGACAATCTTCTCTGTTGATGTTATCGTCTTCATGATGCCAAGATGATCCCCGAGTCTCTGCCTGCTGTGAGGTTTACTAATTGGCTGAAGACCATTATGTTATTATATTGTTATCTCTGACACTAACCTTACGTATTAATGGTATTTATATTAGAAAACTTGAATGGGGTTTCTGTGAAACAAACTTGCGTTGTGTTCCGTGCCTCCAATAGCTGGGTTTTTTTTTTAAATAACGTGGTAGAATATATTTCCATTACATTTACATTTATAACCTACAAATTCAATTTATTGGAAGTTTCTAGTGGACATGAGACTACTACAACACAACGGCGCTCTCCTTCCCCCACCAATAATTAATCATTGATGGACTGAAGTTGTTAGTACCGTAATAAAACACAAAAAGAATATGATAATACTAATTATTTATGATTTAAAGGTTATATCAAGGCTTAAACTGTTTAATTTTCAGTCATTTTGTTGCAGTGTTTATATTTTTATTTATTCTTTTTAACAAACGCAAATGGAACTTCATAGAAATTATCGACGCACACAATTAACAGTCAGCCAAAGAGTGAACTAAAGAATCCACCTGCTTGTAAGTGTTATTAACTGCAATATTTTTAGTCTTCATGAAAATAAATAAATGGATGTCGGTGATGATAATAATGTATACCAAATATTTTTTCGACAAATACTGCATTTTACAGAAAAATAAACATGATACTTGGAAATTGTTTATGGACATTAGTTACTTGCATCGTGGCTGCAAAGTCGTCAGTCACAGTGTCATAATCTACAGAGTTTGCTATTCTGTTCTATAGATATAATAGCCATGTCAGAAAAACGTTCTTGCCTCATTGATGAACGCTGGTAGTATTTAGTGAGTTTCATTTTGCTGAAACTACACTCTCACGAAGCAACCATGACTGGAGGTGTTAAAAAGTTCGTCAGAGCTACATCAGTATTGGGATATGCATCACAAGAGAGTATGTGTGAATGATGTTCAAAAGATCCATTGGAGCAGCATCTGATAGGTGTGGCACCAGTGGATTTGTTTGAAACTTTGAACCATTCAATTTCAGATGCAAACTCAGCTCCGTCTATGTCACTTGGGTAAATATGACAAAGGTCAGATGCCTTCTTCTAGATGTCTTCAGTAGTCAGGGATGACAGGGCAGAGCCATGAGTAAATGAAATCTCCTCAGAATTATTCATCATATTCTCAAATCTCCACCGAATCTGTGTGATGATACGATCATATACTGTACTGCTTGCATTCCCTTTTGAATTTCTACTCTGTTGTGAGGTTCATCCTCAGCCACCTCTCCTGACATTCATTTCTTCTTCCTCACTCATTTTCTCTGGAAAATTTGGTGTGATTCAGACATTCTCTGAAATCTGTCAAGCGTCTGCTACTTTAACTCTTCTTTCTCTCATTTCAGTCAAATTTGATACTAAACTATTCAACACTTTTACGGCACCATCAGTGGTTATGTTCTTAGCTTGCAGTCCACAGTTGACTGGAACAATATGAATGAGTACATCACACCAGCAATCTGGTAAACAAATGAAAGTGAAGTCAACCTTGTTTCAGAAGTATTTCGGCACCGGCTACTGTGTCAGTATTCAAGCTTGGATCATCCTACATATCTTTCAGAACTCCACGAATTTCAGCAAGCAAGCGATGAAGTGGCATCACTGCCCGTTTCCTTGAAGCCCCTCGGGTTGCACAATGTCCTTTCAATGTTGTTCCTAAAACTAACATGAGTTTTTCCTATCTGGTAGTTGACACTGAAAAGTGTGAATATTTTTTTGAGTGTACAAAAAAAAGTGATCATAATTGGTGAAATTTCTGCTGCATGTACACCTACAACATTAGGTGTGTGGGCCGCAAGGGTACAAACCTTGCTAATGGATTTGTCCATACTATTTGCTTGCACACCCTTGTATTTCCCTGCCATTTTAGCTCCGCTGTCGTAACCCTGGCCTCTGCAGTCTTTCATTTTTAATCCATCAGCCTTCAGTTTTTTTGTAATCTCTGTAGCTTGCCCTTGTCTAGTTTCCACATGACTCTCAATGTAATCAATGAACCTTTCTTCAACTGAGGATTCACTGCCTCTTACTCGTACATATCTTATGATTTGGCTTAATTGATCTTTGTGAGATGTATCTGGGGTACAGTCAACCAACATGGAGAATTTCTTTACTTCCTTTATTCTAGATATAATTTCTTCGCGTAATTTCTCTCCAAGAATAACAATAATTAATTTGAATTTGTATTGCTCCCCTCTCTTTGGTCCTCGTGCTGAAGATGGCCACCTTAAGGTCATCTTGGCGGGGAAGTTGTTTAAGGTGTAGAAGCTGCCGCCACAACAACCACACCCTGAGTTAACGAGCTGTATGACCTGTGCCATACTAGCCCAAAAGACCGGACAACTTGTCAACCTCCCTTGGCTTACCAGGTACCCAATTATTGCTGGCCAGACAGGTAAATGCCGCAAAGTAACTTGCCCGGGAATTGAACTCAGGACGATGCACCTGTGAGGGGAGGCAGCTGTGCAACATTATTAACGTTACATGGTGTACTCAAAACACTATGCTGAACAACCTAATCCAGTCTTGATGATATATCAGCTGACAGTACCCCGTGTGGCCTTCATGAACCAGAAAGACAGCCAAGAGTTAGAGTGTTCTAGTATCCTGGAGGGAATCTGACGGTGATTAATCAGACTCCCTCACTTTGAAGAGAAAGTGATAGTGAATCACTGCCTGGCGTTATCAGTGTTGTTCCGGTCAGTGTGTCAATATATAACCATAGTCCCATACACCACAACTATCATGATCACTCCCCTCTGTCTAATAAGCCCGGCATAAATAATCCAAACATTGGTGACCATAAAAACAGCTCACGACGACCTGAAAAAATTTAAAGTATAAAAATTCGAAAAACTCACCTTGTTTACCCTACGGTATAACTAAAAGACTACGGAATCGCCCACAGCAAAGCTACTAGGCAGAAAACTCCCTTACATTTACCCCTTGAGTACGATACCAACACCATGAGTACAATGTCATCTCACTCAATAGATTAAGTCATCATATGAGAGAGGGTTAAGACATTGTAAACAAGGAGTTAAGTCATAGTACTCAAGAGATCAAGATATGTAACTCAAGGGACTATCTCACTGTACTCAGGAAGTTGTCATCGTACACAAATTAACTGCAAACAATGAGAAACGTGTAAACAACTATGTATTCCAACACCTAATTGGCTGGAAATCACAACCATGAACCTGAACTACGTATCTCGTGAGCCTGGCGCGGAACAGTAAGACTCAGGGATGCCCAGGGTCCGTATGGCCATCGACTGTGTCTTGGAGGCTACTAGCTAGAGTACAGGACCCATCAGGAACACCAACTAACTATAACAGGTATGCGAAGTCAAGTCACTGTGGTTAATACTTGAATACATATCTCTATACATAAACCTGTACCTGAACTTCACACTTAAACATGTATCTGTACGTTACTGATATACATAAACCTGTACCTGAACTTCACACTTAAACATGTATCTGTACGTTACTGATATACATAAACATGTATCTGTACGTTACTGATATACATAAACCTGTACCTGAACTTCACACTTAAACATGTATCTGTACGTTACTGATATACATAAACCTGTACCTGTACTTCACACTTAAACATGTATCTGTACGTTACTGATATACATAAACCTGTACCTGAACTTCACACTTAAACTTGCACCATTATAGATCAGAGAGCTCCTATATGTGCACCTCTTATGCAGATCAAGGACTATTAACCTCCAGGTCAAATATGATATTCAGACGTACAGTATAGATAAGAGCGACACACTAAGGGCTAAATATGATTACTTCCCCCCGTGTCTCCATCTCTGTCTCTTCCACTATACACACGACCATGTAATCCAATATCCCAGAACGCGGAGTCTCAATAAATGTGTCAAGCTATAATTTATGTAATGACCTAAAATTTGTAAATATTACCAATTGTGGTGGGTGTTCAGGCTCGAACCCCCTGCTGGTATATCATCCCCTTCTTGATATAGTTTGACATTTGGCTTCAGTTACTACTTTATATACTGCGCCTCACCTGCCCCCCCCCCCCCCCCCGACAGTTTCCAGGTCGTGAATACCAAGAGTTCCGGCATCACCTCAGCAGACCTCTTCCTTGGGCCATCTGCACCATCTTTTACTCTCGTATTACTCTACATGTTGCTCTATCTATTTAAGGAACGTCAGTATTAATACGTAATATGTAAAAGAGATTGTGTGTAATTTTTGTGGTGTAAGACGTGTAAAGTTTATTAATAATTTGGTTGTTATTTGTGTGTGTGTGTGTGTGAGTCAGGTGTTGGGCAAGAAGAACCTGTAGTGTACATTGTCTTAAGTAGTGTACATGTGTCTTAGGGAGTGTACATGTGAGTTAAGTAGTGTACATGTATCTCAAGTAGTGTACATGTATCTCAAGTAGTGTACATGTATCTCAAGTAGTGTACATTGTCTTAAGTAGTGCACATGTGTCTTAGGTAGTGTACATGTGTCATAAGTAGTGTACATGTGTCATAAGTAGTGTACATGTATCTCAAGTAGAGTACATGTGTCATAAGTAGAGTACATGTGTCATAAGTAGTGTACATGTGTCATAAGTAGTGTACATGTGTCATAAGTAGTGTACATGTGTCTTAGGTAGTGTACATGTGTCATAAGTAGTGTACATGTGTCTTAGGTAGTGTACATGTGTCATAAGTAGTGTACATGTGTCATAAGTAGTGTACGTGTGTCTTAAGTAGTGTACATGTGTCATAAGTAGTGTACATGTGTCTTAGGTAGTGTACATGTGTCATAAGTAGTGTACATGTGTCTTCAGTAGTGTACATGTGTCTTAGGTAGTGTACATGTGTCTTCAGTAGTGTACATGTGTCTTAGGTAGTGTACATGTGTCATAAATAGTGTACATGTGTCATAAGTAGTGTACATGTGTCTTAGGTAGTGTACATGTGTCATAAGTAGTGTACATGTGTCTTAGGTAGTGTACATGTGTCATAAGTAGTGTACATGTGTCATAAGTAGTGTACGTGTGTCTTAAGTAGTGTACATGTGTCTTAGGTAGTGTACATGTGTCTTAGGTAGTGTACATGTGTCATAAGTAGTGTACATTGTCTTAAGTAGTGTACATGTGTCATAAGTAGTGTACATGTGTCATAAGTAGTGTACATGTGCCATAAGTAGTGTACATGTGTCATAAGTAGTGTACATGTATCTCAGGTAGTTTACATTAATTTTTTTGTACAAGAGTATTTTATGGCGTAATTATAGACAGTGATCTTGAGTAGTGAGTGTACAGAATCACCTGAAGATTCGCTCTCCCTCCCGGCTTATTACACCTGAAGATTAACCACCCTTGAGTTATCTAAGCCAAATAAGGTTAAGTTAGGTTAGATTAGGTTAGGTTACACTAGGTTAGGTTAAGTTAGGTTAGGTTAAACTAGGTTACACTAGGTTAGGTTAGGTTAGGTTAGGTTAATGTTCAGGTGAAATATCTTTACCCATACTCGAGTCTATTCCTGTATTGTTGTTTACGAGTTAACAGCGTGAAGTGAAATATAATAAGGCACCTGTGTCTCACCTGTCATGGGTATTGATGGTCCTCATGGCCACAGGTGATCCACTTATTAGTGCCCCGCCCTCCCGATAATTAATGACCCAATCCATTATGCCTATACCCCTTGTCTGGTGATCGAAAAGTCCCTGTGCCCCTACATTATACAGACAGCCTATTTAACTAGACCTAATCGATGTATAAGAATAACAATAAACAATTACAGGTGCACAGAGACTTTTCGATCACCTTGTTTCATGAAGGTGCCATATTCAGCTCATCCTCCTCGTGTGGTACTGCCCTGTAGACATCATCCTCCTCGTGTGGTACTGCCCTGTAGACGTCATCCTCCTCGTGTGATACTGCCCTGTAGACGTCATCCTCCTCGTGTGGTACTGCCCTGTAGACGTCATCCTCCTGGTGTGGTACTGCCCTGTAGACGTCATCCTCCTCGTGTGGTACTGCCCTGTAGACGTCATCCTCCTCGTGTGGTACTGCCCTGTAGACGTCATCCTCCTCGTGTGGTACTGCCCTGTAGACGTCATCCTCCTCGTGTGGTACTGCCCTGTAGACGTCATCCTCCTGGTGTGGTACTGCCCGGTAGACGTCATCCTCCTCGTGTGGTACTGCCCTGTAGACGTCATCCTCCTCGTGTGGTACTGCCCGGTAGACGTCATCCTCCTCGTGTGGTACTGCCCTGTAGACGTCATCCTCCTCGTGTGGTACTGCCCTGTAGACGTCATCCTCCTCCCATTGTTGTGGCTGCTACACGTAATATCAATAAAACACTGAAAACCATATCTCATTTTTTTGGGTCTGGTCGCTACCGTTGTCGATCTCGTGTAGAAAGTACGAAATATACCTCAGACCTCTGCTCAATACCTCAGACCTCTGCTCAATACCTCAGACCTCTGCTCAATACCTCAGATCTCTGCTCAATACCTCAGACCTCTGCTCAATACCTCAGACCTCTGCTCAATACCTCAGACCTCTGCTCAATACCTCAGACCTCTGCTCAATACCTCAGACCTCTGCTCAATACGTCATAGCTCTTGTTGATTAAAAGTTCAAGATAAATAGTAGAGTGCAGATGACGTGGATAAGGGAAATATGAAGGAATAAGATACAACAGAATGGAGGAATAGGAGATGAACACAATAAAGAATAATAGGAATAATATACCTAACGCTATCTATATATATTTTAACCTAACCTCACCTAACCTAACCAAAGCCTAACCTCATCTCACCTAACCTAACCAAAACCTAACCTAACCAAAACCTAACCTCATCTCACCTTACCAAAACCTAACCTAACCAAAACCTAACCTACCCTAACCTAACATAACTCCCCAGGTAGCGTTAGAGTGGTTAATATTCAAGTAAAATAAACAGGGGTGTCTAATATTCAGTTGACTCTATTATCACTATTTTAATGATAATAATAGTTATAATAAAGCTCCCTCTTGTGTTATATTGAACTATTTGCTTACTGAAAGGTCCTTATGAAGAGGATAAGTTATGTATTTTACAGTTCTGACGAAGCAGCCATGAAAATCTACCATGTAAATTACCATAAACTACCATGACAACCACCATACAAAAGTGATTCTCCACGTCTTACTTAATCCGGTGCTCTCTCTCTCTTTCCCTCTCACTGTTGACCAAAGCCACATACACGCACGTAAGAACATGACTATGAATACAACGAATACTTTAAAATATTTGTAAAAGAAATTGGATCACTTGAAGATACGTCCCTAAGTTTATTCTACATGAAGATTGACCACCCTAATACTCACCTAACTTAACCTACCCCCCTCCCCCCCAACCCCCCAAAATGGCGCCAGTGTGGTTAATCTTCAGGTGGCATAAGCTGTGGAGGGAGAGGGGGGGCGAATCTTCAGGTGATCCCAGACATTTTACAAATATAACAAAGTGTAGTGTCAGTATTGGTATCTTTGTTGTGATGTCGCCTGACTCTCAGAATAAGTTTTATTTCTTCAGTTTTAACAATGACAATACAAAATACAAAAGTAATAAGCGTAAATAATAATAATAGCAATAATAATAATAATAATAATAATAATAATAACAATAATAATAATAATAAAAACAATAATAACAATAATAACAAAAATTAATAATAATAATAATAATAATAATAACAATAATAATAATAATAATAATCTTTATACCGTATAGGAAAACGAAAACAGAAAGATTTAAAACAAATGAAGGTAAGTAAATTAAATCAACCAAAACACAAAAATCTGATATTCTCAACACAGATCTAAACAAGGAATCCGAACATGTATTTACAGACGTTAATTCTTTGAAGTATGTCGAGTAGGTATGATAAGTACCGTACCACATTATAAACTGGATGTATCGATTAATGATTCGTATACATGGTCAATGAAAGAGGAGAATACATCCTCTGTGTGTGTGTGGGTGTGTGTGTGTGTGTGTGTAAATAATATGCCGTTTTTCATAAGATCAATAAAATATTAAATTAAGAACAAACAATAAAGATAAACAACACGACAGAAAAACACTTACAAACACAAATCTTTGAAGTTAGTTCTATTTAACAGGTGTAAATGGAGACGTCAGCAAGACAGGTGGTGGACGGCGTCAAGTTCGTCAACTGCGACAGGGAGACACGGTGGACGGTGGTGGGTGGTGCTTCGGACTAACCTAATCTAACCTAACCTAACCTATAGCCAAACCTAACCAGACCTATATAATCTGATTAATCAAACCTGTAACCTAACCTAACCTAACCTAAGAAGCCTTGTCCCTATATGACCGAACACCAGCAGTAAGGCCGCGACGTCTCGACTTACCACAGTTGTACAGGTAATACCCCTGAGTGCCGCCGCCCGCCACGGACATCAGTAAAACCTGCCCAGGTATGGCCAGGGCTCGTGACCCGCCCCGAATTGATCGAGTACTTGTACAGTTTAACGCTGGCGGCCTTTAACGCACTCCCTCTCTATACCTCACGCCGGTGTGGTGACAGTCGACGGGTCCTCATGTGGCCGGGCAGCTGGTGTCGGGTGATGCTCACTACAAGGATGCCCATTTAGCACTTCCTTATGTCGTCTTAACCCTAACCCGTATATGGCTGGTCACTAGTTTCACTTTATTCCGTAGGTGTCTGTTTATGTGTGAACGAAATATCTCAAAAATGATAAGACCCATTTCAGTGAAACTTGACAGGTGAATTAAGTCGAGATCAGAGGTGAAGGTCAAAATAGTCGCGCTGACCCAGCAAAGTTATGCCATTTGCTTGCTATTAAATTGATAGTTGATATGACAATAAATTTGATTTAACAGTTAATGTTTTGTATTTTAATCAATTGGTCGCGGTTTCCGAGATATTCAGAATTGGGTCCAACTCGAAAATGTTTGAGAACCACAGCCCAGTTTACAGTAGTCACGACTCACTGATGCTGAAGACAGATTAAAGGTCAGGGTCATAACTAAGGATCACAGACTCTGACAGCTGATAAAATATATAACATATTGATCGACTCGTTTTGATGAAACTAAGTTGAGGGGATAAAAGGAATTCACGAGTTCATTGGAGATTGTAAAGGAAGGTCAAGTTAAGACATCAGTAACAGCCGAGGGTCAGCGTAGGACAAGGGGTTGTGCTCATGTGTTTAATGTTAAGACTTCACTTAAAGAAAATCCAGGCAATTATCGGCACTCGAGTAACACCCAACAAAGGTACATTATGAAGGGACGGGAACAGTATATATTTTGTACCCTGGTAAGTCTTGTGTACAGTGTAGTGAGGCAAGAGTTATACAAGTCGTGGGTTATTACCATTTCCTGGCTTCCCTCCTCAGTCCGGTATACTGCTACTAAGCCTCTCTGTCACGTACAAGCGGTACAGCACACACGACAGCTAAACCAAATGAACAATGTACTGCAGTGGGGACCTTCTATACCTGCTGATGGTAACTTGGACACAATGAGAGGTCATCAAGTAACCGCACTAAAACGCTGTGACCGATTTGACAATAGTGTTGCGGTTAGTGTGAGGTGAGGTGCTGACGTGACCCTAGTGGTACCTTGACCTTGAGTTGTAAACATTACCAAACAACATTGTGGGACGCCATGAAAGAGGATAATACATCACTACCAACAAAGCTGAGGTCAACACAGTCTGTAATACACACTTATGATACCATGAAGGAAGTGTTTCTCTCAGGACAACATTTACGGTAGACGTTCACAAAATAGTTTATGGTTCAATTTGTCCACAGAGGAGCTCACCTGGTGGAAGGGAAGGCTACTCTTTTCGGTATATTTTCCTTAACTTTCTCACATAACTTCTCTGCCTCGTACAGTATAGCTGCCTGTCATAAACTATCATTAATTCTAACCTACCTATGAAAGCCTGTTTTTACACCCTCGATCAAGGCCATACTCTTCATTATTTACACCACTAAACATTCACAACTATACAACACTATCAAGCAGCCACCACTATACCACGGCGTATGGTGGCACAGTCAAATCAAATATTTATAATCACAAAACAGAAACATTAATATTACACAAATACGCAACAAAAATTCAGGTGTATATAACATAATATTCACAGCTTTATCAGTGTTCACTACCGACTCATCACAATAAGATTTACACGCAGAAATTCTAACACTGTTCATTTATTTCTATTTGTGCCAAAACGTAAAACAGTACCTCTAAGATCTTGTGGTCAATATCTGTAAGCAAACACATTGCCTCCTAAATTATGAAAGTTCAACATCGCATTTTATTCATCCATATATAATAATTATAGGGTACTTACATCTGAGCACAAGTAAACATATACAAATGTGTGTGTGTGTGTGTGTGTGTGGTCCCAAGATACAGAACAAGTACAGACATACCTGGCTTGCGTGTGGTTCCTTATGAGAGAAGACATGAAGGTTGAGCCACAAGAGCTGCGGAAAAAAGACCCAACAATTACCATAGAAAACTAATCCTAATAAGAAAAGCTATAAATCTCCAGCCTGACTGTTTACTTCTCTCGGAAAACAAAAGAAACACCATGTAAAAGTATCTAGGGAAAACCACGATAGTTTTCATAAAAAAATATTCACACAAATAGGATTAAAAATTCCCAAATATTAACAGATAATTGAAGGGGAAGTGTTCATAGGTTTACCATCAACAAGAGGACTTTGGTAATAATAGAAGAGTCTCGGTGTGTCATCTTTTCATATTAGTAGTGAACATAAACCAAGAACTGTTCACGTGGGGATTAAGGACCAGACTCAGATCTTATAACTCTTCTTCGCCTTCCACCTTCCCTATATACGTTTCCCCAATCCATTCTCCCCCCATACGCTGCCATCCATTCCTCCATCATCCCCTATCCCACGGTATACAGTAAGTTTTAACCTGTTCCTTCTATCCCTCTACATCACACCTATCCTCCACCCTATCTACTTCCCTAGAGCCTACCCCTCCATCCTGACCCAATAGTCCCTCCCAACGCCTTCCCTATAGCTCTACCCCTCCATCTTGGCCCTGAATTCCCTCCTCCCACCTTCCTCCATCTTGGCCCTGAATTCCCTCCCACTTTCCTCCAACCTGTACCAACAATCACTCCCATCTCCCTTCCTATAGCTTCCATCCCTCCATCCTGGCCCAAAACTCCATCCATCCTAGCTTAGTACTCCCTCCCACCTCCCTCCATCCTAGCCCAATACTCCCTCCCACTTCCCTTCATCCTAGCCTTCCCGCCTAGCCTCTCCGTCACGGCCACACACTCCTCACCGTGCCTAATGTTGCCGCCTGCCCACGCATCCTCAACCTCGTCTGATCTACGTGATGTCCAGACACCATAAAGTTTTTGCAAGCAGCTACACAGACACACCCTCACACATGTTTTGCACATCTCTTTCGTTGTACAGTCCGACTCACCCCATAAAACTCTCTAAATTATTAGTATTGAGTTGCAGAGGTCGGGATACAGTATAGTGGATGCCTCGTTGACGGGGATCACAGGAATATTCGCTCCCAGCTTATGCCACCTCAAGCTTAAGCACCCTTACGCTAGACCTGCTGGGGTTAGGTTAGGTTAGGTGGATCTTAAGGTAATAATAAGGTGGGGCTACTCTTCAGGTGATCCATGGAGGATAACTAAGTCGTACCACACATCCTTACATCACTGGCGAAGATTGGATAATAAGGTATTCCATGTCGACCAAACATTCCCACCTTAAACTACTCTACCTGGGGAACACTCCTCATCAGTCCTTCGCGATGCATGGCTAAAGTAATGCCACAGAGAGGTTTAGGGAGAAGTAGAGTGTTGTATCTTATTAACGTCTCATCAGCATAAAGACAGGTAATACAAAATAATGGCTACCTTACAGCTCATCTAGTGAGTGAGGAGAACAAGTGTAAGGTAAGAGGACCCCGCCGTGAGCATCAGGTAACATATCTGCTCACTCTACCTCCATATACAGTGACCTCTACTCACCCACACTCCTCTCACCTGTGTACTGCCCCCTGCCAGACAACACCTTCAACATACCTGGACTTCATGGAACTCGATTTGATGATTTTTTTCAACTGCATTCGATTTCAGTTTGTGTTTTATTTCACTCACGTTAGTACTGTATATTGTAAACCGTTACCATTATATACTCTTGATATTCGGTTTACTCTAATTATTTATCTTCCACTTGGAGGTGCAGTGGCCGAGTGGATACAACGCTCGCCTCCCTAAGGGTCGCTGGTTTGATCCCAGGGCACCCGACCCGTAATTCACCGAGCTTTTCCGAACTTTTTGGCTGACGAAAGGAAAACGTTTGAGTGCGGTGCCGGCCACCCTGCCTCCTTGTGTACCTAAGACTTAGTATATACTGCATCCACACTATCACAGACCACGGGACCCACTTTCACATTCACACATCACTAACTCTCATCTTTACTAATACCAGTATAGTGTTGCTGCCACATCCCGAACTGATTATAATAGCCTCTATCAACAAACACACAGTAGTACTTATACAAATGTAGACTATCTACATACAGCAACTGTTACAAATTACATTACCCGGATTAACTAGATAAATAACAACTAAGCATAACTTATCACTTCCTTCTCACGTGCTGGATGACATCCCCGTGTCCTCCCTGCACCTCTGAGTTACACAGGTCATCACCAAGTGTCCAGCCCTTAGTGGTCTTAACCTCCTCTGTACCTCACACACTACAGACGTGTTAAAGCAGCTCTGTTAATTACCTCCTGTATTCTCTCGTAAAAGGACAGTTGCTTTACTATCGGTTAGTTTGTCATTGATTACAACATAGTGTGCATATAATTTGGTAAATAAATAACAAGTCAGATCGTGTTTGTGTGAACATTAAGTACTGTGAAACAATTACAAACAGTGATTACAAGTAACTCCAATTGAAACTACAAACCAACTACAAGAGTTTCTGAACTAGTGAGAATTTTTTCTAACATATCAATATCCAGTTCATAAGATGCCACCTGGACGGAACACCGGCTAGTACAAGGGTATCATTTGGTGGAATTACTAGCTAGCACTAGGTTGTTAGCTGGTGGAATCGCCGGCTAGTGCAAGGTACTCTCAGCTAGTGGGAACACAGGCTAGTAGCGCGTCACCCCAGAGATGAAAGTCTTATCCTTCTTACCTAATGTGGTCTTATTTAAGTATATATAAAAATGTGTCATTATTGTATATGATTTTAATACTAGAGTCCAGACAATAATTCTCTCTCTCTCTCTCTCTCTCTCTCTCTCTCTCTCTCTCTCTTGGTGAGTCCCAGGTGGTTAGCTTCTTGTCACGAGAGTTAGGGTTCGTTTTTGAAGCTAGCTAATGACTACCCCGCTGTCTGGGATCCTCCTCCATCTTGTCTATCCATCTATCCATCATCCACTAAATGAGGTGGAACAGAAATAACCAAGCACATCCTGTAGGTCAGATGTATGTACCACAGTGCTATTACTCCTTAACCTAACCTAACCCAACGTAACCCAACCCAACCTTACCTATCCTTACCCAACCTAACCTAACCTAACCACTTAATTGTTATCTCACATTAGGTTGGGGTCTATTTTTACTGAGGCAAAACCAATCACCCGAGACTACATTCTTGATACAACAAATTGGGATCCTGTCATAAATATAAAACCATATATCAAAGTTTTATTATTTTAGGTTTATCATCAGATATATTAAACCATAACATTTATTTATTGTTTTTTTTTTTTTTATATATAACTGATCTATCCAATATGAAATCTAAACTAAGCTTATGAAGGCTCAGCTTATATGGAGGTCTTTGTTCAGGTCTCTTATTCTTATATTTTTCAAAGGTTTAGGTTTATGTTTTTTTTCTTCTTTTGGTACATGATTATTGGTCTTGTTGTTGTTGTTTATTTAGTTCGTATTATTGATCGAGAGAACTGATGGGATAACAACACACACACACACACACACACACACACACACACACACACCAAGACAGAACTTGCGACCAATGTGTTTATGGGATATTCTGAAGTGTTATAGAGACGTTCATTAAAGGTCGCCAAATAGTGTATAAAAAAAACAATAAATAAATAAATAAAGTGAAGCAAATAATAAGGTTTTTTTAATTATTTTTACAATCAAAACTATTCTTAACTTTACCAATATATAATTATTAAGATATTTATTATTAGTATTGTTATTATTATCATTATTACTCGTACAAGTATAATTATCAATATCATTACTACAGTTAGCCATCATTATTACAGATGGCCATCATTATTACAGTTGGCCATCATTACTACACCTAGCACTATTACCTCTTGTTACCGTCACGTCGTCACTCTGGACATCACTCATACAACACTACGTCCCCTCTCACCCCCGCCGTGTGCTGTAGGGCCCCACACCTCCCTCCACCAGTGTATAATCTGCTACTTTACTCTGATGTGTGTATGCTGATTTGAATGACAATCAATGTGTCTCCTTACCTGCTTCCCTACCTGCATACCTGCCTGCCTGCTTCCCTACCTGCTTGCCTGCCTGCCTGCTTCCCTACCTGCTTGCCTGCCTGCCTGCTTCCCTACCTGCTTGCCTGCCTGTTTACCTACCTGCCTGCTTCCCTACCTGCCTGCCTGCCTGTTTCCCTGCCCACCTCCCTTTCTGTTTGCCTCCCTCCCTGCCTGCCTGCTTCCCTCCCTACCTCCCTACCTACCTCCCCACCTGCTTGCTTGCCTGGGGTATACCGTCTGGAGGCTTCAACGGGGTTTTATATTGTCTTGTGGACCTTCTTGTCTCTCCGTCTCTGATTCTGGGGTCTTTCTTGTCCTCTTGATTCTGGGGTCATTCTTGTCCTCTTGATTCTGGGGTCATTCTTG
Source organism: Homarus gammarus (assembly GCA_958450375.1). NCBI lineage: Eukaryota > Metazoa > Arthropoda > Malacostraca > Decapoda > Nephropidae > Homarus > Homarus gammarus. The sequence goes on from CAUDMG010003013.1 coordinate 371,137, forward strand.
TTCTCTTGATTCTGGGGTCATTCTTGTCCTCTTGATTCTGGGGTCATTCTTGTCCTCTTGATTCTGGGGTCATTCTTGTCCTCTGATTCTAAACGTACTCTCTACCTCCACCCGCCATGTACTCTTGATTCTGTGGGGTCTTTCTTGCCCATTGTCCTAAGGTCATTCCATCTCGCCCTTGACCTAAATCTGTAATCTTCTCTCTGGCATTAAATCTGAAGTCCTCCTTGCCCACTGCCCTAAATATGAGAGTTCCTCCTGTCCTACTCTACTTGCCCGTGCCCCTCCTTCTACTGCTCCCGTGCTCTCCTTCTACTGCTCCCGTGCCCCTCCTTCTACTGCTCCCGTGCTGTCCTGCTGTTCTCGCGTCCTTCCGTTCCCGTGCCATTATCTCTTACTCCTCTCTCCCTCCTCCTTTTCTCGTTATCCTTCTCTCTCCCTCCTCCTTATCTCTTACTCCTCTCTCCCTCCTCCTTATCTCTTACTCCTCTCTCCCTCCTCCTTATCTCTTACTCCTCTCTCCCTCCTCCTTATCTCTTACTCCTCTCTCCCTCCTCCTTTTCTCGCTATCCTTCTCTCTCCCTCCTCCTTATCTCTTACTCCTCTCTCCCTCCTCCTTTTCTCGTTATCCTTCTCTCTCCCTCCTCCTTATCTCTTACTCCTCTCTCCCTCCTCCTTATCTCTTACTCCTCTCTCCCTCCTCCTTATCTCTTACTCCTCTCTCCCTCCTCCTTTTCTCGTTATCCTTCTCTCTCCCTCCTCCTTATCTCTTACTCCTCTCTCCCTCCTCCTTTTCTCGTTATCCTTCTCTCTCCCTCCTCCTTATCTCTTACTCCTCTCTCCCTCCTCCTTATCTCTTACTCCTCTCTCCCTCCTCCTTTTCTCGTTATCCTTCTCTCTCCCTCCTCCTTATCTCTTACTCCTCTCTCCCTCCTCCTTATCTCTTTATCCTTCTCTCTCCTTCCTCCTTATCTCTTCCTGTCTCATAACTTTCGTTTATCTTATCACCTCTTTTGAATACATCAACCAGCCTGCGCAGTTCTTCTTCTCTTCTCTTCTCTTCTCGTTAGTCTGTCCCTATTGTTTCCTTATCTTCTTGACACACAAACATCATGATCTCTTCTTCCGACTTCTTTTCAACAACACAGCAGCTCTCTCTCTTCCTCTTCCTTCGTCTTCTTCTTCCTCTGTCTATCACATAAGCACCATTCTCTCCCATCTCTCTATCCCACTTTAAACAATCCAGCAGTGTAAGTGTCTGTATTTTACTGTTAGTCATTACCCATCGACGTCCAGTACGCCCTATGGTCTCCAGTTCCCATGTTCCTTCAACTTAATGGTCTACAACACTCATATAACTTTTAGTACAGTTATAACAATCAATATCATAGCGCTCCACTTCTTAATTAACTTCGTATGATAATCTTCAGTACACAAAGAATATAGCCAATATATCTGTGTACGTTCAGGTAGGGGAGTTTAACGTGTGAGTGTGATGGTCTTCAAAATAGTAATACTCATCAATATAGTAATGCCGTCTAGTTCTCAAGTACCTGTCTGGTCTCTAATAACATCCATCACTCAAACAGACTCCATCGGTGATCCAGCTGTGTCGGGTGATTTACTGTATTGAGGTGAGCTTCAGTGGGACCGACGCGGCGAGGGCAGCAGCACCCAGTTTTTCAGTTCAATTTAGGTCATAACTTTTGTACGATAGTGATTTATGGCTTTTAACTATATTAACTTTACCATCGCGTCTCCTGAACCCTGTTAAGGAGACGTCTTGTTGTGGGCCACTCGGAGACAAGTGAGGCTCTTCTGATTTTATTTCAAGAAAATATTTACACTTATTGGGAACATCACGCAAACTAAATAAAGAGCTGGGTTGACATCACATCCTGTATACAACAAGAGTAATGATGTCACTTGTGTTATGAAAGTGAGACAGGTTCCCATAGACTTGTCTGGCCGGTAGAGGCAGCGTGGATACAACAGACTGTATTAAGCCTTAGGTATTCAAGGAGGCAACGTGGCTAGCAGTACACTCAACTTGCTTCACGTTCCCAGCTGTAAAGTTAGGTACTCATTTACAGCTGGATGGACTAGGAGTGCCCCGGGATCGTAATAGCTACCCTTTGGATAGGAGACAAACATTGTAACTACTGTAGCTCTGAAACTCGTCTTCATGATGAAAATGCACATTATACAGGGTATAAAAAAAATCATATTTATTCACACTTTTTAAAGTGTAAGTTCATGTGATTCTTTCGCAGGCACTCTGCATATAGAAATGTTTTGGTATGCAAATGGAAAGTGTCGAGGATTGAGTACATCCATCAGAGCTGTAGTGAGGATGGTCGAGCCTTCACCAGGTTCCCTGTGGTTCCATGACTGATTTAGACTCTCGGCGACTGACAGTGCTTCGTGGACCTCCAGCTCCCACTACCTCTAACAACAAAGGACACCACACCATCCCATAACCTGGAGCTACAAGAGGTCTTTCTCGGTGTCAATTCTCTCCTTTACTACCGGCACTAAACTCCTAAACCCTCTTCTATCCTTCATCCTTCCCTTCAAGTAGAGAGGAGTTGGTGGTGGGCGTGGGTGTGGGCGTGGCCGAGGAACAACAATATAACTAACTAGACAAGATGAACCCAGAAACACATATCGGCGTCACAATTGGACAGGACTCTGACCTCACCAGCTGCCCAGGGACTCTATAATGATGATGCTTTGAGGACGTAACTCGACCCAGGTCTTGTCCCTCCTGCAGGTGGAGGAGCGACCTTAATGATACACTGTTTGATAACCAGCTGTGGATTATCCGTTTACTTATTATATTGTTAGAAATAAAATGGTGTAAATTTCGAGAACTTCGACTACACATTCAAACGTACAAAATAAGGTAATTTTCAATAGCCCTTTATACTATAATTTATCTCCACTCTTCGCTCACAATAACATCAAACAAACTCTTGAATCATACACGACACGATTCCTACTTTCCATTTATCCTCTTATAACCTTCACCCCGTCAGCTACGCCCCAACACGTACACTTAAACCCACTCACCCTCAAGTACCCTCACCACCTACCTGCTATTCCCACGCTTGCTTATTTAATAAACATTATCACACTGTAAGTCAGGTTTTTCTCTATAAATTATGTTTTATTACTATATACTGTACACTACCTCCCTGTGAGAACTTTATCTGTAGTTAAAATAAAGATCTTAATGATAATAAAAAAAAATCCGGTTGAAAGATAATGCAGGACTGAGAACCGGTGAAGGAGAAACGGAGATGCAATATGCAAATCATGCTGGCCGTGTATAAAAGGCTTGAGAATAACCTGAGGAAAGCGGCGCACCTCACCCTACCTGCTGGCCAGAACTGAATAAGGCGGCCTGTATTACCTCTTCAAACACCCTTACCGTGTGAACCATGAAGATCTTACCCCTCTTAGTACTTATTGCACACCAAGTACGAAAAATATACACGTGAGTTTTATGCCTCTATAGTGCTGTAAACTCTAAACATGGCTTTACGAGAGTTAAGCTTCTTATTCAACTGATGAAATTACAAAACCATCAAATGAATATTTTTCCACGAAGCTTATCTCAGGTGTTGATGAAGCTTCGTGTTGTTCTTGTTTGGGAGGTTCTGGCCCACCATTATCTGTGGTCATTGAGGCTGTAGTGAGTATAATCTTCACCATAGTCTTGGGGGCTCTGAGGTAGTACACTACAACTATGTATATGTCAGCTTATTCCCATACATATACAGACAGTTAATACAGTTATCGTTATCTTTTTTTTTTTTTAATTTTTACTCTCCATAATTTCCTTCATACATGATATAATAGTAATACCTCGTTTTCTTCCTCTACAGGTGAGTGATGAAAGTCCACAAGTTACTACACATCACTGAAACCCCTTAACAGATACCTGCAACCACTGGTATGTATGAACACTCTTAATAGACGATGTTACTCATTTCAAGGTAGACTGAGATACTTTCTGGGTGTGGTAAGTTAAGGCGCTACTGACGTGATAGAGGAGTGAAGGCTATAGCAGGTAGAACTAGGGTCGTCTGAGGATGCTGGTTGACCGAATTCCACGAGATACAACCAGGAAGACGACCAACTATACCTGATGGACGAGGGATACTAAGATGTGTGGAGGTGTTCAGTGGGCAGTGAGACTAGTCTTTATTTAGTAGTACAGTCCGTATATACGCGGACGTCAATGTGTATACACAATACCACATTAGTCAGGATTCGAACCCGGGATGTCAGGATTCGAACCAGGAACTGCGTATTGTTTGATCATCTTATTACAGTGGACCAGCGTGGTGTGGCAGGGAGGGTCACACACACCACCCAACCCTCTCTACCACACCCAGTCACGTCGGCTCACCAAGGTATACTACGTAAAGTCTCTCACTAAACACAATAATTATAAACAGAAAATTACAGGAAAGAAAAAAAATCATAAAAAAAATATTTTGTCAAGTGAATGCGGCGTTAAAGACAAGAACGTAGTGTAAATTGTCCATTAGATGACCACAAGTGAACAATGACGAAAAATCTAGGCCATATATGTATAAAAGCCGCCATCCTTCTGTGTGGTGTCACAGGTAGACGCCCACACAGCCTGACTCCCACACAGCCGACTCTCTCCCACACAGCCGACTCTCTCCCACACAGCCAGACTCTCTCCCACACACACACCTCACATACCACCACGAGGGGAGAACTATCTATGTGTATCACGTGATGACGCTGTGTCCAAAAGGAGAGAAGCAGCAGATAAACCCGACCACAAAAACTGCGTCTTCTTCCCTCATGTGTCACTTCCATGGGAAGGCCCGTCGCTGCTGTCCTGCCAGCCTCTGTGTGTGTGTGAGAGAGAGAGAGAGAGAGATTTAATGAAAAAATCTAATACTTGACCTGTAAAAAAAATTCTGATCACTGCCATCTGTCCTCAGCTAATGTATCATAAACAACGGCTCTTAATTATCACATCAGCATCATGGATGTTCACAAAGCAAAACTGGATATTCGAAACATTCACTCACCAAATCTTACAGTACAGGGTGTGTGTTGATCCAAAGAGTGAAGAGACGTCGTCAGGCTCACGGGTAAACACAGTGCACTCGTACAATAGACATCAATAACCCGCTAGTTCTGATATTGGCAAAGCTATCGGTAGAACAATTTTAACTCGGGTATGTATCGTCTACTTAAACAAGCAATGATAACACCCAGAATTATGAAACACACAAAATAATAAACAAAAACGATTATTATTAAGTTAACGACGGATTATACTAATACTATCAAAAATAATATAACCTAATCTAGTTACAGTTACCTCCCAAATTGAACGTCTCCTTTCCTTCATCTACCCTTTAGTATCTTAAGACCCCAGAACCCTCTAGCACACAATCCCGGGCTTAGTTCAGTAACGTGGACTATTTAATGGCTGCTCATGAAGTTAATGGCATATTGGTAATCCCATATGGAGGTGGTGGTCGGCGGCAGCGGGTATAAAGTGAGTCAGAGAAGAAGGAGGAACTTAATAGCATCACAGAAACCGCGACGGAACATTCTCCTTAAGTTCAATATGAGGAACTTAGTCTCTCACAAAATTAACATTAGGAACTTGGTCTTTCTCTTCTCTATCAATATAAAACAACTCGGTCACTCTAGTAAGATCAACATAAAACAACTCGGTCACTCTAGTAAGATCAATATAAAACATCTCGGTCACTCTAGTAAGATCAATATAAAACAACTCGGTCACTCTAGTAAGATCAACATAAAACAACTCGGTCACTCTAGTAAGATCAACATAAAACAACTCGGTCACTCTAGTAAGATCAACATAAAACAACTCGGTCACTCTAGTAAGATCAACATAAAACAACTCGGTCACTCTAGTAAGATCAACATAAAACAACTCGGTCACTCTAGTAAGATCAACATAAAACAACTCAGTCACTCTAACAAGATCAACATAAAACAACTCGGTCACTCTAACAAGATCAACATAAAACAACTCGGTCACTCTAGTAAGATCAACAGGGAACTTAGCGGTGGAGGAGACTCGGGTACTAGCCAAAGGTGAGGTTGTTTTATCAAGATGAAGAAACCTGTAAAGGAGGTAAAGGAACTACTGATAAGACTCTTGATAACACCGCCAGACTAGACACATATTCTACCTTAATCACAACATAACCAATGATCTCAAGAGTAATTAATTAAAAAGGTTCTCAGTATAATTAATTACTCACACACACACACACACACACACCAGGTTTTATTCCAATGCTCTTACGTGAGGGAGAAGGAATTAACTCATTAGTCGGCACACGGAGAACAATCACAATTAAACAGCCATATACTCCTTAATGATCATTTTATCTTCCCCGGCCTCGAGGTAAACACGGTACTGGAGGCTCTTACCCAAGACGCTAAGGCCTCGTGTAAGCATCCTGACCGCCACCTCATTATACGGCGAGTCTTCATAAAAGTGATACAGAACCTGGGGTCACGGAACTCTGCAGTAGTGGATGACTAAGTTATACAGAATACCGTAACTTCAGACCGTAGGTTACACAGAATACCTTAACTTCAAACCGTAAGTTACACAGCACTCTAACGTACTGTACACTCCACCACTAAGCCAGCCGGGGCCAGCAGGTGGTCTCCATTACCCTCCACGGGGCATTATCAATGAAGCTATCCAACGCTGAATTTCCACCTGCCCGTACTAGGTCGTAATTACTTATTATGATAATCGCTTGAGCACGATAATGGGGTAGTAGAACCTCGCCGGTAAGCTGTAAGGAGAGGCGAGACCAGGTAACGCCCACCTCTAATTACTGTACATTGACAAAAAAAAAAGAAGAGGAATCATGGATGTTATGGTCCGTCTGTTGTGCTTGTTGATGATTTAACTGTGTCTTCAAACTATTTTTTATTTACTAATTTATTCACCTTAATATACGAGTATAATCTATATTACCTGTAAGATAAATTTCCATACATAAATTTTATGTTTTCTGATTTTGATAAATCGTCTTTTTGGTAAACGATGTATATTATAAGTGTATTTCGGGCACCAGCGGATGACAGTGACTGGTAGCAAAGCTGACCACTGTGTGAGGCTCAATATTCACGTAGGGTACCAGCTACAGTCTCCAGCTGGCTGTGACTTCGGGGATCAGACATTATTGAGTTTGTCTTAATGACTAACATGATTGTGTCTACAAAAGCATAAATAAATTACTTGATCTGATTTATTAGTAAATTATTGAGTGCCGTCTGCGGCTTCTTCAGCAAAAATGGCTGCTGGGTGTACCTGTGGGAGACGGTACTACACAAGGTTTCGGAAGCTGTGAGGCGACGTGGGAGGGACTAGATATGGCGTATTAGACGACTGTCACTGCCGGTACAAAAATATATCCATCAAGATTATGGCTAAGTTATAGTACAGTAGTGGTGTTAAGATTGGTTCAAGTGTTTAAGGTGAGTGGAGTACCCACCCGCTTGTTGCTTCCTGACACAACAGAATAAAATTGACAGTCTACACTCTATATCTGCACAGCTCCTGGCTAACATCACTGTTACTCCAGGGATAAATCGCTGCAATCACGACACCAGCATGGTGACTGTGAAGTCCTCGTAGGTAACCACCCGTAAGGACGACTCTACCACACGGCCACCACGGGCAGGTAGGCCACAGTGAGCAATTATCACAGAGGAGAGCAATAAAGCCGTCGAGTGAAGACTGTACAGATGGCTTGATGATTGTACTTGTTCAGTGGCGTGCGGGGAGTTTGTTGGCTGCTGGTGATGTTTACTCATCAACAAGTCTCTTCGCCGCTGTAAAAGGCACCGGTGATTTATTTAAGAGATTTCAATCTTAATTAAGGATAGACTGGCAGAGTTATGAGGAGGTAACTTATACTCGACTCGAAGACGATTTCAGTATAAACATTCGTATACTGTACACCTGTAATAACCACCTGAGGGAAAATCACCTCAGCTACGACAAGATCCATCAGGTTACTTGTTGACGTAAATACTCCCCGAGCTGGGGGCCCAGATCGTCGTTCCCTCCCAGCCAGGTGTAGAAACTCTTCCCCCCAAAATAAATCTCGTTTAAACAATTTAACGTTAGTGAAAAAAATATATATATCTATTCAGCACCTGGTCTTGATACATTCTGAAACTACAATAAAAAGAGAAGAATTGTTAAGGGGTTTTAATCAATGATCAAAAAAGGTTTAACACTCAATAATGTTTGATCATTTTAGCTATTGTTACGAGTTGGGGATTTAGAATATAGTTATACGTCTACCCAGATCCCAACAGGTAACAACAAAAAAAAAACAAAGACAATCGGACATAAAAGGGTAGACAAAGGATGCGAGTTTTTGTTGTATATAATAAAGTACCATAAATTCCTTAACAAAATATTCAGCTTATAAACTACCCTTAACCAAACTTAACCTAAACACGAACAGTATCTACATAGTAATAAAACATAAAACAATAGTGAAGCAATGTGGAGGGGGGAGAGGCAATACAAATACTTAAGTGAGGAGCTGAGATGGCTGACGAGCAAGGCTGAGTATGGTAGAAGACGGTAAATAGTCACTGTGCCGTAGGTTTCCAGGATAGGTGATCCTGTGGTCGCTTCCCAGAGTGAAGTCTGTCCTCTCCTCGAATTGGAGCTCACAAAGTAGACTGAGGCGGAAGTGACGCAACAACCAGGATATGGAGAAGGGAAACCCGGGAGTGGTAACTAAGACGAGCCATACTCGTGTTTCGTCCCTAGATGGCGTTGCTCGTGGTGCTGGGTAGGTAGATGAAGACAATCGGTGGAGGGGTTCGTAACACTATCAACTCAAATTATTAATAATCGCACTTCTCTGGGGACAAAAATCCTAATTTCATATAACAGCAAATGGTCGACAAATGTTATCTTACGTGTAGTGTAGAAACTAACTGAGGATTGTAATGCCGTATAGAAAAGTAATGTGGTGATTCTTACTAATTTGATATCCACCTGTATCTATCACTGGCCAGGTAAATTTGTTGAGTATTATTCACAGCACAAGTTTCTTCTTACTACATGCGGACATACCAAGACCCCCACACCCATATAACTACGTTCCCACACACCCACACACCCCTAGCAACAACACGCCCACCAAATCACATGCTCACACAGTCACACCACAGCATCAATCAAAACCACGTTCACTCTTCCCTTTGCTAAAACACCCATATAACTACGTTCCTACACGCCCACGCGCCCAAAGCAGCCACACACCCACATAATCACACTAGACACACTTATGGTTCGTTTAAAGTTAACCATCTCCTCCCAGGGACCATCACAATAACACAACACTAACAACTCACACCACACGATCACCATGTCAAACGAAGCATGATTACTTAATGACATTGCCCATACACCTTGATCCATACACAACCAACTGCCCACAGACCCATATAAAAACACAGCCAACTGTCCACACACACCCATGTCCAAACACAAACACTATCCACACACCCATATCCAAACTCAACCATCTATCCACACACCAATGTCCAAACACAACTTACTGTTCGCACACCCATGTTCCAAACACAACTAAGTACCCACACACCCATATCCAAACACACCCATATCCAAACACAACCAACTATCCACACACCCATGTCCAAACACAACCAACTATCCACAGACCCATGTCCAAACACAGCCAACTATCCACACACCAATGTCCAAACACAACCAACTATCCACACACACAAACACATGTCCACACTAGTCACACGTGCTCAAGCTGACACCTGATACGTACATCCCAGAAAGCTTTCAATCTTCTGGTTGTGAGTAGTCGGACCATCGCTGTTATCAGACTCTTCCCACCTACTTGTTTAAGAGACAGAGAGACTGACAGACGAAGAGAGAGAGACAGAAAGACGAAGAGAGAGAGACAGAAAGACCAAATGAGACGAAGAGAGAGACAAAAAAGACGAAAAGAGACGAAGGGAGAGATAGAAAGACGAAGAGAGAGACAGACGAAGAGGGGGACAGAAAGACGAAGAGAAACAAAAAGGAAGACAGAAAAATAGACAGAGGCAAAGAAAAACAGAAAGGAAGAGAGAGAGAGACACAGAAAAGACAAATAAGCAGACAGACAGACACACGAGTAAGAGACAGACAGACAGACAGACAGACAGAGCGGGAGAAGACAAATGATTCATCCACGTTTGAAGAATATCTACCTACATAGTCAAAAATTATCAAGATCAGATTAAAGATACACTGCGCCAAGGACACATACTACTACTACTACTTTTTTTTTTTTTTTTTTTTTTTTTTTTTTTTTTTTTTTTTTTTACGTGGCCTCCAGCCTCCCCCAATAGCCACACCTTCGCCACCATTTATTTACCTTAATATTAAATACCCTAATACATAATAAGCTATCCTATCTGTGTGCTACTACTACTACTACTACTACTACTACAATTTATTTATTTATTTTTTTTAATGGCCTCCAGCCTCCCTCAATAGCCACACCTTCGCCACCATTTTATTACCTTAATATTAAATATCCTAATACATAAGTAGCTATCCTATCTAAGTTGAATTAGTTGAGCCACAGATCTATGCGGCATTCAGTGACTGTAGCCTCATAGTCAATATCTGCAGCAGTTGTCGGAATTGGGGCAGAAGCTCTCGTTCCCCTGAAGCAGAGCAAAGCCGACCGAAGGAGAGAGAAAGACAGTCGACATCTCATCCAGGCTGTGACATAACTTCTGGGCTGCTGCTTCTGTTCGGAGATCACCTCCGTGAGTCTGGCGTAGAAACATCTTGCACTTGGTCCCATCCCACCAGAGGTTGTGAACACTAGAGGAGTGAAGCTGCCATGATCAACATTTTGAATTCTCTCCCCATATGCCCTTCTCTTGTCATTCTCGTTCCTCCTATGTGCAGCATCGAGAGCTAAGTTACGGTGACATGCGGCCATGGGATCAAAAATCCTAATGTCGAAGAAAGCTCGCTGTCCCCGCGTCCAGAATCCTCGAGCACTGATAGGGCAATTGCATACTACTACTACTAAAAATAATAATAATAATAATAATAATAATAATAATAATAATAATAATAATAATAATAATAATAATAACAATAATAATAATAATAATAACAATAACAATAATAATAATAATAATAATAATAATAATAATAATAATAATAATAATAATAATAATAATAATAATAATAATAACAACAATAATAATAACAATAATAATAATAATAATAATAATAATAATAATAATAATAACAATAATAATAATAATAATAATAACAATAATAATAACAATAATAATAATAATAATAATAAGAATAATAATAATATAATAATAATTAACAACAATAATAATAATAATAATAATAATAATAATAATAATAATAATAATAACAATAATAATAATAATAATAATAATAATAATAATAATAATAATAATAATAATAATAAAGCAATGAATGTATACCCAAACACAGCACAAAGTACAAAAGACAACGAAAAAACAAAAGAGTACCTAAGACTCCTCCTACTCGAGTAACAGTAACTATCTTGTGACGGGTCAGGGCAACACACACACACACTACAAGCCTCCCACTCACATTCCCTTCATATAAAATTACGCCAAACCTCTAGCCCCCTGCCTCACCTTATGTAGTTCCACCTCTGGTTTAAGGCTTGGTAATGTTTTTTATTGTTATTAATTACTGGGTTTTCTAATATTCGGCTTAATATATCATTATTCTGCCCTGAGTCATTGTTGTTTTCTTATAATTAATGAAGATTATTTTTATACAGTTCAAATGAAGATCAAGTTATCACGTACAGAGTAACAATAGTTGACCCATTATACTGTAGTTACCCCAAGAAGAAGAATCATGTGAAGCAAAAGAGTTTCAAAACTGTTTACAAAAGCCTCAGACACGTGAAGGTGACCATAAAGGTGAGAGCAATTACGTTACAGCTCACCTGATCGTACCTGACAATAATGTAGTTCAATTTGGCGGACAAGAGAGAGTGAGCATCACCATACCGGGAGACCTGGTACTGCTGGACGATATAAACGTCATCATCAAAACATCGTAAGTCTTGGGGGGATGGGGGAATAGTTTCCTCTAGAGGCCGCTGATGGCGCTCGTCAGTAGCATAAAGTGAAGCCTCCGTCACCATCACAGCCTCTCACGAGCCTCCATGGCTGACTCCACAGCGGATTATAAACACCAGCGGAGGAATGTATAACAATTAAGAGGTGGTGGGGGAGAGATCAGTGTGATATATGGTCTTGTGATTATCCTGGTAACTGACCCAACTACCATACCAGGACCACAGACCCATTTTGCTACGATAAGTTGTGTCCCGTCGCGTTACTCACTCTTAACGCCACCACCCCTGACCTCTCTCGCTCTTTAGGCGGGGTTTTATTTCTTGTCACTGTAAACCTCTTGTAAACACTGGAAACAGAGGCTTTTTTTCAAGACTCGTCGGCTACTCTTCTCAGTAATCAAGGCTTTTAGGAGTCACACCTGTTTTTAATTTCTTGCATTTACGACATATAAAAAGTAAAACAAATAAACAGACAACTAAGGGTTTACTCGATCAGCTGACGCGGGGTGTATCATTTACCCCGCAGCAGGACCTTGTATTCACATCTTACTTGGTTCAAGAATCTGATACTTAAATAGATAATCCTTTCTTAAATACCAAATGTTACGGAAATAAATAAGGAATAAAACACGCCACATAGTCCCATAGTTTTTAGGAGCTGGAGTTAACCTGTAGCGCTAGTTGACCCTCCTCCTCCTTCAGGCCCCCCACACGCTGAGTCCTTCGGTGTCACATGTTCTCCTCCCTCAGTGTGTCTTCGGTACAAACTTAAATTTATATTACGAGAATCTTTAATAGCGAAAAACTTTGCTAATATATTTACGACTTGAATCTCTTACGCCAAAAAACTTGACATTAATACTTCCATGTCAAGTCTTTAAGCAACGTAACAGTCTATCAATGAGAAAAGTTTTCATTCATATATTCATGTCGAAAGTCTGTCTCTTAACGCTGATAAACCATTATATTAAGAGCGAGAGGCAGTACAGTACCCTCACCTAGCGCCTCCCCCCAACACCACACCACTCTATTATACCTGGCCAACCACACAGTAATCTGGCGGGGCGTCACTCACCACACACCTGGAATGTCAGATAGTAGGCCTAAGAGCGAGTGATGGCTTTATTTATCTCGTATGCATGTCTAAATTTTACGTGGATGTTTTCTTTGATGAACTCGACAAAATAATGATGGTTTAAAAGTACGACCTGTGTTGTGTGGAATCACCTCAAGTTTCACACCTCCCCTCAGCTTACCTCCCAGGAAGATTAAACACTCAAACGCTACGTGTAGGTTAGGTTAGGTTAGGTTAGGTTAGGTTAACGTTAGGACGGCTAATTTTGAGGTCAAATAAGCGTGGACTAATCTTTAGGTGATCCCTACACTGTTATAAGAAAGTAAATAATTAGACATAAATAAACATAAAGAATAATATTAAAGAAAATTTTTGCGATACGATGTATTACAAAAACAAAAAGATAAGTATCATATAATGCCCGTTGACGAAAAAATCAATTCAAGAATTACATATAAAGAAAATCTAATCGCAAAGGAGTGACGGGTTGAAGGTAAGAATCTTCATCCTGACAAATTGCAGCACAAGACGTGATCACGATAAACTCAAGGTCAGTGTCTGATTGTGAGTTTGGGCATCACCTGAAGTTCAACCCCACCCAGTTTATTTAACCTGATGACTAACCTAACCTAACCTAATCCCCGCCAGGTAGTTTTAGGGTGTGTAATTATCAGGTGATATAAGTTTGGGTGGCTAATCTTCATGTGATCGGTGGTGACTGTGATGTGGGCAGATAATCCCACGAGGTGATAAACAATAAGCTAAACACAGATAACAGGAATGTTTATTCAAAACTCAAGCCTAAATAAGAAAAAAGTCTCATCTATATTCTATACAGTAGTTGAATTTAGAGTGTGTATATAGCTTATATTGGACCCCGTGTACACGTCAGGTGAACTAGCAGTATTTACATAAACCTGAAGCTGTGGGAGAGAGGAGTGGCGGTGGACGGGTGATGCCAACATACAGACCCAGGGGTGGAGATGACTGTCGCTGTCATATTTGGCTATCTTGGAGCGTCCTAACAAGCAGCTTATCTAAAGCCCGGCCTAGCGCAAATGTCCGAGGGGCTCTCATAAATAGTCCTACCTCGTCCTACCTCTGGAGCGTCTACCGTCACAACACTCTTGTTCTTGTGTCCAGGTTTCCAGATATTCTAAGTTATTCCGTATCATCTGACTATTAACCCCCAACCTTATTTCACCTGATGATTCAACATTCTAAAGCTACCTGGGGGGGTTAGGTTGGGTCAGCGTTTGGGAGTTTAAAATTAGGTTAAATAAGCTGGAGGGGCTAATCATTAGGTTATCCGTTAGTTATTCCCCCTGTATCTGTGAAGGGAAGACCAAGTTCGTTACTGTATCGTCTCAGTGCGTTTACGACGTCATGATGATAGCCATCGTTGTGCTGTATAACCTGTGAGTCAGATTTATGTGTTCTCCAGTTAGTGAATATCTTACTGTAAGAACCTTTGATAATTTGGGCTCTGGGACGACCACGATGAAGGAACAACAGTGAAGATAAAGTGAACAACGATTGAGTACATGAAAGAAGAAAATTCAATTATCTCACAGCACACATTAACAAACCATACCAAAATACGCCTCCCCTGCCTGGTCTTCTTCCTCGACGCTACAATGTATACAAGGGCTTGCAAGACAGTCCTCCATCCTTCTTATACTACCGATCAAGAGACACTAATCCTCTCAACTCGTCAATAAGATCATCTTGACCTCACCTGAGAGTTTAGGACATAACACCGCCTCACCTGTAACACCGCCTCACCTGTAACACCGCCTCACCTGTAACACCGCCTCACCTGTAACACCACCTCACCTGTAACACCGCCTCACCTGTAACACCGCCTCACCTGTAACGCCGCCTCACCTGTAACACCGCCTCACCTGTAACACCGCCTCACCTGTAACACAGCCTCACCTGTAACACCGCCTCACCTGTAACACCGCCTCACCTGTAACACCGCCTCACCTGTAACACCGCCTCACCTGTAACACCGCCTCACCTGTAACACCGCCTCACCTGTAACACCGCCTCACCTGTAACACCGCCTCACCTGTAACACCGCCTCACCTGTAACACCGCCTCACCTGTAACGCCGCCTCACCTGTAACGCCGCCTCACCTGTAACACCGCCTCACCTGTAACACCGCCTCACCTGTAACACCGCCTCACCTGTAACACCGCCTCACCTGTAACACCGCCTCACCTGTAACACCGCCTCACCTGTAACATCGCCTCACCTGTAACACCGCCTCACCTGTAACACCGCCTCACCTGTAACGCCGCCTCACCTGTAACACCGCCTCACCTGTAACACCGCCTCACCTGTAACACAGCCAACGCAAACTTCTCGCCGCCTGAGGTTCCTCGCCCACAACTTGCTGGTCCACACCAAACCCATACAACCTCAAACACACCTCAACAAGAACAGCACCCTCATCAATACTTTACAGATGCCTTATATATTCATTTTACTTTTCCTTTTAGATTAAAATTACATTAAAAACATTTATTTAAACCCCTCCAACATTTTCCAATAAAATATATAAAAAACATGTGTAAGTTTTGCATCTAGTGCGGGAGGGGCGGTGGCAGCGTCTTTCCCCACACACACACACACACACACACACACACACACACATATGACATCTTAACCTTTACAACCCCCCCATAAAACTACCCCACTTATCCATAACACTACACCCCCTTCTCTGACCCCCTGCCCCAACACACACCTACACACGGACACAAATGGTGGCCATAACAATGGTCACAAAGGCAGCCACACCCTCGTAACTCCTGGATATGTCCGAACACTATTTTTCTCTTGTGTCCAACAGAGGCCTAACTCACTCCTAGGACGACCAGGCCTACACACACACACACACACACACACACACACACACAGTTGCATTAAAATTGTGTTGTGTAGTCTGCTTTACTTAGAGCAAAAATTTGAAGACGGTTATATCGATCTACATATATGATAATACGTGGACGGAAAAAAAAAATATTCTACAACGTTGAGGTTTTATTCTCTTCACTCTAAATTACTCTTAAAGCAACGACAGGAACTGGTTATCCCTAGGAAGATATAATATTGAATTCTTACTGTCCTGATATCCTTTCCTACGCTATTTTCACAGATTAAGTGTTTTATTATCGGCTAGAAGCTATTTCCTTTTATAAGTTACAGTCACACGGCATAAAACACCAAACGTGTCATCGGCCGCACCAGCACCGGCCTTGTCTTGTAGTTAGGACCCTGGGAGACAAGCTAGCAGGAACCAGATGGTAATATATCAAGATAAACTTCAAGATGGCTTTCCGTCCAGTTTTTCTCGTCAACCTTTTTTTTTCTTTTGACTAACGTGATTCTAATCCCCTTTAAAACTTCCTCTATTTGGGTCCACTCAATATGTATGTATGTATGTATGTATATATCGCTATCTCTCAAGTACTCCCACACACGGGTACTCCCCCGCCGCCCACAGCCAGCCAGAGGTCGTCGCCACTACAAGCCGCCATAACTAAGAGCAGGGTGGGAGGAGCAGCTCTGGGCTCCTGAATGAATGGACGAGGCCTTATAAGGGTGTGCGTCCACTCCCTGTCATGACACGGTCCACTGACTCTCTGTTTCTTCTTTGTGCTTATGTCACTGTTTGTGCATGTGATTATGTGTTAGTGTTGATGTGTGTGTGTGTGTGTGTATGTGTGCGCGCGCGTGTGTGTGTGTGTGTGTGTGTGTGTGTGTGTGTGTGTGTGTGTGTGTGTGTGTGTGTGTGTGTGTGTGTGTGTACCTATGTTTGTGCCACATTCATCAGTCACCTCATCATGAAACTCTAAATCATTCTCTTCCTCCTCCAACACGAAGTACAGTAGTTTGTCAAGTGAGTCATATAGCCTAAGGAAAGGAACACTCGACTGATCCCTCCACCTACCTCTAGTGTTACAATCACTCATTAATTCCGTAATAACATCGCGTGTCATTATTATCATCTTCTTTTGAGATCTTCACTATGGTCAATAGATCTCTCTCTCTCTCTCTCTCTCTCTCTCTCTCTCTCTCTCTCTCTCTCTCTCTCTCTCTCTCTCGTTATTGGTTTAATCTCTCTTTAAGTCTTTGGTGGAAAGTGGTAAAAACCTGACCCTCTGAAAGCTACCCTCCTTCAGGTACCCCTTCGCTTTGTTTTAACAGCCAGTAACTCAGTCCATATTAGTCAACCATTAGCTTTTATATAAACACAAATGAATGCTAAATATGACCAAATCCCTATTTCTGAGTCACACTAAAATCTGGTCTCAGTAGTAATAGGGTCTCCTACCTCGCCCACCCACCGTGATGTGAAGAAAAAAAATCCTTCTACCCCACGTTCAGGTCAAATCCTTTCTATCAGTGGTAAAATATAAAATTGTGATTATTTCCATACTTGCCAGCACAGTTATCCGAAAGTGACGTTACACACACACACACACACACACACACACACACACACACACACACATGAAATAATTAAAACCGTAGTCAAATAATGCATAAAACGTGTGATTTCTTCCGCGCTGCTCTATATACAGATAATAATTGTTCATGCATGATTGTGTTTGAGAAGTTACAATCTACCAGGGTCAGTGAGCTCCAACTTTCTCTAGGTATTGTGGGGGGTTTTTTCAACACGTATCGTGCATTTAAAGAATATAAATATTACCCTTTATATTTGTGTTGTGAGAAGAAGCCATTGTTATTGTTGTAAATTATTTCAGTACTTCATCGAACAAGGACTCAAGCGCCGTTCAGCAAGTCGGTGTCTACACAAAGTCGCTTTTCAGAAATTACGAAATATAAAGAATGAGATTATAATCATTATTCATTGCCGTATGATAATATACTGAATATTAATGAGGATGATAATGTATTCAAAAACAATCAGTTATTTTTTTGTAAGGGAGTGAAATGTTCGTTATGGTGTTCAATACTTAATTAAAACACATTTACATAATCATTTACATTTTTTTTTATGCTATGATGTTGGAGAAAAATATATAAGCAACATATATACACAGAAAAGACTTATTCACATTCATACAGCACACACGCGCACACAAACAGACACTATCATACTTCGCTAATTCCACAGTACAAAAACGAGGCTGCAGTAACCACACCCCTAAATACAAATATCTCGCTGGCAATCAACTCTTACGTATTAGGAACAAGACCATGAGATGCTGCTTCCTAGGATGAACTACGATGACCTAACATGTGTTACCACCTTGCACTATCATATCCTAGGATGATCTACGATAGTTTTTATTAACAAACATCACCTTATCGTAGGATGATCTAGAACGTGTGTGGAACTAGCAAGTTTTTATCCTCGGATGATCTAGGAGAAGAATCAAATAGCTAAGAAGATACTGTATACATTTTCTAGAAAGTGCAAACAACCAATACGTGTTTTTTTTCCCTAGAATGATTTTAGACATGTAATCCCGCAACATATTATAATCTTAGGATAATCTGGGACGTGTAAACAACCAACATATTTATCCAAGGATGATCTAGAAAGTGGTACTGTATACTAACCAACTATTCTTATCATAGGATGACCAAAGACGTGTTACCACCCACCATCCCCCTAAATACTGTTGTAAAAGGTAAATAATTTCCCTACAATAACTTTTCCTATCTTGGTGTTTCCTTTCGAGGGTAGTGACAAAGGGAAGGAAGGATGGGGGGGGAGTCGACCACAAGAGGACCAATACGCTAATATAACGCGTCAGACGGTCGTATACTTTAACTAAAACTGCTCATTCGTGCTTTAACAGTGACCAATTATCAACCTTAACCACAGAGGAACAATGAAGCATAATTCAGGCACTAACTCTGCCAACAGTGGGTGGAGGGAGGAAACAGGTTCTACCAGAAAACTCTCCATGTTTTTCCACTGATTTTTTCCCCCGATTTCCAACATTGATTAAAATTACTCTCCAACAAGTCTGACCTTTATAAAACGAGGAAAAAATAATTATTTCTCTAATAATCTTGACTTATAAAGACTCACCGTAAAAACATATAGTAATTTACAAATACAGAATTAAAGTGTATCTTATCTGTACTGTATTATATGAAGGACCATTAACGATACGAAAACTTCGCTGTAGTGTCGAAAAATTTTATTGATAAAACAAGAAATTATGTATTTTACCAACACATACAGGTTAATCCTCACAAGAACTATGTCTGGATGTATAACTCACTCCAAAAAGTATCTACGAATTTTCTGTGAGACAATAATGGTTGTCCCTCGTGCTAGAGGATGGCCGGCCCAAGGGCCACCTAGGCTTGAATTTGTTTAAGGTGTAGAAACTTTCGCCAACACAACAACCACACCCTGAGTTAACGAATTGCATGGCCAAATGTGTCAAGGAATAGTCCGAGAAGACCGGACAACTCGCCAACTGCACTGGTTAACCATTACCCCGGAATACGATCCACAAATCGATTAACATCCAGGTTCTCAATTACTGCTGGGTAGACAGAGGCAAATGGCGTAAAGAAACTTTTTGTGGGATTATATGTCATTTTTTGTGGGATGATGTAACTTTTTTATGGGATTATGTAACTTTTTTGTGGGCTTATGTAACTCCTTCATTATTAAGCGTAAAAGCTGTGTGTCTGTATTTACTCTCTTGTAGTTGATGTTCCAAGTATGATCAACAATACAACAGTGTATGATGAGAGGGAAGTGCATGATGAGAGGGAAGTGCATGATGAGAGGGAAAGAGAATGATGAGAGGGAAGTGCATGATGAGAGGGAAGAGAATGATGAGAGGGAAGTGCATGATGAGAGGGAAAGAGAATGATTTACGTAATTGTTTCATAATGGCACTAATGGCTGGCAGGAACAACGGTGTACTTAGATTTTGTATTTGATTTGTACTCCACACACACACACACACACACACACACACACACACACACACACACACACACGTATATAGCTTCAAGTAGAGTTTCAGTAGCATCATTTGTGACTTTTTCATGAGGTTTATTTTGTTAATTTTCTTGGTCTGTCCCGTGTTTGTCCCGTCTCTCATAAAGTACCGACCCATGTCTAGAATGGTATAGGCTCCTTATTTATTTATTTAGTTAGTTAGTTAGTTATCTCTGGGAGTACTTGTATCAACAGCTTTAGGTGCAGGTGAGATGCGAAAATGATCCTGCACTCCATCACTGAGAAAGAGAACAAGAGCCGAGTTTTCAAAGATTCTTACGTCAATTTTTTACCTTAACTGGGGATAACTGAATGTAGATACGATAGAAACTGAGTTGAATTTTCATGCCAGTTTGGTCAGTGATTTAATACTTAAGCGTAAGAGAGGCAGACAATTACCTCTCAAGTCACCAATTATGGTATATAAAAAAAAAATACAAGCCTTAAATAGAGAGAATGGTAACAAGTGAGAAAAGACATACTCAGAATCCTCTACGGCAGCCAGTTAGTGTAGGAGGAGGACAGTATGAGTGAGGCAGAGGAAGAAATGACTGCAGTGTTGTGTTGTGTTTGGCAGGAGTCGGGAGGTTAGTGTGCGCTCCCATCACCGGGTCTCCCTATGCCGCTGTCTTGGACTCGTTTTTCATCTGGCTAGTCATATGTATCCTATACTCCGGTGTGTGATGGTACAGGGGTATACTAGGTGCCTCATTCATCACCATCACCACCGTCACTACACATCACAAGTATACCTTCATCCATGTATATACGAGCGTACTGTACCTGTCATCCACGCACTTCATCACTCTTTGTTTCACCTCACCGTCAGGCTCCCTTGTGCACGTGTTCTCTCACCTGTGATTATTCTTAAATAAATCATCCACACTGCAGATTAGTTGCTAACGCTTCCACTGATAAACAACTTTATATAAGGACAACACGAGTCTGCGGAAGTCTTGGGAGGAAATAGTGCAATGTTGTGTTGTGTTGTGTTGCGTTGTGTTGTGTTGTGTTGTGTCTCAGTCTCCATATCATATAACACTGACTCAAACACAGTGAAATGACTGAATTATTGTGTCTGGAGCTCACAGTCCACTGCTGGAACACTACAACACTACAACATATGTTCACTATAGCACTACAACACATGTTCACTATAACACATGTTCACTACAGCTATACAGCACGTGTTAATTATAACCCTACACCGATCTTCAAGAAGGGAGATAGATCACTATCCTCTAACTACCGTCCAATTGGTTTAACATCAATTGTAGCCAAATTACTGGAAGCAATAGTTTCAAACTCAATTCGAAATCACCTCAAGAAACACAAATTGATCATTGATTCCCAGCATGGCTTCACTCATGGGCGTTCATGTCTGACAAATCTATTATCATTCTTTTCAACTGTTTTTGAATCAGTGGATGAAGGACACGATTATGATGTGGTATACCTTGACTTTAGCGAAGTCTTCGACAGGGTCCCACATGAAATACTAATTCATTAAGTGGAGGCTCATGGAACTGGAGAAAATATTCTAAATTAGATTATGGTATAGTTACAGGACAGGAAACAGAGAGTCAGCATTAAAGGCTCTAAATCCGATTGGGGGTAACGTCACTTGTGGAGTACCCCAAGGCTCAGTATTTGGACCATTACTATTTATCAAAAACATAAACGACATAGATGTAGGCGTAGATACTAAAACAGGGCGTATAATTAAATTTGACTTAGACTCCGCTTAACTACAGGAAGATTTAAACAAATTTTTCACATGGTCTAAAAAATGGCAGATGAAATTTAATGTGGACAAATGTAAAGTACTTAGTCTAGGAGATGTGAACAGAAGAAAACAGATATCAGATGAGCAAAGTTAATATTGAGAAATCCGACTCTGAGAAAGATTTAGGGGTAATGGTAAGTAGGAATCTTAAACCAAGGCAACAATGCGTATTTGCTCGAAACAAGGCTAACAAAGTACTTGGGTTCATACAAAGGAGTGTAAGTATTTTCAGCAAATTCTTTAAGGTACCAATGATTTTTGTTTTACACTTAAACGGGACATATATTGCAGTGCAGCCATTAACACACCGCCAAAATCTTCTTAAAAACTATAAATCTTACCACATCCATTTATTCTACAGTAATATCCTTTTCATTATAACCCAATTTGTTTTATCAGAACCAATGTAAATCAAATGTTAAAATTCGATAAATAAACATATATAAAGCAGTATACCGTATATATATTCATCATGCTTGCGATACTATCATGAGAAGTTCTAAATCAATATATAAATCGTGATAAGTAGTGTAGTGTACAGTAGAGTGACTAGTGATATGTACAGTGTGAGGTTAAGTGAGATGGTCAAATAGCCCCTTGTGTACAGGGTCCTCTTTGAGCTGGATAAAATCGTCGTAGCGTTAACTAAATAAAATAGTAAAAGTAGCGTCCCTGTAGTGAAGAGGTTAAAGGTGTATTAACCTCCGCTCCGCTGGTTAATGTCTCATTTTTCAGTTCGTCTTTACTTTAAGTTTATGAATGAGCGTTCTGCCCTACCATCGTGTATGTATGTATGTATATGTATGTATGTATGTATGTATGTATGTATGTAAAATCTGTGAACCCTTGAGCAAGAAAAATGCATTATACTGTATTGTCAAAAAAGCTTTTAAAACACAACTTTCAGAGATAGGCATAAATCTCATACCTTGACGTTGTGCAGCACTAAATAAAACTTCAAATACAAGCAGCCACAACAGACAGTCTCTAGTAAATAAAAACATCTTTGAATATAATATTTTTCTCAGGAGACCTCCACCAGACATCAACTAGACTCATTAGAGGCAACTAAGACCCTCCTCCTTATTTGGTGCCTCATCATAAAAATGGTGACACACACACACACACACACACACACACACACTCAGTGTTCTGTGCTCTTGGATTAGTAAGGTGGACTATGGCTAAAATTAACATTATCCAGTCTGTTAACATTACCCTCCATCTGTTAACATTACCCTCTGTTAACATTACCCTCTGTTAACATTACCCTCTGTTAACATTACCCTCTGTTAACATTACCCTCCATCTGTTAACATTACCCTCCATCTGTTAACATTACCCTCTCTGTTAACACACCCCCCACCCTCGTATCTCCTACCGTACACAAACTGTGATAAACTCCCAACACTTTCCCGATCTGGATAATATTCCGATAACACTGTCACTTAACTCCTTGTAAATTGACGCCTTGTATAGATCAGTGGCTGTAAATCCTTGTTAGCTGTGTAAACCTCACCACATACTGTAAATCAGATACCACAGGTCACCCGATGGTAACTTAACCTTCTACGTAATAATGGAGATGGTAATAGCGGGTTTGAGAGCGAGAGAAAATAAAACGGTGTAAATTTGGTGTCGTCGTTATTTTCTAATCTTACAACTTAATGGATTTACTACATGAAATTCTGTTATAAGATGTTGTACTTTGTAATTATTTTTAATTTTGTATATGCCTGTGTTTTTTTTTTTTTTTTTTTTTTTTTTTTTTTTTTGTTTTTTTTTTTGTTTTTACAGTTGTGAGTGCCTATTTGTGGCTAAGGTTGCGTGTGTGGTTCATGGCAGGCTGATGTGGGGTGATTCATCAATGTCTCATACATTATAGCCTGCGTGTGTTATGGTCATAATTATGTAGGAGAGTTTTAAGCACTACCCACTAGCTATCTTGAACTCTCCCTCTCTCATTGAGTTTAATTAGTCCATGATCCATCTCAGTTGAAAAAATAATAATAATTCACTGTTGTACTGCCGATGTTGAGTTAATCTACGGTGCCTTAGTTCCTCAAACCACCTTCATACATATTTTATGTTCAAAATTTCACACGACTGTCAGATTGCCGCACATGTAACACCATTTAAGGAAATAAGTTCTTCAAATGTAACACCAATCTTATATGTGATACGAATTAAGTGCATGTACGAAAAATTTACCCTAACAGTGGAGAGCCCCCCCCCCCCCACACCCCCCCCCCCCCGCCCCCAACACACACACACACACCCTGCCACCTCCCCGCCCACACTTCCCTCATCCAGACTGTTCTCAATATGCCCTCTGTACTGCCTCCTACCAACACGTCTTCACGATCTAATGTATATGCACACCCATATCTACCCGTACTCACACCTACCCACGCCCACACCTAACAATAACCATGTTTACTCGTGATTATATCTACCCACGGGCATGTTTACCCCTGTCTATATCTACTTGCGTTCACATCTAACCTCTCCATTATCTATCCATGCCCACATGCATTCACAGCCTTAGCGTACTGTCTATAGCCATATGTATTCTAGCCTTCATGATTCCAGGCCCAAATCTAACTACGTCTCCAATACATGTTCTGTACGCTAGCCACATCCACATGATCCGACTTTGTCATCACTCATCCTCGTTGGATTTGGGTGATCAAATTTTCAAGGATGCGGCCCACTAACTAACTTGAGTTACCCACCACTGCTCTAAAAGCAAGGTAGCCTCTAATGAATTATGAGAGGTAGCCGCCATCCCCTAACTCGTGTCCGTTTCCCCTACAGGACTACTGGGCGGAGGTGTCGTCGCTACGGCGGGACCTCCTCTTCTGCCAGCTGGGTTCAACCGACCTCCCTCTAGGGTTTGACTTGGACCTGGAGGGTGCCTCGCCCTCCCCTTCGGCCCTGCCTCTGCCCCCTGCACCCCTCCCCCTTGTGGCCACCACCTCCTCCACCACTAACACTGACACATATTCAACGTCCTCAAAATTACCACCAGCCACTGTACGCACTAAACCTCCATCTCCGCCCGCTTTAGCTGATCCATCTTCTGCAGTCCCTTCTTCCGCGACTGAGTCGTTTCCTTCTCCAGCCTCTTCTTTTCAATCATATAGTTCCTCGTCTCCGCCTTCCCCGTCCCAATCACGATCATCATCATTATCATCACCATCGTCATCTAGCAGACTGGTGAGTGGAAGAGGACCAGTCATGAGGGGCAACACCAGGCAAAGTTTCAGACCCCTGCGTGATCCCCTGAGGACCGAGAGCTTCCTGGACCATCGTGCATCACGGGGGTCCAGGTGGGGCGGCACACGGCCCCCGCGCAGCTTGGGTCAGGTCATGGTGGCAGACCAGTCAACCAACTCACTCAGCGCCACCCTTACAGAAAAGGTAATATTGACTAAGGGTGGCCGTGTGTGTGTGTGTGTGTGTGTGTGTGTGTGTGTGTGTGTGTGTGTGTGTGTGTGAGGATGATGTGGAAGGTGTCCTTAGCTTACTTCAAAATGGTACATTACATTGTTTTTCTCTTTTAACGTCATCTATGTAGATTGTCCCAGCAAATTTATATTAACTTGTATGTGTTGGGGGTGTGGCCGCCGAGTGGATGTAGCTCTCGCCTCCAGTCTTAGGGTTGCTGGTTCGATATCTGGTTACTACCAGGCTATTCAACTGTAATTAGGTACCTAACCTTACACTTGGGAAAGTGAAGGTGGTCAAATGTAGTGCCGGCTCTGCTGCCTCCTAATGACTGATGGCTTATAGTTTTGTATTCACACTGTACCTAGCGGCCCGTCAGGCTTAAGGAACTCTTTTCATAGAAGTGTTAATAGACAGAATATCTTGTAGCAAAACTATAAATTTTCGTGGCAGACATAACCGCCATCAACACTCAGCTAAAATGGTGCGTCAGATTTTATGAAAATAAGGTAGAATGAGCTAGCTTTTTAAGGTCGAGATCTAGAGGCACATCTACCACATGGCTGAAGTCACCACAAGTCAAGTGGTGTGGGAAGGTTAGTGTACACATATTGGCTAAAAGGACACAGACACCAACAAAAACAATCGAGTCTCCTTCCTTCCTCCTTCTGGGCGGCAAATTAATTCAGGGTAGGATGCAAATGCATTACAGGAGGATCTAAATAAACTGCAGGGGTGGTCTGAAAAATGGCAAATGAAATTCAACACCAGCAAGTGCAGCGTACTTAATATTGGAAGAACAAATACTTATAATGTATACAGCCTTAACAACATCAACCTAGAGAAGTCGACTTGTGAAAGAGACCTAGGGGTACTTGTAAGCCCGGACCTACGGCCTAGAAAACAGTGCGTTAATGTTAGAAATAAGGCAAACAGAGTATTGGGTTTTATGTCTAGAAGTGTAAGTAACAAGAGTGCAGAGGTCTTATTGCAACTATATCTTGCGCTGGTTAGGCCGCACCTCGATTATGCGGTTCAGTTCTGGTGCCCCTATTATAGAATGGATATAAATTCACTAAAGTCGGTGCAGCGAAGAATGACAAAAATGATACCAGGACTTAGAAGCCTTCCATATCAGGATAGGTTAAAGAAACTTGACTTGCATTCCCTAGAAAGACGAAGAGTGCGGGGAGATATGATAGAAGTATTTAAGTGGGTGAAAGGAATCAATAAAGGGGATATAGATAAAGTTCCTATAATATCCGAGCAGGATAGGACTCGGAGCAACGGATTCAAGTTGGATAAGTTTAGGTTTAGGAGGGAGATAGGAAGAAACTGGTTCACAAATAGGGTGGTGGACGAGTGGAACAACCTTAGCAACTTTGTAGTAAGTGTTGGAACTCTGGAAAGTTTCAAAAGGAGGCTAGATAGATTCATGGATGATAGAGAGTGGTAGTAACTCTCGACAGGAGCTGCCATGCACAGGCCAACCGGCCTATTGCAGACTCCTTATTTTCTTATGTTCTTATGTTCTTATGATTATTCACTTGTGATGATAAAACACACTTGTAGATGAAAGCCTTTGAGTTCACACTATGTTACAATTAGTCAAGAGTTAGTGAAGGGTGAGAGTCATCTGACGAGAAAACCCAAACTATAAACAGAAAAAAAAATTATTAAGGAACTTTCAGCATCAGGTAGTAAAGCAATGGATATAGGGGTCGCTTACTCTACGGTACTCAACATGCTGGGGTGATTCAGCAAAGATTACATTAAATTGGAGGATAAAATCCTTGGGTAATTCTATACCACAATGTCCCTATGGTAAAATGTCAGATTCTGCGCAGTTTCCATGTTATAATACATTTAAGATGTTGTATTAATGAGAGTGAATTTGAAGTGAAACCCCAGTAGGTTTTGTAATCATTTATTCATAGATCTCTACAGTGTGACCCCTCTTTGTTACTACCTAAAAGAAATGCTCAAAGTTACCCCCTTCTGCCTCACTGTACACGTCGTATCATTGATTGTCTGAGGCGCTCCAGAATATCTGAACTATGTTTAATTTGCTCGAACCTGTCACGAACACGTGGGCAAATGCAGAATCTGACATTTTACCATAGAGACATTGTGGTTAAGAATTATCCAAGAATTTCATCCTCCAATTTAATGTTTTCTTTGCTGAATCACCCTGTATTTCAGGCATAAATGAGAATCGTTCAATAGTAATCATAAGATGATAATGCAGTCATGGACAACATTACCTCATGGAGTTGCGTTCCACAAGTATAGTGTACAGTTATCGCCGGACATTAAAGATAACCAGCTAGTGCAAGCCTTAGACGGGTAGATAGATGGAGATAGATATTTATTCAGTAAACTCGTCATACGGTTACAATGATTCACCATGTATATAGACAATGCAGTTTACATGACATAAATAGGTGTTAAATGTATACAAACAATGTTAAACAGTAAGTCGAATCGCCCAAGGATAGCCAACAAGGTCACCATATACTGTAGCTGCTGCTTGTTACCTTTATTTAAGTTGCATCCAGAAGACTTGGGTCAAGTTTCTAGCCCAGCCCGAACTGTGCTACGACTGTCAATGTATATACTTGTAATTAATATTGTCTCCACCACCAGGAGTACGTGGCGCTACTGGAGCGGCAGTTGCGAGACCTGAGGGCGAGAGTTAGCGCCTGCAGGTCCTGTTTGACCCCACCACAGAGAAAGCTGGCGACTTGTGGTGGTGGCAACGCCTGGAGGGACTACCGACGAAGACGACGACTCCTTCGTCGCATGGAACGAGAGCAACGGAAAGAACGGCGCCGCCAAGAAAGGAAAAACAAAGAACAAATGACCAATAATAACACTTCTTCAGCCACACCAACCACCACGCCCTCTAATAAAACAACCACCACGTCTTCTAGCACACCAACCACAACGCCTTCTAGCACACCAACCACAACGCCTTCTAGTACAACAACCACAACACCCACCATCACGACCACCGATGAGGAGGCTCTAGACAATGAATCTGTCTTGGCCGATGTTGCTTACAGGTGCGTGACCCTTGCCTTATGACACACTACTGTAAGATACTGACTGCCCTTTTGTGGATTATGTTAACAATCGTCTCTGTTATGAAAGTCATAATTATCAACAATTTAAATCTAAACGACTTCCATTATCATTTCACAAAGATATGATAAAACCTCATATGTTCAGTTAATATGATTTTTTTTTTACTTTCCGCTCATCTTACTTTTCAACCTTTATCATATCCTAACCCCTCCTCCTCCTCACCTAACCCTCCTCCTATTCTCCTAACCCCTCCTCCCCCTCCCTTAACCCTTCCTCCTATTCTCCTAACAACCCTCCCCCTCCCTTAACCCTTCCTCCTATTCTCCTAACCCCCCTCTATCATCCTATCCTACCCTCGCACCCAACCACACACACACACACAGTGACCAGAAGTTGGACAACCAAAGGGCCCGCGAGACTCACCGCATGAGCACAGACTTCCGGCGGGGGTTCAACCAGAAGATCTCACGGATGGACGAGGCGCTCATGCAGTTCACCGATACCCAGGCTGCCTTCTGCAAAGAGCTGCGGGACAACCTGGGAGGGAGGCTGGAGAAGCGAGGCCAGGAGCTAGAGGCCCTCTCAGACCAGATCGCCGCCCTCGTCCGGACTTCCACGGCGCAGATCACCGCCCTGGAGAAAGTCGCGTCAGATCAGGTATTATCATGTAGGTGGATGGGATGGATATGTCGATAGATAGATAGATAGATAGATAGGAGAGAGAGAGAGAGAGAGAGAGAGAGAGAGAGAGAGAGAGAGAGAGAGAGAGAGAGAGAGAGAGAGAGAGAGAGAGTAAACGTACGATTAAAAAACAACACAAACCACCTCCATACCACGACCCACTAAACCATCACCACCTCTTCCCCATCCCCCGGCAGCTATACTCAGGGCAGGCGAGCATAGAGAAGAGCCTCGCCATCACCCAGGCCATCAGAGACTCCCAGTTGCGAGCCATCCAGAACTACCACAAGCAGACGTTCCTCCCAGCCGCTGCCGCCATTGCCGCCATCCTCACCGACCAAGCCTCTGCTGCCACCTCCATGGGCGTCGAACTCATCACCAAGGTCAGGGAGATAAGGTTATGAAGATATATGAGGCACGTCAGGAGGGAAGGGGGGGCAGGAGGTTTACGTCTTATGTACTAACGTTGAAAGTTTTTTACCGAGACAAATATCACGGTACTCAGCTTTAAGAGGAAGGAACAGAGTACAGAAAGTAAAGATTAAAAAAAGGGGGAATTATCATCCACATTAATATCACTACTAAGTTAATAAGACGGACGGCTTAGGGAGCACTGCATTGTACTTATTAGGATATGATGAAAAGTTATTTAAATTCAGAATCTCACTTCCAGGAACTAAGGTGCGATTAAGAGGCTGCCGACACCTAACACTCCGACAGAGTATATTCCTCCACATCAACAATCTTGTGTTGTATTGCTTTAATCCTAATTTCAAAACCAAAGGATAATTTGAACTTGACTGATAACCCAAAAAGATGGTGCATTTTACTGTTCATTAATTACACTAAACAGTGCGAACAAACTTAGCTGTCTTCATCACAACACGGGCTGTTGCCCAGTCTCACTCTCCCCTCTGTTCCCACATGATATTAAGTTGGGGCTGGTTAGTTAGGTGATGTATTATAAACTATATTGTATTTTCTAAATCATGCGGTGTAGTGTACCGTCACAGCCTTAATACCATACCAGTTTAATGACTTGTGTAATGTCGTGAGCTAAGAGCACTTGAGAGTTTAAAAATACGGGCGTGTAAGGCGGGGCTGGGTAACCTCCTACAGGTGGAGATGCTGCAGGACGTGTACCTGACGTACGCCACCCGGCAGGCAGACACCCTGCAGAAGCTCAAGGAGGACGTGGACAAGTTCGCCTCCAAGCACAACAACCTGGTGATGCGCTCCCGAGACCACGCCAACCACCTCCACATCAACGCCCACAACTTAGTCAGGGTGAGCACCTCTCTCCTTCACATACCTCCCCTAATTTATCTTATTCCTCATCCCTTCTAGTTTCTTACTCTACTCCCACTTCTTAGTCTTTTTCACCGTTTACAGAGTGGGCATCCCTTTCCTACTACTCTCCTCCGTCGTCATCAACATCATCATCTTCATCCTTCTCCTCCATACTCTTTCTCTCACTTTTCCTCTTCCCTCATCATCATCAGTTGTTGCTACATAAGAAAATTCGTCAGCATAACATACGTAAATCTGTTATAACTGAAGTGTGAGGCCCCTAACCTGCTGTGTGTGTCGCCAGGAGCTACAGACCAGGATGAACAACGTGGTCAAGGAACTGGTCCTCATCCGCCTTCAAAGTCAGAATTTTATCTCCATCAATAACGATACCCACAACGACATCAACAACAGGTCAGATTTAAAGTGTTATTTGTCTGTGTAATTGATCAATTCTAAGACTACCTTCGTAATTATATTCCAGAACATCTTTTATGAAGGTCTCAGTATTTATTAGAATATTTGCTACACGAAGTAAGAGTAAGACTATACACGATACAGTAGGGCAGGGGTGTCAAACTCATTTGCTACAGCGGGTCAGATTTAATGAGTACACACTATAAGGACCATGTAACATAATTATGAGTACTTTTGATCACCCGTTCGGGGAGCAGTGCAGCAAAATAAGGGAGGTGGATACAGGAACAGGACGAGACACTGGCGGCTGAGGGGTGTCTACTCGGCGGTGAGGGACAACCTCTCTCTCTCTCTCTCTCAAAAAAAATAAATAAAAAATAAATAAAAAATATATAAATAAATATATATATATATATATATATATATATATATATATATATATATATATATATATATATATATATATATATATATATAAACTCTGCTTGTGCTATGTGTTGTATAACGTATAGTTACCTTGAATAGTCTTATTGCCTGCTACTGCTGCTCCCTGATACTTGGCACCTCTTGGCATGGACCAATGCATCAAAGTTTGGAGCTAATAACTGAGCTACAGCAAACTTCAATATTGAATTCAGGTGCTTTAACGAGCAATGTTATAGTATATCCTTCTTTCTTCACACAGCCAAACTGTGGAATGTTCTGCCTTCTTCTGTGTTTCCATACTCATACAATCTGTCTCACTTCAAAAAGCTGGTTGTCCGGCATCTTTGTGGTGTAGATTGATATAGTCTTTCTCTCTTCTATTTTTAATTTCTTTTTACTCTCTTTTTTTTTTCGCCCCCTCGGGGGACGCGTTGTGGGTCGATGACTTTTGCCCGGGTGAGCTATTCTCCGTAAAAAAAAATGAGAACGAAGCTGAGATTTGATTATGTTCATTACAGAAAAGAGGATAATTTGGTCCCACATATTGATAAAATGCGCCAACATCGACACTCGAAAACTTGTTCCTCAAAACAGAATCACACTGGAGCTCAATTAATTCTAAGGGGGACCGGTGGTAGAAGCGGTACCGTTCTTGCCTAGCAAGCGCCATGTCACGGGTTCGATTCCCGGGCCGGTGGAAGTTGTTTGGACTTACTTCCTAGCCCCCATTAGTTCCTGTTCACCTAGCAGTAAAGTAGGTACCTGCTGTAAGTCGAAAGTTGTGAATTCGTATTCAGGGACAAATTGTTGGAGCTTCCAATAACTTGATGACATAAACCATTGACTCTTCAGGCTTCTACGCCCTTAACTCATGAGACATAAAGGCAAGCATGAACTTAGCATGCTTCCCTGTTGGGCGCTGTAAACGCTTCTGCGCTTCACCTTACAATAAAAAAAATAAATAAATAAATAAAAATTAATTCTAACCCAAAATGTTCTTGTGCCTCATTAACACTGACAGAGAATGGGTTCTGAAAATTAGAAAAATCTTTCTCAAGGTATTTAAAGTCAGCAAATCTTTCTTGGAACTCATTCCTAAACGTGGAAACCTTGATTCAATACTTTTCTGTGTTGGTCTCAACATGAAGCTCAGGTGTACCTTGCAGGGACTTTAAGGTCGGAAAGTGTGAAAGATTCCTCTCTGCAAGTTGCCTTTCAAAAAGCTGCAGTTTCATCTCAAAGGCACGAATGCAGTTATAAAACTATGTTAACAATTTATTGCGTCTTTGCATCTTTGTGTTCAGGTAATTTAAGTGCTCTGAAACATCCACCATGAAAGCTAGAACTTGAACCCATTCATTATCTTTCAAGTCATGCACATTCTTTCTTTTCTGTTCCATTAAATCGCTTCAGTACGACTCCCCGACATAACCAGCGAACATCAGTGTGATATGGCAGTCCGTGTGTGTTCTCATTTTCCTCCAATAAGCAGTTGAACTGTCTGTAGTTCAGACCTCGCACATGTATCAAGTTCACTGTCTTTATAACAACATCCATGACATTATCCATCTTTAATGTTTTACTGCACAACAATTCTCTATTTGTAATGCAATGCAAATTATGAAATTAGTGGTTTGGGTTCACACCTCGTAGTTTTTCCTTTAATTTTGTTGCCACGCCAGGTTTTCTAACCACCACTTGCGGTGCTCCATCTGTCGCCAGACTTACAGCACCAGATACATACTGGACCGAGATTCACAAAGCATCCTTCAAGCACTTGCCTTTGAACAGATTCAATAGAATAGAGTCAATAGACTAAGAGTATTATCCGATACAAATAGTTTTAACTTTTTACTTCAAGTGGTACTATCTTAGGCTCTTAGCTGTTCAAGGTGCGGCTGGAGCAGCCAGTGGGCCGAGGGCCGCATGTAAGAGGGTGTCGGGCCGCATGTTTGACACCCTGCCTGAGTGGAGTATGCCTTTGTTCCACCGTATATATATTTGGCTAATAAATAGTAAAACATCGAGTCATACACAACCTAATGACACATTCCTGAATCCTGCCTCAGAAACATACAATAAAACAGTTGATACACACAAAACCTACTATAAATGAGATATACAGTGTTAATGAGGCACTGTTAATCTTGGAAATGTTTCAATTAAGAAATGAATTTCATATCACTTAACGTCCATGTTATCTCTACACCAATCCTTAATATCATTTCTAACATACTTATTTAGGGACTACACAGTCGCTCTGTGCTCTAAAAAATCAAGTGTTAGAGAGTATCTCGATTAGCAGTAAGTAGCAGGGTATGATAAAGTAAGAGTCTCGCTCTCTCACTTCAGCCTCAACAAG
The DNA here is from genome assembly GCA_958450375.1 of Homarus gammarus. Classification (NCBI taxonomy): domain Eukaryota; kingdom Metazoa; phylum Arthropoda; class Malacostraca; order Decapoda; family Nephropidae; genus Homarus; species Homarus gammarus. The sequence goes on from CAUDMG010003013.1 coordinate 404,951, forward strand.
ACGCAGGATGCGGTGGAGACGCTCTCACAGGGGCTGAAGAACAGGCTGGACAACGCTACGGTGTTGGAACAAGACTTCAGGAAGATCTTCAAGAGAGATACCAACCACATCAGCGACAGAGTAGAGAGAGGCATTAGCCAGGTTAGCTCTCTCTCTCTCTCTCTCTCTCTCTCTCTCTCTCTCTCTTGATTTAAAAAATTTCAGATCCAATAGCCTACAAATGCAAACTGGAGGAACGCACCAATAACAACCAGAGTGTAGCTGACAATGAAATTGTGACTGTGTTTTCATGACGGCACCATCTGATAGCCTTTAATGCCAATCAAACATCTGATTAAATTTTATTATTTTCGGCCATTCTTTATTATATACTGTGTGAATGATTTTTGCGTCAATTAGGGTCTGTGAATATAAACTGTCATACTTGATGAAATATTAATACAAACTGTCCGTCTTATTAAACTATAGTTATAAAAATACTATTATTTCACGCTGTTTATGGATTTTTCTTTTTATTCTAAGGCGCTGGTGTCTAACCACGCATCGATGAGACAGATAGAGGAGGCGGAGCTAGACACGCGAGTATTTGTGGGCACCACCACCGCTGCCTGGAACGAACTCTATCTGAACCAGGAGGCGGAGCTGCGAAAGGAGGCGGACTCCCTTACACACAGCCTGCGTACCCATACGCACCACACCCAAAATGTCCTCACTGGCATGCGCAGTGCAGCTGAGACACATGAGCTGGTAGGCGGTAGAGGGATGTTGCGTATACGTTGTTAGGTGCTTCAGCTACTTGACACTTGCCGAAAAATTTATTGAATTAGTCTATCCATGAAAAATCTTAAATTAAAAGGTTTAATTTTAATCTTGGAGTTTGTGGGAGTTGTTCAAAGCAAAGGCGTTTAACCCCAGACCCAGCAACTATGACCAATGATAAGTGACCTTACTTGCATACAAGAGGCTTCTATGAATAATGGAATGATTACTTCTGAATAATACTTGAATTTAAATTTTAAGCCAATAGCATAAGTCTTTCGGGAAACAGAGCCGAGCTTTAGAGATACTTTGTACTCAATGTTCAAGAGTAAACTATTGATGGATAGAGAAAATATTGTATCATAACGAAATTGTTTCAATGTTTCTCATGGTAAACGAATAGTTCTCAAGATCTGGTCAAAAAATTCTTAATGACATTTTGCCTGAGATAGGTCTTTACTATTGAAGAAAGATTTTCAAACATGACCGTAAAGAATCCAGTATAAATTGGTTAAAACGAGAATTCAAGGTGTTGTTAGACAGACAGGACAATACTGAACAAAGAGCTGATGGAATATGTCATTGTTGCCAGCCCTTCCCACACGCACATCACCCTCTAGTGTACAACTCACTTCCCAAGATTTGGAAACATCTCAATCAGATATCTTGCACGTAATGCACCGTCTCCTGCTACAGGTGCTGGAGGATCAAAGGATGAATTTCCAGCGTTTTATCCGGAAGCGACAAGACGCCTTGGACAACCAATGCTCAGCCATCACCGACTGGGCCATGCTCATGTCTACAGAACTCCGCAGACGAGACGAGGACCTCCACAGGTTCCTCAGTGAGGATCTCCAGTATACTACAGGTATATACATCACTAACACGCACAACTCACTTCCTTAAAATTAATGTTAAAGGAAAGTTATATACCCGTATATATATATATATATATATGTATATATATATATATATATATATATATATATATATATATATATATATATATATACAGTATATATATATATATATTTTTTTTTTTTTTTTTTTTTTTTTTTTTTTTGTGCTGACAATTCCCTATCATACTGTTTCATTCTTCCCCGCTGCTTGTTCTAAGAGCTTAATATTGAGTGCTTAACTAAATGATGTTTCTTCTCTTTCAGCGTAATCTGAATGAGACGATTTTTGAGACAAATATATAACCCAACATATCATAGCTCATTCAGACTTGAAGTACTCTCTCCCCTCCCTGATCATTTTCTACTTAGGCCTATAATTCCAGTAAGTGTACTGTAGACGCAGGTGTTCTCAGATACGACCAGCGCAGTATTAGGAGGCTGTACCTTGCCAGCTCCAATAAGATGGTGCCAATGAGTTATAAATAACTTAAACAACTTTTTCTTTACAGGAAGAAATACTGAACCAGAGATCCATCTAATAGATGGATGGGATAATTTAAACCTTACCTACATTATGCAATCTTCTCTTACTTCATTTCCAAAAGACTGAAAAGTGTCGTTTCATTTTTACAGTTATAAAAACCTTCATAAAGTCTTAACAACATTCTGTAAGAATTAAATAGATAATAAAGAATAAAGAATCCTGAAGTGAAAGGTTATATGTCACAACAAAGTGAATATGTGAAGTAATAATACAGACGACATCTGTACTGACATAACAACTTACTATAAGCAAATTAAATTTGAAGCATCTCTAGGTTATTATGTACGGTAGTTGTTTATAAGACGACTTTAGGTGTCTTAAACACGGCCTGACACAGCGCAACACTTGGTGGAAACAGGAAGATTCGGTTGCATGCCAAAGAGGCCTCAGTTAATTTAGGCCCCCCGGTTATAGAAGGCTTCAGTCCTAACAAACCCAAGCTTAACATAAGAATTAGGAATAAAGTCCATTAAAATTGGGGTCTCATTAGGGTCAGGCTGCAAGCTCAATTAGGTTAGATTAGATTAGATTGGGATCAATTGGGATTAAGATTGATTACAGTAGTCATTTTCATCGACTCCCTGACCACTGTGTTCCTACCTTTGTTTAGTGTTGATCGTGTACCAGGGACTATTCAAACAAGATTTAGCCTCTATGTACCTCTGAAAAATATCAGCTAACTCCGCGGGAGAGCAAACTCCGAAGTGGTAGCCGATGGTCATTTTCGCCATATAGCCGGTGATAACTTTTGAACTAGTTACACTAGAATCATGAATATGGGATCATTTTCCGCTAATTTTGAGGTGAGAAATCTGATGGGATGGTAAGTTATTAGTTTGGGCGCCATCTTGACCTACAAATCCAAGATGGCGGCAGTCGACAAAGGTTAAAAATAGGAAAACGATATAACTAAGCATCCAACCGAGCTATTTGTGTGAATGGGGCTTCTTCTGCTCGATTTCCAGTGTGGCAGAATGGATAAGATAGTTATTTTACTGCTGAGGTCACCTCGATCTTTTATACAAAATAGTTTCACTCTGAAATCTTACAAAAACCGGTAGGAACATAATGGTCACTGATTTCACTAACACAACGTCACCATGTGAGAATAATTTGTGATCTCAGTATCTGGGGTATATTCTGAATAAAATTAAACAGAGTCCTTTTTTATGTGTCCCAATAAAAATGACGATTCCGCAGAGTAAAATCATGATAGATGAAAAAGCCGTTGTAGATCTGAGTGCATTTCTCACTGAATTCAAATGTGATCCATTTAACCATACCGATCAGACAGTTCGTTCTCTGCAGTCAATTCAGGCTTCTGAAATGCTCGCTGCTGACTTGAAATCTGCAAAGGTAGATGGCATGGAAAAAAGAGGGGGATATCCAGGGTGAAGTCACTGAACGACTGAGTCCCGAAAAGCAGACGCCAAAACTTTACTACCAACTTACTCAAAAAGGCCAACAATATTATGAAAGGAAAGACAGAGGAAAAGGAAACAAAAGCCATGGCTTCCGTTCTTGGCCTAATTGAACAGTTGTTGCAGCATCGTGTCACAGAAGAGTGTCTGTCGATCTTCAACAACAATGGCACGATGTGGAGGGTGCAAGAAGGCAAGTTGCGAGAGAAACTCACGATGACACCTATAAAACAACCCCATACATAAACGTCGATCATACATATGGACCTAATTTGGTGCCTGGCTGCCCCAACCCATGAAGATCGAGAGAAGGGCGATGGCACCAAATACACCTGAGGCGATTATAGAACGAAGGTGGTACGCACAGTCTTGACAAGGCATAAAAATGCAGAGCGGATTATTCGTATGAATGACCCATAGGATCAGAGATGGACAATCAAAGACAGCGAACGCATGCTGAGTCAGAAGAGTGGGTCATTCAGTAACATTTACACGAAGTCAGAAGATAAGTTTCCTGCAATCAAACACTTCCACCTTCTTTTGGGTAAAGCAGAAAATAAGATCCGTTTGCAGGCATTTCTGCAGGCTGGATTCCAGAGCAGTGCAGACACATCAGCTGTCGAAATCTTCTACTGTATAAGTCCCAGTGCGAAAAACCACAGTACAGGCCAGCCTGTTCCCAGTTTTGATACAGAAGACACCGATAACTACTTGCAGGCAGCTTATGTTGCCCAGCTAATATCAGGAGTATTATGTGTGATGAGGAAGACACAATTCATCATCTCCCAAAGTCCATGCGATGAGGAAATGGCGGCCTGCATCATTCCACCCCATGTTCTCACCGGCTGCGATCATTACTCTGGCTTCTTTGGCACCAGCAAGAAACTGGTGGCAATTCGGGTCCAAAGTTCTAAAGAGGCACGTGACCTTTTGGCATCGTGTGGCACAGAGCTGCCAGCCCCAAAAGAGGTCCTCGATGACTTGGAGAAGTTTGTGATCCGATACATCTATTATGACGCCAAGAACACGACTCTGGGAGAAGTAAGTGGAAGGCACAGACGAAGAACACCGTCCCACTGGCATCTGAGTCAAGACAGTCTTCACCTCCACGTAAGACGAACAAACTATCTCGGTTTTCTGCTGAAGCACCAAACCTCCAACTCCACCCCTCACCCATCGGCCTGTGCCAGCCTGTCCGCTACACCCAGCCCCCACTTCCCACGTCAATACCCCTACCTCTGAATCAGGATGATGAAGACATGGACACAGACATTGAAAGTGATGCTGAAGATGCTGCTGATAGTGACAGTGATTCTATTGGCAGCAGTGGCTCAAGCAGTGACAGCAACAATGATTCTTAAAATGCATGAGATTATTGTAGTAAAGCATGAAAAGGGCCTTTATTTAATTTCGTTCAGAATATAACCCAGATACTGAGTTCACAAATTATTTGTAGATGACATTCTTCATAGGTCACATTGAGGCTAAATCTTGTTTGAATAGTCCCTGGTACATAAATCAACAATAAAAAACAAGTAGGAACACAATGGTCACGGATTCGATGAAAATGACTACTATTTTTTAATTTCTTTTTACTCATTTTTTTCGGCCCCCAGGCCCCGTTGTGGGTCGATAACCTGTACCGGGTGGGCTACTCCCCGTAAAACTATCATGGCTTGGTGTAATTTCAACTCATCCGAATATTCGAGGAACTGCCAGATGATGAATATAAACTTGGCTACAAACCGCCATTTTTATTATGGCGACGTGGAATTCTGACATCCCTTTTACTGCACTCTGACTGACGTTCCAACCAGCTCAACACTTGTCTGGGGTGTATGGGATTGAGTGTCAGTAGGTTACACTAGTCTCAGTGTAGTAGGTGTTCGGGTGCCTGTAGAGTCGAATAGGTGTGGCAGGTGTCAGTGTAGCCCAGCAGGTGTGGCAGGTGTCAGTGTAGCCCAGCAGGTGTGGCAGGTGTCAATGTAACCCAGCAGGTGTTGGCAGGTGGGAGTGTAGCCCAGCAGGTGTGGCAGGTGTCAATGTAACCCAGCAGGTGTTGGCAGGTGGAAGTGTAGCCCAGCAGGTGTGGCAGGTGGCAATGTAGCCCAGCAGGTGTGGCAGGTGTCAGTGTAGCCCAGCAGGTATGACAGGTGTCAGTGTAGCCTAGCAGGTGTCAGTGTAGCCCAACAGGTGTGGCAGGTGTCAGTGTATCCCAACAGGTGTGGTGAGTGTCAGTGTAGCCCAGCAGGTGTGGCAGGTGTCAGTGTATCCCAAAAAGTGTGGCGAGTGTCAGTGTAGCCCAGCAGGTGTGGCAGGTGTAAACGTATCCCAACAGGTGTGGCGAGTGTCAGTGTAGCCCAGCAGGCGTAGCAGGTTTCAGTGTATCCCAACAGGTGTGGCGAGTGTCAGTGTAGCCCAGTAGGTGTGGCAGGTGTCAGTATAGCCCAGCAGGTGTGGCAGGTGTCAGTGTAGCCCAGCAGGTGTGGCAGGTGGCAGTGTAACCCAGCAGGTGTGGCAGGCGTCAGTGTAGCCCAGCAGGTGTGGTGAGTGTCAGTGTAGCCCAGTAGATGTGGCAGGTGTCGGTGTAGCCGAGCAGGTGTGGTAGATGTCAGTGTAGCCCAGCAGGTGTGGCAGGTGTCAGTGTAGCCCAGCAGGTGTGGCAGGTGTCAGTGTAGCCCAGCAGGTGTGGCAGGTGTCAATGTAACCCAGCAGGTGTTGGCAGGTGGGAGTGTAGCCCAGCAGGTGTGGCAGGTGGCAGTGTAGCCCAGCAGGTGTGGCAGATGTCAGTGTAGCCCAGCAGGTGTGGCAGGTGTCAGTGTAGCCTTGCAGGTGTCAGTGTAGCCCAGCAGGTGTGGCAGGTGTCAATGTAGCCCAGCAGGTGTGGCAGATGTCAGTGTAGCCCAGCAGGTGTGGCAGGTGTCAGTGTAGCCCAGCCGGTGTGGCAGGTGTCAGTGTAGCCTAGCAGGTGTGGCAGGTGTCAGTGTAGCCCAGCAGGTGTGGCAGGTGTCAGTGTAGCCCAGCAGGTGTGGCAGGTGGCAGTGTAGCCCAGCAGGTGTGACAGGTATCAGTGTAGCCCAGCAGGTGTGGCAGGTGTCAGTGTAGCCCAGCAGGTGTGGCAGGTGTCAGTGTAGTGGGTGTTCATTACAGTGACGGTGCCGGAGGATGAGGACGGTGGGTACTTGGTCTCCCGGCTCCCTGATGGTTCACTGGTCTATCAGTCGTCCCCTGCCCACGCCCCGGCCCACGCCCGCTCCCCACGCCCGCCGCCAAACGTGTGTGACTACCGTGCACGCCCTCACTCTTGACACACGCACTCAGTAACACCTTGGACTCGAGGAACATGTAATAGATAAAATCAATCTGCTCTAGTCTGCGAAACTCACACTGTACATATATTCCTTTTTCTGTGAATCTTTATATTTACTGCATAAATACATATAATGATCACAATGAAGAGGTGATGCCAATAAACTGGGATGAAACTTCGATTCCCGTGACTGTCTACTGTCAATAAATTGTTTTTTAAATGCATCATTTGGATTAAATGGTTCTTGTTCTAAGTAAATGTATTTACTTCTTATATTATTTGTAAATATCAACAGGTATTACGCAAGACATAATTAGCTGCATAAATTTTTCGCTTGGCAGAGATGTATTGTTTTGTATTTTCTGAAACCCCTTGACACTATTATCATCATTTCAACATGAAACTCTACAAACAATGACAAGTTCATACTATATACACTACTCACATTTACTAAACTACGGGAGTTTATTTATAAGTTAATTGAGATTATTATATTTTGAAAAACTAGAAAATTGCATAAATCATTGACAATTACGTAAGCTTAAGGTACATATCCTTGTAAAGACAACTCAGGGTGAAAATGTAAGATTTTGTATCTTAAAATAATTACCACCAAACTAAAAAAAATTACCGACTAAAAAGGTCTGACGAATGATCGATAGCTCTAAGAAATCTCTGATAGGCCTACATAAAAATATAAAAAATTCAGTATCTTCAGTATTCCGCCACAAGACATTTGACAAGTACACTACTCTAGCATCATGATTGCTAAATTACGTATGAGTTTAAATTTTTATGTAGACACCACATACAGTACAGTAATCGGAGTTGTTAAAATGATTTTGTTCCAACACTTATATACTCACAGACTTTGTGAGACTAATGTAACTCATGATATTTAATTTATATAAGGACAAAAGAAAAAATCAACCAAGGCATATATATATATATACAGTATATATATATATATATATATATATATATATATATATATATATATATATATATATATATATATATATATATATATATATATATATATAATTTCCGATTGGCGATAACTTCTATGTATTTTTTTTAGACTTTTGGCTGACCAACAAGCGTTCATGTAGATAATAAAAACACAAAAAAATAAAATTTTCACACAAAACCTACCTAAACCTGACTTGACCCAACCTAACCTAACCTACCTTAACCTAGACTAACGTTACCTAATCTCCTTTAGGTGTATTTATTGCTATATTTTGACGACTTAAATGATACGGCAAATTTCATATACGAATTAATTTCCATCGAGCTATAGTTATAAAAACGAAAAGTTATCCCTATTCGGTAAAAACTTCAGTTGCTTTTCAAAGCTTCACCGACGATTATCTAGTGTGATATACATAATGTGTGTGTGTGTGTGTAATATTTGCTGCACAGTAGATGTTATTTCTATTTTAATTACTTGTTCCTCGAGCTTCCGCAATGAGACATGTCGATCACAACACATTGATTCGGTTGACTGCTGAGGTACATAACCAGCTGAATCCGGAACTGTTAACTAATGGTTTAAAATTGAATAACCAATTTATATATCTAGGATCAAATACATTTTAAATTTGCATGCATGGAAAGCATGGCACCTATCACCCACGAAAAAATCATACGTGTAAATAACTAAAATAATTATACACACGTATGTGTGTGTTTGTGTAATTCAATCGTTTAACAAATCTAGTGCGTCGTTTCCATAGACTCGTCCTTCAAGACTGCTTTACCTGGGCAAGGAATGAGGGTGAATTATGCTTACGACAAATGATCATAGTCTGTCTTAAATAATCTTGTGATCAAAATCAATGTCATTATATTCTGGATTCAGCTGGATTGTATACTCTCCTTCGGTGAGACAAAAAATAAATAAATCTTAGTTTTGCAAGTTGGTCATAGAAGTGAAAGTCTGCATTGTAGAAAGTGACAGACGTTTTCGTTCTCTATGATATAGATACTAGATATTTAATAACATATTATGAATGCACAAGAGCAAGAACTTGTTCCTCATAATACAGGTTTTGTGAATCACATTAACGGAATCTGCACTGTATAGTGACGATTACAGTCAAATAACCTTGGAGTAGCAGAGATGATTACACTACATAACAAGAAAGATTTGTATTCATATAACAGGTGTTTGGACTTACAGTAACACTGACTCATGTATATAGAGAATAATCAACACGGATCTTTATACTTAACGATTCTTATGTGTGGATTTCTTTTATTTTAGAAACACGATGGGTTTCTTGGATGACAAGGGATTCCATCAGGAGATATTTTTCATTTTTGGCTGTGCAGGATCCAGCAGATGGTACTAATCTATTTACCTTCCTCTATACAAGTCCAAACTCGAAACACTGTACATGAGTGTTCATTCCGCATTTTGTCTTGTAGGCCTATTCTCTACTGCATTGTTGTTGTTCCTGTTGAAATTTAATTTCCTTTGTCTAATTGAAATCAAGTTTATTAATACTATTAATTCTGTGTTGTTAAATCGCTAATATTATCTATCAGTTATTATTGTTATTATTGAACCAATAAGGAGCTAACAACGATGAGTAGAGTTTACAAGAATGTGTGTATTTCCGTGTTGGTCGTGGTTGAGTATGTGGCATGACTGCATGGTGTGATAATGTTGTCACGTGTTCGATGGCATGCTTCAAGGTAGAGTTGTGCATGTTAGCGTGTTCATGCATGGTCTTTTAAGTTCCTCAGATCAGACATCTGGCTGAGAAATGACCAACCCAGTGAAGATATTATGTATCGCCACTACATTTTGTATCATTGTATAGTTAAACACATTTCTCTTCACACTATTTGTTATGTACTTATGGCGTATTGGTGTAAATACCTACACTGCAAAAAGTTTCATATAAAAGCATATCATTACTGAGACGAGCGGTGCCTTTGTAGTTTAATAAGTTCAAGTCTGTTCCGTAAGTGTAAACTGATTTAATCGTTAAAATCACGTAGAAAATTGCTTAAAATTTCATGTTTCACAAAGACACCCATCGTCTGTGATTTTACTTAGGGAATGCTTATAATCTGATCAGCAGAAGAGCCTAATTCCAATATCTACCTTTTAAAGTATTACAAAACTATCAAAATATCCGATGTTGAAATATTGCCACTACCTATCTTTTACAATTACTTGAAGTAAAATTTTTATAAAATTTATTTCGTGATCAATAATTTGAAATCAACATAATATATTTTGCTACCAACATAATATTTAATGATCAATATTTTGATACCAACATAATATTTAATGGTCAATATTTTGATACCAATATAATAGCCATTCCATGGTCAATATTCTCACTTGATTTATACATCTAAGACAACGCTTATAGCTCAACAAATATACTTACAGTAGCAGGAATGATGAAAAATAAGCACATCTACTTGAGGTGTACCTCTTAATCCCAGATTTCTTAGCAGCATAATAATTGGTCTTAAGTTAACATATAGTATTTTATTTCAGGTAACCTACCAGTTAGACGGGACTGCTTATAGCCCTGGCCTTGCCTCGTCTACGTCACATTCTAGTCCCAATAAACCTCAGTTGGAGAAGACTGTAGTCACTTATGTAAATAACACACGTAGCAAGTTTAGTTCAAGTAGCAACAATATCACCAGTGCATATAGTAGCAAGCCGTCTGCTGTTCACAATAACTCTCTCGACAAACATAGTGAAACAGAAAAGTTTATTGTTCCGAGTGAGGTGGACAGTGAAATCAGTAATAACACAAGTTCGAAAGAGTTACAAGGCCTTGGTTTTCATCATCACACAAAGACGACTAAGAGTGAGGGGTCTTCTCTCCAGAAAATTGAGAAAACGAAAAATGGGCCGGTAAGAGGGGGAACGGGAAGAAAACTCGATACAAATCCAGATAATGTTGCTTATACTCAGGTGGGTACAGAACCTGGTGAGAGGAATGATTTTGGGGAAGAAGAAAACATTATTCAAGAAATCCACGTACTCGGCACAGAAGACGTCCAAACAGATTACAGAAACGAGGAAATGAAAAAACAAACACCAAAGATATTACACAGGAGACGAGGGGAACTCCAAGATGCCGGTGATAGGCAAAATGATGGAGCATATAAACCTGTTTGTGCAAGGACGTGTGGGAGCCAGAACGGAAACAATGAAACAGCTGAGAAATGCCATCATTCGACGGGGGCAGACAATTTAAACGTCTACGATGATGATGATGACGATGAAGGTATAAAAAAGCTGAGGAAAATCCTCCAAGAAGCTCAAAAAACAATCCAGAAATTTCAAATGGATTTCCAGCTTCAGGGTAACTCCAAGGATGGTAATACATCAAGGACGCGGGAAACATTTGTTACCGGAGACGCAGAAAATGACATACGATATAATGCAACAATCGGAATCAATGATAACCACAATACAACAAACAATTCCAGCAAAAGCAACTATGTTGCAGGAAATCAACCAGAATCAGTAGGAAGCAAGAAGACGCACGAAGGAGCTTCGAAAGGAAATACTAGTGCTACTCACCATATAAGACACCAGCACCACAAGAACCCCCAGATCTCTGGTGCCCCAAGAGCAAAAGGACCTTTCAATAGACATTTAACATCTAAAGCAACATCTCCACAGTCCTCTATTCCTTCCAATACCACTTCTGACTCTCTAAACAACTCCACGTTTTCTATAAGTTCATCAGATACATCTAATATTGTGGACACCCCTCTTAGTATACTACCAGTTGTTCGCGTGGACAATGTACCGTCAGAGGGAAGCGTGAGAAAATCCACTGTTGAACTCGTTCAGATGGACGAGGACGCCTCGCTGACAAGATCAGGTGTTAAGGGGAGCAGCAGTGTACGGAAAGGTCAAAATAGAAAAAGCAAAAAACTCCGAGAAAATAATGAAACATCAACAACAAGCAGTGTTCCAGAACACAAGGAGACAAAAAAATATGGGAACGAGTAGATTACGATGACAAATTATTTAATCCCTTTGGTGTTTACTATTATGAACTTCTAAGGATTTATGTTTTATGCATGTAAACTAGATATACTGGAAAAATCAAGCTTCGCATACACGAAAGGATGAATTCTAGAGAACAAAATAATATGGTATGTGTGTTTGGGATTAGTTTTGGTGTACAACCTTATACGTGTGTATTTAAATTCTTAACATTTCTTTGGTTAGTTAAGCGTTTTAACACTTTTTTGCATTCGATTAATTGTGTATAATATATTAAATATAACTGAAAATGCCAATGTTCTGGAGAGCGTTACATCACGATGGAGAGAACCCCCTAGAATGAATATGGTGAGATCTGTTCTTTCAAGGACACTAGGATAATACGGTTGTGACGTCAGCACTGTCCCTTGCTCAGCAGGACAGTAATGTGACTGAATTATTGGTAATTGACAAAGAATGTGATGAATGTATGGATAAAATTGCTACTGGTGAAAGAAAGGAGAAAATGGTTAGGGTCTGGATGACAGTGCGGTAATGACTACTTTGGATAAGGATGGTGACATTAACTTATAATACAGAAACAATACTAAATACCGCAAATAATTACAACGAAATCGTTGATATCGATATAGTTGATGTTCAGCTAATTCTCTTGACACTGACATTAATCATTAGTGGTCTATGGGTTGTGTGTGATTTTGTGCATATCTTCGCTACAAGACGTGTGACGATAGCCACTACCAGGTTTGTCAACTGTTATGTTTTCTATTGTAGATTATGTAAATAATTGTCTTATAATTTTACTGTAGTTGTCATGACTACGTACTAATGTGTACTATGTACAATATACAAAGTCTTTTTTGTGAAATACACTGCCATTCACCCTACTGTACCTTTACAGACTCAGACTGTAGTTAAGTCTCCCCCAAAGGAGGGAGTCGTTTATTTTTTTCTGTCTTCTTGCAAACAAATAACAATTAATCGCCACTCCTTCCATTATAGGCCAATTAAATTCATACTTAACACTTTGCAGGGTTGTACCGTGCTCCATAAGTCAGCCACCTTCATAGAGTTTTTTTTTGCCCTTTTGAGCGAATATACTCAGTCAAATATCAAACCCCAAAACGTAAATTTTGAGGTGTTGTTCAGTCATACCGATTTAGGATGAAAGTTGGCACATATAATCCTCGCTATAGAACCCACAAAACAATCCTATTCTAAGAGAATCAAAACTCAAAAAATTAAACAATTTTGGGCCTTTGGCACAAAGTAACCCCAACAAGTCATCTGGGACTGAATGGGGAAACATAATCGTTTGATAAAGTTGGCCTTGTTAAATTTCTGAATGGTCGCCTTCGTTCTTGATCACAAATTTATTGATGCTTCTTTGTTTCTATTCGCACAAAATAAAGACAGGGGTAGTAATATGAAGTGTATTTAAATGAGGAAAATATTACTTTAAATTAATATGTACTTTAATCATTCACTGACAGTCTCTTTCCGGTTTTAAATATTTATTACTAAAACAATCCAAAGGGATATAGTAATACAGTTTGCTGCATCATATTCCTTAGTTAATTGATTTTTTTTCTTTACATGTACAGTGGATTTGAGAGGTATTCTCTTGGTGGAGAAGATAAGGAGTAACAATGGCGTCTAATCAAGAGAAAGTGCAATGTGTTGTTCTGGTTTGCAGAGAGCAAATCAGTGACAACAGTGCAAAGACAAAACCGGTGTACGGATTTCTTAGGTAGATGAAGCTCCATTGGTGCAGCAAGAACTGACTTTCTTGGACTTCGTTGGAATGCTTCCCGAACAGATTCAATGGACTCTTCAGACATCCTTGGGCGTCCACTTCAGGGCCAAGTCACAAACACTGCCTGTTTCCAGAAACTTTTGAAACCATGCCCTTATGCTGGGTTTTGAGGGTGGCTCGTTACCATACCTCTGGCGGTTTTGTCTTTGCACTGTTGTCACTGATTTGCTCTCTGCAAACCAGAACAACACATTGCACTTTCTCTTGATTAGACGCCATTGTTACTCCTTATTTTCTCCACCAAGAGAATACCTCTCAAATCCACTGTACATGTAAAGAAAAAAAATCAATTAACTAAGGAATATGATGCAGCAAACTGTATTACTATATCCCTTTGGATTTTTTTAGTAATAAATATTTAAAACCGGAAAGAGACTTTTGGGACACCCTGTATGAAAGACCCTCTTTGCTATCACCTGGATGTGTGTGTGTGGGTGTATACAGTTTCAATTTGTTTCTCGGGCGAAAATTTCTTTTAATTTCATATTTAATGTTGGAATCTTAATTTATTCTCCAGTTAGAAGCTCAACACAAGTCATAATTCCAGAACACATTTAACCAGTAAAATTGTAGTTTCACTACCGTTTGGTTTTGACCAGAAATTTAGGTTTTTCCCATAGCAATTGGTGTGATTCATTCGAAGTTGATCTTCATTTCCGTCGAAAATTAGTCGTTTTTGAGTTTTCACCCCTTCCATTGAGCCTGACCTAACCAACCAAAGAGACCTATCTACTCTTACCTAACTTCCTAGCCGAGGTACCGTACTAAACAGAAAGTACTTCTTTTGATATCTGGTACCAATGAAAGCAACTTTGTTGAAGCATCATGGTGCAATTTTATGTTTGTTTGTTTTTTTTTTGTTTTTTTTGTTTTTTTTAACGTGAGTCCGCTTGGGCCGAGCGGGTTATTTGTAAACAATCAGACGACACACGGTGACTGGCAGATTTACGCGAATTTCCTAAGTGAAGTTACCATCTCAGTTATTATCCACTTGTGAGGGAAGTACCCCAAAATTGCTCTAACCTAATTGGGAGTGAAACTGCAATACCATTTAACCTTGCAGCCTTTTTTTTAATTGCCAATAAAAAATTTTATTCAAATTTTCAAAGGAACTATGAAAATACATGAGAAAATAGCAATTAATCTGTATGGTAAAGGCTTAGAAGGTCTCCACCTATTCCTTGATCACTGTTAGTAAGATATTTACAGATATGTTTGGGTAACTTCACAAAATGAAAATCTGATGAGGAGGAAAACTACTTTAATTACAGAGACAATGGTGAAAATTTCCCCATAAAGATCAGTCTTCTCAAAAACAATTTCTAAGCGCAACTTCAGGGCTATTTAAACCACTAATAATGGCAGACCACATAAACAAACCAAATCTAACGACTTTTTTTATTATTTTTTTTCGGAATCCGGTCATTTCACCCACACTATGGAGTCGAACACAACACAAGTCATTTTACCTACATTTAGAGTTGATTCACCCACACTATCGAGTCGGTTTACCCACACCTGTTTTGTTACCTGTTTTATTTAGGTTTAGTAATGTGGTAATGTAAAGGACTGAACTTCAATAAAGTTTTCGAAATTATGAAAATATAGTCTGTAGGTTTCGTAATTGTTAAAGTCCAGCGGATTTAGTCGGTCAATGGCAAGATGGCAGACTATTGCATTCAATGTGCTTGTACGGGCACGGCAAGAAGGTCTGCGTGCGACGGGTGTGGGAAGTGGCAGCACAGGAAATGTGATACAGGCCTATCTCGAGCTGAGTAATGGGCAGCTGTTAGATCCGGTCATTCCATAGACTGGAGTTACAATTCGTGCACCGACAGTATCATGCCAGTATCAGACACGATTATCCCCGCCGCAAAGGAAATATAGGGAGTTGCAGGCCAAAATATTCGCTGCTTGGGTCGAATACTTGAGGAACGAGAGGTCAGCTTGCCAACTTCTGAGAGCTTGCGCCCATCTCAGTGGACCAGTCAGCAGCTGGTATGTGACCAAACATCCTAAATCCACTCTATGTTACGTCTATGATTGACATTTTAAAACTTTTTAGTTTGTGTATTTTATATAGGTTTCTATATTTGAAAGTCACAGAATAAACAACCTAACACTTGAGGCGGTTATTGTAAGGCGTTTCAGATGCATGGATTTGCTAAAGCGTCAGCTATTCTGTATGCGCACACAGCTTTTGACTTGTACGCCTGACACATTATCCTTAAGCGGCCTGAATAGCTAACAACCAATCAGCGATTTCTCCCATTGAAAATACACGGATCACCGCCGCTTATGGATAATATTTTTATTAATATTGAAGAGTTGAGGGCATGTAAGGCATTAAAAAACTGTGATATAATAATAAAAATATTTATATATGTGGTAGTATATTGGATAGGACCTAAAGCAAAGGGTATGGGGTGAAAAATTTGAAAAGGATTGGGCCTAGTTGGAACCTGTTTTGGCTGGGCCCTTTTTAAATGGGCGCTGTCAGATTTCATCAGCCGTTGGTGACGTTGGTGTAACATTATTGATAATAACTCAAAGATGATTGAAACATTAATATCATTACTCATAAGATACTTTAAATAAGGGTGAACAAGTTTATTACAGTTCTGTAAGTGCAAAAATTAAGACTTAAACGAACCTGAAATTCGTCGAATTTCTTGCACAAATATGCGAATCTAGCCGAAAGAGAATATGTCTGGATTACCTTCACAATGGGCCCGACTTTTTTTATTCTTATTTATTGTTGACTGGTGGACTTTTTTCCTTTTTTGTCTTTCTTTCTATAATTTTATATATGTTTTCTTTACTTTTTCTTTCTGTATCGTGTCCAAATAACAGTTCTCCGAATTGTATTATTTTCTGAAGACTGTATTGTACAGTTGGGGTCAAAAGTCTTGAACACTTGACAGCATTTGGCAAGTAAGTACGGGAAGATCTTAGGTACTGAAGAGAGTTATATCCCATTTTGTGGTTCAGGCATTATATGTGATGACAAGTAGCGTTATTAGTATATCCCAATCATATATGTTTAACTCAGAAGTAGATGCCAGATATTGCTAAGTGTTCAAGACTTTTGACCCCAACTGTACAACAGTTATTCCCAAGACGCTGTACAATGTCGAATTTTTGGTGAATTTATAGTATCACACCGGTCTTTATTTCCGTATTAAAAATATATATCTCGTAATGTTCACACAATCCTAAGACATTTTTCTTCTATGATATTTCCACCGGAAATTAAAGTTAACCGAGCTATTAATTTTTCAAGATAATTACTTTCTCTCAGTCACAAATGTCGCCATGATTTGTTTACCTATGGCTGAGGTGGTCTTCGCCATAGGTTAGGTTTGGTTTCTTGGTTGGTTGGTAATATAATTTATGTTATTTATTCTGAAAAAGAAATCCAACTTTTTCCATTGTGATTGTTGGGTGGGGGGGGGGGTTATCTACAAAACACGTGATTTCCGGTAGAAATGAATATCAAATTCGTTCATTAAAATACATAGAAAAACCTATTTTTAATATCGAAATAAAGACCGGTGTGATACTATAAAGTGACCGATTCTTTTTAATAACTCCGGGAAAGCTAACGTGTTAGATATCCCGTGCATCTTAAAACGCCTTACAATAAACGCCTTTAATTTGTATATATTACATTGTTGTCTAGTACATGAATAAACTTAAATAGAACTTGACAAAGTGTGGGCGAACTGACTTCAGGTGAGGGCGAACCGACTCTTAAGTGTGGGTGAATAAACTCTAAATGTGGGCGAATGGACTTGTGGGCGAATTGACCGCAAAATATTTTTCGAAGTGGCTATTACCACGCTTTTTTTATGTGAGTATAGTCGTTACCTGATCGTGTTCACCGTTTTCACGTTTCATAATTACCAAGCTTTATTGCGTGATGATAGGTTGAGTGAACTACCGGTAAGGCTTTATTTTCTTGTTCCATTCTTTTCGTCTTTTCTTCTTCCACTTGATGTTTAAGTTAGGTTGGAAGTCATGTATCCTGATATGAGAGGCGTTAGGTTTGGTTCCTTAGGTTTATTTATTTAATTTATTTATTTATTTATTCTTATTTATTTTTTATTATCACGTTTTTTTACGTGCCTGCCCATGTTCTCTACTCTCACGTTTCACAATTACCAAGCTAACATAATTTATTCTATTACCGAAAACTTTAAAGAAGTTAATACATTACTTAAGCATAGGTGCGCGGGATATCGAACAACATTTGGAACTTTTCAATAGAAAAAACACTTCCTTTACTCAAGAACTCCCAAAAATTGGAGGAATCAATTCTAACGAAACCTAACGACTCTCATATCAGGATACTGTACATGACTTTTCCAACCTAACTTAACATCAAGTAGAAAAATACGAAGAAAAACGAAAATAGAAAAAGAAAGGAAACCTAATCTGTCGTCACGTAATAAAGCTTGGTACCAAAACTGTGGAACGTGAGTGAGAAAGGTTAGCACAAGCCGTGCCCACGGCATGTGCTATACTCGGTAAGAAGTCGTTCTTATCCCAATTTCCCCAATTGGTATGAGATTTTATTTGTTCTAGTGTATTTTGGAGTTTTTTAATTTACCTAACCTAACCTAAAAAAAAAGAATCCGAGTGATAATGGCAAAAAGTCCGAAATACCTATTGGGATAAAAACGAATATTAGCCTGGCTAAACAGCCTCCAAGCCTTGCTGCGTCGTTACAAACTAAATGATGACGTTTCGGAGGTGACAAACAAACACACACAGTGAGGATTATCGAAGACCCTGTCCAGGACCATACTGGAAATAAACATCTGATGACTTTGTTGACTATACTTCGTCAAATTTTGTTTTGCCTGTGTACATGCTGAACTATATATACCTGGTATGTCTATATACATACCAAATCAAAGTAAACTTATATAACGATTTTACCGAATAAATATCTATCTATATAACTTCGGCACACTTGGCCCCATTTGACAATCACAACACCAGTCAAAAGCGTTACCAACTCAAACGTGGACGACAAAATTTATAGTTACTAGCTAATGGTGAACTACAGTATAGCTACAGTAGGCGTACACTGTATTTCATTGGATTACAGCCTCAATGGGTGAGAGACGCGACCATTCAATTAGAGCAACAAGGCCCACATACAATGAAACCGTATGTATGCAAAATATATGTCTAAAGGGAGCTATGGGTCGCCATTTGGTACAGGAAAGTTTTATCGGCTGTTGGTCGTGTAAGTAGCACCGTGACCATGAGACTTGAGTTTCCAAGTGGAGCCCATTATATCAAGTTCAAATCTTGGTAAATTTTTACAAGTTGCTCAAAATGGTTTTGGACACGAAACTTGCATTTTACAGGTGGTTTTTGACGTGTTTTGAATGATTGGCCTTCATTTCTATCGCAAATGACTCGTTTGAGTTTGACAACCTTGGGGAACCCGTGGGAAATCGGGGTTTTTGGGTTGGGGAGAGCAAAAACGAGTGATATGCTATATAAATGACCAAAGTTGGCTGGATTTTCCATTTATAACAAGTAAAGAAAAGTCAAAATTTGAGAATGCGAGAAGTTTGGCGAAAGATTATCAAATTCGAATGAACTGAACCAAAACCCATGGAAAAAACTTAGGTTTCATATCAAACTCAGTTTCTGTGCTCACCTAACCTGACCTAATCGCCATTGTCTCGAATATATATCTTACCGAACCAAGGGGCTGCGCCCCCTTGGAACCCCCGGCTGATAGGGGGCTCTGCCCCCAGGACCTCCCAACAGAGCTATCACCGCAACCAACCAAACCTAACCTAACCAAACTAACCTACCCTAACCTAACCAAAGTAACCTAACTTAACGAAACTAACGTAACCTAACCAAACTAATGTAACCTAACCAAACTAACATAACCTTACCTTATTAAGCGTGAACTGGTAGTGGGTCGTCTAAGTCGAGGTCACAGGTAACATCAACACTGGACTTGGAAAATATAAAATATTCGGGGACTCCCTAACAAATTAATGCGATTTCCTCGAAAACGAATCATTTGCGACGGAAACGCTACTAAGAAAAGTTAGAAATGACGAGATATACCGAGATCTGGGCCCAAAAATATTGTGGGACATTATGGGCAACTTGTAAAAAATACCCAAATCCTAAACAAGGTTTTCTATAACATTAATATACGTACTCGGAAAACGGTAAATTTATAGTAGTTCACACAACTCTGTTAGAAAGTCAAAACTAAGTTTCTCTAGTGTGTTTTGATTGGTTCTGACCTTGATTTCCTTCGGATATTGCCTGTTTTTTAGTTATCGCCCCCCTTCTACCCCCAACAAGATAGGGGATCCTGTTGGGGACCGGGGTTTTGGGTGGGGGAGAGAAGTGAGCGTTTTCCGACAAAAATCATGGCCAAGTGAATACAAAACACCAAAAAACACTAGAAAACATAAACCTAACTTTTTTTTGGATGACCTAACCTAACCTGACCTACCCTAACTCTCACGGTGTTTTTACGTAACCAGACTCTCACCATATGAGGGAATCACTCCATATAATTGAAGTGACACCCATTGCTGACTTCCGTGGTCGGAAATGAAATTGAATTTCGAAGCATGAGACCCAAAATCACAATCCAATCGAATCTGATTGGGCAAAAAATATCGCGAATTCTAAAAGCAGAAACCACAATTCATTTTAATTAGTGCCCCCCCAAAAAAGCCTTTGATTGGCCGCGTGACGTGTACGGGAACGCATGTGTATGACGATTTATGAAGGGAAGATTAATGGAATTAAATAGAGAAAGATTTGGCATGCGCATGATGCGCTATCTCCATTATTATATATTTCCGACGGTAATGTAATAGAAGAAAATTATCTTAAAATTAGACGTCTTATTCGAATATGATAATAGATTTGGAGTAGGAATTTTGTGTGAACTACTTTAAAAATACCAGGAAAACTGTGTATCACATACCTGTATTGTAAAGGTTAACACTGTTTAGTGTGAAGATCCTTTGCAAGCTTGACGGCCATTGAGTATCAGCTTCACTTTCCCACTCCATGTAAACAACCGAAAAGAATTTAAAATCAGTCCATTTAAAACAGTTCATGTGTAAACTATTTCATCAAGATTTAATTACTCATTAGTCTTAATTCTAATTTTTCTTGTACTTTTAACAACTCACGTTTACTATGTCTTGTTTTAATAAAAAAATTCAACTTTGTCTATGACTTTCTATATCGAAGAATGTGGTCTAACCAATACCAAATCCCCCCATTACCTGACTGCTCGGACACCTGACTCATTCCTATAAACAACCACTTTTACACAGATTACAAGAACAGTATTCGAGTATTCACTCAAAATCTATTTGTTTATTTAGAATTTGACAGAAATTATGATGTGTGAAGACTTTGGGGGGAATTCGTTTCATGAATTAAATGTCCACATAACACGTCTTATTTCTGTCACAAGGCTTAATTTTATTAATCAAACAATCGTGTACACCTGGGCCTCTTACCTACTGTACCATAAACTAGTAAATAAAAATAAAAATTACTTCATCACGAAGTTTTAATCTTATTTGACAATTTTAAAACATATGTATTACTCATTACACCAAACCTTTAGTTATTTGTTATACAGTATATGTATCTCAACCTGTCGTGTGTGGGTGTGTGTAAAAGCTGAAGAAAAAATATAAATTCATGCAAGTAACGGAAGATGCCAACTTTTGTCCTAAATTCCTTCCAAACTGGCGACAAAGGCCAAGAAATTCAGTTGCCATATGTCATACCTATAGCCTTGCCTTGTGTTATGTTTCTTGGGGAGCACTTCATTCACTAGTACAGGTAAATTATTTTTTGTATAATTCAGATTTGCTTTGTGAATATACTTACTAGTTGAACCGGAGATTTCTAGATATATTTAATGCATATCCTTTTTTAAATGATAACATAAAGAGTTTATGTTCCTATTTAATTCAGAAATAATATTTAACATGAGTGTAATTATTATGGTGTTACCAGTTGCAACCTACACTGTTAAATAGTTGTGTTGTCTAATAAATTGCTATGTCAGCATGTGCAGCCTTTTCCAGCTTACACTTTATGTATCATTTCTGTATATGAGAGATAATCCACTTTCAGCTTCATCGTGATCAGCAGCCAATTACAAATCAAAATAAACTTCCTTCTTACCATTCTGTGTATTATCTAACCTTAAAATAACTTTTACAACAGCAACAACAATAATAATAATAATAATAATAATAATAATAATAATAATAATAATAAACGAAATTTGGAAATTGATTCCCTCTGCAAAATATTAGCCTAATCAAGAATCACAAATAAAGTAGTTTTTTTTTTAATATTTCTCAAAAAAATTTAGAAATCAATTGCAAGTATAAAATGACATGCTATTTCAAGTACATTTACTGTATAAGGATAATTTCACTAAAAAGTCAAACTAATAAGAGACAATGGTATTTTGTTATGACCATTTTAACCCCCTGGCTGTTAGAGGATTCCCCTAAGCTGAATAAAAAAACCGGCAGTAGCCTGTATAAAATTATAGTGTGGACGTCTTCCCGGGCCAGCGGAAGTTGTTTGGACACTCTTCCTAGTCCCCTTCGTCCCTGTTCACCTAGCAGCAAAGTAGGTACCTGCTGTAAGTCGAAAGTTGCGAATTCGTATTCAGGGACAAGTTGTTGGAGCTTCCAATAACTTGATGACATAAACCATTGACTCTTCAGGCTTCTACGCCCTTAACTCATGAGACATAAAGGCAAGCATGAACTTAGCATGCTTCCCTGTTGGGCGCTGTAAACGCTTCTGCGCTTCACCTTACACAAGGATGTAGGGGAGTGCCCAATAAAAAAAAACTGAAAGTCGCAGTAAAGGGGTTGGAAGTGGAACTGTTTATCTTACTTTGATGGCAGTTCTTTGTTGAAGTACACTAGTCAATCAATTGAGCTTTTAACTCAATAGGAAATTGGGAATACCATATTATCCTTGATGTTGTGAAAAGGATGTAAACTCCCCTTTGAAATAACCAAAATAGAAATGCATACAACAGTGACACTATTCCCAGTATATTTTTTTCTGTGCGAAGGAATGGATAAAAAAAAAACATGAAGCTGCATGGTGTAGTTTTATAACAACAGATGAAAACCATACTTTTAAGAGTTGTAAGTTTTATATGCAGTGCGGCAGTGGATATTCTGCTGTGACCGGCTAAGTTCCTAATAGTGTTATTTTACTGTGAGCGCGCTTTGATTGAATAAGTACTTTTTGTTTAATATGATGGGGAGGGGGGGGGGGGTTCCACCCCAAGGCTAGGAAGTTAGGTATTTTTCTTTGGTTGGTTAGGTCAGGTTCTGTTAGGTTCTAGTAAACGTCGCCTATTTTAAAAATAAGAACATCTTTGTAAAAAAATGAAAAAAATTGAACAACTCCTTCTGGTGGCACTGGTCTCCTCAGACATAAGGTTTTTCAAAGCTTTTTTTTTCCAACATTTTCTCTCTACTGCCCACTTTGAACAACCAATATTGTTAGTAATTGAGAAGGTCTTATTGGTTAAAATACTCAAAAAATATAAACTTGCGCCGGAAACTTAATAGAATTTTTTTCTTTCTCCCTATATGAATATGAAATTCCATGTTTGACCTAACGAATCTTTACCACTACAGTATTTTTGTTATTAGTTTCCATGCACAACAGAAATATGGTTTGGTATGTTTTTAGTTACACAATGATCGACTCACGGTGAAATGCCAAATGCCGCCAGAGTCACGGTCAAATATAGTTCTCACGTTCGCCGGTAATAGGCGATTAGTCAATCAGAGCACACTCTTGGTAAAATAGTGTTTGTAGGAATTTAGCCGGTTACGGCAAAATATCCACTGCCTAAGTTATATGTGGATGGAGAGCACACTCTTACCTACAAAACCTGTCCAAGGCAGTTAGCGTGGCCCTTGAATTATTTCACTGTGATATGTCTTCATAAATTGTAAGTAAGCACACAGTATTCCCCTGGAGATTGCAGAACAGAGAATTTTATATGCAGATATGTCAGACCCAAAAAGAGCTCATCCAAGGGGTATTATTTTAGTTTTGGTCATCCGGGGAATCTTAGGAATTTAGGTTCGGTTAAATATACTGTAGTTCCTGAGTTCTGTGGCTAGGTTAAGTTGATTCGGTCCGACTAATTACCCAAATGTACTCAAATGTACCCAAATGTAGCTAACTTTAGCCGCAATGAAGTCAAATAATGGTCCTACATGAATAAATCGGGCTGTGAATCACTTCTCGATTATTATTTGGTGTCATAAAGTCACAAAAAATTGGTACTTAATTTAATGAGTTGTGTTGTGTTAGGTTAGGCTAGGTACATGCACTCGATCTATTAACTCAGATTAAATTACGTTTTCCGATTTTTTTTTTTTACTTTGTGACACCAAATACTAGTCGAGAAGTGATTGGCAGTCCGATTTATTCATGTAGGACCATTATGTGACTTCATTGCGGGTACATTTGGGTAATTAGTCGGACCCCACGTTACAAACTGTTGGAAAAACATAGTTTAGATATCTAAATACAGGGATGACCGAAGCTAAAATTTTACTCATCCAAGAGTCCCTCGTCACCAAACCAAAATGTGGCTTTCATGAAACCAAATTTGGCTCACACCACAATCCACCCAAATAAGGGTAGGCCCTACCCAAATAAAGCTAAACCACTTGATAATGTGGACTGATGCACCAGACCATGGAATCAAGTCACAGACACTGGAGAAACCAAGCCCACTACATACGTAAGGTTGGAGCAACACTCAAACAAGCTTTACAAAATGACATAAACAATGATAAAAGTCTCAACTAACCTAAGTGATAACATCTGGAACTGTAGGCCACTCCACCTACTAAACTCCTATATGTGCTTTAAGGTCGAGGAAAAACATTTAAATTGTCTGAATAATGATGTGATGAGAAATGGAGCGGACACATCCAAGGCCACCAAGAAGAGAAGACATGGGTGTGGGTTTGTTGACGTCACTGGGGGTCCGACTGCGCTCGCTCGCTCTCTTGCTCCGAATCATATTTACTTAAACTATGGTTTATGGCTGTAACATTCTTAATATATCGTTGAAGGAATTATATTGACTAAATATAGCACAGTAGTCTACTTTCTGATTCATGATTATACATGCAATCAACACTGAATTAGCTATAAAGAAAACATCAGTGTATTCTATAAATAATTCATATTCACATTCTTATCACCATTATAATTACCAAAGCTGTTAATGCCTAGTACAGTCATCAAGTTATTTCTGCTGCATTGAATCATTTGTACAAATTTATTTATTAATTTAATGTTTATTACATTATGTTCATAATTTGGTTTGGCAATTGAAGTAATGCAAATCAAATACATAAATCAACCTCTGGTCTCATTTACAAAATCAAATAGACTGTATGTAAGGCAACATCTTTCCTGACTGTACATACCTACCTACGTGAGCTTGGGGGAAATGATGGATGCAGTGACAACATGCTCATTAGACAGAAAAAGTAATATACTATTAATAACATCGGTATTAACATTTTATTTAAAATTGTTAAATCAATTATCAATTTAATGAAAGCCTTTTTAAGGGTGATTATAGTATTAGCTTCAGTACCAATGGGGAACCATTAAAATTGACATGGGCTACTACAGGGTACTAAATTAAAATAATACTACGTACTCCGTCTCTGAACACAACATAACATATTGATTTTCATCTGTGAATGCAGTATATAAGTTGCAATTAGGATACAATAATCATATTTTAATAATTGATTATTACTCTTTAAATGTTTCATCTGATTTGATTACGATAATTTCCTAAAAAAATTATTTTTATTAGAATATGATAATGGGGGTGCTGGTGGTAGAGTGGTACCGCTCTTGCCTTCGCAAGCGAGATGTCACGGGTTCGATTCCCGGGCCGGTGGAAGTTGTTTGGACATACTTGCTAGCCCCCATTAGTCACTGTTCACCTAGCAGTAAAGTAGGTACCTGGTGTAAATCGAAAGTTGTGAATTCGTATTCAGGGACAAATTGTTGGAGCTTCCAATAACTTGAAGACATAAACCATTGACTCTTCAGGCTTCTACGCCCTTAACTCATGAGACATAAAGGCAAGCATGAACTTAGCATGCTTCCCTGTTGGGCGCTGTAAACGCTTCTGCGCTTCACCTTACACAAGGATGTAGAGGGATGCCCAATAAAAAAAATTATAATAATATAATTTTCAGTAAAAAATATTATGATTTGATTATGATTACATAATTATTGCCATGGAATATTATTATTTGATTAATAATCATGTCTGGTGCATATATGGTATAAACAACAAGTGTTCATACTCAATGAAAACAAATACCAGTACTTACTTAAACCCGTGTAATATCTTTGAAACCATTTATATACGTTTGGAATTTGATATATTATATATAAATCTATCCAATACATCACTGTTTGTGAGCTACCGAAAGCTAACAATGGCATAACAACGAAAAACATGCAGTCAATTATATTCATCATTTAACTATCCTGTACTCTAAATTAATGAATTCGGATCTATGATTGTAGTGGATTTCTCCCCTACAAACGCTGTTTGTCGCTGAGTAGCTGACCCCGCGAATTCCACAGTATATAACTCGTGGTCTAGGTCAACCAGCGCCGCCCATGGAGCGGGGGTCAACTATCTACCCACACCTACCTCCGCTATAAAAGACCTGACCTCGTGGAGACCTCTCCTTCTAGCTACAGCCGCAGCAAGCAACACCACCATCTCCTCCGCCGCTGCCTGGCGGCCCTCGCTCCCGCCGGCGAGTATGGCGACCCACAAGCTGTCCTCCTCTGAGCATCCTCACCAACCAGCTCTCTCTACATCACGCTTGTAACCACGCTGCCACTTCCCAGCACCAAGCTGCATTGTACATCCAATATAACATGTATACAGAGAGCACATTGTGAGTTTCCTTTCTCCATCCCGTCCTGAGTGTGAACCCAAACATAACGTACCCCACATGATCATCTCTACCCTTCCTACGCAAGAAGATTAACACGTCCAAGTCTTACTTTTGATGAAATCCAGTCCATAAAAAAGGAAATGAAAATAAAAGCAGACTGATTAGTTCCTCCACTCTCACAACGTGGTTAAGCGACTGGCGCTGTCGCCCTTCATTTATGACGTCGTCATCAGATTTGCGAGGGAGACCCAGGCCTTCTCTTCTTGGTGGCCTTGGCACATCTCTCTCCAGATCATTGGTCAAGGCAGAATTAGGAGGGCCAGTCCAAGAATATAAAATGGCAACCCATCTGCTGTGGTGTGATGTGTTCTGGTTAAGTTGTCTCGGCTCTAAAAGATTTTCCCCTAGAGGGCAATCTTCACTCCCGATCTCCCTTTTTAGGCCAATCGTTTTGATGGTAAGGATAGATAATCATTAGCCCAGTCCTAATCATTAAAGTCAAGGTTTTACCATCCTGATCCCACAACTTAAAAAGCTTTGTTATAAGAGCTGCCTAACAAAGGGCATTAGGCCATAAATGTACATCGATTGTTTCTCTTTGGTAAAATTGAGCAATGATAAACATTGTATTTCCATTTTGTAAGTGATATGTTTGGGGGGTTGGTCTTGTAGTCCCTCTGTTGAGTGTGGACTTTCTTAATCAATTGGCAGTCTCTGGCATATTTCAAGAGACCATGCAGAATTACAATACAGTAGCTAATGTTATTAATATTCACTTTTTCTTTCTTTTTTCATAATGATCCGAGAACCTCATTGCACTATCAATATAAACCAAGTCTTTTCACATATAGTTTCACTTAGAAGTAAATTTCCATGATGTTGGAACATATGTTACACTGTTAATACTACTATTACCTGTTGATTTATGATTAAATCCAGCATTTTGGGCATTTGATCACTACTACTACAGATTAAGTCTTAAGCCTGTTAGAACAGAAAGTTGTCTCTCAGTCTCTTTATGGAAATAATTTTATTTACA
This sequence comes from Homarus gammarus, assembly GCA_958450375.1. NCBI lineage: Eukaryota > Metazoa > Arthropoda > Malacostraca > Decapoda > Nephropidae > Homarus > Homarus gammarus. Next base: position 432,781 of record CAUDMG010003013.1, read on the forward strand.
TCTTCAGGCAAAATCACCAGAATCAAAATTTGCTAAACATGCGGTATACATTCTTAGCTGCTATTTTGTCATAAGAATACTACTTGTGATTCAAATTGGCAGAAATATACCTTACTTTAGGCCCTACTCAATTATGCCATTTTATGAGTCAAGAGATCAAGAAACTTTAAAATTTTGCTTTTTTTGGCAAATTAAAGTTCTTAACAAGTCATATGGAACTGAACGAGGAGACATATTGCATCTGCTTGTGAATGTTGGCTTCTTTAACCCTTAAATGGCGAGTGAGGATTTCCTAATTAGCCCCAATATGCATAAAAACTGAAAGGCAAGGAACATTAAACATTCATTGATGTTGGCCACCATCCCTATAACTAACATCAATTGACGTTTGCTGCTCTTTAAGGTTTACTTCTTGGTACTGTACCAGAAGTAACTACACCGACAGAAGGCTACACTTCATAAGAATTAAAAGCAAAACCTAATGTTATACATGTACTCTTTACAATATACTGAATAGACAGTATATTTAAGAAATGGAAAGGCTGGAATAGAGGCAAAGGACCAGAGTAAATGTGGTGAAAACATCAGTACTTTATTGACTAGTGGTGTGGGTGAGGGACCCTAGGTGGAAAGTGGAAAATGGACATGTGCATTCTACAAGAAAGGTGTTGGCAGCAACTAAATAATGTGCAACAAGTGTGGAAGGTGGGTACACAATAGGTGCAGTGGAGTAGATGGCAGACTCTGGGATGTTGCTGAATAAGTGAGCTGTAGGTGCAGGTAACCATGTATTCACAGCAAGTCTGGAGAAACTCAACATTGGGGATGTGTCCCCGGACTGTTTCAATGAGTTCTGTTTCCTGGGTGACATGATCAGTGCCAGTGGGGGTACTGAAACTTCCTATTTGCAAGAGTCAGAAGTGGCTGGGGGAAAGTTAGGAAGCTGCTGCCTTTATTGATGGCAAGAGGACCTTCCCTCCACATTAAAGGAATATACTGTATACAGATGATGTGAGAAGTGTGATGTTATATGGCAGTGGAATATGGACATTTAAAGAGGATGACAAAAGGAGACTTGAGCAAGCTGAAATTAAAAAGGTGAGGTGGATGTGTAATGCGACACTAAAAGGCAAGAGGCCATTCCGAGCCAAGAGGGCAGCTGGGTATTGAGAGTAGAGTATTGGCAAAGTCCTGCATTGAGACAGGCTGAGGTGGTTTGGGCATGTGGAGAGAATGGATGAAGCCAATTGGGTGCATGAACCTAATTGTAGAGGGGAGGAGAGCCAGGGGTAGTCCAAAAATGACATGGGGAGAGGTTGTTAGAAATGAAGAGTTAGAAACCCAACAAGAGGACCTGCAGCATGGAGAGCTGCCATCAGGTAACTACTCTTAACCCATGCAAGCATAGAAAATGGCTGTAAAATGATGCTAATGATGATTAATATACAGTACAGTATATGACTGCAGCTGTCATTCAGTGCAGTAGAACTCTCCTAGAAGCTTAGCTGTACAGTAACTAGTTACTAACAATTAGTAAATCTCAGTTACATTGCTAAACTTTGTCTTGCTGCTGGCCGACTTATTAGTCATGTTTCACTATACCTGTACAAGGGAGACAGCTTAGAGCAGTTGAGATACAACTCTGTTGACCCCCCCAATACAAAGGAGTGTTTATTCCCTTCGTTTTAAACTTTTTTTTTTGTACATGCTGTATGTATACTGTAGGATGGTGTGTGCATTTAACAGTAAAAAAAAAAAAAAAAAAAAAAAAAAAAAAAAAAAAAAGTATCTACATAAAGTTCATTGGATAATGAAGTTTTGTCAACTGGTAAAGAAGAGTTGGAAAATGCACACAAAAGTTTGCATCATCAGGTATTGATTGGTCAAAAATTTCCTCGCTTGGCCTGGTAGCGAGAATAATTTAGTTAAGCCCAAATCCTCTCCTTGTGATGGTATTCTACATAATTTTCTATATACATACTGACACCTCCCTGTTTTACTAGGAATATCAAACAAAACTGTGGGTTTCATATTTCTTTTGCAGGTACTTGACAGGCAAATATGTTTGTTTCTTTTACAACTATACACAAAAGCAACCAAGCAAGAAGCTCAGCACTTGGAATACAAGAGCACAGGTATCAGGTACTCTGATTCACTAGGACTTCTCCTGTTTCAGTCATTAAGTGCAAAACAGTATTTTTGAGAAGAACTGTGGAAGGAGGAAGAAAAAAAATGATTCTGGCCTATTCTGACCATGCTCAACATAAATAAAGTTTGGAATTATGAATGACTATTTTTTACTAACAAACAGTAGATGTCATAATTAAGATACTGGGAATATCCATCATATATTTTTGGGTAAAAATCTCCCATTCTTCTTTAATAAATGGGCATAACAATGCTCAAATTATTAACATGATATTTATATCACCATAATATTGTGACTAAATCAGTAATATTGAACCTATTTTACATTTACAAGACCCTTCTTTCTATATCAACACAGCCATTTTGCTCATTATTACTGAAGAACAAGTGTAATCGTCATAAGTGATATTTACATATGACAAGGTATATAACCGTCAATTTATTAAATCATTTCCACTTCAACACCTAAATGAACAAGTCTTGACTGATGATGGATGCATAAAAAAATATTAGATATATATACATTTCATAGCCAGTTAGCAATTCAATGCAAAAAGGCCATAATATGTCATTTAGGTATACAGAATTGAAATGGAAATAAAATATTATTGACTAGATATATTTACAATTTTGTGCAAATTCAAGTTGTGTAAAACTTGAGCTATTCAACAGAATAAAAATATAAATAAATACATAAAAACCATGTTACAACCAGGATATTTCAATGACATACATCTTTAACGAAAGTTAAAAGTTTAATGTTTTTGTATTCTTCACATTTGTACACAAGACTATTTTCTAAAAAGTAAAAAAAAAAAAAAATAATAATAATAATAATAATAAAAATAATAATAATAAATATAAATAAATGGATTTTGATGCATATTTATTAAAATATGTCACTTGACTAAATGTGATGAAATAAGGCCTTACTTAATCAGCAGTTTCAATAGCAGTGTTAGTTAACAAGCAGAGCTGTTGGAATATTGTAACTTGCTCTGCCAGGGACAAATATGATATAACATTTTGATAAGACAAGAGACCTTCCCCATCTCCTTTTTCTTGTTCACTGAGTTCTGATGTCATCAACCTGAGGCGTAAAACATCAAACAACTTGGTCCACTCTGCTTCATCCGCTGGCAGAACATATTCTTCTGTATCTTCCTCTTTCTGAGTAGATTCTCCTTGGGAGACACTCATCATCCTATCTTGAACTACATATGTTCCAGGCTCCCCACTCTCAACCAACACTGCTGACTGACTATCACTGTCTACAAACATTGTGGAAGTTTCCAAAGCTGCTTCATCACCTTCCATAAGGACAGCAGATGTCTCATGTTGTCTTGTAGCTTGACGGACAGTGGATGTTGCTCCAGTAGCTCCACTGGTTGAAACTACTAATGATGTTCCATCAACCTCCCCTTCTAACTGTGTTTGACAAAACTCTTTCATATACTGATCTACAGTCAGGGCAGCACCTTCCTCAAGTTTCAGTGTCCCTCCTGTTACAACATGTTGACCAGAAACTCCAGTGTTCCCTCCTGCTGCAACTAATAATTCTTCTAGTCCCTCATCACTATTATTTCCTTTGGTTTTGGTAAGAGCCCCTCGTGACAGCTGTGAGCCAATTTGTTTGAGCCTCTTGCGGTTACCATTTCTTGATAAGTAATTTGATTTGTCTCTCGCATGCCTCTCCATGATGCGATTCATAAGGTCCTGTGGATGGTCCACCTCATTGTGAGTGTGCTGAGGGTAGTATACCATTTGTGTTTCTCCATCATAGTCCTGAGTTGCAGGATTATATTGCACTTTTAGGTGAATACGAGCATGGCAGTTGCTTGATCTCTGTATCCTAACAAACCATCTTCGTTTTTGTTTACTGGGGGAGTCACCTTCAGTTTCACCTTCTTTCTTCTCTTTTGACTGATCAATCTGTAAAATCAGATTATCACTTTTTAACTAAATACATATAAAATTTATAAATATTTCTTGCATGTAAACATTTTCTTGCTAAATTATGAAGGGGCTAGGTTACATTTGGTTAAAATTTTATCTCTAGTAATTCGTTCTGCTCTTAAAAAAAGAAAAAAAAAAAGAAAAATACGAAATCTCAATTTAAAATCAATGGGAATTGAAGTGTAGCTTGTGATATGTCTACTACAGCACTCCCTAATCAACCTACCCTTGCCTGGAGCTCAACATTTTCTAGAAGCAGATTATACAATTTTGCAAGCATTTTGAGTTACAGTAAAAATCCCATAATTCATACTCCTCTAATTTGAAATCACTCGTAAGAACATAAGAAACTGCAGCAGGATTATTGGCCCATACTGAGCAGTCCCGTTCACACCTAACCCCTATCGCTCTTACAGTATATCCATCCAACCTATATTTGAAGCTATCCAGCGTATTCAAGTTAATGATGATGTTTGCTAACTTGTTCCATTCATCCACTACTCTATTTCCAAACCAATGTTTGGTAGTTGTCTTGGTTAAGATTCCTAGTCTTTCTCACAGTCGGATTTCTCTATAACAACATTGTTCATCTGATATCTGGTTTCTCTGTTTACATCTCCTAAACTAAGTACTTTACATATGTCCACATTAAATTTCATCTGCCATTTTTCAGACCATGCAAAATTTTTTTTTAGGCCTTCCTGTAGTTTTGCGAAGTCCTTGTCAGATTTAATTACACGCCCTATTTTAGTGTCGTCAGCAAATTTGCTTATGTTACTGTCTATGTCGTTATGTATATAATAAATAGTAATGGTCCAAGTACTGAGCCTTGAGGTACTCCACTAGTAACATTACCCTAATTGGATTTAGGGCTGTTAATGCTTACTCGCTGTTTCTTGTCTAGTTACCACACCCTAATCCATTTTAGAAAATCTCCTCCAATTACATGAGCCTCCACTTTTCGTATTAGTCTTTCGTAGGGGACTCTGTCGAAGGCTTTAATAAAGTCGAGGTTTACCACATCATAATCGTGTCTGTCATCCATTGATTCGAAAACAATTGAAAAGAATGATGATAGATTTGTCAGACATGCACGCCCATTTGGGAAGCCATGTTGGGAGTCATTGATCAATTTGTGCTTCTCCAGGTGATTTTGAATAGTTTGAAATTATTGCTTCCAACAATTGATGTTAAACTGATTGGACGGTAGTTAAAGGATAGTGATCTATCTCCCTTCTTGAAAATCGGTTTGCTATCCTCCAGGATTCTGGTACTACTCCCATTTTTAATGACATGTTAAAAAATTTGCACAGGGCATACTAAGTTCTTCCTTAAATTCTTTTAATACTTTGGTACATATCTAAATGGGACCTAGTGACTTATGAGGCTTTAATTTGTCTATTTGTTTATTAACATCATTCCTAGTCACTACTAACTCGCTTGATCTATTTTCTTTACTTTCTCTGTATATAGTCGGTGCCTCAGGTATCATGTTTAAATTTTCTGTGGAGAAAACTTGAAAAATATCTGTTCAGATTATTGCTCATTTCTCCGTCGTTATCCATTAGCTCGCCAGTATCTGACTAAATTGGTCCAATCTTATCTTGTGTTTTAGTTTGAACTTCTCAAGGAGCTCCTCACTCCTACACCAGCCAATATCTATGCCTCATGCACTGAGGCAGATAATGGGGGTTTACTGTTACAAAATAGGTTACAAATTTCGTAATAATTGGAAAATTTTCAAAATACTGTACATAACATTTTGAAATATTACGAAATATATGTTACAATTTTCGTAATACAGTAGTTGGTATGATTTTGAATTATGAGAGACATTTACGAATATGTATGATGCACATGTCGCCATTGGATGCATCCGTCTGCCTCACTGTAAACAACTATGTCTACGTATGTCGGTCAGTTCACGTTAGTCAGTCACGGAGTGCACGTCTACGGTCTACCACATAAGTTTCATCCACTTGTTTTTCCACCATTGCCCAGTGTTTGAGCCATTATGTCTGATAACCCTAAATCTGGTACTGTACTTAGAAATGTTTAAATTTTGATTGGGGCAGATAACGGAGAGGTACAGCTGTTTTGTTGGTTTTTCCCTCAGGAGAAGATGTTCCTCATAATTCAAAAGGGGTAGAGATCCCATTATTTCAATTTATAGGGGTTTTACTGTACAGTATAGCAATGACTTCCAGTATTCTCTATCAGTAAGCCAGGTGTATATGTATACAGGTAGTCCCAGACTTACGACCGACTCGACTTACATCCACCCGCACTTACGACCGCCTCAGTTGTACCAAAAGTGGTCAAATTATGTATTTTTGAGTCCCAAAGTCAGTACACAGACAAAATTTTCATCTGTAAATCATTTTAAAATGGCTGGCAAGCTTAATAGTGGGTGTTTTGTGGTGCTGAGAAGAAAAAGAGACCCAAATTTTCTATGTGTTATTTAAGCATTTCCGACTTACGACCATTTCGACTTACGACCTGGATGTCGGTCCCTAACCCCCGTCGTAAGTCGGGGAGTACCTGTATACTGTATGTATATTCTACTTATTTGTTATTTATATTAATTATCCATACTTTGTATCCTTGAACTGTCCAACCCTGGCAAACTACTGCACAACCTAAACAACCAGAAGAGTAATAAACAATATTAACATAGTCTTATCAGTCAATGCATTGAGCACAATATCTGTCTACTGCTCTTACCTCTGTACTGATAACCCTTCAGTAAACTGCAGTGTCTCTTATTACTCATCAACTCCTACCCTATGGATTGATGCACAGTTCTAGCTAGAAGCATCTAGTCTCAAAAAAGGTAAAGACATAGAGCTGAGAATGAATTAAGTACAAAAGTGCTTCAACAGAAATATACAGAAGACGGAAGATGATTCCAATAAAAAGCAATTTAAACTTGTTAATATAAGTACAGTAAACAATACTAACTTTAGCTGTGTGGAATCTATGACACACCATCTGGATGAGCTTCATATCATTTTTCTCAATGCGAGTTGTGTCTCTTATGTAGCGGACATTGTACTTCTTCTCTTCCCCCGTCAGCCATTGGTAGAAAAGGTCTAGGTTTTTAAAAGTTTTGAATTCTCTTGGCACAATAATATTGTGAACTTCTTCCATATGCTTAAAAAGAAGTTTTACCTGTACAAAATAAAATATAAAATAACTATGAGCAACGAGTCTTCAAAATATATCTGTGTAAATGGAGATTATATAAACAAACTGATCTCAACCTTGGAGAACTTCCTTGGCACTACTCAAGTCTTATTACCTCACCATCTCTCTTTCATGAATAAGAATTATCCAAAAAGGAAAAATGCTGGCCTTGGAGAACAAGGTTGCCATATTCTAGCCCTAGTCAGGACAGTGTCTATATAATGAACATTACCACACAGCCCTCATTCAACCTTGGTGTAAATTGAAAATGAAGATCAGTATTCCAGTAGGTTACCTGTAGGCCCGGCGAGTTACAACTTACAAAGGTTTCATATCTCCAAGACATATGGATGTCATCCATTGAGTTTCTTCAAGTCAGATGAATACAGTGGTCCATCGATTAATGAACACAGAGGTTCCACAGAAGTGGTTTGTTAACCAAAAATTTTGTGAATTGAATCAATTATTTCAATGGGATATTGGGCAATTGGTTCCAACTCAAAGAAAAAGTATACATACGAAGTACTGTATACCGGTAATAAAAAACATTGGAATACTGTATTTTAAATTACTTTGAAGTGTGTATGTCGTTTTCCCGGCAGCTTTGTTTGCATATCAAACAGCTGATTGTAGAGACAGTCGATGATGACATGCCATAGTCTTTACAGAGTGCATTGGTTCTAATGCCTTCTTCATGTTTCATAATAATTTCTGCACTGTATATTATCAATATGTTAACAATTTCAGAAAGAACAATAATTTAAATCTAAAAATGCAAAAATATTCAAGAGGCCAACAAATTCCATGTTCACTCCACTGTAAACAAAGTTAAACTGAGAAGTGTTGGTGGGTGATTCGATCAACTCAAGGGCACACAAAAATTGTTCCCTGTACTGTATATATTATCAATATGTTAACTAAATTTCAGAATGACCAATAATTTTAATATAAAAAATGCAAAAATATTCAAGAGCACAACTTTTTTGATATTTACCGCACTGGAAACGAATGTAAACATAGAACCAATTACTGTATTGGCGGACTAGCCAATCAGCTGATGCGCACAACAATACGTGTTTCTCGCAAGGCTGTCGTTAATGGAACTGAAAATCCTTATGGGAGCTAATTCGTTAACCGAAATTTCGCTAATTGAATCGTTTGTTAATCGAGGGACCACTCGCTTAGATTTTTCTACATCCACATTAATAACACTTAATACATTTCCTCAACTCAATATTTGATTTTCCTGGATTCATCCATTTAGATTACAGCATTCCTTTATTTACTTAATCATAACCTAAGATCATCTGGAAAATTCTCCGAACATTCCACTTTAAGAATTGGTGAATGGTTACTATGTCTGACATGTCCACCCTATTTTTAAATTCTTCCTTATTGCCAACTTATTTATATATACTGTAGTCTCAAATTCTCTGATTTCGCTGAAAATTTCTAGTACATCTTCATACAAGCTAATATCACATCATGATTACCCCTTTCTTTTAAAAATAAAGAAACTGACTACCTTACATTCAATATCAAAATCCTCCTACTGTACAGTGCTTCACCAAAATATTTAACAGTTCTAGAAACCCAAACATCTGCACCTACATCCAGTTGGGTATCTAAATCTAAGGAGGTAAATTTTGAAACATATGATTCCAAAACCATTGAAAGACTCAATTAATACATATGAATCATTCATATATATCACCATCTAATACAACACCATGATCCAGATTAACAATAACCTTGAAATTTAATCCTCATCATTATCCTTTGCCACATTTTCCTGGGTGTGCCTTGATTGGAATCAAATACATCTGCCTCTTAAATTAAAAATTCTCACATTCATTACTTCATCCTTCCCATCTTCTTTCACCACTACTAAATACTAACACATCTACTGAAGGAAGGTCTACATTTTGTCTCCCATATACTTTAGCCACACAATCTATAAACAAAATACCAATATGTTATGGACAAAATATCAGTATGTACTCATAGTTTGAACTTTGAAGCAATACTTGAAGAAATTCTAATTTGTACATTTACACTTACCTTGATATTTGATTGAATCAGACCAAAATTTACTGGTGCCTAGTAATCAACTAGCCCAATTAACAATTAAAATGGCATAAACAGTTTCATTACTATAGATTAATGGGTACCAACAGACAAACAAATTCTGTGACAAACAGACAAACAAATTCAGTGATAAACAGAGCCAAGCAACAGATAAACTGTACATTTGTTAGGTAATGAGTATAATATATAAATAAACAATGAAAATGTTTTAGTTACACAGACCTGGTAAAATGAGAGATGACTACAACCTGGTTCTTGGCACTTGAAATTACCTCCCCTCGAGACAGTAGGCTTGTTACCCTGGCTCACCTCTGTACAAACCTCACGGACATGACGAAGAAAATCAAAATGCTTGGAAAATACTTGTTGACATTCCTGTGAATAAAGAGGAACAGAATATAAATTTTCTGAACTTTTGTCACCCCTCATTTCCACAATACAATATATATATTTAAAACTCCCTCCTCCAGTGCTCACAAAACCATTACTCCAGTCACTGTGCCCACAAAATCATGGGCGATCGAAACGGGTAGTGTGGGTCTTGTAGTTGAACCCAAGTGCTGCAACTGCCCTGTCACCATAATACACTCATGGTACTGAACTAAATGCCCATCTGTCCTTGATGAAAGACAATCTTACCAAACCACAACCTCACTCACTGCCTCCCACCAGGCCATCCCACTCAGCTGACCTCCCCGATCTCCCTGGCTACTGCCTTGGCATCTGCTGTCAACCCAGCCTCGACACAACCAGCTGCCAACCATCGAATCTTGATATTTCCTCAATTCTACTTTGACACTGCCAAGGCTTCTGAATACATCCGTGGTCCTAAACTCTACTCCAAGTCAAGTGTCCCATATCTTCTTCACAAACTCGAGCAATGCATAGAGGAGAGTCGTCAATTTGCACAGCTCCATGTAGGCGACCTTCGTCACCATTCACTCACTACCCTCCCATGGTTCATCTCAAGCTTACACTCCTGTGAACCATGCCTCCCCACTGCTGATCAATATTGAAGACACAGCCCCCTCTGGGTCTCTCCCAGCAGACCCTGCTTACTCTGTGCCTTCACACTTGCCACATGCCTAATTTGTCCACTCGTCGCCAACCATGCCTGTTCCAGCCCCTAAAGTAGTACCTTCTAATGGACCCAGGGATCCCATCCCACCCATCATGTACACCTCCAGCACCCTGCCCCCTGGAACCTCCACTGATACTCCTGGTGCCTATTCATCAAAAATACATTGAAAGACATGTCCTTTAATAATTGTAAATGTTTTTGTGCCTCTCAACATGCCCATGCTCTCATGCCACATCCCTTCCTAACTAAATATCCCTCCTCCTAGTATAGGTAACAGTCTCGGCACTTGACATTATTAGGTTACTACCATGCTTTGCCATAACAGTCGAACTGTACAGGGAATCCTCCTTACATACACTTACTCTATATCACTACAAATAACTTACTAACAAAACCAATGACCCCTTAGACATCCTTGCCCACCCATCATCAAAGTCTAAGAAGGCAAGCATGACCTCTGCATGCTTCCCTGTTAGGTACTGTAATGCTTTTGTGTATTGCCTTACATAGGATTAAAGAGATGCCCTATAAACTAGCCCCTGCACTGGGTGGGTGTGGCAAATCTGAAATCTAAAAACCTTTCCCATTTTATTGCAGTGTGGCTAAACCAAAAGAAAATGCAAACTCTGTCTTTATTTGCTGCCATCCACACATTCTAACTGCAGTAACATCCCTATAATCTACTCTTTGCCATGCTCTCCTGTAATGTTCACATAGTACTTCACTACTACCTGGATGTCCATCCCCCTCACTTCTAGTGTCTTTCACATCATCCCACCTCCTTGTTCTTCCTATCATCTACATCTGTATTAAACACTTTTTAACAATCTTTCTTTTCCCATTCACTGGTTACCTCTGTCTTAACATTTCTGATTCTCACATCTCCTAATTTATTCCAATTTTCATTCTTTACTCTGCATCCTTTTTACCACATATTGCTCTTAACCACCATCTTGTACTCAGAGCCCAAGAAGCACCCCCATAATAATGTCAGGTCAAAGATTCCCCAATACATCCCAATCTTTAACTCCCTGGAAATGGCGCTTTCTCTCACATCTTATACTATTATTCTTATATTTACATTTCTGTTTGCTTTATACATGAAAATACTGGACAACCTTGGTCACATTACACATCCTTAATTTAGTCCTTCTTCCACTGGGAACCCATTTCTATCTTTCTCTGTGAGAAAAAAATTGGATGGATGACAACTGAAAACTCACCACAGCAATAACAATAAAAGTAAAAGAGCTATGCACGAATTTTACCTTAACCTGAGATAGCAAATGCTTGTACAACTTTAAACTGGGACCATTTTAGAAACATTAGTGTTGTCCAAAATTTCAGAAAAGTTCCCCTACTATAGTTGGCTTAAAATTAAAAATATGAAAAGTTTAGGATGGACAGATGGCTAACAATAGAAAAAACTAATCTAGAAAAAATAAAACTACTGTACTAGTAGTCCTGGGGGATCTCCAGCATTAATGTGATGTAAAGAGTAACTTGTCTTTAGCTTGTCTACCACAGTAATATTCTAATTAAAAAGAAAAAACTTTCAGATGTGGAGGTTTGGGCTTGGATTACCCCTGTGAAAAGTTGAAACTGTAGCAAGACTGAAAAGTACTGGTAGTTTACTTTTCAATTAGACAATCTTACCTTACACTGCCAACTTTGTCTAGGTTTTTTGCGAATAAGGACGGTTTTCTCTGGGACACTGGCATCCATTCGACCATCAGCAAGCTGTAACAGACCTTTGGTATCCTTAACTCTAATATCCACATCTATACCCAAGTCCAGAAGGCAGCCATCTTCATCAGTTTCTACACCATGCCAATCAATGTAGTGCTCAACCTGTAAGTAAAAGCTCGAGATGTTTCTTTCATATTGTATCGTCAAAAAAATAAAACTTGATTCACTCACTTTATACTTCTGAATGCAAGCATGCAGGGAAAACACACACACACACAGACATTGATTTAACAGAAATGCATATTAAAGTGTACTGACTGTGTTTCAGAAAGAACTGGAAAGTAAAACATTTAAAAAAAGCAACAAAGCTAAATAAACTGAAACCAGCATTTTTTAATATTATTAATGAATCGAATTCCTTAATGACATAAGGTTTCTTTAAAGAAAATATAAATCATATTATTGGAGGTAAAACTTTTTTTTAATCCTACACACATGGTTTTTTTATTCACATACAAAAAAAAAAAAAATCATCCACATCATCCCATTTTTTCTGAACCAACTTACTCTTCCACTCTCTGTTTTTCAGATACTGCACTGTACTGTAATTCTATAAAATCTACCATACATTTTGTCTTGTATTCTTAATATTAGTTTTACAATCATTTCTTATCACCTTTCATTAATAAAGGAGACCTAAACATATTCTCTGCCATTTCTTGGTAACAATAACCTGTACATTTTTGCCATGCATTCTGTAAGATAAGATATAATGGGGAAACATATTAAGATCAGAGCATGACTCACCATATCTTCCTGAGTAGGTAATTCTTCACCACAGAAGCCACACTCTAAAGCAGAATCTTCTGCATTCTCAAATTTCACTTGCCCAGTGTTAATTACTTTAGGACCTTGAAAAAAGGAAAGCAATGAGAGAGATAGAGCAAAACTACAGCTATCTTACAAAAAATTAACTAGACTGTAGTTTATGGATTTATATCTTAATATTATAATATCTGTAGGGTGTGTATTCACCATAGAAATTTAAGAAATATATTAATAGATCATTAATAAAGCAAAGTCCTTCTGGATACATACACTACACGTCTGAGGAAACACATGGCTACCAATATGTTTACAATGAAATTAAAAATAATTATCTAATAAAATAAAACAAAAAACACAACTGATAACCAACATGTTACATTCAACTTGATAAGCATGTAATGTACAGTACAGTAAAGGCACATACACCACAGCTTACATAATTTAACCCTAATATTTGCTCCAGCACATTTTATTTAAAAAAAAAAGTATATATACAGTCTCTCCTCTACTTAAGACAACCCGGACACACGAAGGCCATGGTAGTTTAAAATATTTTACATATTACGTATTTTCGAGTCCCGACGTTAGTGATCGGGCTGTGTACTGACAAAATTTTCGTTTGTAATTGCCTTTAAAATGGCTGGCAAGAGTAAAAGTTGAATTCTCGTGGTGATGAGACACCAAACTAACGGGACAAATTCATTACGATAGGGCAGAGTCAAAATGAATTTGTCCAGTTAGTTCGGTCCCTCAAGCTACTAAATATTAATGTTGTTTTCAAGTATGACTCAACCATTACCAATATGTTAATAAGAAATAGCCCAAGTTTGAATGTAAATAGAAGTGTTTATTGTATTCCATGTAGCAAATGTAATGGTAATTATGTAGGACAGACAGGAAAAACACTGCAGCTCAGAATCAAACAACATAAGTACAATATCAGAACAGCATCTGAAAGCAGTGCCCTATTCGTTCATGTAAGGAATAATAATCATCCCATTGCTTGGGAAAAAAGCTTAGAAGTATTTAAATCATCTTGTGTCACAGAAAGACTTCTGGTTGAAACTAATTTGATTAAGGAATTAAAATCAATAAACCTTAGTGATGGTCAGTTCAAAATTGATAATCTGTTACATAAATTTATTTGTCAGTGGCCCAAGGTTAAAAATGCTCTGAAAACCTTTGATCTAGATGTAGGATAGTTATTTAGTGGGTCCCTTATTTTTGATCTGACCTGACTAGTCACGTCACCCCCTTCTCTTAAGCTCCTCTACGTGTGTGTTGGTGTGGGGATTAGTGGATGACATCATTATGACCTGACCTCATGTTTAATAAGGTCACCCTGTATATTTAAGCCTCTCTCTGTTTATGTAATCCAGTTGCCTCTGAAGATGTCTTGAATAAAGACGAAAGCTAAGGGGCTCCATTGTTTCCCCTTTTTCCCGTGTGATTTTATCAAGATTTATCTTATCCACGTTTTCATTGTTGCACTTCCTGTACACTAGTTTTGTATAAAATTTTGAAGAAATTGGATGATGTTTAGGGGTCCTGCAAAACGTTTGCTCTGATCACATAATTCAACTCATCCATCACCAAGGACGAGACCCAGAATCAGTACCCCCTGAAAGTTGTATCTCAGCACAGGAAGGATGTGCCCTCCATGTCAAAACATGTCTTCCTGAAATAAACTTAGAATCTACAGACAACGATGCCTTTCCTTTTCTGTGAGCTTATTTGAGATAATTGTGTAATTTTTTTTGTGATGACCATGAAGTTGAAGCTTTGCGGGACCCCTGAATATTGAGTTAAGGAACTGAAATTTTGCCTGAAGACAAGTTTGGGGTAAAGGTATTAGGGCGACATGTGTCTAAATTAAAATTCCAACTTTTAATATACAGTAAATACTTTATGTAATATGTGATACCACATATCATAACACTGAAATCCCACTTTACAAGAAAATAAAGCACAGAAAAATAAGAGTGTTGTATATTTTGACTGTAAGCTATGGTCCTCATATTATGCATAATAATGATAAAAAATACAAAATAAATTTGTTTAACTTACCCTGTTTATCTTCACGAAAACTTTCATTTCCTTTTTTTACATTAGATGAAGTTTGTGTTTTATTTCTTGCAACTTTTGATGCTATTTCTACATGTGTGTCTCCCTGGGCGAGTGTTTCCAGCTCATCTAAGTGAACCAGACTCATGTGTTCAACGAGGAGACTTTTTGTAAGTAGCACCAGGGAACAGAGGGAACACACATAGGTAGCCGTCTGTGGAGATAAAAGAATAAGAAAGGTAAGTAATTACTGTGGCTATGAAATACAGATTCAATCATTCATACCATATATAGAAATTATGGATCTGACACCGAGATCCTACAAAAGCCTTAATGATGTGTATGTTACAGCGGAATATTGTATGCATAACATTTAAATACAGGTATCCCTCATTACATGAACATTTGCCCTGCAAATATTTGCTTTCACAAATATTCTAGTGTTACACCTCTTTCTCACTAAACAGTACAAAAATTATGATTCCTGTAGGTAATGCACCAAATAGATATTTCATTACTTCTTTATTCAGTTAATGATCACCGACATGAATTACCGTATTTTTTGGCTTAAAAGACGCACTTTTTATGACAAAAATATACCTCGAAAATTACCATGCGTCTTCCAGGATGCTAGTCGATGAGTTGAAGCAAAGGTTTTTGAAATCAGCCCCTTACAAAGACTGTTACCTCATTACAGTACTTAACAATTACAAGTATTCTCTATACAGTACTATAAAACTATTGATTTAACTAATAGTGTTGATATACTGCGAAAAAAAAAAAAAAAAACCTTGCTGCTGTGTGGTTTGTTTACTAATGGCAGTGGTGCGGCAGTGCCATCTATTGAGGAATTGCTAAAGGTTGTCTGCTGGTCTCAAATGCAGGAATGTTTGTTTCTTTATATGTAGGCTCTCATATTTGGACACCTATTTACAGAAAGCTCTCATATTTGGATACCCATTTAGACTGTAAAAACCCCACAAAATTAAAATCTTCCAAATTTAAATATAACTTTGTCATCCAAGTAAAAACACACACACAACAACATTGGCTGTCCTTATGTTTTCAACTTTATTACCACTGAATACTCTTACCAAAACAGTGAAAGACGAGGAACAGCAAATAACATTACAGTGACCCCTCCGTTAACGCACTCAATCCGTTCCAGAAGGTCGTTCGTTAACCGAAAAGTTCGTTAACCGAAACCATTGTTTCAATGGGTTTTTGGGTAATTGGTTCCAGCTCACCGAAAATTTCCTAAATTCAACAAAAATGGTAGAAAAGTTCACTTACTTTGAGGTGTGTATGTAGAAGGCTCCTGGATGATGATGATGGGATTTAGAATGGGGGTGGAGGAGAAGGAAGAAGAGAAGGCATTGGGGTGGAAGAGAAGTCACCCCATGGCACCATTTTACCCATAAAATTTTAGCTCTCTTGGTTTAATTCAAGACTATTTTCTTTAAATCAACACTGCACTGCATTATATATTGTCAATTTGTAAAATATATTTCAAAATGACCAATAATTTGCTTGGAAACACAGAAAAAAAGCGTTTAGTTGAAGAGTCTCAAGCAAGATGTTACCTCCAGTGAAAACAGAGAGAGACTAACTCCTGTTTGCTGTGTTAAGAGGCTGGATGCCACGCATTAAACTAGTCACTTTACCTTCAATTATGTTCAATAATTGTTAAAATGACTAAAAAATTGAATATTAAACTTTTAAAATTATTGAATAGTATAAACTTCTTGATATTTACTAAAATAGTAAGGAATTTAAGCCCTAGAACCGATTAATGTATTGGCGGACTGATACTAAAGCTGGTTGCCCGGTCAGTGCAAGCGAAAACATGTTGAGGTCGGTTCGTAGAACTTCGTTAACCGAATTTTTTTTCGTTAACCGAATTGAAGATCCTTATGGAAGGCAGTTCGTTAATCGAAATTACGTTAACCGAGGTGTTCGTTAAACGAGGGGTCACTGTATTCTTAGAAAGAAACTGGAACATTTAGATACTAAAACATAGGATTATAACATAGTGGTAAAAAATGGTGAGATGATAGTACCAGATTAGTAATCAGTAGAAAGATTTATCAAAATAAAATTAATATACCGTAATATGTAGCAACAAATGTGACACTACAGGCAAGTCCTGCTAGTTTTTCTAACTGTACAAAAGTCATACAATTGTGTTGCCCAGCATATGCAAGTTTATTGCACAATGTCCAAATCATTGGCTGGTTATTCAATATTAATGTTAAATAACATTGTGCTAAATTTAATTACAGTACAGACTGCACTGTAATATGTATCAAAATTATTTATAACTTTATTACAAACATCTTTTCTTAACTGTTATCATCGTTTTCAGATAACTTATGATAAAACCACCACCATCGTTGTAAGACAATTGGCATTTGGCACCATGAATTTAACGCTGTCCACCAAAAATTATACTATGAATGGAAAGTCAATGATTGGTAGTTACTCAAGAGTGAGACACAAGACTGGTGGAGCCTCAGAATCAGGTTGCAATCATAATCTTGGAATGATTTATGTCTCATACCCTCCTTACCCCCTCCTCCTGTCCTCAGTGGCCCCTCACCCATGATGCCACAGCCTTGCTCACCACCTTCACAAGGGCTTACTGCCCATTTTGCACCACAAAAGCCTACTGCTGCACCACCACAACCACCACTTGTATCACAACAACCACCAGCTCCCAGCAGTTGCCAGTTACACTCTGCTTCACTTCACATACCCGGTACTTATAACTCATCAACCATGAGGAGTACAAAATATTTATAAGTTTTTATAGCTTCTAAATTCTTTAAAACAAATGGTGTAGCATCAGACAATACACAATTGCACTGCACATTTTTATGGTGTCCAAACCTTGAAAAATCATGCCAAAAATGACAATTGCAGGTTTTCCTAGTACACTTCCTGATAAAATAACTTCAGGCATTGTGGAGAAGAATTCCCAAAATCAAGAACTGTCAAATAAAGGCTGAACGTTATCCCTTGTTTTCACAAAAATAAAAGGAGATGGTAAACTTGCAGTCTTGAATATGACAACTGGAGCATGAAATTCCATAGAGAAGTTTCAAGGGTATATTTATGTTGGGCTTAACAGATGCAAAGCTTACGACAAATTCTGGGTCACTCTATGCTACCACTGACAAAAATTTGGACACCTTGCATTATGCTGTTCCAAGAAGCTTGATTCTCCAGTTCGTGCCTTCTATGCAGGCAGTCATGAGTCTAGGACATGCTCAAACAAGACCTCACCCTGCTGTGCAAATTGTTCCACTCTTGTAGTGCCAC
This sequence comes from Homarus gammarus, assembly GCA_958450375.1. NCBI lineage: Eukaryota > Metazoa > Arthropoda > Malacostraca > Decapoda > Nephropidae > Homarus > Homarus gammarus. The sequence goes on from CAUDMG010003013.1 coordinate 451,142, forward strand.
CTGAATTAGTCAGTCAGTCATTTTGCTTCAAGTAAAGCTTGCCCTATGATGACTTGCTAATGTAAAAAAGTAATTGAGAACACTGACTTTACTTGTTCAAAAAATGTGTGGTGCCTTTCTTGAGCCTATTAAAAGTGGGTCTGCTTAATATCCATGAGATCCAAAGCAAAATGTGTCACCTTAATGAGTTTCTGAGAGTTTAGCTTGGCTATCCTCTGTATAACTGAAACATAGTTGTATGAATCACACAACATTATTCGTAGAGCTCTTTCCAAGACACATTTTCTTGTTCACGTTCCCAGACCAGCGGCAGGAGGTCCGGGTGGTGGAGTGGCGCCGATTTACTCTGTGGCCCTGCTCAACATTAGACTGATTAAATAGTGACTTTTTTCCTCATTTGAATTTATGGAGGCAAAAATAAATTTCCATCGCCAAGTTATTAGAATTGTTGTTGTTCATCGTCCAGGTCACTCAGGTACAGACACAGAGTTCATGGATGAATTTGGCTGGTTTCTTGAGATTTTTCTGGAGAAAAAAGAAAAAAAAAAAACAAAGGGGGACAATGGTTAACCTATGATGACTTTAATTATTGGGTTGAGAATCCATCACTGAAATTCTTTACCTCTGAGTTCTTTGAAATCCTTGATCTAAACACTTTTGTGAATCCTGTGTCATGCCCAACACATGTTTCTGGACACACTCTAGACCTAGTTTTGTCTCCTGTTGACTGTGACTGTCTATTAGATGTTGCAGTTGACCTGATACGATCCAGCCGTCTCTGACCATGCTTTGGTTAATTTGGGTTAATCTGGGGTCTCAATACTTTTTGGATTGTCTGTACTTCTTTTCAAGCTTAAAATGGAAGACACACATAAAATATTAACAAAAACAAGTAGAACACCGGGATTCCTAAAAAAGAATCTTCACAACTGTGTATCACAGGTAAATTTAGTGCTGTGCCTTTATTGCATTTGTACAACCTGAATTAAAGTACAGCTCCTCCCCGACTTACGACCTGGATTTGGGTCCCTAACCCCGTCATAAGTTGGGGAGGAGCTGTACTGTGCAGTGGTTTGGGATCCACATACACACATCAAACATTCAAAATCAGAAAACCTAAAACACAAAAGCAACAAGACTCAAGAACTAACATAAAAACACCAGTATTACAAAGCACATTAAAAAAATAGATTTTCCCAAGCCAAATCCAAATCCTGTCTAATCATGATATCTGCATTCCTCGTTGTTCCACTTATATCTGTCAAATGGTATTCCCTTCCAAATCCAACATTTTGTCCAATTCATATCAATGTTCTTTTAGTTATGTATTGTTCAAAAAACTTAAAATCCTTAGATCTTGTGTCTTTAACAATTCACTTTTTTCCTATGGCCTTTTCAATTCTCCTCTCATTTTCTTCATTACTCCTTCATCCAAGCCTTGTTGAAGTAGAATCCCACTCTCAAAATTCTTCTAACAATACGTATATAGTTTTTAACCATTAAAATGTACTATATTATAACAAGACTATAAAAATTATTCTCAAATCCAGTATGAATGTTAATCTGACATTGTACCAGTCCTGCACTACAGCTTGATCCTTATTCTTTCACCCACTTAAAAGATGTTAGAGAGATTTACCTGCCCCTGAAGACGAGTAAATGTTTCCTGCAAGCGGGATGTATGTTGGAGGACCATGTGCTCTATGAACTGATCTTCAGTCTGGTAATTAAGACTGCACACAGGACATCTGAAAAAATAATAATAAATAAAGAAACATCCATGGAAAAACAAAGATGATTTATATAATGTTTAATAAAGCTGAAGGAACATAAACCAAGCCCTCCACAAATGTACTGACACTAATCTCTTAATACATGTATATGTTAGTCATTCGTCCATTAATGGGAAAGGCTGACATTTCATGGGATTCATACTTTCTGAATCATCAGGTTAATAATATTCAATTGAATTCTCTCTATACTAGCTACTGTATCAATATTCCAAATAGTATTTTTCTCTCTTAAATTTAGTTGGGGTTTTGGTTATCTTACTGTATGTGAAAAATTATGCCTGAAACGATATTAACGTAAGAGATACTAACCTAAAGAGAGGCTGGTTGTCCTTGACCTTCCCATCAAGAATATTGCGAGTGTGAATCAGATCTGCACCATGTTCTGACATAACATGGTGTGCCAGAGCAGCTTTGGTAAAAAACATCTTCTGACAGAGGGCACAAACCAGTGACCAGGCTTGTGGGGGTTTCTCTCTCCCTCTGACTCCCTATTCAAGACATGAAAGATTAATTACATAGAAAATAAAAAATATATAAAATAATTAATTTTTCATCCTTTTCTAACTAAAAGGTAGTAAAATACAGTAAAATATCTGTCACCCAAAAAGTTTGGGACCAAGAGGCTTCCATAAAATCAATAATTATGTAAAGTGGATACAGTACTTTTATGAATACATATCCAAGGAAAAATGTAATAAATCAATTTTTGGGGCAAATACCTGCATACTAACCAACTTCATTATTCTCTTAACACTCTCTATGTCTCATCATACTCCTATAATCAGATTCGTCACTCACACCAGCACACACAGTCACTGAACAAGTTAGATGTTTGTCTAATTTCTCTTCATTTGCTCTCATGTAGTACAGTATACAGGTATGGAAAATTATTTTTATATTCTTAAATTTCATATTTAGAGCGCCCACATCATTAATAAAAGATTATTTCATTGACTAGATTTTCAGTTGGCAGATATACATACAGTGATATCCCTGCTAGTTGGAATAATTGGTGCACAGCTGTTCCGGGATTGAGAGATTTCCTAGAATGGTGATGAATTTTTTCATCCTGGAAAAAATCTCACAACCCTGGAATTTTTCCAGGGACAGCTTTTCGAAAGTCTCGCACAGAGAAGTAAAGAGCTGTATTTACTTATGCAAACACACACAATATATTGTAAATAAACAAAATACACCATTGTATGTGGATATACCAAGAAAACCGACATCCCATTAACCGCCGCTTTGCATAACTGATGATTACATATTGGGGAAATACCCCACAAGTTTCACTGATACCCTATCGGTCAGAAAATTGGGGAGGAGCGGCACAGCTATTTTGAATTTAGTTGGTGGTGGCTTGATGCAAATTCTTGCCATGAGAGAGCTCTGAGAGCTGCCTCCAACCAGTGCCTTAGATAGAGAGAGTTCAGTACTTGGTGATATGCAGGCACCATGTTGTTACTCAGCTGATGAAGAAGTCTGTGCTCATGCTGTAGAGGGTGATGATGTTAATTCAGTAAAATTATCATACTGTATATGTTTACAATTTGATAAGCATATTTTTAACTACTACAACTTTGCTGTCACTCGGAAAAGAGTACGACTATCATTCAGCTATGATACAATGATATGAGTTAGTAAGGATGTCTTCATTGGTGAGTTTTGAGGTGACTAAAGAGGCCGATACGGGATCGGCAGAGTCGTTCACAGATGTTGCACATGTGAATGGCTCCATCTAGTGCGGGAGGGGCACCGGCAGCATCTCTCCAGCGCTGGTGCTTGTCTGATTCGGTTTGCAGTTGGGCAAATTCGAAAGTATTGACACCTTCTCGTGTGGTGCTCCTCCAAGCGTTACAGTGTGGAGTGATCATCTCCCAGGTGAGGGGGTCGATTTGGCACTTTTTCAGGTTTATCTTAAGACTATCCTTATACAGTACAGAGCATCCTCGTATAACGACGTCCTGCTTAACGTTGTTTCGGTACTCGCTAAACTTTAGAGACCGCAAAATTCATTTAACGTCCTGGGGATCTGATACTATACGTCGTTTTGCGTGGTCACGGACTACTTTCTACGGCGCATCACCCGCTCTTGTCTAGCTGCGCTACGCTCTCTCGACTTGGCACACTTCCCTCACTCACGGAACGTCACAGTGTCCCCAAGCGAAGATAAGCCAGTCTCTGTTACGACTTCACATCATACGTGCGTGTTTAAGTGCTTTTGCTCTAAAACTGTACTATAATCATTCGAAATGGCTTCCAAGCGCTCATCAAGTGCTACTGATGCTATTGTAGTCAAGAGGAAATGTAAGACCATTACCCTTGCTATGAAAATGAAAGTATTAACCCGATTTGAAAAAGGGGGACGTGCTGTGGACATAGCCGCTGTGCTTGGTCTAACCCCCACAACGGTGCATACTATCCAGACCAACGCTGACAAGATTAAGGTTAGTACTGGAAGTGGCACTACTCTCAGTGCAACTAAAACAACTCGTACTAGAAGTACTGTGAAAGAAAAAGTGGAAAAGATGCTGGCTATGTGGATGAAGGACCAGAATCAACACAATGTACCTGTGAGCCTTATGGTTATCCAGCATAAGGCCAGATCCTTGTTTGACAACATAGAGGAAGAAGAGGGTGAAGGATCGAAGGAAGAGACTTTTACGGCCAGTCGAGGCTGGTTTCAATGATTTAAGCGCAGGAATAACTTCCACAATATTAAGATGACTGGTGAAGCTGCCAGTTCAGATACGGTTGCTGCCGAGACATTCCCGCCAGAATTCAAACGGATTATCCAGGAAGGAGGATACTCATTGAGCAAGTCTTCATTGTGGATGAGACTGGTCTCTTTTGGAAGAGTATGCCTGAGAGGACCTATATCTCAAAGGAGGAGAAAAGAACACCAGGTTTTAAAGTGGCAAAAGACCGCTTGATGCTGCTGCTTGGTGAAAACGCTGCCGGTGACTTCAAGCTGAAGCCTATGCTGATTTCTCGCGCTGCTAACCCACGGGCCCTGAAAGGTTACTCTAAGGATCACCTTCCTATCATTTACAAGGCAAACAAGAAGGCATGGATAACCGGCACCATATTTAGCCAGTAGTTAAACATGTACGCCATCCCTGCAATGAAGGAAAACTGTGCCAATAAGAACCTTGACTTCAAAATTCTTCTGATCCTTGACAATGCCCCAGCTCATCCTCCCAATCTCGACGACTTGCATGACACGGTAAAAGTTGTATTTCTGCCTCCCAACACGACAGCACTGATGCAGCCTATGGACCAAGGCGTCATTGCTGCACTCAAGGCATATTATTTATGCCGTACCATGGCCCAGCTGCTCAAGGCTACAGACGGAGAAAACAAACCCACGACCCGAGAATATTTGCATGGCTTCAACATTCTTCATGCAATTGACAACATTGGCAAGGCATGGGAAGAGGTTTCAGAAAGTTGCCTGAATGGTGTGTGTGGGGGGTAAATTGTGGCCCGAGTGTGTCAACATTTTTATGGGATTCACGGACGCAGTCCCAACTGTGAATAGGGATATCCTCAGCTTGGTGAGACAGGCAGGCTTTGATGAACTGGCATCAGAGGACATTGAGGACATCCTGGCATCCCATTCAGAAGAGCTCACCAACGAAGATCTGCAACAACTAACAGAAAACAGTCCCGATGAAGACAATGCCGACGAAGAACCTCAATGTACGCTAACTTCCAAGAGGGTGGCAGAATCGTTCAACATGTTCCAGCAAGCAATGCAAATCCTTATAGATGATGACCCAAACAGAAAACATAGCACAAAGGTTCAACGCAGCATTGGTGACAGTCTTGGTTGTTACACTGAGATCTAAAAGGAGAAGAAGAAGAGTAGAACCAAGCAGTCAACACTGGATTCATTTGTTCATAAAATGACGGCAGAAGCAGCATCTTCACAACAGCTGGCAGCCGAGGAGGGGCACACGGCAGCCGAGGAGGGGCACACGGCAGCCGAGGAGGGGCACACGGCAGCCGTGGAGGAGCACACGGCAGCCGTGGAGGAGGACACGGCAGCCGAGGAGGAGCAAACAGTGGTGGAGGAACCCCAGTCAGCACAGGAGGAGGAGGAGGAGGCAGCCGCAGAGTCTCAGTGACTCACCACCCTCCTCCTCTCCTGCCTGCCTCCGCTCCCACCCTCCTCCTCCGCTCCAGCCCTCCTCCTCCTCCGCTCCCGCCATCCGCCTCCTCTGCTTCACTACCCACCACACACTTGCTCCACCACCTCCACCCATCGGTGAGTACCAATACAAACTTAATAGTCCTATATATGCAGTATATACTATTTTCTAGAGAAATTGCAATGATTTTCTGTATATGTAATGTTTTTCATGGGGCAAAGGGAGGATCAGGAACGTAACTCCCGTACTTTATCTATTTCTTATGGGGAAAATTGATCCGCTTAACGTTGTTTCATATAATGTCGCGTTTTCAGGAACGTAACCCCGATGTTAAGCTATAACTTACAGTACCTTTTCAGTTGCCAGCCAGCATTACGTTTACTGTTCGTTAGATGACTGTAAAGTAGCTACTTTGGCAGTCTACTGTCGTCCATGAATAATGGTAGCCTCCATGCTCCCACAGTTGGTGTCAGCAAGAATACTGGCATTTGTTCTCGTCTTCCCAGCGAACTCGGAAGATGGAACGCAGACTAAATTGGTGAAAGTTTTCGAGTGCCTTGCGGTACCTCCTGTATCTGACCCATGTCTCACTGCCATATAGCAGGGTGGGGAGGACCACTGCTCGATATACATGCAACTTCATAGATAATTTCAGCTCCCTATAGCTGAAGACATGGTTTCGGAGTCTGCCAAAGGCTTGAGATGCACATCTGATCCGATGTTGAATTTCTTCATCAGTGTCCACGGTGGTGGACAGGTGGGAGCCGAGATACTGAAAGTGGGAAACATTAAGAGAGAGTATTACCATTAAGCTGGATGGATGGAGGAGGTGTGGCTGAACCAGGGCTGAAGTGTGCATCTGCATAAGAATTCAGGATCTCTTGTAGGTTGAATTCAGTGTGAGCGACAAGAGTGAGGTCGTCTGCATATTGAAGTGCAATAATGGAAGCTGCCAACACCTTTGTTCCTGCCTGGAGGCATCATATTTTGAAAAGATCCTTCATTCCGCCTGCTAAATTGGCACTGGCACGAATAAGGAAAGCAGCCAAGAAAATGGAAAAGAGAGTTGCTTCATAAACTATGTACGAGACAGCCCAAGAAGACTTTTCACCCACAGAGTAACAACATAGTATCCGGGAGTAACAACATGGCGCCCTATTGGCCGAACTCTATCTACGGTTCCGCCTCCAACTCATTCCTGCCTCTGCACTTATTTACATATATCATGTGTCTACAACTTCACATTTCTTTTGTTAATTCCAACTTCATGTGTGTGAAATCTTGCCTAAACACCCCAGTGATAGTTCCTCTTGTGCTTGATGTGATGTGATAAGGCATAATAAGAGTGGTGATGGACCAGCAAAGATTGGTAGACTAACTTGCCACCCAAGACTGTCTCTACCAACATCAACACAGGTAAATAACTCTCTCAATTTATGCTTTACATTCCTTATTTAATGCCTATTTTGCTTGCTTGATGTGTCTGCTTTATTTTCTTGCTTGACAGTGTGCACGACAGAGATATATCAAGGGTAGATGGAAGTTTTGGAGGTGGCCGGTACCTAAACTCCCAAATTTGTCATATTCTTGCGAGATTAATTGCTCGATAACCATTGATTCACTAACCAACGACTTTTCACAGTCCCTATATGCGCTGGTTGTAGAGATTTACCTGTACACTATATTGTACTCACAAGCAGATGCTGTAGTCTTGAGCTTGTAATGCAGGCAGGCCATATGGTGATATGATGATATAGGATGGCCTGCCTTTGTCCTGCACCATCTACTCTGACAAGTGTTGCAAACTGTCAGGTTCTCAACTGGCTCAGCCATGTTAATATTGTTATTATTATCCACTCTGTATCTGTATTTTTCTGGCTAAATAAACTGTTACAATTCAATTCAATGTAATTCAATTCCTCTCCCTCAATGAAGGAGGGATTGTACATGCACTATATACAGTACATACACCCTCTACACTCCAGCATACACTGTTCACCCCCCTGCTATGTACAGAACAGTACTGTATATATGGTACTTTCAGTTACTGAATGTACAGTACAGTAAATTTAACTGTAATCACTGCTTTAATGGTATTCTTAGCTGATTATGTGCTGGTACAGTAATGTACAGTACTGCACAACACAGACCGTATGCAAAAACAGCAGTGAGCGAGCAAGCAAGCAGACCACGGTAGGGTCAAGACCTATTCAGGCGCTGCTCCTGCTGAGCAGCTGCCTCCCTTGGCCAATGTTCGGCCCATTCCCCAAGTCCCTCTCCCCGACCCATCCTCACCACCGGGATATCAACATAATCAAAAGTGACAATTTCGTTTCAGAAAGAAGTGGGACCAGTGTTGAACAGTGTTTAAGCCAGAGAATTCAGCACTTGACAGTACCAGTGAGAGCCGTGGCCCACCAGTGAGATATGCACCCCTGAGAATTGACCACCATCTTCTGACAAGGAGGTGCTAATCAGCTCACCCTGGGAACAACAGTGGGTCGGCTTCACACCTGACTTCGAAATAACACAACACCACCCAGTAGGGTGGGGTACTGTGACACCACCTTCATATCAACACCTGAGGACGAGTTACTGCACCTTGTGAACACCACACCACCTGGTGTCTCCATGACCAGTCCAGACCCAGGCCATCAACTATAAACTATAATAATTTTTATGTTCAATTCATGGTCCTTCTTCTTTCAGTAATGAAAGCTTGTGTTAAACGACACACCCACCCCATGTCTTTGTACATAATAAGTCATTTTTTTCCTATGTATATTTTCAGCCTTCGGGCTGCAGAACTTTTTCAATAAACAGTTAATTATTATTATTATTATTACAATGAACTAACAGCGGCATGATGCAAGAGTTTGAGGAGATAGACTGCAAGATACATCAGCCAATCATATGCATCCCATGTAGATCACAAGACAGTAGTGGCAAATTGTAGCTCTCAAGCAATCTGAGCCTACCCACCCAAGTGCCCACCCCGAGGTCTTACATCGGAAAACATGATCCAATCCTTGGAAATTTGTTCCCATACCCATATTGGCTATTGGATAATTCTGGGGATCAAAGATTCCAGCTAATGGAGAGATCACTGTACTTTACAGTAATTAGTACCAAATGTGTATGAGAAAACATTTCTCATCATTGCCTCCACTTTCCCAAAGATTATAATTTTTTTTGGTATTGAATCACCACTGAAGACATCATTCCGTGCACTCAAATTGCTTAAAAATTTTCTGAAATATTTCCTAATTCTATACTGTACAGTGTTACAACTAGGAAAATTGTAGAGTTTTCATTTATCTTAACTAATGTATGATGTTTCACTTCTCTGAGGGGTTGGCCAAAATTGAAGAGCCTCTTCCTCATATCCCCTCTCCTGTTGTTTCCTTAATACTGCATAGTGTTTTACCTAATACATTGCCTTTAAACCTCTTCTTCTTATTCATTCTCTCCTTCATCCTTCTCATATCCAATAGTGAGCTCTGGAGGCAAGGGATGCCATCACCTTTTAATTATCTACCAAAATGTGTGCTTTTCAGAAATGGAACCCATGACTCAATGAATACTTAATGATATGTCAATCTACTCTGATAAAAGACTGCCATATTCACAGGAAGTGATAGCAGTGAAATGTCCTGACTTTTAACCAATTTGAGCAAAAATCTCTCTAGTGACATGTTTTCTCCTGGAGAGGTTGATGAATAAAGTGAGGAGCTTGTTTCTGCATATATGGTTTATGACACACCCAAGCAGGAAGTGAGTTAAACCACATGGCAATATTTGAGGTTTGTTGTGGAAGAGTAATGAGCAGCCAATACAAATGCCAGCAAATGATGGAGCCTTTGCACCACTCTTGGGTCCAGATATCCTACACTCAAACACAGAAAGACTTGCAAGAGGAAAAGGAGGAAGTAAGACTGTGTAATAGGGGGTTAATCTTAGGAAATACAGCTGCTCCTCGACTTACGACGGGGATAGGCACCCAAATCCAGGTCGTAAGTTGAAAATGCTTAAATAATACATAGAAAATCTAAAAACGATGTCTCTTTTTCTTCTCAGCACCACAAAACTCTCACTTTTAAGCTTGCCAGCCATTTTAAAGTGAATTACAAATGCAAATTTTGTCAGTACACAGCACAATCACTAACGTTGGAACTCGAAAATACGTAATTTAACAAAATTTTGGAACAACTGAGGCGGTCGTATGTCGTAGGTCGAGGAGTAGCTGTAGTCCCTTTTAAGTCTTAATAAAAAGTAAATCAATCTGATGATTAAATACCTTAGAATCTGCTACTAGAGCAGTTGGCTGTGGTTGACCTTCTTGACATGCTGTCTCAAGACTAAGCTGTACAGTGTGTGCTAAACCTGTTGTGCTTCGTACCAAGCCCTCATTATCAGCTACGAGGAGACCACGGGAGTTTGCTACAGGATATGCTGGAAAATAGAAGTTGCAGGTAAGTGATAAAAACATTAACAAGTTCAATTTCAAGATACACCATATTAAATTTTTTGTCTAGAGCCATTTTATATTTTTATAAAAAATATAAAAATAACTTTAACTGAACAATTTCATTCATGTAACTTTGTGCCTGAAAATTAATAGCATTTTCATAAAAGTTTTCTAGCACTTAAAAGTGTTTTCCTGCTATGTTGTAGGGTGGATGTCATCCAGCATAAAAGAATATCTTCCCTCACTTGCCTCAAGACATTCATTCTAATTGCTGTAACAACCCAATAAACCACTTGATACCACACTCTCTTAATACACATGTATTCTGCTGCTTCCTTAAGAGGAGAGTCTGGTTTTTGGTGTAGATGCTTTTAATTTTGGTAGATTGTTATGATATTCCTGTCATCAATCAAGGATCATATGTACAATATCGTTCAAGATATTTTGAAACTGCTGGAGACAGCTGGCAACTCGAGGCCATTTGTTTACTAAAGTACGTAGTAAAAATTATAAATGAATGTATTAAGGTTCTCGGTGATTGGTTACTTAGTTCCTCGTTGCTTAATTAATGGTTGGGCTTTGTTGTTTCGATTTATATTATACTACGTACTATAATAAACAAACGGCCTTGAGTTGCCAGCAGTCTCCAGCAGTGTTCGAAGAATCTGAAACGAGACTGTACATCAATTCTAAGCCGATCTAAGCCAGACGCTCCTCTTGAGGTCTGTTCATCTAATTTCTAGTGCTGTTCACAGAATTTTCTCTTACCACCTCCAACTCACCATTCCAGTTTCTTCTTGGTCTTCCCCTCTCCCTCTTACCATCTACATATGAATTATAGTCTTCTTCCCAAGCTTTCACTTCCTATTCCCTAATGATGTCCATACCACTTTAGCAGACCTTAGTCAGCTCTGTACAACACTTCTTATGGAAGATGATTACCACAGCACAACACATCTTTGACAACACACACACACACCATATATATATATATATATATATATATATATATATATATATATATTATGAAAATCCACAATGAAAACGTGGATAAGATAAATCTTGATAAAATCACACGGGAAAATGGAAACAATGGAGTACCTTAGCTTTCGTCTTTATTCAAGACATCTTCAGATGTCTTGAATAAAGACGAAAGCTAAGGTACTCCGTTGTTTCCATTTTCCCGTGTGATTTTATCAAGATATATATATATATATATATATATATATATATATATATATATATATATATATATATATATAAGAATTTTAAAAGGATTTAAATACTTTTAATATTGGAAAAAGAGGAACATGGACATAATGTTACTAATACTACAATACTGTACATTTGAGAAAGGGGATGGGGACTGCTAAAAGTCCATAATATATTATGATACTGCACCAGTAAGTAAAATAAGGCTCAAATATATTAAATGATATCAACAATGTAATGAATTAAATCTAAGGCATTTTTTAGTTTTCTATGAGTACGTTTAAAAGAAGTTAAATTGGAGAAATTTAAAAAACATTCTTAGAAAGCACAGCTATATACTGTACTCAATCTGTATCTCATTTTGCCTTATCAAGAAAACAAATTTAATGAAGATAGAAATTACTGTACAGTGGTCCCTTGGTTAACGAATTACCTTCCATAAGAATCTTCATTCAGTTAATGAAAAAAAATTTGATTAACAAAATCCTTAAGAAAATCTCACTTTGTTTTGAACATCAGCTGATAAGCTGAGGAGGTACTCAGCCAATTCAGTAATCTCTTCTATGTTTACATTCGTTTCCAATGGAGTAATATCAAGAAAATTGTGCTCTTTAATATTTGTGCATTTTTTTATACAGTATCAAAATTATTGGTCCTTCTAAAATTCAGCCATCCAAGGTCTGTCTACATAAAGTTTTTCAACTATTATTTTTGGCTCATATATGTAACTTTATTCATTTATTGAAACTCATTTACATGCACACACTGTCCTAAGGGCAAAGCTGAACTGTACATGTAATCAGAATTGATTGATTGATTGATACGTTTATTGAGATACAAAAAACATTAATACATCTCAAAGGGATGAAGTGACATAAGTCATCCCCACCCGTCCAGGAATGTCCCTCTCAGGACTCACATAAATCCCTAATATTTCATATAATCAGTCATAGTACGTAGTTATATTCTAGATGCAAAATTTCTATATTTCTTTAATATTTCATCTATTTTCCTATTTTTAAACATCCACTCCATTTGCAGGGGGACATTATTTATATGGGCATTTCTATATACATTAAGCAATGGGCATTCCAGTATATTATGTGGCAGGGTATGGGATCTGGATGTTCTACAAACTCTACATTCTTTATCCTGTTCACTTCTCTCAGCTCCAAGTTCCCAATAATATTTATATCATAATCTTAACCTCATATACACTGAATCTTTCCACCTACTCCCATCTTTTCCATATGTAAATTTTGTGTTCATGAGAACATGATGGTAATGTTTCATTGATAATCAGAATAATGTACAAAATGATTACTAAAATTTTTGTCTAGTGTAAACTATGGCATGCTTACATTCAAATTAATCACTATCTTATAAGAATTCCAGCAATGTAAATTATATTCTCCCCAGTCACTTCTATGAAATTTTATAAGTAAAAAAACAAAACCTCAATCTAAAAGACATAAATAGACAATTAAATACTCCACACCTCTGTGCCAACTGTCAAACATGTCACTGTCACCCCTGCCTCCCTCCCTCCCTCCCTCCCCCCTTCCCAGCAAGGGTTGTTTGGTGGTTCAACTGTACGTACAGTAGTAGGCTTTAAATTTTTATCTTATAATATTACAGTCTAAAGTTAGGAGAATGTAATTTGCATTGCTGGAATCCTTGCAAGACAGCAAATAATTTGAATATAAACGTCATATATTTTGCACAAGAGATAAAAATTTTAGTACTGTACTGTACATTGTTTAGTACATTTTATATTGTAAAGATTTTCAACTGTACTTTTGGGTAGATTTACATAAATTTATTCATTTATTTTCATTCATTTACACACACACACACACACCATACTAAAAGAAACGTAAAAGACATATATGACCTTAGTACAAACCTGGAGTGTACATGTACAAAATGATAAAGGTACTAATATTGTTGTCTAGTGTAAATTATAGCGTGTTTACATTCAAATTAATCAATATATTATAAGAATTCCAGAAATGTAAATTATATTCTCCCCAGTCACTTCTATGAATTTTTATAAGCAAAAACCAATAACTGAATATAAAGGACTTAAATCACGGCACCTCCCCTCTCCCCTCCCTCCTTCTCCCCCATCTGCCCAGCCAGGGTTTTTATCTTGTATAATACAGTATCTCTGACTAAAGTTAGGAGAATATAATTTAAATTGCTGAAATCCTTGCAAGACAGCGAATAATTTGAATACAAACGTCATACATTTTGCACGAGATAAAATTTTTTGCTCTTTGTAATAAAATTCTTAAATTAGATGTAAAATTTGTATGTCTAATGCAAATTATAGCTTGTTTATATTCAAATTAATCACTACTTATAAGAATTCCAGCAATGACAATTATATTCTCCCCGGTCATATCTATGGAATTTTATTAGCAAAAAGAAAAACTAAAAAAAATTAATACTTCACCAGACGCACTAACTGTCAAAGTACAATTCACCTCCCCCCCCACTTTTCCCACACTTGCTTGCTCCCTCCCTTCCTCCCTATCCCTGCACCTGCCTCAGAAAAAGGTTTGGGGCTTTCCTGTAGGCTTACAGTATTTATCTCATATAATATCTCAGACTAAAGTTAGGAGAATATAATTTGCATTGCTGGAATCAATGCAAGACAGCGAATAATTTGAATATAAACGACATATATTTTGCACGAGATAAAATTAATCACATTTAAGGGCTTTAATTTGTATATACTTTTCTGTGAGCTGGAACCAATTACCCAAAATTCCATTGAAACAATGGTTTCGGTTAACGAACGACCTTCTGGAACGAATTGTGTTCTTCAACCAAGGGACCACTGTATGTAAAAAAATTTATTGCAAAATTGGTGAAAGTAGAAAACATATGACCAAGAGTGATTTTGTGATCTTCCTAAGCATTTCACAGCTAGGTTAGGATGAATTTCCAATGAAGATAAAAAAAAAACTCATCACCTTAAATAATGACTAATAAACATTTATACATTTTTCGATGGGCATTCCTAGAAAATTTTAACATAAAGTATAATAATTTGATTGACCCCTCAAACACCCATAGAAATATATATTATATTCTAACCTCCTTCAAAAAGTAGTGAAGAATTTCTAGAAGCTACCCTATTGTTTCCACCTCTCCCTGGGGGCCGCCCTCTCCGGCCAGGTCCACGGCCTCTCCTAGTTGGGGGTGGCAGGGGATCAGGGTCAGCAAATGGATCATCCTGAGATTCGGGTTCGTCTTCCTCTTCCTCCTCACCTTTCACCTCCACTTTTGCCCCAGATAGGTCATGCACAGAGAACTTGGTGCACTTTTTAATATGGCTGGAATATTGGCGTTCTTTGCTGAAGGTACGATCACAATCCTATAAACAATGATTTCACATAAAAGAAATAAAGAACTAAAACATCATTAAAAATAATAATACAAAAATTTTAAGTCTGGATAATTTGAATAAATTTATGAAGTCAAAATTCCATGCAATCTCATGACAAAATTAAATTCATTCTATTGTCTGAATAATAGTGAATCAAATCAAAATCTCTCAAATGGTGACTGGGTGCTTCTTCCATCCATGCATACAGTCTGGTGCATGAGAATGTAGTTCCAGCCTACCTAGTGGTGTGCATTAAATCTTAGGCTTGTTGTGAACTTTTATAAATAATTTTGTTAAAATACACTACACTGGAAAGTCTGATTTGAGGAGGGTTACCACCGTACCTTTTGTCTGAAGATGCCCTGAAAGGCTCTCCCCACCAGCTCTACTGTCAACCTCCTACCCTGCCCATCACCTTTCACTGTCAACCTCCTACCCTGCCCATCACCTCTCACTGTCAACCTCCTACCCTGCCTATCACCTTTCACTGTCAACCTCCTACCCTGGCCATCACTCTCACCGTCAACCTCCTACCCTGCCCATCACCTTTCACTGTCAACCTCCTACCCTGCCCATCACCTTTCACTGTCAACCTCCTACCCTGCCCATTACCTCCACTGTCAACTCAACCTCCTACCCTGCCCATTACCTCCACTGTCAGCCTCCTACCCTGCCTATCACCTTTCACTGTCAGCCTCCTACCCTACCCATAACCTCTTTTTGTGCCCAAGACTCCTCACTGCCATCCTCCCACCCTGCCCACCACCTCTCTCTGCCAACTTCTTGCTCTACCACACCATCCTTGCCTTCCTCACTGAGTGTGCAGATATTGACATATCTGGACAGTGCTGTATGCATCAATATTTGTTGAGTGGATACTGTACCCTGGAAGACATACACAAATCTTACTCTTTTATTCTTAATCACTGGCAAATTCAACCCATCCTTACCTCAAAAATGTTCAAATTAGTGAGATTTTCCTATATATATATATATAAATAGCATCACTGTACATGAAGTCTTAACTAGTTCCCTGTGAAACCAACATTTAGATAGATAAATATGAAGACTGGCAGGATTTTTTTTAATAGTGTTCTGATGTGATCCAATAAATACTTGATAAAATAAATTTATTCATTCTAAAGCCATAGAAATTACTCTTTCTAGCACATAAAAAATATATCCCACAATTTGTTTACACGGGAGGATACAAAAAAGGAGATGCCACAGATGTAGCTGCCTGACTCACATCTGTAGCATGCATGTTGATTCCTGTAACGCGATAAATGTAAATATAGATGTAAAAAGAATTAAGCAAAATAGACTTGTAAATGCTTTTTGTACAGAGTAATACAGTAGCTCATTAAGTTGATTAAATGCTCATGTATGTACCTAGTAATTCAGATGAGTTGACAAATTAAGTGAATTTGATTGTTCTGCCTGAATGACTAGTAAGTCAGGAACTTAGTTTCAGCGTGATGTGGGAAAATCTATCTCCTAAACTAAGATTTGTTTAGTAACCAAAATTAAATAGAAAAATACCTCATAGTAAAATAGTAAAATTAACAAATATAAAGAATTATATATTTGTTATTTACAAAAAAGTCATATACTGTAATGCCTAAGTAGTTTTTACACGTGAAACGGTCACATGATGAGGCAAAGAGGGGGGACACTGTGGTACCTAGTGGTCAGACCGCCTTAATCATTCAAGGGAGCTGGACGATTCAAATCCTATCAGACGTATCAGCTACTTCCATACCTTTTCAGATGATACAAAGCCTCCAAACAATCAATTCCACACTTACAGTAGTTATTTAATCTGTACATAAGACATAGTAAAAGAATGATCACCAACCAGGCATCTGAAGTTATGATGGTATAAGAGACCCAGCCCAGCGGTCCAGAATACACCACCGTCTCAAGTTAAGATAAAGTATCCTTGTTATATTGTCTGGACAGAAGTTTAGACTATCTAATCCTGACTGAATACTGTCACTGGTGCTAATCTGCAGGACAATTTAGTTGGGATATTTGTTTTAGCCATAATATTTACAGTAGTATAAAAGCATCCTTAAGGTATACAATAGAGAATTTGGGTTCCATTCAATATCATCTGCCATCCAGTAATTTAGTAACAAGGTTAAATTTTAGTATAGACCTTTTGTTATTTGCTTATACCAGGGCATTCCATTGAATCAGTGCGCAGACTACTCTCTTTCATAATTATATAGAAAGCATAATAAATTTTCAGAGGATTTGATAGTGGCAGAGGTGAAATTAATTGGAATTGTGGTAGAGCAAGACCTCGCCTTTCTACTTTGCATACAATGTGTGTATGGGGTCACAATAGTTTCACTAATAAATGATTCAAGCATAAATCAATATTCCAAACTCATTTTTCTGACACTAGATAAAACCTTAATTGTATGTCAATAAGTGTCATGAATTAATCTTTTAACTGTAGCCCCAGAACAAGGAAGATGGATAAAGAATAAAACAAAAATCAATCATAACTTACTTGACATCTGAACTGCACAGCCTGTTCCAAAGCTGGATCTATTTCCAGTGCCTCCATTTTTCCTCTCTTTGGTGGAGCAGTCTCAGGCTCCAGGTCATCACCCTTTCTCTGAAAGAAGTGTTTTAAAAAGATACAATTTTCTTTCCTCAAAAAATTACATATTACAGGTGGAGACCCATTCACCTAAAATTTCAAGCCCTAAAATGATTACCAAAATAAGTTGGCAAATAGTAAACAGGAGATAACAAAGAGAAGTCATTATTCCAGTGGTTGGCTGTACAGTATGTTGGCAAAAGTTTTGAAAGACGTTAACTTATAATTACAAGGGATTATAGATTCCTCTTGTTTTCAGAAACTCTCTCCACAGTCTGTCAAAGGCAAGAATCTTAGCTTATAGCACCTCCCTTTTGTCAATCTTACCTGTATCTCTTTTTTCTTCAGACAATGAATTAAAACCTTGCTCTACACCTTCTTAACTAACCCAAGACAACCTTTCTCGGTAATTCTTGCATTTAAAATTTCATTCTTTCCTTATACACACTAAGATTATCACTATCTTTGTTTGATCATCTGGCATGCAACCACTTTGTCATGCAACCATACAAACACCTGCTACTTCTTATCCACTCTTTAACATTTCTAAGAGCTATTCCATCCCTAACACTTGAATTTCTCTAGTGTCAGGTACTATCATGCGTTATTTTCCTCAAGCTTCCAGTCCCATCACCTCTAATCACCATTTGAAAATATTACCACAACCACCACAACTACCTACACAATATTTCTACAGCCTACTCATTTTCAAGCAGCTAGTAGTTCAATCTGCCTTCTAAATAATAAGATCAAAAGTTTATTTTTAGTTACAATAAAAAACGTTACATCTGTATTAAATTTTACAGCATTTGTGTCTATTTCTCAATTGCACTAGACCCTCGCTTTATGCGCATTCACTATACAGGTGCTCCTCTACTTAAGAAAGTTCAACTTACAAACTTTCAGAGATACAAACATCATCACTGGGGGGGGGGGGGGGGGTTACCTGCCAGAACAGGTGTTTAATGTCGATGAGACTGGATTATTTTTAACAAAATTCCAGATAGAACAAACATTACCTGAGAGGAGAAGAGTGAGCCAGGTTTTAAGGCTGTATTAAAGGGTATAGCTGTACTAAATTTCCATAATCTTTTCATTTTTTACAATATGTTTGGTATCTACAGGAGTAAAGTTGGACTTACAAACAAGCCTCAGGAACGTAACTTGTTCGTAAGTAGAGGAGCACCTGCATGCGAATTCGCATTTATGTGGCGACCCTATTTCTACCCACAATTCGTTTTATGTGGAAAAGATTTCCCATTATGCATTCTGTAGAAGATATGGTGCACTATATTAAAGTATTTTAATTATTTTTCTACAACTTTTAGAGCATTAATGCTCCAGAAATGGTTGTGAAACATGGCACAGTGTGTGTGTGTGTGTCTACTGTGCTGTATGTGACATCACGGGATGCAGCTGGAGTAGTGAGTCAGCTACTCCACACACTTTCCACACAAACACCCATGCTCTTCATATTTCTTCGTTTATAGTTTTATATAATATTATCTTTATTTCTAACCCACATTAGTGTATTGTAATGATTTTTTCACAACGTTTATAGCATTACTGTTGCTTTTAGTGGATGTGGAACATATCCTAATTTTTCCCATAAGATTACCGGTAAGTATTCACCTCATGCGGAATCCCATTATGCTGTGTGTTATCACTGAACGCAACCATAGCATGAAGCGAGGGTCAGGTGTACTATATATGTACATCCTGCACCTTCACTAGGAAACAAACCCCCTACACCATCTACATAGAAGGCTGAGTCTTCACTGTACACAAAGGTCTCTGTCCTACATTTATTCATTTCAATCCAGGAGTGCCAACTGTTTTCTCTGAGATTTTCAATACAGTGTATTCTTCCAAAATCTTCCATCACTTTCATTATGAAAACATACATCTTTAAAACTTGGTCACATCCTTAAAAACAGTTCTCTATAATCCACTCATCACTGGAGCAACCAATATCTCTCTATTTTTCTTATTTCTCAATTACTTTTCATATTCTCATTCCATCAAACATTGAATTAAAACTCCCTAAACATCAACATTTAGTTACAAACCTTGACTGGTGCTGTCTTTTTCCGGTATGGACTATGATAACATTTTAGAAAATGTTGAGAGATCTGAGGTCGAGTCTTGAACGTCATCTTGCAGAAAGAGCACATATATAAAGGTGTTTTTTCTACCTTCACTTCCTCCTTCTTGCAGCTTCTCATATGTTTCCTGCAGAATTAAATGATTTACCATCTAATTTTCAACTTTCCTCAAAATTCAAAAAATTTCCACAGTAAACCATACAGTATATAGGCATATTATTGAAAATATATAAAGAACTTCAATAACATATAAAAATAATGAGGACTAATAATCATCATTTATCGAAAAGTGACCATGTTTAGAAACAGTTGCTATAAACTGACTTAAGGTTGAGTGATCCGGAGATGTAAGTTTAACCCTTTAGAGGGCACATTATCATTTAGGTATTTTATTCTGGCTAAAGCCAGATGATTTTATTCAGCTGAGGGGAGCCCTTGTCCACTAAAGGGTTAACTATGATATACAGTACAGTATATGGTATCCCTTTCCTAAATTACAGAATCTTAACCAACTACATTCATTGCCACACATAAAAAGTCACCAATAGTGGTGACAAAAATTAAAAAAAAAAAAAAAAAAATGAGCTGACTGTTACATTATGAAGTAACTGCTGACTGCTTGCAATCATAAGAAATGATAATCTACCAAACCCCAATTCTTATCTATTAAATATTTGTGTTGATTAACATTACTCCATCAAAATAATGAAAAATAATCTATGTTCATAGCCCTGCCTAAAGAGTTATTACACGTCCTCTCGAAGCATGGGAAAACCTTAACAGTTCACCCAATGTGAGAACCCTAGTCCATGCACTGAACATTCATAAGCTCAAGAATTTATCACTGAGATTCCTCTCCCACTCATAAAATAAGTTAATCTTCATTATATAATCATACTAAATGGATAATTTAAATAAAAATTTTAAAAACTCATGAGAAAATGTACTGTACTTCTGCTCCAAGGAAGCAGAATGAGACTAGGGTCACATCAGAGTGTCATTTTCATGTGTTATGTTTTTACAGTACAGTACAGTACAGTACAGTACTACAGTACAGTACAGTTCAGTACAGTACAGTACAGTATAGTACTACAGTACAGTACTACAGTACAGTACAGTTCAGTACAGTATAGTACTACAGTACAGTACAATACAGCATCGTATATCTATAGAGGCGCTCAAATATTTAAAAAAGGCCATTACTGTACTGAACATCCTGAATATAAATCTTTCTTATGCATTCATCAACCACCCCTACTCACTGCATCTGCCCCATGATTTTGAGATAGGTACGGTACTGCTTCTAAAAGTCCAAACAATGTTCTAATACTGTACAGTAATCTATTTACTGTACAGTCAATCCTCATATTACGCGGTTAATGTAACCCGGAGGGTACCGCGGAAAGTGAGGAACGCGTAAAGTGAACAACATAACATATGGGATTAATTGAAATGGAGTCCAGGCCGATCCCCAAACTCCACTTTTTGACGACACACAACTATGTTGTAGTAAAAATATTATCTTAACTTTATGATGGCATGCACACACAATTAATAATTAAGAGAAATATCAATAATATTAGGTTTTTTAACACTTACATTTGTAGAAAAGATGGCTGGGCACACGGGGATGGGCGGTTGGTTCCGAGGCAGAGGGCAGATTATTGGCCCTCACCTGTATCAATTGTATCACTATCCACCACAGAGGCTTGCAGGGCCTCTTTGTCAAACCCCCCAAAGTTCATATAAGTCCATATCCTCACAATAATTATCACTATCACTGACTTGGGCCGGCTGTAGTGGGTGGCGGGTGAAGAACTGGTAATGTTTTGATGACTGGGCGACCTTGTGCGCACCACTTTCGCGCCTCTTACACAACATGGAGGATGGCGGGAGGTTTGGATCCAAAAATGGCGCGGCTTGCCAGCCGCTCTCCGCGTAATGGGGTTCACGACCGCGGAATGTGAGCATGTTAGGTTCTGGCAAGGCACCGCGTTAACGGTGAAAAGCGGAATGCGGGACCGCGTAATATGAGGATTGACTGTATATGTTGGTCAAATTAAAAACATGACTAAAATTGGTCAACTACCATTCTTCACCATATCTTAATTATATACTACAGGTAGTAGTAAAGCAGCTCTTACTCACCCAAGTCTTTTAATAAATTTAAGCAAGCAATTAGCATTTGCCTTGTTTATGTGGTAGACAAATAAACCATATATGGTAGCAATCAACATGCAGAATTACTAATCCAAGAAATATCTAACGTTAAATTGTTGGGTCATAGTCATCTGATAAAAGGACAGTACCATGAGAGTGATGATTTTTTTTTCCATATGGTAAATGGTATTATTGAACCAATGTTAGAAAACAAGGTCAGGTTTCATAGGGTTTGTTTTTGAGTGAATTTATCTCATTATACAAATAGGGCTGCATCCGTAGACCCTCAAAATTTTTGCATGCATAATCCAAAAAATTTCTTTAAAGACTGTACACTTTCAAAGCTCATATATAATCAATCTACACTTCTGTGATCCACACAACCAATTTAAATACTGTATCTCCAAAACCTCCAACAATATTTACTCATTATTTTTGTAGGCTTTGAGAAAGAATTTGACAGGGTACCACTTGAAGTAGTAAAGTAGGTAATGAGAAAGCTAGACATAGAGGAGTACCTTGTTCGAGTGGTTAGGGTATTATACGAGGGCTCAAAAAACTCTGTAAGAGTAAATAGTAAGGAAAGTGAGGAATTTGAGGTAAAAGTAGGAGCCCATCAGGGGTGTGTCTTGGGCCTCCTCCTATTTATCATGGTGCTGGAGGCAATTTCATGGGACTTTTAGGAGCGCCTGCCCTGGGAGTTGTTGTATGATGATGACTTGGTGCTGAGAGCAGATAGTATTGAAAAGACAGTGGAAAATTTTAAGAAATGGAAGGATGGAATAGATGCAAAGAGACAGAGAGTGACTGGTGAAAACAAAAGTATTGATAGTGGTGTGAGTGAAAGACCTGTGGTGGGAAGTGAAAAATGGCCATGTGTTGTCTATAAGAAAAGTGTTGGCAGCAATTCAATAATGTGCAATGAGCATAGAAGGTGGGTACACAAGAGGTGCAGTGGATAGAAGGCAGACTGTGGGATATTGCTGACTTAAGTGTTCTGTATGTGCAAGTAACCATGTGCTCACATCAAGGCTGGTGAAACCCAACATTGTGGATATATCCCTGGACTGTGTCAATGAGTTCTGTTACCTGAGTGACACAATCAGTGCTGGTGGGGGTACTGAAGCTTGCTCAGTTGCAAGAGTCAAAAGTGCCTGGGAGAAGTTTAAGGAGTTGATGCCTTTATTGACAGCAAGAGGACCTTTTCTCCGAGTGAATGGAAAAATGTATATGGTTGGTGTGAGAATTGTTATGTTGTATGACAGTGAAACATGGGCAGTTAAAGAGGATGACATAAGTAGACTTGAGTGATCTAAAAAGAGAATGGTAAGGTGGATGTGTAAAGTGACACTAAAAGACAAGAGGCCTTGTTCCGAGCTAAGAGGGCGGCTGGGTATTGGGAGTACTGCATTGGTGAAATCCTCCGTAGAGGCAGACTGAGATGGTTTGGGCATGGGGAGATATTGGATGACACCAATTGTGTTAGGTGTTTGAGCCTAAATGTGGAGGGAAGGAAAGCTAGGGGTACTGGGGTAGGCCAAGAATGATATTGGAAGAAGTTGTAAGAAAAGACATTAAGAGTTAGGAATATGACAACAAAGACTGCTAGAAAGTGCAGCATGAACAGCTGCCATCAGGTAACCATGGCTAATCCATGTAAGCATGAAAATGGCCATAAAACAATGATGATGATGACCTTCAGGTCATGAACCCTATATTTATACCCTGATTTTCTTTTCCTACCCCAAAAATATTGTGAACAATCTCACCAAAAGATGGCAGCACTTAGGCCTTCACTATTCCTGGAAGCTTCCAAGCTTCCAAAAACAGCTGATGGAGTACACACATAGTTTTTCACATCTCTACCTCATCTTTGCTGAGAGCATCACACGATTTGTTGTGACTTGGGGAGCAAAATACTAAACTAGGTAGGTTTTCCCAGATTAACTATCTCTCATTATTTGTAATTTATCATACAGTAAAAGCTTTTAGAATTTATACTGTATATGCCAAATATGAAACAATATTTGCTTGGGCAAAGATTTTGGAGAGTATAAGTATTTATGAGGGTTATTTTTTATTTCTTTAATTTTTTTTATATACATGTATACCCGTACTAAAGATGTATGGCAACAGTGCGGAAGAGAGGATTTGGCACATACTGTACATGTACAGTATTGGCTAACCAATGATGTTTTTGGTTTAAAAGACAGATACAGTAATTCATACAAAGAACTTGAGAAAAAATATATCCTTGCTTTTATAATCAAGTATAGTACAGTACAGGTATTCTTTTGTAGTTAAAGAAATACAGTATCAAGGATCGATTTGTGATATTTTCCATTGTTCCTTTACTCACACTACCAAAACATCAAAAATTAACAAAACCGTATTGAATTCTATGGAACAGACCATAGATAGAATAACAATATAATAAAAAAAAAAAAATTCTAGGGTGTGGGGAACAATGCATACAGTAGTACAAAGATGGTTACATACTGTACTACATGGGTATTAAGTGAGGAGTAAGCTGAACCTTCTGTTTCAGAGTAAAAAAGATGTCTTTCTTCATTGGTATTGTTCTATGGTATAAACAGTACAGTAAACCCTTGCTATTCGCGGTAAGCAGATGGTGGCTAGTTTATGAGACTGCACGCAGGGCAATGAGTCACCCCCACATGACCGCAGCGTTTCCTCTCCTGTTGTTTGCGCTCAACCATTGCCTGCGACGCAGCATCTCTTGTGTTTTACTGAAAACTTTAGTGTTTCTGTGTGAAATAGCCCCTAAAAGATTGTCTAGTGTCATTGCTAGTGATGCTAGTAGTGTGAAACGTTTAAGAGATCTCAAAGCCGAGAGGAAACAACTACGAATTACGATGTTTTTCAAGAAAAAACCAGCCACTCGCCCAGCTGATTTGTCTCCCTCACCAACTCGGTCAGCTGCTGCCACCGCTCCACCACCCACCTCTCCAGCATCCACCTCCCCACCACGCGCCTCTCCACCAACCACCACTGCATCACCCTCTTCCAACAGTGATCTTGATGATTCCCCTATGCTTCAGTAACCAAACTTCCACATATAAAGGATAGTAGTATTGGTGACTTAAGTTTCTCATACACAGAATAGGTATACAGTAGAGCACTAAGGTATTATAAGTTGTTACAATATTCGCAGTTTTGCCAATCTGCGCCATTCCTTGGAACCAAACCCTCGTGAATAGCAAGGGTTTACTGTACAGCTCCTACCCGACTTACGACGGGGTTAGGGACCCAAATCCAGGTCCTAAGTCGAAAATGCTTAAATAATACATAGAAAATCTTCTCAGCACCATAAAACTCTCACTTTTAAGCTTGCCAGCCATTTTAAAGTGAATTACACACGAAAATTGTGTCATTACACAGCGCAATCACTGATGTTGGGACTCGAAAATACATAATTTGACAAAATTTTGGTACGACTGAGGCGGTCGTATGTCCGGGTGGTCGTAAGTCGAGTAGGTCATAAGTCGGGGAGGAGCTGTATTGCCAAATAAGTCATCTATTTTATTGCACCCATGTGATTCTATTAGCACCATTAGTTCACATGCAAAATTATGGTGGAACTGATAACTCAATTTGAGCCCCTTTACTCTCAATCTTGGTCTAAATTACTGTAGTACACTAGACAAATATCTGGTACTCGACCAAACAGTTACTCTCAATTAAAAGTCTTTTACACAAAATAAATGAGATAGTTTATGTTAAATTTTAATTTTAAAGTAATACACTGTACAGCACTATGTTTATGAATTGATACTAATAAAGCTCAGTACAGTATAAATATAAATTTTATTTACAGTAAGATCTTGTATTTCGCGAGTAATATAAACTGGAAAAATTGCGCTAAATTCAAATTTGCCAAATACAAATACTGTACATAAACTAATGGGAAAAATAACAATATAGACTGGCCACTCTACGTCAACCTCTGATTTTCCCATTTATAACCTCCAAATGATACAAATTCTGCCTTTATTGACCTGATTGTGCTTTCCGGAAACTAGTTTTTAGGCCTTCCTCAAGTAACTTAATCACACGCTGCTTATCCTGCATCAAATACTTGGCAAACTTAACTCCCTTATGATAGTCCCAATTCTCCTTTTCCTTATTTGGCCGCTTAGGTGGGTCTGTCCCACCCCCACCAGCAGGACCCCCAGTAGAGGTAGAGGCCATTATCTTGAATCGACAGGTGATAGCACCACCCAAAAAAGCACACAATAGCAGTCTGGGCGGTCGCTAGGATGACACGGGCTACAACGCGATAGTTGCATTCTTGTAAACCTCTTTTACGTTCACAACCAGCTATTCGATCACCAGAACGCTTCTTGGAAACATTCTTCTTACCTTGTCTTTCCGTATTCATCGCTAACACAACAAAATTGGAGAAAACAGCAAAAATCAAGGAGCAATCAACAGACACCATACAATTCAACTGATCACGTGATGTAAACAGAGAGCGCTGGTGTAAACCGTTATTAGTCCTCACTGCGAAACATTCTTTTTACTTATTCTTTTCATTAAAGTATTTATGGGTAACAGCTAAATTTGCAAAAAAATAAATAAATTATCAAGTACCTCTCTAAAAACACTTCACAAACAAGAGGCACTAATCAATTGAACATGTGATGTCGAACGTGAACTGTAAACATTGCATAGCCCCGCGCCACGCTTAAAACGTTGAGGATGGAATCAAAACATTGAAGATGGAATCACGCTTTAGCCAAAATTCATATGCAAAAGTTCACATTTTACAAACAGCGTTTCTCTATTCATCAATCGCGTTACAACCAACTCACGTTGATAAAACACACGCTGTAGCAGAAATGACTGTAACTGGTATGAGGGCTGTAATGTCTTTCAAGATGGTGGCCAGCATTCAGCTTGCTGGATCTCGCGAAATTCACAATATTTTACGCCAAATATAAGACTTAGCTACATTAGGTAGTGCTCGCGAAATTAAAAAATGCGAAATATGAGATCTGACTGTACTAAACTTAAAAATTTCCTTCTAAGTTGAAAAGGTAGTTATTAAGATTGTTAACAACTTGTGTAAACTGCCATAATGGTACAGAGAAACCTACTAATCTGGCTACCCATATACTTAGAGCACTTACATATTTTGACCACTCAAAATTCAGGTCCTCTATATTTATACAGATTTATTGCATTTCTGGTTGCAATTTCTATTTTTAAACACTTAGGGAATGAAGTAAGAAGTAGCCTCAGGCCATTGTCCAAGAGGTGCCAATTATAACTTAAGTCATTTCTAATATTTACTGATGGTTCTTTGGAAGTTGACTGGGTACAAAATTTAAATGCATACAAAACCATGACTGACATGACTTGTTAGAAAGTATATAATCAGTATATTGTAGTAATCTCCCCGTTAGCCAGAATCTCCGGTCCCTGGAACTCTCCAATAGCCAGAATGAATTTTGAGCCTTCCGGGAAAACTCTCTTCATTCCAGGCATAGGAACGAGTTTCCAAGGATGAAATTGAGCGCATTTTCTGGAAATTTTCCAAGAAAATCTCTCCGTTCTGAGCATGGGAACAAATTTTCCGGGAATTATGAAAGATTGCATTATGCTGGGCGCTTGGGTGGGCTAACTACTTAGGTAGCTTAGGCTGTAGGCTCATGTCCTTAGTCCACATTGTGCTGCCATTACTGTATCAGGACACAATCAGCCAAGAATAGTGTTAAAGCAGTGTTAAGATGTAAAAAGAGATTATAGTTATGTATACTGTACTGTACGTACAAAATATGAAAAAACAATAAATAATAATAATCATCATAAGGTAAAAAACAAAGGGAATAAAAATTTTCTTGATTGTAAGAGCGGGAGGGGAAAGTTGCTAAGTGTAAGCAGAGGTTGCTCAGCTGCATTGCAATGGCAACAATTCAGGGCTGCCATGTGTGAAGCAGCCAGAGTCTATGCAAATGGCGGTTAAACTTTGATTTAGCTTTTCCTTAATAGTTTTAGCTATACACCTTCATCTAGATAGTATTTGATTAACATTTTTAATGTGTAAGGTAGTAAATTACAGTAACTGTACAGTAGTTGTGTACAGTACTATTTTACATTAGGTTGGGTTTTATCGGGTTTGTGAACCAATTTCTGTTTCTGAGGAGAATATTTGTCATTGGGGAACCAAACCCTAGTTTTCTCATTTGTTCTGTTATTCAATAAATGAAATTTCACTTAAAGATTTTTTTTTTTAACCTAACCCATTCATATATCGAGGGATAACTGTACTGTAGATAGCAGTGGGCAGTATAAGCCTACTGTAGGCTAGTTAGTGTGTAGAGGTGTATGTACAGTATACAGTGTGTGTGTACAATCCCTCCTACATGGAGGAAGAGGAGCGTAATAGTAACAACTGTGACAATAGATGGTACAGGACAAAGGCAGGCCATCCTGTATCATCATATCACCATTTGGTTTGCTGGTGAGTACAGTGTAATGTACACAGTAGTATGTTTTGTTTATTAACAGTATATTGCACATGTACAGTGGTGTTTGCGTAAATAAATATGTACAGCTTTGTGCCTGTCTGTATGAGATTGTAGTTTAAACTCTTAGAAAACTTCCCCCAGCACCCAAAAACATTCTGGGAATGTGCAATAGTGTCTGTCCATGAAAACTTACCCCAGCACCCGGAATAATTCGGGGGATGAGAAATTCGTCTCAATATCCGGAAATCTAATTTCTGGCTAACGGGGATATCACTTGTATGCACACTATATAATAATAAGTGGGGTAAAAAAATGCAACGAATCAAGAATAGCAAACACTTGTACAATGCAGATCCCAGCACTATTTTTGGTCCATATGGTACTTGTTGCACTGTAAAACTTGCCACTACATTGTTATGCACCATGCAGGACCCATACTATACATTATCAAGGCAGATGGGAAAAGGTCAAATAAAAACCAATGATTTACATCAATGGTAAAAAGACACAAGGCATCTTTGAGAATGTCTCAGAAGGGAGAAATTTTCAAGGAACCACCCCAGCATGTGAAGGTCACTAGGTTATGCTTTTGTGAGAGATCAAGCAGGAAATTCTGGATCCCTTATGCAGTGACAGGTCACTGTTTAAGTTCTGTGACTACAGTATAGCACTAGTGATTAATTTAGATATAAGGCTATTTAATGGAAATGATTGTTTTACAGGCACTTGTAAATATTGAACCCCATTGGTGATGAATTAAGAGAATGGTTTTAAATCTAAATATTGTATAGTGATATAAAGTACAGTATGTAGAGAAATACTGTAATGTGACTTTTATACAGAACTGTCTGTGCTTTCAATAAGTCAGAAACTAATTTTCCTAAATTAGTCAACTACTGTATATTTTCATGTTTGATTATAAATTCCAAATTTCATATTAAACTGCAACTGAATACGTACTACAGTATTTCACATTTCATAAACCTTTTGTTCTAAATGCCATTGTAACTTGCCATGGAATGGTTCAGTGGTATGAATTTGCTATGATCAACTGGCTGTCTCAAGAGTGGTCAGATTACACCAGGTTTCACCACACGGTAATACAATTATAGAATAATATACTGTACAATACGACGCCCTCGCTCAGTGTTTTTGTAATTATGGGAGGTGTGATAAAAGTAATAAGAAAGTGTTGTTGTTTACTAAGTGAGGAGATGATGGCACCATCGTCTCGGCCCTAGACAATACTGAGGCAGTATCGGCCAGACCTTTTGAGTGAACACACACTAGCCACCAAAGGCGTTACTTGGAACGATACCAGGAGTTAAGTGAAGCGATAAGCCCACACACGTGAGTGAAAAAACAGTGATTATTTGTGTTGTGGTGAAATGTTTGGGACTAAGGCATAATATACAGAACAATGTTTCTATTAACTGACGTATAATGTACAGCTCCTCCCCGACTTATGACCTACTCGACTTATGACCACCCGCACTTACGACCTGCCTCAGTCGTACCAAAATTTGGCCAAATTACGTATTTTCGAGTCCCAAAGTCAGTACACAGACAAAATTTTCGTTTGTAATTCACTTTAAAATGGCTGGCAAGCTTAAAAGTGAGTGTTTTGTGGTGCTGAGAAGAAAAAGAGACACCCATTTTAGATTTTCTATGTATTATTTAAGCATTTCCGACTTACGACCATTTCGACTTACGACCTGGATGTCAGTCCCTAACCCCGTCGTAAGTTGGGGAGGAGCTGTATACATAAAATGGAATGTAATCAGTAGTTAACGACTGTCTCGTTCTTTACAGGTTTTGACCATATCTACCAATAAAGATTGAGTGCGTCAACGTTGTGGGTTTCTCTCACCCTAAATATGTGACATCATCTAATTGTCTAACCATTCGGCAGTTAAAAAGCACGTTGAACAATTTCTACATTGGAGCGAAACTGATAGCCGTCCTTGCTTTCCAAACCGTCTACACTGTTAATATTGACAACAATACAACCAACACCCCTATGGTACAGTTCTACATAGCTCTAGCAAATCTAAAATACCTATTTAACCAATATGTTTAACTGTTGTTTTTGGATCAACAAATACAGTACTACAGGTGTATAGAATACATAACTAAATGTAGTTCAATCTTGTACATCCTATTGTAAACAATTAAAAAATGCATAAACTCAAGTGTACAAGTGGGATACATACCTTAAGTACAATGGTCTCATGAATTTACTGTTGCATGTTGGACATTCATAAAACCTCTTGCTATCAGTGGCACCACCAGGTCTGATGTCTTCCTCCTCATAGCCCCCCTGTGTCTGAGAAGTATGAGACATATATCTCCCTTGTTTTTTCACAGTTCCATCTGAAAGATTGATTTGGACATGTTTCCTTACTTGTTCATTTTGACCCACTGGAATTGGGGCTACTTTTGTGAATTTGGTAGTACCTTCAGGTATGATGACCTTGAAGATGCTGCCTTGCCCTAATCCATCAGATTCCTCTTGACATATAGGAATCTGACCCACTTGGTTGGCCCCAGCTCGAATTACAATGTGGTTCTTGTTCCCCACTGTTACTATTTGTGGCTGGGCTACACTAACTGGAGTACCTCCCACTTGAATAAGAAAGTGACCAGCATTAGCTTTAACAGGGGAATCCTGATTAGTTTGTACCACTATTTTTGTCGGGGTGTTAGTATTGGATACATTAACAGGTAATCCTGAGATGTTATTTACTGCTGTTCCCTGTATCACATTTGAGGATGTAAGAGGCTGCTGAATACCCTGGACAGGATTGGTGGTGATCGTGCTGGTAGTAACAATGATGTTGTCAGGGCCGTGAGTAGTACTTGGAGATGAGTGGAATGTCTCACTCACCAAGTTTCGCAACAGCATCTCACTTTCTTGGTTTGTTGCCAATGTATTCTCATCTGCAATAACACCACCCATTTCATGGTCAGCAGCAGCATTTTCTACTTCCTCATCATGTACAAGTCCTAGTATCTGTTGGTTATGGCCATACTCGGTATCTTGTAGATCTTCTTCTTTAACAATTACAGGACCATCTGCAACAGTATCATGACAGGGAGGGTCTTGCAACACTGAGGCCCCAAATTCTGACTCCTCCAACATAACTTGGGGTCCTTCCATGACTGTTGGAGAATCTTCCATCACTACCTGTGAACCTTTTATAACGACTTGTGAACCCTCCATAACTACAGCCTGTGAAGCATCCATGATCATTTGTGAATCATCCTCCATGACTCCTTTTGTGGCAGGCATAACCACTTGTCCATCCAACAAGACTGGTGATTCAATTTCTTCCTCCACACTTTCTGTTAGATCTCCTGACACAATCGACGAGGCAGTACCAACCTGCAAAATATGACAAAATTGTTGATTCCACAGAATTAGACTAGCATACATTCAGCTCCCACCATTGTAAAAAAAAATAAAATAAAAAATAAATAAATAAAAATAAATAAATAAACATATACAGTATACAGGTAGTACTCCTCGACTTACGACCTACGATCACCTGGACATACGACCGCCGCAGTCGTACCAAAAATTTTTCAAATTACGTACATATTTTCTTGGACTGAAACGTTTCCGTCCCGTACCAGAGCGTCGCGTGGGCTGGGTCGCCTCGTGGTGTACAGCATCCACGCCGTAGTGCGCTCAGTTGGTGTTTGGCTATCGTTGTTGTCGGTAGTGATCGCGCTGTGTACTGACAATATTTTCGTTTCTAATTCCCTTTAAAATGACTGGCAAGCGTAAAAGTGAGAGTTCTGGTGGTGCTCAGAAGAAAATGAGACACTCAATTACTTTTGAGATGAAAATGAAAATAATAATGCAATATGAAAATGAAAAAACGGTAGCAACCATTTCACGTGACCTTGGCTTCTCCCACTCGACGATATCAAAAATTTGAAGGACAAGGAACGAATTCGTGAGGTAGTGAAAGGATCAGCAACTATAAAGGGAACAATAATAATGAAAAAACACAAGGTCCTCTTCATGAGATGGAAAAATTACTTGTGGTGTGGATGGAAGATCAGATACAAAAGCATGTACCCTTAAGCCTTCTAACCATACAGGCTAAGGCAAGAAGCCTTTTCAAAAGCCTGAAAGAGAAGGCAGGAGATGAGTGCAACCAAAACTTCACAGCAAGTCATGGGTGGTTCCAAAGGTTTAAGAAACATTTCAGTTTGCACAGTGTAAAGGTGAGTGGAGAGGCAGCAAGTGCTGATGTGGGAGCTGTCGAAGCTTTTAAGGAGGAGCTAGATCGTGTCATCGTGGAGGGAAATTATTTGCCTGAGCAAATATTTAATGTGGATGAAACTGGCTCATTCTGGAAGTGCATGCCAGAACGGACATACATCCACAAAGAGGAGAAAACCATGCCGGGATTCCAGGCATTCAAGGACCGAATCACACTTCTGTTGAGGGGAATGTAGCTGGTTTTCAAGATAAAGCCCTTCATGATATATCAGTCAGAGAACCCAAGGGCTTTTAAACATGTCAGCAAGCACACACTGCCAGTGTTTTATCGCAGTAATAAGAAAGCATGGATGATCCTAGTACTGTTTGAGGATTGGTTCCCGAGTTGTTTCATTCCACGAGCCAAGGAGTATTGTCTGCAACAAGGGATTGCGTTCAAGAATTTATTAATTTTGGTTAATGCTCCAGGACACCCACCACACTTGGACGACCTGCACCCTGATGTTAAGGTAGTCTACATTCCACCTAACACCACCTCTATCATCCAACCCATGGATCAAGGTGCTATTGTTGCTTTTAAAGCTTATTATTTACGTACGACCTTCGCTCAGGCTGTTGCTACTGAAGGTGAGAAAACGCTCAAGAGAGTTTGGGAAGGACTAAAACATTTTGAAATGTATAAAGAACATAGCTGCAGCATGGGATGATGTTACAGGTTAGTGCATGAATGGAATTTGGAAGAAAGTCCTGAAAAGATATGTGAACAGTTTCAAAGGATTTAATGAAGATGAAGCAATTTCTGAGATTAGTAACAAGATAGTGGAGTTGGGTAAACAGCTGGAGTTAGAAATTGATAATGAAGATGTTGAGCAGTTGGTTGAAAGTGAAGCAGAAGACTAAGTAACGAGGATCTTATTGACCTGGATGCACAGAAAATTGCAGAGGAAGAAGAGAGACTAAATGTAGAAGAAGAATCAGCACCTGCCAAAAGGTTTTCAGTGAAACAAATGGCAGAGGCATTTGCTACTATTAATAAGGGGATGCAAATGTTTGATGAAATGGATCAAAATGTTGAGCGTTTTGCAAAAGTTGACAGACTAATCCAAGATGCACTTGCTTGCTACAGGGAGCTTTACAATGAAAAAAAAAAGGGCAAACTGTGCAGTCTAAATTGGACATATATTTTAAGAAGTCCCCCACTGCTGTCTCCTCACGCCCCACCACTGCTGCCTCTTCACTCCCTAAAGATGATCCAATACCTTCAACAAACAAGTATGTTTAGCTTGTCTGAAGAAAGCAAAATTGATGACCCACCCAGCCCTGTCTCCTCCTCTGCTACATCCAATTAATGTAGTCTCCATGTTTAATTAAAAAATTATTGGGGCCCCGTGTGTATTCAGCCAACTACATTAAAGGTAAGTGCACAGTAACACTTGATTCATTTTTCATTATTTATTACTTTTACTGTACTGTATTTCATTTTAGATTTTCTATGTATTATTTTTTGCATTTTCGACTTACGACCTGGATTTGGGTACCTAACCCCGTCATAAGTCGAGGAGCTGCTTTCTATATATATATATATATATACAGTCAACCCTCACTTTACGCGGTTAATTCAACCCACAGGGTACCGCGGAAAGTGAGAAACGCGTAAAGTGAACAACATAACATATGGGATTAATTGAAATAGAGACCGGGCCGACCCCCAAACTCCACTTTTTGACGACACACAACTATGTTGTAGTAAAAATATTATCTTAACTTTATGATGGTATGCACACACAATTAATAATTAAGAGAAATATCAATAATATTAGGTTTTTTAACACTTACATTAGTAGAAAAGATGGCTGGGCACACGGGGATGGGCGGTTGGTTCCGAGGCAGAGGGCAGATTATTGGCCCTCACCTGTATCACTTGTATCACTATCCACCACAGAGGCTTGCAGGGCCTCTTTGTCAAACCCCTCAAAGTCCATATAAGTCCATATCCTCACTATAATTATCACTATCACTGACTTGGGCCGGCTTTGGTGGGTGGCGGGTGAAGAACTCAGTAATGTTTTGATGACTGGGCGACCTTGTGCGCACCATGCTCGCACCACTTACACAACATGGCGGATGGCGGGAGAGGGCGGGAGGTTTGGATCCAAAAATGGCACGGCTCGCCAGCCACTCTCCGCGTAAAGGGGTACACGCACCGCGGAATACGAGCATTCCTGTTTCGGCAGGGTACCGCGTAAACGTGGAAACGTTACAGTACATTAATATATTATACTGCATACATGTATTTCTTAGTAATATTTGCATATCATTTTTGTAATAAAATGGGTATGTAACAATAAAAACATGTATAAAAGTTTCTTCATGTCTTGTGGCTCTCGAACATATGAAGATTATCATATGCGGCTCTTGGGTTAAGCAAGTCTGGCCACCCCTGCTACATTACCTTCCAATAATTTACAAAATATTTGTTCATACAATTTTACCTCAAGTTGAGTGTAAAAAATTATTTTACTTGGAGTTACATTATAAATAAGTTTTCTTCTAATGCCAAACTAATGCTTTCTAAGAACTTCTGATAACATTTCATATACTGTTGGCTAATTTTTACAACAGAGCTAAAATGAGGGATCCACAAATAATTTATTTTAAATTTTCATATTTTCCCACTACAGGTACTGTCAGATGTTAATTTTAACCCCTTGTTTAACCAGTGGGTCTCTCTCTGTGCTGAATAAATTCGTCTAGTGTTAGCCAAATAAAACAATAAAAGTGGCACTCCGGAATGAAGGGATTAACACCAAGAATGTCCAAAACCAGGTGGAAGAATTCCAACATCCTCAACAGTACTAACCACACAAAATGTGAGTACAGTAGAACGTCGATATAACACGAGATACGTTCTAAGAGAGGTCGCTTTAAACTGAATTCGCACTATATCGAAGTGTTGTTTCAATGGAATAATTTAGTTTGGTACATGAGAGAAGCACAAAATACTAAAAAGACTGAGTGTACCCAGATGCATCTCAGTCCATCTCCTAGAATAAACTAAACATTCCTTTTTGTAGTATTATGTTAAAACAAACACTCATAAATCAACACAGCTAAAATTATGGGACGTGAAATGGTCTGTTTACTAGCGATCAGTTGATGGGAAGATGGGGGAGGGGGGGTGTGAAGTGATATGCTTGACAGTTGATGCCATGTTCTAATTAATTTTATTACAAAGGGCTAAACTTATTATCTCGTTGCGCAAAATAAATGACGTTTATATTCAAATTGTTCACTGTCTTGCAAGGATTCTAGTAATGCAGATTATATTCTCCTAACTTTAGTCTGTGATATTATATAAGATAAAAACTGTAAGCCTATGTGTAAGTCTGGGGATGGTTTACTAATTCCTTTAAAGTAAATTTGATTATATGCATAAAATAATTAAAATAATGGTATTAAAATTAAGTGTAAAAGCAGTGGCCACAACCCACCAGCCATCACAGGTGAAACGTAGTGAGGTACTTGAGTATACAGTATTACCTAACCTGAACTAGCTGGTTAATTCAAAGTTAACCAGGCTGGTACAGTTATATTATATTGGGCTTTAGTAACGAAACCCAATTGTAACAAGGGCCATTACAAACCTTTGGTAAAAAGAAAATATTAATAAAATACAGGTAATAATAAAAAAGTAGAATAATAAATAAATTAAATTTACTTTTTGGGAAAATTTTGATTCAAAGCAATTTTTACTTTAAATTAAGTACTGAAGATACAAATGAAGATAAACTATCATACTTTTAACTTAGCCACAATTTTAACAAAATCTGTTAAGTACAAAGTAACTTTCCCAAACATACGGGAAAATGCATGTTCTTGTTGTATATTGATATCACTCTCATGACTTAGGCACGCACTTCTCCCAGCCCTGCTACAGTCATTCACTTTGTTTGTAGCAGTTATTTGGAGAGGTTAAAAATGTCAGCTGTGATAGCAATCAAATCTATCATTAACTCTATGGGTACCAGAAATAAGGTAATCATAGTTGATTATACTTGTTCAAGTACTGTACAGCACAGTAATTGTAATCAATTCTACTGTATTTATTTCCTTTGGAATATAAAATGATTACACTTGAAATATAATTGTAATCATGATTATATTCAAAATTACACTGTCTATTCCCATTTTGTATATCTAATATGTAAAGGTCTCACATTTCTGCCAACTGATACACAGTACTACAGTAATACCTAGATGGGCCGCTTGTTATCTTTGTTCAGTACTGTACCAGGAATAGTGACCTATCAACTAGGTGCACACAGTCTGTCTCAGTTATGATATGGATGTGACGTTTGTCAGCTTGTTATTACCACTGGCAATTTCTTTCTGACAATATTTTCCATCTGGAGGGGAGACACACAAAAAATAAGATAAGGAACACTAGTCTTTTGTTGGAGAATTTTTGTCATAGGTATTATTGCAGGTTACATTAATCAGTTTACAGTGAATCTAACAAAAAATCCTTCATGTAATGAGACTGTATGTAGCTAATGACTGTGCAAGCAAAGTACAGTATGCACAGGTATATATCCTACCATATACAGTATGTCAAATTTACATATGTCAAGTGTTACCTAACCCAAGGAATCCTTGTACAGTATACTGTATATAAATTAGCTACATTTCATGTTCCACATACCAGGTAAAGTGAATTAAAAAACTTTGAGCACTTGCATATGTGTGTTGTGAGGGATGAGGTTGCAGTCCTACTGCTGCACGAGACAAAGATATTCTGCCCATGGCTAATATTGAATCATTCATTGTTATGAGTCTATTTTTAAATGCCAAGGACTGTTACCTATCAATGTAGTTACAATGCTATTTTTTACTTTTAGTAAACGCACTTGAGCACCTGATACTGTACAGTACTTTAATCTTGAACTTTTTTTACTCTAAAATGAGTACAATTTAGGAATACTGTATGTGGTACTTTTTCTTTAAATTCAGTACATTTTTCTCCAATTACAGTACTTATGCAGTACAATACTGTACTTCAACTTAAATAAAAAATATTAAATGCTTTTTACACCACCACCATCTATAACTCAACCTAAAGTGTTAAAAAGTTGTATTTATGGGATTGTATTGTATTTGTTTATAGTGTAAATTGTAGTCTTCTGAAATGAACTTGAAAGTTCATGTAGAGTCCCCCAAAAAAGTATCGTTAGCTATAAGGTCGATGTGATTTGAGGCTTTCTGAGCAATGTTACTAGACCTGTTTCTACATCCACAACCTTCGAGCAAGAATAAGCAGTGCATTTTTGAACGATGTGAATCCTCAAGAGTGGATGTTGTAAATGGATACCAATGCCATGTCAGTCATCAATGGTATCTTACATATACAGTATTTTCTTGATTTAATGAACAAATTTGAGCCACCCCTTTCCATTAAATCGAAATTTCCACTAAATTGAATTTCCGTTATATTCACTAAATTTAGCAAACTAGTTTGCTAAATCGAGCTTAACTCCATTAAACTTCTGCTAAATCAAATTTCCATTATTTTCACTCGATTCAGCGAACTAAATCGAGCGTGATTCCGTAAAATTCTGCGCCAAATGCACAGCTTGGCACATGGGGTTTGTTTACTGCACATCTGTTCAATCTATGTCCTGCCGCCACTTTGTATGTTGCTCACTGCTACCTCTTGGTCTACATCTCGGTCAACTAACTACTGCGCTTAGACATATGCCATAAGTCTCTCAGAAGTCTCAAAAAGGAAGTGGTGTGGGGGAGAAAATCAAAAATTTGGACATTATAGAAAAAATATAAAACAAACACCGAACCCCCTAGTTTAAGGTAAGCCATGAATAATGTTTCTAATGTTTCTATGTACATATCATGTCTGAGGTGTCTCCATAGGTGTGAGCGTATTAACGGTATTTTAATCTCGATTTAGCAAACTAGTTCACTAAATTGAGTGAAAAATAATGGAAAATTTCCTTCCGCTAAACCGAGAGTTCGCTGTCGGATTCCGTTAAATTGAGAGTACAGTATACAGGTATACTGTAAATGGAGCAAGGAATCATCGAGGAGACATCGTAAGATGTGAGAAGTGCTATCATTGTCCTTCACAACGAGGGTATACCTAACACTGAGATAGCACAGTGTGAACCCACAATTATCACAATGGGTTAGGCGCCATGAAACAACTGGTGCCACAATGAAACTTACAACCACAAATGCCTTACTATAGGTGGATGGGGGGTTCTGTTGCCGGCAAGTCCCTGGATTTGAACTTTCTTTTTTTGGGTGTCAAATCAATGCAATTTACATACTGTATCAGTAGCATAGCAGATCCCATGTAGACCGATATACAGGTATTGTATATTGCTGTAGATGTTCACTCTAATATCAAGTACTATTTGCTCAGTCACTGTTCATAGATCAGACATACGGTATAGTATACAACATGAGTATAGGCATATTGTGAAAATTAGCATGAATGAAACTCCGTTAGTACAACGACGTAATGATGAAATGTCCGTTTTGAGGTCTCAGTCTCCGTTATGATGTTCCAAAACACTTCCATTTAATGTATATTTCAGTGTAATTGGCTTGTTTATATATGCCTTCCTTCTATCCAGCACAATACATACATTAATACAAAATAGCTTAATGGATTTCTTGTTTTATTGAAATACCCCCTTGTATATTGCATGCCATACAAGGATGATCCCCTCCCCCAATTTCTAGCTGCTGCAGATATGACACACTAGGGATCATATCAAAGCATTTCGTCTAGTTTCAAATTGCAGCAATGAAAATTCTACCGATAGTTTTTTGGGGGACTGTAACTTTAAAAGCTTATTAACATACTTAAAAACTAAAGGTGGTACTGTATTAGGTTGTGATGTGTGGATACAGTATTAACAAAAGGTTGTACTGTAAGTGAGTGGTATCATGCATTTTCAAGGCACCACAACAGGAAGTTGTATACGTAGTGTACTGCCTGGCAAAAAATTCTTCTCATTGTGTTTACTACAGTACTTACCGCTAGCAAAGTAAGTCTTTTCAGAGTTTTTAAGGCTTAACCACTTGTGTACAGGGTCACCGCTCTGCTAAATAAAATCACCTGGCATTTGCCAAATAGTAAAAGTGGCTTCCCTGCAGTGAAGGGGTTAATAATGATCCTTATATTTTTACTCCAAAATAAATTGGTTCTTTGATTAGAAGCACCTCTCTGTCAGGGCTGTAACGAGCAGGATGGTTGTCCACCGCTCGTTTGCTTGTTCGCGTCCCCCACTAGAAGGGGTAGACGGAGGTGAGAACGTAACTGCTGCCTTGTCGCATACCAGACACTACCCAGCCATCAACACAGCTGTACTTGCACCCCGCTGTTCATTCAAATTCTGGTTGTGTGCTCATCATAGGTCCTGGACTCGTGGGCTGATTCCCCAGACCTTCACTATTTGACTGTCAATCTCCGGACACCTACCCCAGCTACTACCGCGGCTGCCACGTCATCGCCACTTCCTCCACGCCCTATCCACTGGCAGTGCCCTGGCGTCTCTCCTGTGTAGCAA
Source organism: Homarus gammarus (assembly GCA_958450375.1). Lineage (NCBI taxonomy): Eukaryota > Metazoa > Arthropoda > Malacostraca > Decapoda > Nephropidae > Homarus > Homarus gammarus. Next base: position 491,362 of record CAUDMG010003013.1, read on the forward strand.
GACATCGCCCGCGGGTGCCAAGTGAGAAAGCTGCCTTGACCTTCCCCGAGAGCGGACCACTGTTTTACGGAACCTTCCACCGGACCACCGCCATAGGAAATATTCTATACAGTATATTGTTTGATTCTCGTAATTGTTTGACTCCATTAATTGTTGAACTCCCGTTAATTGTTTGACTCCCTTAATTGTTGAACTCCCGTTAACTGTTTGACTCCCGTTAATTGTTTGACTCCACTAATTGTTGACTCCCATAATTGTTTGTTTGATATTTGTGTGAGTGGTGGCAGTTTTGTGTTATTTTCATAGTAAAGAGATGTCAATCTCTAACGGTTGTTTGTTATCCCTCGGAAAACCATGGTTCTTGACTTTCCTCTTATAAGATCCTGATTAGGCCGGCAAGGGATTTCTATCCCTAAGTCCCAGGCCTTTACACTCTCTTACAATTAGGGCACATAGTACTGTAGTCTCCAGCAGCAGTTTATTACACCATTTGGTGTCACCATAAAACTTGAGAAAAATAATTCCCATATGATGAGGCTGTACACAAACCCAAGTAAAGTAAAGAGATGAAAGAGCATATAAATCTTGCAACTTATTATACCATGGACAAATGGAAAACAATAAATGCAATTAATGCAGATTTCTAAGATTATAATAAAATATAGTTTCCAACCCCCAATTTCCCATTTTAAGCTCTATAGGCCCAACATCCCACCCTTTTGTATTCAAGAAATGCCGAGTGAAATAAGCTAAGGTGCCTAATCTTCAGGTGATCTTGTTTTTTTATTAAATGCAAATACAGTACAGTATAAAAAACATGGATGGCAAAAAATTCTCCTTGGGGGACTGTAACTTAAATTTGGTTTGGATTTGCATGATCCAAAGTTCTGTAATACCAGTACTACTGTACTTTTTATTCACAGTACTGTACAAGTATCGATCTTCAAACCAGAGTTGTAAGAAGTACAGGACTTTGTTACTCAAGAAAAAGTATTTTTACATTGGAAAAATGTTACAAAAATTGAAGAAAAAGTATACAAAGCTCAATGCACTCAAGTAGAAGTAAAAAATTACCTCATTCATAAAGTACTCAAGTACTGAAGTAAAAAGTAACAAAAAAATTATCAATTGCCTCAAATATTAAAATAAATCCACAGTAAATTATAAAAAGCTAGTTAACTAAAGATAAAAATAAGACAGCATTACACATGTTTATTTACAAATCTTTCTACTGATATTGGAAGCATAATGTGTTTTCTAATGGTAGACCCTGCTGCCATATGGCACCACAAAAATTGTGACCAAGTCCCAGGTTGCTGATCTGTCACTTCTCACTCTTGATTTATTTTTTTTATTATTTATGGTTATCATTTTTATTATTACTGTACTGTAGTACTATTATCTTATTTATTAAATTTTTATTTATTATTATATCCCCCCCTCCCCCAGGCCCTGATGTAGGTCAGTGACCTGTGTCCGGGTGGGCAAATCCCTGTTAAAAAAAAAAATAAAATTCTTGAAATTATGGCTGACCAAGCAGGATCTTTTAGGCCTAAATATAAGCCCAGCATAACCTACCGAAAGAGAATACATTCAGTCGCTCATCTCCCAACAATCCATCGTAGGGATAGTGAACTGGCTGAAAACATATCCATCCAACACTAGGATCACTTTCTTCTTTATCCACACAAGTATAGTCGATGTGGACTTATGATCCGCAGATATAATGTTGTATCTGCTCACATTAGGTTAGGATACAGACCTATCTGGCAGGTATGTGAGGCGTGGGATGATCCACACTACACTTCCTGTACACTCTTTAACTGTCCCAATGCTAACACCCTTCAACACTATTGCCTTGACTGTCCCCCTGTTAGGGACATCCTACCAAAGGACAAGTCACTAACCACTATATGTCACCACCTACTTATTCATAATAATTTAGATTTAATTCTTGTACACTACCCACACTTTGATGGGTGGTAGCTCTCATTGTCCATAAATCATATCAATATTGTCTCCATATCACAAGTCATAGCGTGTCCTGCGAGACACAAATAGCAATATACTGTATTAGTGTCTGACTGCATGGTCTTGTCACCAAGATTGTCGCCCCCTAGGGTGTAAAAAATTAATTCAATAATAAATTATAAACCCAGCATAACGAAATAAATGCTCACAAGCAGCAGATGCAGGTAGTGGGGTGTTAAGTTTCAGAGATAAGTCACATAATGTCAGGAAAGACCTCAGTAGTTCCATTCCATTCTCAGGGCAAGCCAAATAACTATCAAGCTCTTTCAGTTGAGGAGTTTGTGGATGATTGTTGCCTCTATAGTGATTGACTCTGACGAAGACTCACCATGAAATGCCCCTCTAATTGGTGTGTGGCTGTGGTGACATCACTTTTTTATTCTAATTGATGAGTGGCTGAATTTTTCACACAACGTAACATCTGGCGGATGCTGGGGGGGGGGGGGGGGGGGTGGCAGCGATATTAGTTATTTAAGCAGATTTTTAAATACACTCAGCCTCACACATGCTTAGATACAGTACAGGCTTTATATCTAAGATGAAATTATGTAACGCATTTTAGAATCACAGCCTCCTTGAAATTCATTTTAGGCACAGGTATATGCAGAGCAACTGACGTCAAACGAAAAGATCAAACCCCCTGAAGGAAAGGTGGGGGAGGGGGTATAAGAGAGTACCTGTATAGGCTACCGGGTAGGTGAGGTGGGTGGTCAAGGTGCTAATGGACACAAGAAGATCAAAGGGAAAGTCTGCTGTCATGGCCACTGCCACACTTTACACTTCGTGGCTCCAGCCACAACTCTTTACTATGGTTAATAATGAATTAAAACATTTACTGTATTATTAGTTTGAATGTAACAAGCAACAATTTTTTTTTCAATTGTATTTGAGTAAAAGCATTAGAAAACCATACTTAAGTAACTGTAATAAAAATTTTGATTATTTTTTATAATACAGGTAGTCGTCGACTTACGACCTATGCGACTTACGTCTGTTCGACTTTACGACCTTCGGTACGACAGTTTTGGCCCCAGCCTCCTGGCGCTGCCGGGAGCTGGAGCCGCGCGCATCCCCGCGCTCAATTACAAACACGCTCGCTGGTACAGCACACTTCCCTCCGTGTCTGTTTGCCTTGTGCCTTTCTTTTGTCTTGGAAATTTTTCTTGAACCACCACTCCCCCAAGATGTCTACCAAGAGGAAACTGTCTTCATCTACTCCTCAACCTGCCACTAAGGGATTATCAGAAGGTTTATCTCTACTGAATAAACTTCTTGCCCATTTTGAAGGAATGGACCCAAACATCGAACGATTTGCAAGGATTGAGCGGATGGCACGCAATTCGTTTCGTCCGTATCAAGAAATTTACGAGGAGAAGAAGAAACGAACAATTCAGACAAAGCTCACCATGTTCATGAAAAAAACAACTCCTCCGGCTACCCCAAAGGCTGCCCCAGCTGACGACATCGACGATCCACAGCCAAGCACCAGCGGCCAATAAGATGTTTTTTGTATGTTTGTATGTGTTTGTATGTTTTGCAACTGAAATGTTTTATATGTTTTGCACCTGTATTTTTTTTTTTTGTATGTTGTGTAAATAATAAACCAATTGTACTGTAGTATGCAGTGATTTACTTAAACCTGACGACCGTAACAATAATGAACAAAGAAAATGTTGATAAAATATGACTTAAAGATGATTATATTATCATTACACATTATAATATACGTAAGGTAATTATAACATAGGCCGACTTACGACCAGATCAACTTACGACCGGGCGGCCGTAACCAATCTAGGTCGTAAGTCGACGACTACCTGTATATACAAGTACCCAAAAATTTTACCGGAGTACTACAGTATTTAAGTAAATTTATTTAGTTACTTCACAACTCTGCTTCAAACTCATATTGTGCATGTATGTTTAATAAGCCTACCTAAAAACATATTTAAATTAATGTTATAAAATAATTGGGATATACAGTACTGTATATATTTTGTAAATGTATGATATTCTAACCTTGCCACCACAATAATGCCAGTAACATGTTTTCCTTGTGATTTTGTCAAAATGTTTTTCATGCATAATGGTGGTGAAGCCATGAAAAAACTACATTGAGCTTACTAAGACAACCACTAGTAAGCTGCATGCCTCATTCCATGAAAAAATAACTCGGTGATTTTACCATGAAATGACAACAATCATTCAGTGGTTTGCTTTGACTAAACCAAAAATATTTCTGATTGTTTTTGTCAACTTGCTGAAAGAGTAAAGGAGTTGACTTACTTGCCATTGTTTAAGTAAATGCAAATTCATGTTTTCCTTCCTTCATCATCTGACTTCCATTCTTTACATTAAAAAATGCAAGTGGTTATTTGTCATATCACAGACCTTTACAGTACTGTACTTACCTCTGTTATTTGTCCGGCAGTCATTCTGACTGGTTGAGGCAGAAGACGCTAATGACCTAGATTACTGAATTCGGTCGCTTGCAAACACGGTTTGGTTTGGTTAGGTTGGCAAGTGACCAAATTCAGTAATCTAAGATTTGTCATCAGTTTCAATCAGAATGAATACCGGGCAATTAGCAAAAGTAAGCACAGGTCCGTAACCAGACAAATAAATACAGCCATACACAAGTGGTTATTTGTCTGGTCATGATGTCATTAGCCTTGACCAATCAAGAATGAATGCAGAACAAATAGTGGAAGTCAGTCAAGGTCAATGAATGAACAAATTAATCAGAGTACTGTACTGTCCCATCCTCATATCAGCAGGGTTGGCAACCAGAGTTCTCCAATCTAAATGTTCTCAGGTTGCTTTTACCAATTCTTTAAGGGTTTTTTTTATCTCTCTGGGGACCCAGTTTTTAATTTCATTCATCCATCTCAGTCTCTGCCTTCCCTTGGCCCTCCTGCCTAAAAAATATGCTTTAAAGGAAATCCCCAACAAGCAAATAATTATTAGAATCTAACCTAACAACTCTCAAATACAGTACTGTACCAGTATTCTTAGTTTTCACGTGACGTCACATACTCCCAAAATGCAACACGTCTATACCTACAAGATGGTGGACTGCGCAAAGGATTATGGGAGCTGTGACGTCCATGCTAACTAAGAATGTTTGTACAGTAAATTGTTATGTGATATCTTTATTGACTATTCATTTTACTAATTAGATTTCAAATAATACCAGCATCGTAGAATCAAATATTATGAGGCTAATACTACGAATATAATATAGAAAATATTATACAAAGCATGTTGGTATGGTCTGTTTATATTCGTGTCGGAGACTACATGATTCAATGATTTGTGGTTAGCCTCGAGGTCAAACAATCTTTAACTATGCTGGAGTTTTACTTTATTCTGATTCTAGTTTCAGTTTTTCCCAATCTCATAATGGGTGAGAGTTCTATCCACTAATTCTTAGTTTGCATTGAGGTCACAACTCCTATATGATGATATCCTTTGCACGGTTCACCATCTTGTAGGTATAGACGTGTTGCATTATGGGAGTTGTGACATCAATGCAAACTAAGAATGCATGTCTGGCCTGACCAGAGATCATCAGAAGGACCCGACTTAATACATCCAGGGGGTTCTGCCACCTGTATCCCCCGGTGTGTGAACCTAATCTAACCCAACTAGAAAGTATTTATATTTTATGATGAAATGTTGTACAACAGATTCCACAGTAAAGGCATGCAACTGGTCTTGCCTACTACCTTAAACTTGATCCCCAAAACCACTAGTTTAGGTATGCTCACAAAGACTTCCCAGATTGGCAGCATTAAATGGTATTATCATCGTTTTAGTCATCCAGTGATTCTTAGGATTTTAAGTACTGGAATCAGTAATGTAGACAATTCTAAGACACTTTTCTTTTAAGGTATTTTTCCCGCTCGTGAGTACTTAAAGAGAAAATTGCAATAAATTATAGGGAAATCTTCGTATTTTTTTTAAGTTCTTGTTATTGTTACCACCGTCTCAGAGAGCTCCTGTGTGTTCGTTTATTGGTTACTATGCTTATTTCGCATGTGCTAGAGTCTGACACATGCACAATTATTCTTTAGATGTTGAATGGTGGGTATGATTTTGAATCAACCAATCACAGCTCGGCATAGCCCCCCCCCCCCCCCACCTCCTCAGTCAGAGAAAGCAGCCAGGTAGTGCGCTAATGTGGATGACGAGGAGTAGGATCTCATGACCCCAAATTGGAGTCTTCTGAGTCTAGTTAAGTTAAGGTTTAGGGTTAAGTTAGGTTAGGTTTTGGATTACGATGACCGTTATTTCTATCGCAAATTACTCCTTTTGGTAATTTTCCCCAACCTAAAACCCCATTATTTGTTGTTCTCTAAAAATAATCATCAGCAGAAAAATGACATAGAAAACAAGTGTTTTAGAATTGTCTAAACTAGTGATTCCAAAACTTAAAATAAAAATAAATCGCTGGACGACCAAAATGACAAATTTATTCGTTAAACTGCCTCGTCATACAAAGTCTTCTTCAATATTTCACACTGAGCTTGTCACTAAAGCAAACGGTAATGAAAACCTCCTCAGCAGTATTTCCTACAAACTTCGAAATAATTCCATTCCTTCTTAGAAGCAACAAATTGCAACCCATATAGTGACAGACTTAAACTTACCCCATTTCTGCCAACACCCTCATCAACCTCCATCCTTAAGGTTTACCCCTCTTAACAACCTCCTAATCCCCCACTTTTATTATGCCCTAAAATTATCAAGATTGGGATGTGTCAATCCCTTGTGTACACTGGCAGATAATTATTATGAACAGTTGACTAATATCCACCGGTGAAAGCATACCACTCATTACCTATATTATCTGAGTTTTTAAAAAGTAATAATCAAGTACCTTGTATATGAGAGACATATAAATCACGTGAACAAGTCAATTTCTATACCACTTTTCTTGGTTCAATCAACTTTGTTTACCATTGTCTATGTGCACTGACTATGTACATGCTGAAGCAATGTGGCCTTGTATTACTATTTAACTGAATTAATATCAAATAAACATTTATGTCACACAGTCTATGTGTGTATCTGTCCTGCACAGCCTGTGGTGTTGGAGGTGACAAGCTACTTCCTTGCCTCACCCACCTTAAGTTATAAACAGTTTTACACAAATTGACAAGCGATTACATTAAATTTGATAAGTACCTAAGAGGCCCCATACATTATAGTGATTCTCATAACAGTGTATGTATTATTTATGGAGGTATGGGCATGAAAGAAGAACATTTGAAGTTGGCGCCAGGCTCCAACACCCGACGCCAACTGCGACGCAGACAACGAGTGAAAACATGTCGATATTTTCCAGTGTGATCACCCTGGCCATAACTCAATTGAACCTGTCGACCATAATTTTCTTATCTATGAAATTCTAAGAATTTTATAAATGCAAATTAAACTGACAAACCTCACTAGACTCGTTGAAACTATCCATTATTTTGGCAAATTTCAGCCTCTTCCCGCTTCATGTCGAGGAAAAACAACATGGCGTTAAGTGATAGACGAAGATACCAGACCATGGTAAATAAATAGTCCATATATTCTTCTTGGTATATACGAAAAATATATTAGTTTGTGGTACTTACATTTTGAGTACCTTACATCATTTATCATTTACTAACATTGCAATATTCAGCTATATATATTATGTTTATAATGGGCGTTCACACACGAACCTCCTGTTGAGCAATGAGACTTGTGATTGGTCAATATCGTGACGTATCATGACGTCACGATACAAATGTTCCTGTAGCTGCACGTTCTTCGCATGTACTTTGGTAGTTATCGTAAACGTGCAAAACTGGTCTGAGTTTGATTGATCAGACTATTTTTGAATAGTTAAACTAATTAAAAAAAATGCCCGAATATTGGCATAATCAAACAAGCAGCAAGAATTTCACACAAACGTTTCTATCAACTTCAATTTCGGATTTGCACACATTCTTATTCTTTTAAGATTTAATTTTATGTTGGTTATTTAAAGCCTTACTTGTTTGATAAAATAAAAAAGATATTTTATATAATTAATAGTACGTATAATAAATACAATGTTTTGTTTTTTCATATTTTTTGTAATTTCTATAATGTGCTGGGCCAAACTGTAAGCTTAAAAGCATGGTTTTTTGAACTACAAATGCATTTATATCTAAGGCGTACGATACAATTTTGAAAGCTTAATTTGCACATAATAACAATGATTTTATTTCGTTTCTGGCAATTTTATCAGGAAGGAGTTTATAGAATTTGTTTTTTGTTTTTTATATATATATGAAATAAATATTGACAAAACAGTGCTAACACAAGTGTACGAAGACTTCTACAGACTTCATGGCATCAATCAATCTCCCAGAGTCAGTTTTAAGTTGGTTGTAAACTTGTTGGTGTGAGTCGGCGACTGTGTGACAGGACTGACAGATTGTAAACAATGGTTGAGGTCGCCGGGGTGAAGGGGACGATGTCTCGAAGATCTGTTCGGCAAACATCAAGTACTATGAATGGAGACGTAGCTTCACCTGGTATGTGAAATAAATAGATGGTAACTTAATACATTATAATGTGTGTGGCATGACTGTGTACACGACTGTAATATATTTAGGTTAAATATTTCTTAAGTGTATAGGGAAAAAATTTATTATCCGTCCACCTGTGACTTTTATTCATCTCATATCTGAACCAGATTAATCATCGCGATATTCAGAAAACATTGTCATATTGGAAGAACAAATACTTATAATGTATACAGCCTTAACAACATCAACCTAGAGAAGTCGACTTGTGAAAGAGACCTAGGGGTACTTGTAAGCCCGGACCTACGGCCTAGAAAACAGTGCGTTAATGTTCGAAATAAGGCAAACAGAGTATTGGGTTTTATATCTAGAAGTGTAAGTAACAAGAGTGCAGAGGTCTTATTGCAACTATATCTTGCGCTAGTCAGGCCGCACCTCGATTATGAGGTTCAGTTCTGGTGCCCCTATTATAGAATGGATATAAATTCACTAGAGTCGGCGCAGCGAAGAATGACAAAAATGATTCCGGGACTTAGAAACCTTCCATATCAGGATAGGTTAAAGAAACTTAACTTGCATTCCCTAGAAAGACGAAGAGTGCGGGGAGATATGATAGAAGTATTTAAGTGGGTGAAAGGAATCAATAAAGGAGATATAGATAAAGTTCTTATAATATCCGAGCAGGATAGGACTCGGAGCAACGGATTCAAGTTGGATAAGTTTAGGTTTAGGAGGGAGATAGGAAGAAACTGGTTCACAAATAGGGTGGTGGACGAGTGGAACAAGCTTAGCAACTTTGTAGTAAGTGCGGGAACTCTGGAAAGTTTCAAAAGGAGGCTAGATAGATTCATGGATGATAGAGAGTGGTAGTAACTCTCGACAGGAGCTGCCATGCACAGGCCAACTGGCCTATTGCAGACTCCTTATTTTCTTATGTGCTTATGTATATAATCCTCTTGGTAGTTGTGGAAATGTGTTCCCTGTGGTAACCTGTGTCTCCAAACGCCAACGTCGCGGTAGTAGTATCGCTATTTATAAATGAATGGGTATTGGTCGTGTAACGACTGACGTGATTGGTGGATTGGATAGGGTTGATATAAGTGGTACCTACAAACTTTGTAGGTTAATAACTTCATAACCGGTAACTTATGAATGCTGGGACAGACGGACAGTTGTTATGCAGTGAGGTAGTGATTAAATAAAGCGGAAAACAAGATTTCATGTGAAAATCAGGCTTAGCTGTGCATGCTTACTAATTAACATACAACAGTGAAATATGGTATGCTGAGCAGGTATATCAAAATATTCGGCTCACTTAGAAGAATCCATTTCAAGATGTGATTGGCTATTCTTACCCCTTTGAATATACTAATGTGAATTGGCAAGATGACTGTGGCCTCTGCACCTTTGGCACTTAAGTTTACATTTTTACTTAAAACATATAAACAGACGTAGCCTATGCCCATGATTACACTAGCATCGACGCTACGTCAACTACACCAGGGGTACTCAATTACTATACTGTATGTGAAGGTCCAGTCATACAATTTTCCTAGATGGCCAAGGTCTGGACTATACAGCATTCAGGGCGATACATAAATGTGGCTAAACATGAAGGCTGATGCTGGTATTGCCCTGACTGTTAAGTCAAAGTAAACGAGGCATTTGCAAGCCATAGGGGAATGAGATTCCTAGGGACGGAAATAGATGAAGCAGGATCCTTGCTGGTTACCAAACTAGAGCAAGTTGGGAAAGAGAGCGGTATTATTGTGTTTACACACCGTTCATTCCTACCACTAATCTATTATCATATTCGAATAAGACGTCTAATTGTAAGATAATTTTCATCTATTACATTACCGTCGGAAATGTATAATAACAGAGATAGCTTTTCCAAATAAATTATATTTTCTTCCATTATTTCTCGCCATTATCGTCTGCCTCTCACCCAACACTGCGTGTCTCTCGCGTCTCCTTCATAAATCATGACACGCATGCGTACCCGTACACATCACGCGGCCAATCAAAAGCGTTTTTGCTAATTCAGAGTATATTTGGCCCAATCAAAATCAAATTTTATTTTGGGTCTCATATTTTGAAATTCAAGTTCAGTTCCGACCATGGAAGTCTGCGATGGATGTCACTTAAAGTATATGTCGCTGAATGCGAGTTTTTGGAAAAACGTAGAAACTATAGCATTTTTTCGATCGCATGGTGTTCTTCCAACCTCAGTAAAGTGTACTAAGAGCAAGACGGAATGTAAATATCGCAAAGACCAACATATGTGGTTTTGGGTAAGAATCCCAGAATGCAACGACGAACTAGAACCAGGCCAATAAGGTAAGAAATGCGTGATTCCATCATATGGTGAGAGTCAGTTAAGTTGGGTTAGGTTAGGTTTTTGTTTTTCTAGTGTTTGTTGTGTTTTTTTAGTCGCTTAGCCACTTTTTTTTTTTTTCAGAAAACGTCAAACGAAAAAAAATCGCTAAAAAACCCGGCTATTTCCGCCAAAAATTAAGGTCATATTCAGTCTAAACATACACAAATACACTCGAAAAATATATATTTTTTTACTAAAAGTGAACGGTGTGACAATGCAAATTTACCAAGAGATCCTTGCTAAGACTGGGGATGTAGCTGATGGAATGGAGGGAGTAGTGAAGAAGAGTTATGCTCAGGCTTTAGCAGGGCCACAGGAGGAGGCAGAGAGTAATGCAGGATCCAAACAGATTCTACAGCAGCTAGGGACTCCAAAGAAGTGTGTTGAAGAGATGGCAACTGGTTAGGGGGGGGGGGACAACATAATAGTGTTTGGAGTCCCACAGAGCCAGTCAGAGGAAGCTGAGAGTAGGAAAACACTCGATAAGATGGAGATTGAGAATATTTGTACACTGAATATGTCAGCCCCCTCCCCCCCCCCCCCCCTCAGGATGTGAGGAGGTTGGAACAAAAGCAGGAGGACAAGCCTCGCCCCCTCAGGATCACACTTGTGAGTGAGGATAACTGTAACTGCCATCCGGGCGGTTAAAGGATTTAATGAAACTTGTAACGTTGAACTGGAACATTATAATTTGATCAAACCTGTTGAATACAATTCATTTTAGTATTTAAACTAAATCGTACATGACAATCATAGCTATGTAATTAGTCTAATCTTAACACTTACAATGCGTACTTAATTTGCCGTATTTTATGTTGTCACAGTGATAAACAATGCAATGGACACAGTCTACCTGTGTACACAATAAGTTCCAGTTAAACTTACGTGTTGAAAGTCTCAAGAGAAACCAGGTTAGGTGTTGCCTCTGTGGTCTGAATAGCTACAGTGCCAATATACACGGCTGTCGCCTCCCCAATCCTCTCTCGATGGGTTAGGGCTGCTGAGTCAGGTGATCATACACAAACAAACGAGCATGGCCACCCACAAGCTGTCCTCCTCTGAGCACCCTCACCAACCAGCAAGCACCACCACCTCCACCGCTGCCTGGCGGCCCTCGCTCCCGCCGGCGAGCATGGCGACCCACAAGCTGTCCTCCTCTGAGCATCCTCACCAACCAGCTCTCTCTACATCACGCTTGTAACCACGCTGCCACTTCCCAGCACCAAGCTGCATTGTACATCCAATACAAGATGTATACAGAGAGCACATTGTGAGTTTCCTTTCTCCATCCCATCCTGAGCGTGAACCCAAACAACCCGTACCCCACAGTACCTCCCTGTTTGAAAGTTACCTACTACCTGCTACCTAGCGTTAGGTTGGGTATTGGATTAATCTGACCTTCATTTCTTTTGCAAATTACTACTTTTTTGTGGTTTTCCCCCCACCCAAAACCCCTTTCTTTCTTTGCGATTTTCTAAGAAAGTAATTACGAGCGGAAGAAATGACAGACGAAAAGTGTCTAAGAATGGTCTTAACTACTGTTTCCAAAACTTACAATTCTATAAATCACTGGATAACCGAAACGATCATTTTACCGAATAGTGTAGCCTGTTATAACTACAATAGTGTGCATTTGTTAACTGTCTGCAATATTTTTGTTCATATTAAATGGTGTAAAGCTGTAGCTACCTCCAGCGCTTTTACTGAAGAAGCGAATTGTGTAGATTCCCTAAAGTAGGCAAAATAATTAATTATTTATACTTCAAAATAATCAATATGTTACTTTGATAAATTATCCCTGGATATTGAAAGTGGGATGTCAATAACCAACGAATTATATTCATGTAAGCTGATTAGTGGTGAAAATCATATATAAAAAGTTGTATGCAATACTTAAATGTAAAGCGCAATGGGGTTAATGTATTTTTTACTTTCCTGCCGCTTAGCAACGCCACCGTCGCGGATAAAAAAAATAACATTGAGTGAGCTATTGTCTCAGAATCCTTGTTAGTGTACTGTGCTGTGTAGGCGGTTCGATATAATTAAGTAGGCTGCATGTATATGAAATGACAAATGGATACTGTGCAATATTTGGACTAAGTACTGTACAAAAACTTAGATTTCAGAAACCGTCTGAATCTCAGCACAGTAATGTATTGGATAAATAAAAAAAATTCAAAGCAAATGTATTTTTCTTAAAATAGCTTAATTTAACTTTCATACTGATACGCCATTTACTGAACAATGTTACCTTTCTTTACTTTGTACAGAAAAATTTAGTTTTTCAATATTATCAGTTCATAAACAAGTACTTATCTCAACAAGTTAGATAATTCTGTACAACACATGGTTGCATCACTTGCCAACCAACATGTGTACACTACGGTATCACTTATAAATTTAATGATGATGTTTACAGTATATTCATAGATAGTTGATTTACGCAAGAATCTATATTTGTTTCTGAAAACGCGATCGTTTACACACAATTGCAGGGTCTCAATTGTTTCTCTTACTATTGGCAACACAACATACGTATATTGTTTCCCACTTTATTATTTTTATTTGTTTTATTTTTTATTTCTTTGTGGTTCTTTATTATTATTACTACGGTGTTGTTATTATTATTTTTATTTTATCTTCAATTTTGTATTTGTAGTATATATTTTATTTACTATGAATTATTGCTATTATTATTAAATTTTCGCCCCCCAGACCCCGATGTGGGTCTGTGACTTGTGCCCGGGTGGGCTGAACCCCGTAAAAAAAAAAATATATATATATATATACATACATATATATAATCAACAATCTCACCAGCAAGGAATCGAACCCTCGACCTACTGGGTGTGACTAGGGAACGCTTACCGGCTAGGCCACAAGGACACTAGTGTCCTTGTGGCCTAGCCGGTAAGCGTTCCCTAGTCACACCCAGTAGGTCGAGGGTTCGATTCCTTGCTGGTGAGGTCGTTGATTGTATGTTCAAAGTCCGCGTGTTAAATGGACTAAAAATGAAGTATATTTATATTTTTATATATATATATATAAATAAATAATTTGGAAATACTCCCGCATCTGAAAACAATGATTTTAAAAACGAGAAAATGTAACTTTTGTGCAGTGGTGTAAGGTTGTGTACTGTATTTCATGGCGTCTTGACTAGAGGAATGCCGTCCTTTCATTCAATACAACCCTCCTGTAGAACATCATCTAATAAAATTTAATTACGCGTAAGAATTTGAACCGACAAGCGTTTGGGGATCCCAGTCATCTTGGAAAAGTATCTTTCAGTCTTAAGTATAAAGGAAAACCACCTGGGAATATCCATTTCAGTGAGGTGATGTGTCCCGACCTTTATTTTTTTCAGTCCGGGAATTTGATTACTGTAATATGTTACTGTATTTGATATCCTCATAAGATAATTTTTCTTATTTAACGTAATTGTTATTAACTTACTTGTAGGTGAGTGATAAATTAAGTTGCGTATGTGAAGCTACCACGTGACTGTATATTGTTATCTTGTTTGTTGGCATCCAGATAATATTTTTCAGTGTTACAGCAATGGGGATAACGCAACCCTATCTCAATCTATAAATTGATAAATAACTCTGCCCACTATCTGCAGAGTTGCCTTTGCAGTTCAGCCTTTCCATTACTTAATTAGTTCCCATCGGAAAACCCTGGTGTTTCTCAGGCGTTTTTAATAAGTGAGAAAAAAAATTGGGATAATTATCTGTAAGAATTTTGTTGGAGGAGCTCCGGAAATGGGCCTGTAAACATTTATGTCAGTTTTAACTTTATGGTGTGTTCAGTTTCCTTCCGGTGCCGTCTTCTTGTTAACTCATGTACAGTCTCACCCGAAAGTTCGTTAACTCTCCCAGCCAACTATTGCTGCTCTGCCTGCTTCAGAAGTTTGAAACTGTCTCAGTACCAACCAGAACATGAATCCGATACGAATGAATCTAAAGGTTCCAAGGAACAAACTCAAGTTCATACAAGCAGGCAGTGCAGCAACAGCTGGCTGGGAAAGTTAACGAACTTTGGGTGAGACTGTACCTGTAGGCCACTTCTCAGTCCTCTTGGCAGCGGCCAACTTGCAATATGGAGAAATTAAATATGAACGTTTTGCAACTTAGGCCATAATGTGTAATATATTCTTTCTTTTTCTATTTTTAATTTATTTTTATTCTTATTTTTGCGATGACCCGTGCCCAGGTGTTTTTTTGTTTTCCCTGAGGGCTTCCATCATTTTCAACAAGCACCAACGTCGCAGTGTTTGAAGCGCCGCTCCACTGTACAATCAGCTGGTAGCAGCAAGAATTCGTTCTATCTTGGCCGTGCTGGCTCGGTTAAGAACATAAGAAAATAAGGAGTCTGCAATAGGCCGGTTGGCCTGTGCATGGTAGCTCTTGTCGAGAGTTACTACCACTCTCTATCATCCATGAGTCTATCTAGCCTCCTTTTAAAACTTTCCAGCGTTCCAGTACTTCCTACAAAATTGCTAAGCTTGTTCCACTCGTCCACCGCCCTTTTGTGAACCAACTCCTTCCTGTCTCCCTCCTAAACCTAAACTTATCCAACTTAAATCCGTTGCTACGAGTCCTATCCTGCTCGGATATTATAAGAGCTTTATCTATATCTCCTTTATTGATTCCTTTCACCCATTTTAATACTGCTATCATATCTCCCAGCACTCTTCGTCTTTCTAGGGAATGCAAATTTAGTTTCTTTAATCTCTTATCTTCTTTAGAACACCCTCTTTTCCGATAGTGATATTCTTGGATTTCTCTTCTTCATTTCCCCTAAATATCAGTTCCATCTCTGGCATTACCTCATGAATTTCTTCTGTGAAAACTGATAAGAAGTAGCTGTTTAATGCTTTGCCTATTTTCTGTCATCGATCACTTCCCCTCTCTCTTACTCGTGTTCAAGTTGTTTGGGATTTCTGGCCTCTTCGCCGTTAGGCTATTTCGGCCGAAGCTGATTGGTTGGACTTCTTTTTTTTTCTTTGTTCTTCTTTTAGTTTTTACTTTCCATTCTTCTTCTTGTTGTTCTTCTTCTTTTTGATCTTGTTCTTCGTCTTCTTTTTGATCTTCTTCTTTCTGGTCTTCTGTAGGAATATCGGGTTCTCGGTTGTTCATGTCGTGGTTGTTTTTGTCTTGTTTGTTCTTTTCTTGTTTTTTCTTTTCTTGATTTTTGACTACAAGGAGAGCCTCCCTGTAAGTCAATTTTTCTTTCGTCCGCAGCCTGGCCACCCTGCACTCCTCCCTCCACTTGGGACAAAGCCGGTCGGAGGAGGAGTGAGGGCCACCACAAGCCGCGCACTTCTTAACGGCCGCCTGGCAGTCAGCGTCGGTGTGGCCGGGTGCCCCGCAGCTAGAGCACACCTCGCGAGAATGACACTTCCTCGCCAGATGGCCATATTTCTGGCAATTGTAGCAGCGAGTGGGTTTTTGCTGTTGAGGTTTTACTGGGATTTTCTCCCAACCCAGTATAACGGAGCTAGGAAGTTTCCCAGGAAAACCAACCAGGGCAGTTGTGCTGGTCAGCTTCCTGAGTACTGAGAGCTGATCTCCAATCAGCTCGGCAAGTTCGTCTCTTTCGAGATACTCAATTTCAGAGTGGGAAATGACTCCCAAAACTAAGTTATCCTGAAGTAAGGCGTCAAACATGACGTCGACTCCATTGACAATCGTTCGGTAGGGTAATTTGTGGGCCTGCCCCCATTCCTCGAATGTGATGACAAGGGTACCACCGCTACTCCGGACGACCCCTGTCACCCCCTTTAGTCCAATGTGGTCAAAAAAATCTTTTATATCAAGAAGATTGAGTTTCTTGCGCGAAGGGTGCTCGACCGGAATCAGTCTCACAACCTTCGCCTGGGCTAGGGTGATCATGATCATGGTCACGCGGTACCTCGGGGGGAAGGAGCGGGGAGCCGGGAGAACCTACCTCGCCGAGGTTCAGGTCTCAAGTGTTACTCGTGGTCTCACTTTGTCCTATATACCTGGGAAAAATCCCTTGGGATTCGCCTTGGATTTTGTTGCTATCCTGATTTCGTAGTCCCTCTTCGCCTTCCTTAACATTCCTAGATAGTTCATTATACCTATTTCTGAGATGCTCCTCCCCTCCCTTTAATTTCTTATAAATTCCTTTCTTTATTACTTTTTACTTTTATCCTCTTCGCCACTGATCGGCTTGTTAGCCGCTTGGGCTCTATGTCAATTTTAAGTTTTTTGGTCATCCACCTTGGCTCATTCTTATTTGACCCAATTTTAAGTCAGGTTATTATTTGTTTGTGTTAGAATTACACCAAGCATGAATGATCGTCTCTTATTCTCTCTTTCTTACGGAGTGGACAGTAGTGCCGCGCTTCAAACTCTGCGACGGTGTCGCTTGTTGAAAATGACGGAAGCCCTGAGGAAAAAAAATCGCTGCCCGGATGGGCTATTCCCCGTAAAAAAAAATACTTTGTCACGATTGTTTTTATTTATATTCAGTATTTCGACTGCAAGACAATTATGAATAACATAATATGTCGTGATTTAGAATATTTAAATTTCGACCTACTGTAGAAAGATTTTAAAAAAAGGGTAAGTTCATGGTTTGAAAATAAGTAGTGGTCGAGTGGAACACGTTACCAAGCATCGTTAACTCTAACATGCTGGGTAGCTTCAAATATAGGTTGGACGTATATATGAGCGATCGGGGTTGGCTGCAAAACGGGACTGCCAAGTAAAAGCAGGTTTCCTCCATTATGTTCTTACTCCGCCAAGACGGTGGCTTATGATCTGGTGCTGCTGCCTTTCTTTGTGACTGGCACTACGACTACCTGATCTCTTGTGATACGTACTGTATTATACTGGATAGACTTTTGAACTTATCGACCAACACATGATTTACTCCACACCCAGCGTGGATAGAAGACTTCCTTCATGACCGCAAGCAATGTGTGGTGATTAATGGCACGAAATCATCATTTGTACCTGTCACAAGCGGGGTATAGTGGATACTCTCCCCTACAACTGCTGGCTGATCACTTGTCGTCCGCTTACCAGCCAACCAGCGGCGAGTTCTGAATGTGATGGGCCTCACTTTCGGACTGCGCGGTGATTGGCCCGTACCGCCTTCACCTGAACCAATCAGCAGCGCCGCTCACTTCACACCTATCTAGCTAATCAGGCAGAATCATGTACAGGTAAATATCCCTTAGCCTCGCCGTGAAGGTCATTCTAGTCTCCGCTCTCAAACAAGACCTTCTATCAACAAGCTCCCTAGCACTGCATTGTATATATATATATATATATATATATATATATATATATATATATATATATATATATATTATATATATATATATATGAGCCTAACAAATACAAATTTGACAACTGGCCACATACAACACGCTACAGGGGTCCCACAGGGCAGTGTATTGGGCCCGCTGTTCTTTGTTTGTTTGTTTGTTTCATAAATGACATGCCTGACGTACACTCCATACAAATGTTTGCGGATGATTTACCACATATGCCAGCAACAAACATGAAGCTGAAGCCATCTTCGGCTTTGAAACCAGAGGCACGACACGGGCATGGCTTCGAATTTTCCTCTTTACACAGATACACTGACTATATCGTGACGTTAGAGCTAAGCTGATATCTCATTTTTTCTGTTCCCACGATGACCTGCTTGCCAAGAGATATGTTCTACAGTCTCAGTGATGTCGCAGCTGAACCCTCCTATTAATATTGGTCTAATAATAATCATAGGCCCAGGGGTTCCTAACCATTTTCCAGTGCGACCCCTGGTCATTATATATATATATATATATATATATATATATATATATATATATATATATATATATATATATATATATATATAATCAACACCTCAACGCGCCAGGATGCGAACCCACGGCCTACAAGCTAAGGTACTCCGTTGTTTCCATTCTCCCGTGTGATTTTATCAAGATTTATCTGATCCACGTTTTCATTGTGGATTTACATGATATATATATATATATATATATATATATATATATATATATATATATAAGTCATATTCGTAATTTCTTCACACAAACACACACTAAACCACGTGAGAAAAAGACAACAAGAGTATTGTTTAAGCTCTCGTATATTTAACAAATCTTCAGAAGCAGATTACATAAATATACAGTCAGAGAGAGCTACCTATTTTCTCTGTCACACCCTGGAGACCTTCACCAGGTAGCTCGGTCAGGTCAAGGTCAATGTAGACCTTGGGTCAGGTCTACCTGACCTGTTCCCGCGGAGTTGGCTGACATTTTTCAGAGGTAGATAGCAGTTAAATCTTGTTTGACTAGTCCCTGGTACACAAATAAACAATTAAAAAAAAGGGTAGGAACACAATGGTTAGAGACTCGATGAAAATGACTACTAATCAAATGAGTTAGAAATGTGTAGTACGTTAAATAGTCATTTTCGCTCCGTATTCACAAATGAAAACCTAGCACAGTTTCCAGAAGTTCACAAGGTATATAACGACAGTATAGAAAATATGTTGATGAATATCAATATTACTAGTAACGATGTGCTTAAAGTAATTAACAAACTGAAGCCTCATAAATCGCCTGGTCCAGATGAGGTATATGCTAGAGTATTAAAAGAATGTAGAGATGAGTTGAGTAATCCATTAGCAGTTTTATTTAATAAGTCATTAGAATCGGGCCTAGTGCTAGAAGCTTGGAAACTTGCAAATGTAGTTCCGATTTTCAAAAAGGGTGATAAATCAATTGCATCAAATTACCGTCCCATTAGTCTCACATCAATCATAGGCAAGTTGCTAGAGTCAATTATTGCTATAAAAATCAGAAGCCACCTTGAAACATTCAACTTAATTCATTCTTCTCAGCACGGGTTCACCCAGGGACGTTCTTGTCTCACAAATTTGCTCAGCTTTTTCTCAGAAGTATATGAAGCGGTAGATAATGTTAAGTCATATGATATAATTTATTTAGATTTCGGTAAAGCATTCGATAGAGTCCCTCATGAGAGATTGATAAGGAAGGTAGAAGCACATGGAATAGGTGGATCATTATTAAAATGGATTAGGTCATGGTTAACTGGTAGGAAACAAAGAGTCAGCATAAATGGATTAAAGTCAGACTGGAGTGCGGTCAAAAGCGGAGTTCCCCAGGGATCTGTATTAGGCCCTCTGCTGTTTGTTATATTCATTAATGATCTTGATTTAGGCATAACTAGTAGGATTAGTAAATTTGCAGATGATACCAATATGGGGAGAGTGATAAATTCAGACAGTGACTTTGAACACTGGCAAATGAATTTTAATACTGATAAATGCAAGGTACTACAGATAGGGAAGACGAAAACAAACGTTAAGTATAAACTAGGTAACACGGAAATAGAAAACTCAGTTTGTGAAAAAGATCTAGGTGTATTTGTTAGCAACGACTTGAAACCTAGAAAACAATGTATTAGCGTTCGCAACAAGGCAAACAGGATTCTTGGGTTCATATCTAGGTCTGTGAGTAACAGAACTGCTGACGTTATCTTGAAACTTTACCTAGCATTAGTGAGGCCACACATGGATTATGCGGTTCAGTTCTGGTGTCCTTATTATAGAATGGACATAGATTCTTTGGAGAGAGTACAAAGAAGAATGACAAAAATGATCCATAATATTAGAAACCTTCCATATGAAGAAAGACTGAAAAGCTTAGGCTTACATTCATTAGAGAGGCGTAGAGTTAGGGGAGATATGATAGAGGTGTACAAGTGGGTAAGTGTGATTAACAAGGGTAAAATGGAAGATGTTCTGAAGCTCAGTAATAACGAAATAACTTGAACAAATGGCTTTAAATTAGATAAATTCCGATTCAGAAAGGATATAGGCAAGCACTGGTTTGGTAATAGAGTTGTGGATATGTGGAATAGGCTACCGAGTGCTATAGTAGGATCGGGGACGCTAGGGAGCTTCAAGACGAAATTGGATAGGCACATGGAAGTGCTGGGGTGGGTGTGAAAGGGATCTGCCCTGTATGGGCCAGTCGGCCTCCTGCAGTATCCCACTTTCTTATGTTCTTATGTAAGTAGAAGGGGAAATTCTTCAGATAGGTGCGCTCTGGTTGGGTATTATTCAGTTGATGACCAACCCATGACCGAGCACTCAGGTAACGCGGTCAGTGACAGGTTAATGTGAGGTAGGAATTATCTTTACTTACTGGCTGGTTAGGTTAGCCCTAACCTGACCAATTCTATATTGCAACTACATTCACAGTGCTTATGTTTTATTTTCGCTTTAATGAAATTGGTGTAGTTTTGTTTCCTGACTTACATATTGCATTCATTAGTTGACTTAATATACCAAAATATAGTGAGGGAAAGCAATTCGTCAGTTTGAACAGGTGTTGGGGGAAGATTCTTAAATTGGCTGCTCTGTGGGGGGGGGGGGGGATAAATAATCCAACAATTGAAACAATGGATAAAATAAAAGTAAATAAATTGTTACGATAAGCAACCCTTTTCAGTCTATACGGAGATTCTAAACTTACCCCCAAGAACAATCAGCTTAAAATTAAGTCAGCTTATTTCAAAACCTTGCGACAACTTAGAATACCATACGTATACCATCAACATGTCACCCGAGTCCGGCAGGGTGTCATTTCTTCAGGTGGGATTTCCTGGGGCGACGATTCTTCAGGTGATCCACTCTTTCTGTTATTCAGTGCATATATTAATATATCATTGCAATAACAAGTATACGGTGCTACTGTAGTGTGCAGTCGGTAAAGATATCTTTAGTCTAACCTGACTTAAGCTAAGTAACTTAACCTAATTATTTAGTAGACCACACGCTATAATAGCACCATATATATATATATATATATATATGGAGAACATCCTAAGGTGCCTCTGAAGATGTCTTGAATGAAGACGAAAGCTAAGGTTCTCCATTGTTTCCCTTTTCCATGTGTGATTTTATCAAGATTTATCGTATCCACCTTTCCATTGTGGATCTACATGAAATATATATATATATATATACATATATATATATATACATATATATATATATATATATATATATATATATATACACATACATACATACAAGTTGTATAAGGATCTCCTTGTGAGGCTTGTAACGTGTGGTAGCAGGGTTGCCAGATGGCCGTTTCCACGGCCAAATTTATCTAATTTGGCCGTAAAAAAAACTTCACCTGGCCGTGAAAAAATGGATGGTCACGGCCAAACTATATGGCCGAATTTTGTAAAACACGTATTAATTCCTCATCTAGTGGAATTTGAAGAAAAGTCTAGCAGATTTTCAAATTTCACAATGAAAATGCTGTCTCAGTGACCTCACCTAATTAGTGACCTCACCTCTTCACATGTTTACGTGACCTACTGAGCTGACTGATCTTTCTAATTACTACCTTAGTTGTTAGGTCTCATATTTGAGTTGTTCAGGCTGAACGTGTCCAGCATATGGGTTAGCTTCAGAGCTTACAAAGCCATTCCGAGTGCTAGTTTTCAGAATGTCCACTAGTAAATGGAAAGGGTCCTACGACAGTGGCAGAAAATATAACAAACCAGGGGACGATGACGAACTAGACGTTTTTGCTTACGCCAACTAGTGTTATCAAGTGCTCCACCATTATCATGCTCCACCACCATTTCAGATTAAGGTAAATCTTCACTGTAGATTATAGATATGGTTATGTAATTATTGGGCTCTCAATTCTAAGTGAAAATTTGGCTTTATTACGACATTTTAAGTGGATATTGTAGGGGATACTTTTATTTTGTGTGGATTGCAAAATAGCCTTGTGCTTCCCATCCAAAAAGTTTTGGCCTTGAGATGGCGTGAAGTTGGCCGTGAAGCTTGTCGTACATCTGGCAGCCCTGTGTGGTAGTGGTGGTCGTCGTAACAGAGGAGGAAGGGACGAGTTTGCACTTCAGCCTCGTGGCGTGTATCTGAAGGGCTTCCAAGGCTTAGGATGGCAGGTGAAGCTCCTTGTTGCATGCGCGCTGCGTGGTAACATTTAAGAAAGGCAGATTCTACACTAGGTAATAATTATTATTATTTGGAATGGAAATATGTCCATACACTAACCACAGAAGCACATAAATATGGAAGTTTGAAGTAATAAGAACATACGAATTGAGGAAACGGCAGCGGGCCAATTGGCCTATACTAGACAGCCTGGTGGGCTTGTAGTGGATTTCTCCCCTACAAACGCTGTTTGTCGCTGAGTAGCTGACCCCGCGAATTCCACATTGTATGCCTCGTGGTCTAGGTCAACCAGCGCCGCCCACGGAGCGGGTGTCAACTATCTACCCACACCTACCTCCGCTATAAAAGACCTGACCTCGTGGTGACCTCTCTCTTCTTCTAGCTACAGCCGCAGCAAGCAACACCTCCTCCTCCTCCGCCGCTGCCTGGCGGCCCTCGCTGCCCTCGCTCCCGCCGGCGAGCATGGCGACCCACAAGCTGTCCTCCTCTGAGCATCCTCACCAACCAGCTCTCTCTACATCACGCTTGTAACCACGCTGCCACTTCCCAGCACCAAGCTGCATTGTACATCCAATACAAGATGTATACAGAGAGCACATTGTGAGTTTCCTTTCTCCATCTCATCCTGGGTGTGAACCAAACATTCCATACCCCACAGGCTAATACCGTAAAAAAAAAAAAAAAAAAAAAAACTCATCCACTATCTTTTCAAACCAGTGTTTGTTTACCTATCGCACCTAAATCTGAATGTCTTAATTTAAAACCATTTTTATGAGTTTGCTCCTGGTTGGACGTGTTATCAAATCTGACGAGGACTCGGCAAAACTACAGGAAGATCTAAACAAATTTTTCGAGTGGTCTGAGAAGTGGCAGATGAAGTTCAACGTCGACAAATGTAAAGTACTCAGTATAGGAGATGTAAACAGGGAAACCAGATACCAGATGAACAACGATGCCATAGAGAAATCCGACTGCGAGAGAGATTTAGGAGTAATGATAAGTAGGAACCTTAAGCCAAGTAAACATTGTGTTTTTGCTCGTAACAAGGCCAATAAAGTACTTGGGTTCATACAAAGGAGTGTTAGTTACAAGACTAGCGAGGTCATCCTAAAACTGTATCTTGCTCTTGTGAGACCACACCTGGATTACGCAGTTCAGTTCTGGTCACCGTATTACAGAATGGATATAGAATCCTTGGAAAGAATTCAGAGGAGAATGACAAGACTAATCCCGGGCATTAGGAACCTTGAGTATAGAGACAGGTTAAAGCATCTTAATTTGCACTCCCTCGAGACGTAGAGCGAGGGGCGACCTGATAGAGGTGTATAAGTGGAAGGCAGGGCTAAACAAAGGGGACATTACAAAGGTACTCAAATTATCCAACCAGGAGCGAACTCGTAACAATGGTTTTAAATTAGACAAATTTAGATTTAGGCGTGAAATAGGTAAACACTGGTTTGGAAACAGAATAGTGGATGAATGGAACAAGTTACCAAATATCATCATTAACTCGAATACGCTGAATTGCTTCAAACATAGGTTGGATGCTCATATGAGCAATAAGGGTTGGGTGTAAACAGGACTGCCCAGTATGGGCCAATAGGACCGCTGCAGTTTCCTCCATTCTTATGTTCTTAAGTACCTTTTTATATCACCTTTGTTTAACCCTGCCTTCCATTTGTACATCTCGATCAAATCGCCCCCTCACTCTACGTCTACAGCTAGCATTTCTGAAGGCTTGGCATTACCAGAGTAATTATCATGCCACCTTAACAACATCAACCTAGAGAAGTCGACTTGTGAAAGAGACCTAGGGGTACTTGTAAGCCCGGACCTACGGCCTAGAAAACAGTGTGTTAATGTTCGAAATAAGGCAAACAGAGTATTGGGTTTTATATCTAGAAGTGTAAGTAACAAGAGTGCAGAGGTCTTACTGCAACTATATCTTGCGCTAGTCAGGCCGCACCTCGATTATGCAGTTCAGTTCTGGTGCCCCTATTATAGAATGGATATAAATTCACTAGAGTTGGTGCAGCGAAGAATGACAAAAATGATTCCGGGACTTAGAACCCTTCCATATCAGGATAGGTTAAAGAAACTTAGCTTGCATTCCCTAGAAAGACGAAGAGTGCGGGGAGATATGATCGAAGTATTCAAGTGGGTGAAAGGAATCAATAAAGGTGATATAGATAAAGTTCTTATAATATCCGAGCAGGATAGAACTCGGAACAACGGATTCAAGTTGGATAAGTTTAGGTTTAGGAGGGAGATAGGGAGGAACTGGTTTACAAATAGGGTGGTGGACGAGTGGAACAAGCTTAGCAACTTTGTAGTAAGGCCTCGGATGTATTAATGTCCAGCCGGGATCATATATGAGAAGATGGCACCGATGCGGCCTGATTAATGTGCCCCACAGCTTCGTTGGGCCAGACCCCAGACCCGCCATGTGTCTGGCTACCCCACAATAACAACAGCCCCAGTGCTCTACCCTGGGTTACTCCTTGGAAGTATATGTCCACAGAGAGTGTTGTAACATGTATGTTAGGGATAATTAGTTGGAAATAATTATCCCATGTTGGGTAGCGGACCCCTGCATATAATAGTGTCATTGTTTACGTATATGTTGAATAATCTACAATGAGTGCCATGTAATGTACCACCAGTAATGTTGTGAGTAAGAGTAAAGAAGAAGGAACTGAGTTTGCACTAAGCCCCGGAGGTGAACCTGGTAATCATATGATTAATACAAATCTTCCCCATTGATTGCATATTAATAAATTTGTTTTCAGAGTACTTTAGGTGTATTCATTTCTCCCACAGTATTTTACCTTTATTTCCATCCAAGTGACCTGATACCAAAATTACCATACTCACGTGCCTAGACCCTCGACCATGCTACCAAAAGAATGCCCAGGCTACCAAAAGAATGACCATGCTACCAAAAGAATGCCCAGGCTACCAAAGGAATGACCATGCTACCCTAGAATAGGTGACAGAACTGAGTAGGAGTAAGAACTAAGAGAAGTAAGAACATAAGAAAGTGGGATACTGCAGGAGGCCGACTGGCCCATACAGGGCAGATCCCTTTCACACCCATCCCAGCACTTCCATGTGCCTATCCAACTTCGTCTTGAAGCTCCCTAGCGTCCCCGATCCTACTATAGCACTCGGTAGCCTATTCCACATATCCACAACTCTATTACCAAACCAGTGCTTGCCTATATCCTTTCTGAATCGGAATTTATCTAATTTAAAGCCATTTGTTCTAGTTATTTCGTTATTACTGAGCTTCAGAACATCTTCCATTTTACCCTTGTTAATCCCACTTACCCACTTGTACACCTCTCCCAAACATATGGCCTTAATAAATGAACTCACTATTTCCACCAGTTTTAAGCCTTGATTCTACAGGTTGACAATCCCTTATCGGAAATCCTTGGGGTCAGATGCATTTCGGATTTCAGAATTTTCCAGATTTCGTATTTTTATATATATATATATATATATATATATATATATATATATATATATATATATGCAAGTAAATCACTGTAGGTGCGCGTGATCTAGGTATATGCTGATAACCACCAGGAAAGAAGAAAACACGAAGTTCCCAAGCGCTTTCGTGTAATTCACATCTTTTTATAGAACTGATCCCAAGCCCACCCATGACCATAAGAATATCTTAATATTACCATTTCACAAAAATTTCTCACACATTCCGGCACAGCTAAAATCTTGGAACGTCAATGTGGCATTTAAAAACTCATGCACTGTTAAACAAATGTTAATCAAGAACTCCCCCAACAACACAATTGGTTGCATTTATAAAGTTCCTTGCAAGGAATGTAATATGTTTTACTTAGGCCAGACAGGTAAAGATCTTGTAACTAGAATTAAACAACACAAATACAGTGTCAGGACAGGCCAGGAATCCAATGCTCTGTTTGTTCATTTGAGGGATAACAAGCATTGCATTGACTGGGATAATGCCTCCTCAATATTACCATGTAATTCAATTGATAGTAGGAACATCATAGAATCTAGTCTTATTAAACATACCGAAGCATTCAACATGAATTTGAGTAACGGCATGTACAAGCTGGACAACTTTGTAATTAAGAAGATTTGTGATCAGGTGAGAGGGCGGGTCACTGTCCCATCTGACCCAACCACCAACTGTTGTGTGCCATTTAAAGATTAGTAGGGTCATTACCTGACCATTGTGGACCTGGTCTCACCCTCCTCTGTATATATTCATCTTGTTCTGCATTACTCTATCTAGTCTGTACTCACCCCTGAAGATGTGAATTACACGAAAGCGCTTGGGAGCTTCGTGTTTTCTTCTTTCCTGGTGGTTATCAGCATATATATATATATATATATATATATATATATATATATATATATATATATATATATATATATATATATATATATATACATACATATATACACACACGGATCAGCCCACCCGGGCACGGGTCACTGACCCACATTGGGGCCTGGGGGGCTAAATTGTAATAATAATATATAATAATTCATTGGTTTAGGTCGTGTTTCTCACTTTTGATCTTTTCATTCTTGTATTTCTTTATTATTATTATTATTGTTATTATTATCATTATCATTTTATTATGACAGTATTATTATTTTATTTTTGTGTATTTTTTTGTAAATTTTATTTACTATGAATAATTATTATTATTATTATTATTATTATTATTATTATTATTATTATTATTATTATTATTATTACATTTTTGCCCCCAGGCCCCAAATGTGGGTCAGTGACCTGTGCCCGGGTGGGCTAATCCCTGTAAAAAAAAAAAAAAAATACAATAAAATTTGCTCCACAAAAAACTTTCGGTTTTCAGATGTTTTCGAAATTTTGGATAAAGGGTTGTCAACCTGGTATTATGGGGTCACCTGAGGTCAATTGAATATTAAGCTTGTCAACCGGAGTTACTGACAGGATCTACAAATACTTAAAAAAAAATTATTATTATAAATAGTGAGAAACGATATATGTATGTTGTGTTGTCAAAGTAAGAGAAACAATTGAAACACTGCAATTAACGTATGTGTAAATGAGGCAGAAAGTCAGATCAGCAACCTGGGACTTTTTTTTAAATATTTGTGATGCCATATGTCTGCAGGGTCTACCATTAGACAATACATTATACCTGTATAGTGGGGTATGCTATAACGAATCTAATTGGTTCTAGAACCTCGTTCGTTATAGGATTAATCCGTTCCAGGCCCCCAAATACAACCACTTAACACTGAAAAAATTCTGTGGAAAATGTGAAAAATACAGTACTTTATCTTACCTTAGTGTTGTTCAGCATGCAGGACAGGAGGCAGAGGAGGGGGGGGGGGAGGAGAGAATTATGGAGAAGAGGTGGAAGGAGAGGAGTCATCCTTCCTAGCCCTCTTTTTTGACTGTCTCACAGGCACTTTGTCTGTAGGTTTTTTGTTACCTTTGTAAAGAAGGAATCCAGGGTTGGCTGCTTCAACCTTGATTTCTGGACCTTCCAAAAGTAGTTCATAACATTATCATTAAACACACTCATAGCCTTTTGCACAGAACCAACATCAGGATGATAATCCTCAGCAAGTTTGGACAGTTTGCTCCAGCAAAACAACGCATCCTTGAGGTCTTTGGTTGGAATGATGCAGCTTTCCTCCTTGTCCTCATCCTCCCCTGACTCCTCAGAAGTTAAGCTCCGCTTCAGTGTCTCGTTTTGTTCTTTGTGGAGCTCAAGCAGCTCCTCAGTGGACAGTTCCTTACTGTGCTCTTCCACCAACTCCTCAACATCATCATCATCCACTTCCAAGCCCATGGAATTGCCCAGAGACACAATTTCATGAAAAACAGCCTCTTCTTCTAACTCTTCAAAGCCTTCAAAGTCTCTTTGAAGCACACATTCAGGCCACAATGGCCTCCAAGCAGCACAAAGACACCTCACAGTAACCTCTTTCCAGACTGAGGTAATTAAAAAAACAGCATCTGCTATATTGAAGTGACTCTTCCAGAATTCCTTCAAACTAACATCACTGGAAGAAGTGGATGCAAAACATTTTCTAAACAGTGCATTGGTGTACAGCTTCTTAAAGTTAGAAATTACCTGTTGATCCATGGGCTGGATGAGAGGTGTTATGTTGGGTGGCAAGAAGTGCACAGTGACGAAGTTGAACTCCTCTGGCAATTCAACCATGAAATTAGGAGGGTGGGCTGGTGCATTGTCCATCACCAACAAAGCTTTCAGTGGAAGATTATTCTCCCTGAGGTATTCCCAAACACTGGGTCCAAACACCTCAATCACCCACTCAGAGAATAAATTCCTGGTCACCCAAGCCTTTGGGTTTGACCGCCACATAACACCAAGGCGGGTCTTCCTAATGTTTTTGAAAGCTCTGGGGTTTTCTGCATGGTACACAAGGAGTGGCTTTATTTTGCAGTCACCAGAAGCATTAGCACCAAGAAGGAGGGTAAGCCTGTCTTTCATTGGCTTATGGCCAGGGACAGAAGTTTCTTCCTTGGTAATGTATGTACGGCGAGGCATTTTTTTCCAAAAAAGTCCAGTTTCATCACAGTTGAATACCTGCTGAGAAACAAAGCCTCCCTCTTTAATCACATTCAAAAAAATGTCATGGTGTTCCTTAGCTGCTTCCTTATCTGCACCAGCAGCATCACCATGTCTCACAACACTATGTAATTTATTTCTCCTTCTGAAACCAGTAAACCACCCCTTGGTAGCCCTAAACACTGGCACATCACTATCACTTGCACTGGGAGTCTTGGCTTTAAGGTCCTCAAACAATTGTCTGGCCTTCTCACAAATTATAGCTTCACTAATGCTATCACCTGCCATTTCTTTCTCCTTTATCCACACTAAGAGTAAATTTTCCGTCTCCTCAATCACATTGCACCTTACTTTGCTAAGTCTAGAGATTCCCTTAGCCACTTGCACAGTTTTCAACTCCTCTTTATTCTTTAAAATCGTACATATAGTCGATTTAGCCATCCCATACTCATCACTAAGTTTCGCAATGCTTGTTCCATCCTCACGTTTCTTTATGATTTCTTAGTTTCAAGAGTTATGAGCTTTCTCACTCGCTTTGGACGATTGATTGTTACAATTGTACACTTGTATAACAAAATATTCATACAAATAACTCGATTTCCACATCAAAAGACGAAATTTCAACAATAACAGTGGTGCACTGGCTACACAATGAGACAAAGATGGTGCCTGACACTCTTGTTGTGGGTCGCGGTATAACAATATTCATGCGCCAGGCGAAATAGTCCCGTATTCATCCGCGTTCATTGTAGGAGTTTCGTTCGTTATAGCATTCTCAATTTTATAGGTAAAACCGTTCGTTATAGGAATATTCGTAGTAGGATCTGTTCGTTATAGCATACCCCACTGTACTTCCAATATCTTCCTAGGCGGTAGCACCACCCTGCCGAGTACCTACTATACCTGGTACTGTATAACGAAGTACTTGGGTTCATACAAAGGAGTATTAGTTACAAGACTAGTGAGGTCATCCTAAAAACTATATCTTGCGCTTGTGAGACCTCACTTGGATTACACACTTCTGTTCTGGTCACCGCACTACAGAATGGATAAAAAATCCCAAGAAAGAATTCAGAGGATAATGACAAGACTAATCTCTGGCATTAGGAACCTCAAGTAGGTAGTAGGCAGCTACCAAACAGGGAGGTACTACCGCCTGGGAAGATATTGGAAGCATAATTTGTTGTCTAATGGTAGACCCTGCTGCCATATGGCATCACGAAAATTGTCTAATGGTAGACCCTGCTGCCATATGGCATCACGAAAATTGTGACCAAGTCCCAGGTTGCTGGTTAACATAAGAACACAAGAAAATAAGGAGTCTGCAATAGGCCGGTTGGCCTGTGCATGGCAGCTCCTGTCTAGAGTTACAACCACTCTCTATCATCCATGAATCTGTCTAGCCTCCTTTTAAAACTTTCCAGCTTTCCAGCACTTACTACAAAGTTGCTAAGCTTGTTCCACTCATCTACCACCCTATTTGTGAACCAGTTCCTTCCTATCTCCCTCCTAAACCTAAACTTATCCAACTTAAATCCGTTGCTACGAGTCCTATCCTGCTCGGATATTATAAGAACTTTATCTATACATATGTCCTTTATTGATTCCTTTCACCCACTTAAATACGTCTATCATATCTCCCCGCACTCTTTGTCTTTCTAGGGAATGCAAGTATAGTTTCTTTAATCCATCTTGATATGGAAGGTTTCTAAGACCCGGAATAATTTTCGTCATTCTTCGCTGCACTGACTCCAGTATCTAGATCGTTTATGTAGATTATGAACAAGAGTGGGCCCAGTACTGACCCCTGGGGAACCCCACTGGTTACACAGTCCCACTCTGATTTAACACCATCTACGCTGACCCTCTGTGTTCTATCAGTGAGCCATGATTTTATCCAATTTAAAACTTTCCCCTCGATACCATGAGCCTTAACTCTTCTCAGAAGCCTCTGATGCTGTACTCTGTCAAACGTTTTGCTAAAGTCTTAAGAACATAACTTCGTAATTTTCGTAATTATCTACCACCTCAACGACTTTCCTAAAAATCGTCAGCAGATTGTTAGACAAGATTTTCCCTTTGTAAACCCATGTTGAGTCATAGATTAATTTGTTTTTCTCTAAATGCGATCGGATGCTATTTGCTATAATTGATTCAAGATATTTCCCCACTACTGTCGTCAAACTGATCGGCCGGTAATTTGACGCTGATGCTCTGTCTTCCATTTTGAATATGGGTACTACATTTGCCTGTTTCCACAAGTCTGGCACAACTCCCGTTTCAAATGATTTCGTAAATAAATTTACGAGTGGTCTGCTAATCTGTTCCTTACACTCTTTCAAAACTGAAGGGAAAATTTTATCCGGCCCTGGGGATTTTGTCTTCTTTAATTTATTTAATCTTCTTAAGAATATCCTCTTTTCTGATATTCTTGAATTTCTCTTCTTCATTTCCCCTAAATATCAGTTCCACCGGTGGCATTTCTTCTGTGAAAACTGATATGAAGTAGCTCTTTAATGCTTTGCTTATTTTCTCACTATCATCGATCACTTCCCCTCTCTCTGACTTTAAAGGTTCCACTTTGTCCTTGGCCTTTGTCCTATGTACCTGGAAAAATCCCTTGGGATTCGCCTTGGCTTCTCTTGCTATCCTGATTTCTTAGTCTTTCTTTGCCTTCCTTACATTGTTCTTAACATTCCTAGATAGTTCATTATATCTATTTCTGAGATGCTCCTCCCTTCCCTTTAATTTCTTTTAAATTCCTTTCTTTATTCCTATGTCATGTTTAATTTTTTGGGTTTTCCACCTTGGCTCATTCTTATTTGACCTAATTTTTCTGTATTATAGATGCATATGTACAAGGAATAAAACAAAGTTTGTCATCATACTGCACTGCCCTGACAGAGACCACTGAATTTGGTTTTGCAAGTGGTATGTTTGGTGTACTGTATTGTACTGCCGTGCTACATGACCTCACTGGAGCATATTTTTAACTACGTATAGTTATTACTGTCAATAATTTCCATGGCAATAAACATGTACAGTATAATATTTTTCACACAAAAAGATCATCCCCAACAATACCAGGTAGTGCTTTCCACTATGCAGTACAGTGGTCCCTCGGTTAACGAACACAATTCGTTCCAGAAGATCATTCGTTAACCGAAACCATTGTTTCAATGGGATTTTGGGTAATTGGTTCCAGTTCACCGAAAATTACTTACAAAGTAAAAAAAAAAATGCAGTAAAGTACTCTTACTTTAAGGTGTGTATGTAGAAGGCTCCTAGTTGATGATGATGATGATGATGATGATGGGAATTAGAAGTGGGGGTGGAGAAGGGAGAAGAGAAGGAAGTGGGGGTGGAGGAGAAATCACCCCATGCTTGATGCCGTCATTTCACCCATAAAATTTTAAGTTCACTAGGTGCAATTCAAGATAATTTTTTTTAAATCAACACTGCACTATATATTGTCAATATGTTATATAAATTTCATAATAACCAATAATTGTACTGTAAAAGCGTAAAAATACTCTTGTGTTCAAGAGACCCACAAGCAAGATGTTTCCTCCACTGAACAGAGATACAAACTGAGGCCTTGGTGGGTAAGTGAAGTGGCTGATGGGCACACCAAAAACTAGTTCCCTGTACTGCAATTATGTTAAATAAGTGTTAAAATTACTAAAAAAATTAATATAAAACTTGGAAAAATTTTTAATAGTACAACCTTCTTGATATTTACTCCAATTTTAACGAATATAAGCCCTAGAACCGATTTCTGTATTGGCGGACTAATCTTCCAGCTAGTGAGCAAGCCAAAGCATGTCAAAACATTTTCATAAGAATTTCGTTAACCGAATTTTTGTTCGTTAACTGAAATGAAGATTCTTATGGAAGGTAATTCGTTAACCGAGGCATTCGTTAACCTAGGGACCACTGTATTTGTTTTGCTCCTTTTTTTAATTTATGGATAATAATATTTATGAATATTATATAGTTATTATATTAATACGAGACAAATTATGCAGTAAGTCAAGTGTCATACTACTGTACTGTATACTGTAGTTATAAAAAAATTTAAAAAATTACAACCCACATTTATTTAGCTTTTTTGTTTAGTTTGTTGTCTCTAGAGGTCAGAAATATGTGATAACAGTTTGAATCATACAGCTTTCAGTATGCTCTCATCAGTTTTAGGTACAGTAATCTACTAACTTTTGCAGAAAGGTATTTGTTCATTGATATGTAATGGCTAATTGTTAACTTAATTTCTTTGCATTACAGTGAGTGAAGTAAAAGAGTTGAACTCCAACGGTGAGGAACAGGTCCTGCACAATATATATCTTCGCGAGAAATTTAAAGTAAGTGATTTGTCAAGTCCCTATTGTTATACTTGAGTGATCCTTAGTCTATACTCAGTGCTTGTTTATTGTTACTGTGCTGTAATGAGTTATTTTCTTAAAAAAATAGTTGATTCTTGGAACAAATTTAAGTACAGTAACATAAATGACAACTTCATAGATTTGCAGTTAATACTGTAGATAGAAAATTGCTCTCAAGCAATTTCTATACAGTTGGTCCTCATATTACGCGGTTAATGTAACCCGGAGGGTACCGCGGAAAGTGAGAAACGCGTAAAGTGAATAACATAACATATGGGATTAATTGAAATGGAGTCCGGGCCGATCCCCAAACTCCACTTTTTGATGACACACAACTATGTTGTAGTAAAAATATTATCTTAACTTTATGATGGCATGCACACACAATTAATAATTAAGAGAAATATCAATAATATTAGGTTTTTTAACACTTACATTAGTAGAAAAGATGGCTGGGCACACGGGGATGGGTGGTTGGTTCCGAGGCAGAGGGCAGATTATTGGCCCTCACCTGTATCAATTGTATCACTATCCACCACAGAGGCTTGCAGGGCCTCTTTGTCAAACCCCCCAAAGTTCATATAAGTCCATATCCTCACAATAATTATCACTCACTGACTTGGGCCGGCTGTAGTGGGTGGCGGGTGAAGAACTGGTAATGTTTTGATGACTGGGCGACCTTGTGCGCACCATTTTCGCGCCTCTTACACAACATGGCGGATGGCGGGAGGTTTGGATCCAAAAATGGCGCGGCTTGCCAGCCGCTCTCCGCGTAATGGGGTTCACGACCGCGGAATGTGAGAATGTTAGGTTCTGGCAAGGCACCGCGTTAACGGTGAAACGCGGAATGCGGGACCGCGTAATATGAGGACCAACTGTATAGTATTTACATATTTCTTTCTGGAAACACTCTAGCATTACTTAAGTGAGAAATACAGTAGATACATTAAATGTCTTGGTAATGAATCTTTTTTTTATTAATCAGGAGAGCCCCTGTATGAATTTTTGGGGGCGTTGTATTTTAATTAGTCACCTTATTCCTGTACACAATTCTCTCTCTCTCTCTCTCTCTCTCATATATATATATATATATATAATATATATATATATATATATATATATATATATATACATACTCCTGTAATATGTAAAGTTAATACTGTATCTCAAATGTGGTACTTTGTTATATTATAAATGATGGTCGTAAGATTATCATTTAAATGTAACACTGATGATAAGTAGAAACAAGAGGAAAACTGATCAAACACCTCACTCCTCCTGTCTTAAACCATCACCAACCCTCTCTCCTATTACTTGAAATTAAGTGCACTTGTAATGCAGGGATAAATTTATCCCACTAGCTGCTACTATTTGTAAGGTGTGGGGGGTGGGGATATATATACTATATATACAGTCTCCTCGACTTACGACGGCCATGGTCGTATAAAATATTTTTCACGTTGTGTATTTTCGAGTCCCGGCGTTAGTGATCGCGCTGTGTACTGAAAAAAATTTCGTTTGTAATTCCCTTTAAAATGGCTGACAAGTGTAAAAGAGAGAGTTCTCGTGCTGCTGAGAAGAAAAACAGACACCCATTTTAGAATTTTTATGTATTATTTTTTACTTACGACCAATTCGACTTACGACCTGGTCGTCGGGACGGAACCCCGTCATAAGTAGAGGAGAGACTGTATTCCAATATTACGTATTTAAGTAATTATTAGATGTTTTAATTATCTGTATGTTGGCCTGGCAAGTTAATGCTAGGCATTTACATACTTACAGTAGGTATAAAGCTAGGTGTCGCATTCTGGATTGAACAAAAATATATATATTCCATCAAATGATAAATCTTTGTATTAGTTCTTGAATTTAATTCCATCAGTTGAGAATATTTGTAAAAGGTTACTCTTTAGCTATTGTGGTTCTTTCAGTTTTTCCAGGTTATTTTCTGTCTTTCTTTCAATGTTCTTATTTATTTATTTATGTATTTTATTTATTTATTTATTTAAATATTCTTTATCTTTCTTTTCTTATTGTATTATATATTTCTTTCAATGTAATTATTTCTTTGTGTATTTCCTCTTACTTTTATTCTCAGCTGTGCTAAGTTATACTGTACAATGTTCTGTTCAATAGATTAGCCTGGGAAAACCATATCATTCTAGCATTACACCTTAATATAACTATTATACTTACAGTACACAGTAGACTACCACCACCCAGGCTTTTATTTAGAATATAACTGCTATCATTAAAAGGGTTAGTGTAGTAGACACGAGAGGTTAGGCACGTAAGTTAGAGTGTTTATTTTATGATAAGCCAAGTTTTAGAAGAAAGAAGTGGTGATATTGACATTATTCTAAATCAATATTTATTAAAATCAAATGTGAATACAGTAGTATGAGAATTTGAACCTTCATTCACGACAACAAAAACTAGGTTGAATCACTGATTACTGTAACACTCGGGCAAGAATGGGTCACTAGTTCTTACTGTATAAGTCACAAAATAGATTATCAAGTATTTGTTACAACTTCAACAACTGTAACACTTAGACAAAAAACGGACCACTTGGTCTTACTTTATAAATAGCAAAAATAGATCTTCACTTAAAATTCAATAGTTATACCTCCTTACGGGTGTTATTATACTGACAATAAAGATGGTCTCTTTACACTTATACTAATAGCACAGTGATATTATTACATTACTTGTAACATCATGTTATTGCTGGATGAATAACAAGGAAACGTACACCATGCCATCTTGAATTACACCTAGTGAACTTAAAATTTTATTGTTGAAATTACTGCATCAAGCTTGGGTCCCCTGAAAGGTGATTTCTCCTCCATCCCCACTTCCTTCTCTTCTCCCTTCTCCTCCACCCCCACTTCTAATTCCCATCATCATCATCAACTAGGAACCTTCTACATACACACCTCAAAGTAAGTGTACTTTACTGCATTTTTTTATTTTTTTTTTTTTTACTGAAGAAATTAATCTGACCCAAATGTACAGCAACTGATTGAAATGAATGTGTAAGTAAATGCGTCAAGTGGGACCTTAGACGTGCCCGAGTTGCCATACGCCTCGTATATAATTGCATGTATGGGAGACGATCATCACCTTTTCTGATGCTCCTCCATTGTATTTCAGGTATGTAACTAGTGCCTCAGGACTGCCATATTAAGTAACTTTAACTCAGTTGAACTTTGTTGAATATATCAGTGTTCATGTTTTAACATAGTCGAAAGTCTTATGTCTCGAGTGATAAAATAACGTAACTAGACATTGTCTGTGTTGATCCACCATGCGCTTCCCTTGCCAGACAAGTGTGATATTTTGTGTTTGATTTTAGACTATTTTTGGACGCTCCTTCATCGTATCTCGGGCATGGTGTGTGTGTTGTTGCTGATACTCGCAACTACTGAGAATCAGTAGTTGCCTGCAGGCAAAATGTCTTTAATCTTGTGAGATTAAAAATAGAAGGGGTGACGCACCCTGGGAGCTCATAATTGCCCTCACCATTCTTATCACATTAATTTGTGTCCACTTCCAGCAGGCACAACTTGCATGTCGTTTCAGCATAACTGCTACCATCAACACTGCGAGTCTCACTCCTTCTACTTATATAGTTAACTCTGTGTTCATATCAACTATTTTCCGTATTACCGTTATCATAACACTTACATATGTTACGCTAAATGGGCGAGTTGTCTGTCGGAATTAACTTTTTCTTAAGATGGCAGGTCAAATGGGAAAGAAAACGCTTAAATTCACGACGGTAATGATATTTTTAAATAAATTGAGCCAAAAGGTGTAAAAAATGAGGGTTAAAGTTGCTAAAAAGTCATGTGACTGCAAAAAGCTCTGTGATTGGTTGTGACATCACAGGTTGTTTCGAGTAAGAGCCTGGAGGCAGCCAGTTGTGGTGTATGTGTTGTTACCAGCAGAAATACATGACTTGTGGCCATATACAATTTCATATGCACAGGCATACCTTATTTTTAGGTTAAGATAAATTACTGCTCCAGTGTCATCGTGTGTATTTACTTGCTGGCTGCCAAAATGATGCAAAAGACCGATAACTCCAACATGGAAGTTTTCATCACCGTTCTCTATTTCATGTTTGGAAAATGTAAGTTTTTGCCACTAATGTCTATATTTAATGTTGAGGAAGGACGAGGGATGACCATGGCCAGGGGGATGGGCTTCAGATGATCAGATGACAAATGTAATTTAACGTGCTTCATAGCTGGATGGCAGAGCTCTTGATAATACTCTACAATCATAAAGACATCTACTTTTGGTAAATTTCTTTCATCTGCCTTGATGAACCCTGGTAGTAGTTATCCAACCTTCTCGGTTGATCGGCTCTGTAAATAAATATTATTAGATAATTAATTTTGCTTTATTGTGCAACACAGTAATACTATATTGAATATATAAATACTGCTAAGTACATTAACTAATTCAATGGATATTAGCTGCCCCTACTACAGATTTCATAAACATTCCAAACAATAATGGTATTATTTTGGTTTTGGTCATCTGGGTAACCTTAAGATTCTAACTATGGGATTAAGTACTCTAAACAATAAGACACATTATCTCTACGGGATTTCTGTTGCAAAGCATTTTTCGATCGCATAAGAAAATACAGCTCATGTGTTAGGTTAGGGGATGATAAGTTATAAGGTTAGTTTAACATACATCGGTATGGGGGGGGTAACTCAAAACAAGTGATTTCCGATAGAAATGAAGGTTAAAATCGTTCATAACACGTCGCAAACCATCAGAATAAAAAACCATAGTCTGCATGTCTAAGTACAGGAATGAACCAAAACTTAAAATTTACCCAATATAGCATATATACCGTATCACTACAAATGTGACAGAGTGTATTTCTTGTGTTTACCCGGTACTCAGAACTGTCAACTCGTCCAT
The DNA here is from genome assembly GCA_958450375.1 of Homarus gammarus. Lineage (NCBI taxonomy): Eukaryota > Metazoa > Arthropoda > Malacostraca > Decapoda > Nephropidae > Homarus > Homarus gammarus. The sequence continues at coordinate 530,261 of CAUDMG010003013.1, forward strand.
TCCACCATCACCGCTTGCACAGTGCGTGCGGTAACACAACTTGAGTTTGGGTTGTCTGTCAGTAACTTTGTTGTTATTAAATTTTTACTTAAGTAATTTTTTATAGAGTGAAATAAATTATTTTAAAAAATCAAAATTTTTTTGTGTGAGGGTAAGTAAGGATGTTACAGGAGGAAATCGATGGCAGATTAATGGTGTGTGTGTGTGTATGCATATTATTTTATTTTAATTGTATACTGCTACAGATATTGTTATACTGTATGTTTATATTACAATACTGTACTGTATTACCAATTTTTTTCCCTATATTTCAGGACTTCCAAAAATCTTTAGAAAATGAGTTCAGCAACATGATTGATAAACGTCTGGGAGAGTTTGAGGAGGAGAACCTTCCTGTAGCAGAGTGTTTGGTCAGAAGCACTTCAGCTTCCTTCACTTCTGCACTCACAAGATCACATAGTAGATGTAAAGAGTATGTTTCAAATATTTGGCAAACGAAGAACTCATTTTTATTTACCTGTATTTTTTTCAAGTAGTGTACTGTACTGTAGTGTACAACTCAGTACAGTACAGGGTATACATCTTTCATACCTGTTCAGCATCTTTTCTGGATACAGTAATGCAGTGTCTATAACTTGAAAGGGCTGTAATACTGTACAGTACTTGACAGTATTTCCCCCCAAAAAAAATCAAACAAATTCTGTTTTTTTTCAGGTGTGGCTATGTAAGTACAGTACAGTGATGTATGAAAAAGTTTTGTTCCTGAAAAATGTCTCATGAATCAAAATTCATTAATCAAAGCACACTTCCCATAAACTCCTAATATAAAAGCTGAGATATGTACCTACGTAAGAAAAAATCCCAAAATGTCTTAAAATACAGTCCTGTACTACAAAACTATGTTTTAATGCAAATTCTTGGTGTGTCATACTTTTTATGAAGACTATTGGCGCTGACGGAGAAAGTTGAGGGTTTTAAAAATTGGGTAGAATTTTTAAATTTTCTTAGGAAAAAGAAAAGATTTGCTCACTGAACACAATAGTGCGATCAGATTTCTGTATGCCGAATGAGAGCCACAAACAATGGGAAGGAAAATACTGTTGGACTGGTTTATATTATTGATTCCTTATACAGACACTCCCAAGTTTACGCAAAAGATTGCATTCCTGGACTCTATCCGTAATCTGAATTTTCTGTAAACCGAAAATGATCCTTCCATAAGGTTAATATGTACTGTACCCTGTACTGTATTGAGCATGGGACTCAAAAATAAGTATCACAAGGGGATGCACTCAGCTGCCTTATGCACAATCCTCCTCAAATAGTGTTGTTATGCCGTACTAGTTACCTTCCATAATAACAGAAATTCTTGCATAACCCAAAAATTTTTATAATGGGACTTATAGGAGGTATTCCATATCCTCGAATTTCTGTAAACCAAGTGTTTTGTAACTCGGGTAGGTTCTGTATTCTCATATGAAAGCCTCTTATGGTGTACAATTCATCATGACTAATATAACATCATCAATAATAGAAAAAAATACAATAAATACCAGAATTGTAAAGCAACTAAATAAATTTACATGAGTACGTAGTACTGTACTCAACTGGCGGATCCAGGAATATCAAAAGGGGTGTTGTCCAAGAAGTTGTGGGTGGGGGAACATTGCTAGCGCACTTGATATTAGGAGATAACGTGAAGTCAATAGTAAATACTTTTTACTAAAAAAAAAAAAAAAAAAAAAAAATGCCTAAGTACCATACTGCATTAAAGAACAAGTATTGGAACTTTCTGGTGAAAATGGATCTGCTCTTGCTCAAGTAACATTTTTGGGTACAGGTATTTACTTTATAAAAATAACGATTTTTTTTTTTTTTACTTTTGCCTTTGCTTAAGTATAGTGTTTTAATACTTTTACTTCAATACAATTGAAAAACAAAACTCGTTACTCGTTACTTGCAAACTAATAACAGATTTATTAATTGTTAACCATAGTAAAAGAGTTTTGATATTCAATCAGTTTATTTAGCCAAAGGAACACAGATACAGAGTCGATTAAAAATCCTAATACAGTGGTCCCTTTATTAACAAACAGTTCAATTAACGAAATTTCGGCTAACGAGAGGGGGGGGGGGCAGTACAACATGGGTTGTGTTAATGTGGAACAAGAGGACATAGCTGTCAGTATTATGTCTACGGTAGTTGACAAGTACATGTACAGTATATTTATTGCACTGGTAATTTATATCTGTTTACATGATAATTTTTGATAAAACGGTTTTGGTGGTACTGTACAAAAAAAGTAGGTATTACGAAAAATATTAATACTTAGACAATAGATATTTTTTTAAGATATGATTTAAAGGAAGAAAGCATAGTCTTTGCTCGGGTGGGTGGGGTTAAGTTGTTCCACACCTTCACACCATGATATTTTATGGAGGTCTGAGACTGAGGGAAGTGCATGGGGGGGGGGGTGGTCTTAGTAGTTCTGGGTGCCTTAAGTTGTATCTCTGATTATTCCAGAACTGGAAATGATTGGAAATAATTATTGTGGAGCCATGAAGGGTACAGTGTGAGTGTGTGGAGACACCACGTGGTCACATACCTAGAGGTCTCTTGAGGTAAGGTGACATCAGGTGGTCATGACTGCAGACATTCCCTTTGATCTTCTTATGTCCATAAGCACCTTGACCACCCACCTCACCTAGCCTACCCTCTTTATCTCTCCCTCCCCCATCGAATCCCCTCTCTTCTCCTCCACCTTTCATACAGGGGCTTGGTCTTCCGGTAAGATGTCAGTTGCTCTTTGCATATACCTATACCTTAAATAAATTTCAAAGAGGCTGTGATTCTAAAATTCTTACTAATTCTGTCTTTGATAGAAAGCATGTACTGTTTTTATACATAAGTATGAGAATGAATGTATTTAAAATTCTGCTTAAATAACTAAGTACCACTGGTTGCCCCAGCACCCAGCAGATGTTACGTGGTGCGAAAAATTCAGCCACTCATCAATTAAAATCGAAATGTAGCATTACCACAGCCACACTCCAATTAGAGGGACAGTTCATGATGAGTCTTTATCAGACTCAGTCACTATAGAGGCAACAATCATCCACAAACTCCTTAATTGAAGGAGCTTGATAGCTACTTAGCATGCCCAGGGGATGGAATAGAGCGACTGAGGTCTTTCCTGACATATGTGACTTATCTCTCAAGCTTAACACCCCACTACCTGCATCTGCTGCTTATACATGTCTGTTTAGTCATGCTGGGCTTATTATTTATTATTGCATGAATTTTTCACATCCCAAGGGGGCAACAAGCCCTAGTCACAGATTATGCAGTCAGACACTTAATTCATTGGTACTCGTGTCTCGCAGGACACACGATGACTTGTGATATGGAGACAGTATTGTTATGCAAGGACAACAGGAGTTAGCTCCCACCAAAACATGGGTAGCATACTAGAATTAAATCTAAATTGTTACGATTAAGTGGGTGGTGACATAAAGTGGTTGGTGACTCAGCTGGTAGGATGTCCCTGACAGTGGGACAGTCAAGGCAATAGTGTTGAAGGGTTTTAGCATTGGGACAGTTACAGAGTGTACAGCAAGTGTAGTGTGGATCATCCCATGCCTCGGATACTTGCCAGATAGGTCTGTATCCTAACCTAATGTGAGCAGATACAACATTATATCTGCGGATCATAAGTCCACATCGACTATACTTGTGTGGATAAGGAAGAAAGTGCTCATAGTGTTGGTTGGATATACTCTCAGCCCGTACACTATCCCTGGTTACAAATCTTCTTAATTACAAAATTCTCCAGCTTGTACATGCCATTACTCAATTTTGTAATTAAGAAGATTTGTAACCAGGCGAGAATGTTGGGTCACCTTACCCTCTTGACCTGACTACCAACCGTTGCAGTGCTATTTAAAGATTAGTAGGGTCATTACCTAATACCTGACCATTGTGGACCTGGTCTCACCCTCCTCTGTATATATACACCTTGTTTTGTACTTCTCTTTAGTCTGTACTCACCCCTGAAGATGTGAATTACACGAAAGCGCTTGGGAACTAAATGTTTTCTTCTTTCCTTATGGTTATCAGCATAGTATATATATATATATATATATATATATATATATATATATATATATATATATATATATATACAATCAACGACCTCACCAGCAAGGAATCGAACCCTCGACCTACTGGGTGTGACTAGGGAGCGCTTACCGGCTAGGCCACAAGGACACTAAAAGCAGTTCTAGACTCTGTTATATTTCACACAAAGCCTGTTCATCGAGCTGATGGCGCCGTGAACCTCAATGGGAAACTGCCCGTGCCTCGTATGTGGTGTCAGTAGCGTGTTAAATGGACTAAAAATGAAGTATATATATATATATATATATATATATATATATATATATATATATATATATATATATATATATATATATATATATATATATATATATATATATATACTGTATAGTGATTTAAGGGCGATTTAGGGGAATTTTAGGAGTGTTTCTGACTTTATGCGTTTTGGGTGTTTACTTTGTACTTTTTGGTGAGCTGGAACCAATTACCCAATATCCCATTGAAATAATGGATTCGGTTAACGAACGACTCTGTGGAACGAATTGCGTTTGTTAACCGAGGGACCACTGTATTGCAAATATGTGTGTGTGTAGATGCGCATGCACACACACACACAAAACACAAACAAATAAATAATAATGGGAAAATACTCTTACAAATAATCGGAAACAAATTTCTTAAAAATGTGAGTCTATCCTCAATTGCATTCTCTAAATAGAGCACGTACTTGAGGGTAGACACATTTTTAATAAATTTTTTTCTGATTATTTGTGAGAGAATTCTCCAATTGTTACTTATTTGTACACATTTTGTGTGTGTGTGTGTCTACACACATGCATATGAAAGCCCCACCCCCCTGGTCCGCAAACGTTATTCGCAGATTTGGCGATTCGCAGCCATTTTGAGAACCTAATCCATGCATATTTGGGGGGCGCCCTGTACTACACTACAATACAACATACACTACTTTTAGCAATATTACTTTGATACTACATGATAAAATGGACAAACAATGATAATGAAACCTAAAAAAGTAGGTACTGTAATTACGTTTAGGAAGCTACCCTGTGGCCGAGAGTGTGACGTGACAGGCAAATAGCCACACTGTTACCTGATAACCCGTGCTGGGCATTTAAACAGTGGAACGAGAAACTTCACCCGGGACGCTCTAGTCGGGCATTCTGGAACATTTCCCGGGGCGTAGCTGTTAATTACATTCTCGGTGGTGTTGTACTTGTACTACTATTTTTCCACCACAATTTTGCATCCCAAATCATTGCCTCTATTCCAGTCTCCTGCACCATGAACACCCCTTGCACATGATGGTTGGTGATGCACATGTGCCTGGTACACATGCAACACTTGAAGCAATTCTACCTCAGTTTCCTCATCACATTCCTCCTGATCTTAAAGCACTTTTCCTACACTTATGATTTGTTCACTTGGTAAATTTTCCAGTTCTTCAGTCTCAGTCTCGCTGTCTCTAATTCCCATAATATTGTGCATATTTTTCTGGGTCTCAAGGCAACATTGCTGAGGCGATGGGTCTTTCCACATGTCTCACTGGAAATGCCAGATACCTCCTCCATGACAACAAAATACAAGGTTATGCTTCTGATCGAGGGAGGGACCAATATGGAGAAGGAAATGTGCAGAAATCAGGCAATAAACTTAAAAATTATGGCATGGAAAGATGCTGATCATATAGATGATCACTGTCATTATGGGACAAAAGGTGCTCATCATCTATTTATGATCGCCATCGTTTATGGATTAACTTATAGATTGTAACGTGTAGTATTGATAGTATTAATAATTACAAATAGGATACACTGTATAGTGATATCTACGTTAGCCGGAACAATTGGTGCAGAGCACTTCCGAGAATGAGATATTTCCCGGTAACGAAATGACTCTCAAAGCCGGATAAAAGATTCCTCATCCCCAGAATATTCTAGATACCGGGAAAATTTTCTTGGAAATTCTAGAAATTGCACATTACATCACTTCTCGAACCTGGAAAGAAATCCCCCATCCCCGGAATATTTCCAGGTACCGGTAGTTTCTAGAATAACGCACGATTTCATCCCTCAGAGCCGGAAAAAATTCCCCATCAGAATTTTCTGGATGCTAGAAAACTTTTCTCCGAATTTCTGGAAAATGTGCCTGATTTTCATCTCTCATACCCAGATAAAAAAATCCCCCATCCATGAAATTTTTGGGCACTGTGAAAATTTTCTCAAAATTTTCCAGAAAATGTGTCCATCGGAAAATAGTTCCCAAAGCCAGAATTTTCCAGAAAATTGTAGCTTTGGGAACGATTTTCTGAGAACATTTTAATTCCGGCTATCAGAGAGTTCTAATTAAGAGGGATTTCGGCTAACAGAGATATAACTGTATGGTAAAACTGCATTTTGCTGAAATTTAATTATTTGTTTAATTAATACGTAGATCAAAAAAGCCTGGCGAACTTCCGTGTCGTATGTACGTACCCCGTCCATCATTGTTGAAGGAGTTACTGGCTATCAACCACATGGAGAGCATCTACAACATCTTTGTGGCCATTCTTGTCCTACTCTTCTTCAACAAAGTCTTAGAAGAAATTGTACACACTGGCAGGTTGGTAACTGCACATTGTTAATTGGGTGATTAGTGTAGACTAGTTGGGTAGTAACTATATATTTTATAAGTACAATACTCCACTGTCTTGCTTTGTTCTTTGTATAGGAATTATTTTCAAAGGAGGTAGATAGCTAAAGTGATATCCCGTTAGCCAGAACAATTGGTGCAGAGCACTTCGGGGGGTGAGAGATTTCCGGCTAACAAGACGACTTTCTCAAACCTGGAAAAATTCCTTATCCCCGGAACCTTCCCCCTATTACTGGGAAAAGATTCCGAGTGTCTAAACTAGATTTCTTGCACAGACGCACACTAGCCCACTTCCCCAGAACACTTCTGGGTGCTGGAGATGTTTTCCTTGAGTCTAAACTACTGGAATCCATAAATACAGTTTTAATTAAGTTAGAAACTCAATTTCTTTATTATAATAAGCCAGAATAGTTTATCTAAAGGTTTGGTTAAATAAATATATTTACTAATTCAAAATCTATAGGATATGAGCATGAATGAAGTTGTGTGTTGCAGCAAAGACTGTTATTTTCCACTCCCATAGAGCTGTGGGGGATTAGTGGGTCTTGTGTAACTGATCCGACCTGATGCAATGTCAGGTGGAGGTAGGGTGGGGGATTAGTGGTCTCATATTACTGACCTGATGAAATGTCAGGTCACCCTTTCTTGGGTGGAAGATTAATGGGTCTCATGACCTGAAGATGTCTTGAATAAACACGAAACCTAAAGTATTTTTAGAGAGATTGTGGTAAGTACAGATATAAGCATAAATGTTATTTGCGGATTTGGCAATTCACGGTCATTTTGAGAACCTAGAATTTGGGGAGCCCCCTGTACTGTACTGCAGTTGGGAAAGCTCATGAAAATGCACATATTTGCGGAAAAACAGACTTTTGAGACACAAATTTGCGAGAGCAACCTGTAGCACATGCATTGTAGGATTTGTTGGGGGATCCTAAGAGTAAGGTTTGACTAACCAAAAAAAGTCTCTATCCGGTACCTCTTAATCCATGTAAGTGCCGGATAACTGTGATTCTACTGTACATGAGGTTTTAAAATTATAACCCTTTTATACATTGAGGGATTGCTGGATTTTTGCTATAAATACCTTCCCATTGCACTGTTATATGCATTTCACCAAAGAATTTATGGAAAATGGAATGGTATGAGTAGTAGAGAATTTATCATGGTGCATTCACAAACAAAGATCCTGAGGATACACCTTGATGTGGAATGCATCTGGTAAGGTGCTTCTTGCCTTAAATTATTCACATTAGAGATTAAACACATTAGATCCTGATCAATGTACAATACAGGTTGTACCTCTCTAGTCCGGCATTCTGTGGTCCAGAAACTCCTGTGGTCCGGAACGATTTTAGTTTGCCCAATAGCCAACATCCCTGATGTAACTCAAATGTAATTTTAGTTACAGTACCATCACTTCACTTTGGAGGAATAATTATGGTAGCATTAAAGGTAAATGAAATAGTATTTTAACAGTATTACTTTTTCTTGTTTATTTATTTCCGATCTTACGTTTTTATGCTTTATGTAGGGTGTTTCGAGGGTGAATTTCCATGGTCCGGCACCGGTCAGGTCCCGAGGTTGCCGAACTAGAGAGGTACAACCTATACTATATTCCTTCTGAAACAGGTCGCTGTCTCAACATTCAGAAGAAAATATTATAAATTCATTTTAGCTTTTATTATTATAATTGCATTGCATGTGTCTAGAAGTTGATTTGTTTGGAAATATTAAAAAAAAAAATTCATTCTCAATAAAAACTCATAATAAGCCTGCACAAGTGTCCTATACTGTATTGATTAATATGTAAAATGATTAGTGCCAAATAGTAAACTCAACTTGAAGATTAGCACTGGACCCTTTATCTGAAGATGAAGAGGAAAATTAAGATCCAAGTACACTGGTTCGGTCCATTCGACCAGAACATTATGCTCATTCAAATCATACAAAAAAAAACCATTGGGGTACTGATAATCATTCATTAATATATCTTTATACTGTACAACAGTAATGAGAGAATGCCTATAGTTTTTATTTACAGGTACAAAGATTTTTTTTATTCTCTTTCAGCCCAAATTTAGATCTTTCACTTATAATCTGGGCCTTTGGTGGACTGGACAGGGTCATTGTTATATGGGTGTGCATGTTTACAAGCACATCAGTCCTGGTTTACCTAAGTTTCCATCACTGGGCACACTACAGACATAATATGCCAGGTATGGATCATACAAAGAAAACTTATTGCAGTACAGTAAACCCTTGCCATTCGTGAGTTTGCCATTCATGATTTCGACAATTTGCAGTAAGCAGTTGGTGGTTAGCTTGCAAGCCTTTTCCTGCAGCACAGAGAGTCACCCCACGCAGCATCTCGTGTTTTATTCTCAAAACTTTAGTGTTTCTGTGTGAAATGGCTCCTAAACGACTGCCTAGTGTCAGTGCTAGTGATGCTAGTGGAGTGAAATGTAAAAGGCAGAAGTCAGTGATGGCCCTGACAAAGAAAGTTTTATTATTAGATAAGTTAAAAGAGGGGATGAGTGCTGCCACAGCTGGTCAGTTGTTTGGTATAGGTATACAGTAGTACACTAAGGTAGTTTAAGTTGCTATTCGCTGTTTTGCCAATTCGCACCATTTCTTGGAACCTATCCCTCGCGAATGACAAGGGTCTATTGTATTGATAATATTTATATATATTCAAATGCAAATACAGTATGTAATTTTTTTAATATGTTTATATCCTACTGTACAGATAATATGATAATTTAACCTTGGTTGGGTGCTGTGATGCATAATGTATAATTACGGTATATATGTTTTGAGTTTGCGTAACTTATTGGTAAAACCTGTAGTGCTGAGGCACCTTCATTCAATCGAGCTTTGTGTGTCTTTTTAGTAAAAGAATGCTAATATAGTGACTCCCTGAGCAATCACAGATCTTATGTTGATGATTCAGATCATGCTGAGACATTATTTTTGAAGTCTAGATCATAATACTCTATTTATTAGATTTCACTCTCATCCACTGGCCTCTTTAAGTTTGTTACCCTTGTCAGGAATACATACAAGGAAATTCTATCAGCGAATATTTGCAGCATCGTACCCATACTGCATGAGTATTTTTTTTTCTCCCACCTGCACCCCAGCAACCATTGTTCGTGTATAATTTTGAACGACATGGTCTCCATCTTTGTGTAAAATGTCTTCTAGCTTCCCTGCATTTTAACTCGAAGCTCCCAACTGGTTTTTCAATTTGTCATCCATCTTCTCGCTGGAAACAAAGCTGATGCTTGGTAAAGAGAGCATGAAGATTGCTACTGTTTATTAAGAAAGATCAGTCTGCTTGTGTGGGTTGTAGTGAAGGATAATACAGGTTGTACCTCTCTAGTCCGGCATTCTGTGGTCCGGAACGATTTTAGTTTGCCTTATAGGTAGATAAGCAGCTTCTTTTTTTTTATTTATCTGAATTATTATTATTACAGGAGTATTACAGTTTTGCCCCTCAGGCTCCAATGTGGGTCAGTTACCTGTGCCCGGGTGGGCTGATCCCCGTAAAAAAAAACAACAACAAAGAAGCCGCGGGAAATTAAGGTTTGTTTACATCCGGCAGTTCGGCTCTCTCTGTTTGTCTATACAGAGTACAACATTTAACCCATCAATATATATGAACAGTAAATAAGTGTTGCTTTCATATTCTTATGTAGAGTAATGACAATATGTTTTCACATGTGTGCACTTACATACGCGATCTCACTTTTTTTCTTTAACATTAATGGTTAGCTACTTACCGTATATTGTTCCATTTATTAACATTAATTTTACTACAGCTACAACCAGGGTCTTATTTTCTTGTTTTATATGTAGAACTAATCAGTCACTGGTTTTGTAAACGTTAATGAAAACAATGCCGGCAGCCGTCTCGTCTCCTCGTGTGTTTTAATATTCCACGAATTATTAATGAATTGTATTGTTCATTTTGCACACACAAACATTAATTCAATACAAAAAATCAGAAACATTAATTAAAACATATATGAACAGTAAATAAGTGTTGCTTTCATATTCTTATATAGAGTAATGACGATATGTTTTTCACATGTGCGCACTTCATACGCGCATTCTCACTTTTTTTCTTTAACATTAATGGTTTGCTACTTTTATTGTTCTATTTATTAACATTAGATAACATTACTTAAAACAACCATATTAATTTTTTACATTAATTTTACTACAGCTACAACCAGGGTCTTATTTTCTTGTTTTATATGTAGAACCACTCAGTCACTGGTTTTGTAATCCACAAAAACAATGCTGTCTCATTTCCTTGTGTGTTTTAATATTCTACGTGTTATTAATGAATTGTATTGCTCATTTTGCACACACAAACATTAATTGAATTAAAAAAACATTCATTAATAAACAGTAATGAATCTTTTGTGCATAAGAGAAATGACTCTGTTTACACGATTGTGCACGCCTAAACGTTGGCAGACCGTTCAAACCCGTCGAAATTCGAGTTTCCGCCGTCAAAATTTTCAATTATGTAGTTTTTTTTTTTTTTTGTGTCCAAATAAAAAATTTTGAATTAAAAACTCGCGAAATTTGAGAAGCTAGTATACGACATTTAACCCTTCAATATGTCTTCAAAGAGACCACGAAGCAGTGAAAGTGGTGCTAATGTAAGCGCAAGTCACTATCTGTCCAGGAAAAGGGTGAATTTCCATGGTCCGGAAATTTCCATGGTCCGGCACCGGTCAGGTCCCGAGGTTGCTGGACTAGAGAGGTACAACCTGTACATGTATTTATGATCTTTAACAGCCTTTATTTCTCTATGAAAATATTAAGTAATACTTGATGAGAGTGTTCTAGCCTTAGTAGTAACCTGAACAAAAAATTTCCATAGAAGATAAAGCTTTCTTACCATGAGAAACGTACAAAGAATGCCAGAATAATGGGTTTTGTGTGATATAAGTTTTGACATGCAAAATGGGCAGATGAAGATGGCCAAACATATCCTTGCTTTGAGCGCTATATTTAGACAATAGCAATGGTTCTTTTTGCAGAAAGGAATTTCATTCTATTTTTAAAGATGAGGAATAGGATATAGCTAATATTTTAGGTTAGGCTAGGTAAGTTATTTTTTTCATTTTATGAATGATACATTAAGAGATTGCTGCAATGGGGTAGTAAACATAGCAGAAGCAGAGGCCTTCTCCACAGACAGAAAAACTAAAAAAAATTAAAAACACAAAAAGCATTCCTCCTGGATTTTTTTTTTTTGTTTATTGAAGTAAGAAAGTTTTTATCTTCTATGGAGAAATTTCATCAGGTTGCTGCTAAGGCCAGGCAATTCTTGTCAAGTAACGTACAGTATTAAATATTTTCAGCAGGGTATATGCAAGCATTTTTAAGACCCAGGAATGCATTCATGATTTTCCCATAAGAATTTAAGTCTGACAATGAATGATGGAACCTAACCTCACTCTCTCTTTCAAGGATCCATTATACTTATTGGGTATATACCAGGTTTATTTGATGTCTTGCAGTTTATTTAGTGTTATTAGGAGGATGTGTTTGTTTTAAACACACATCTAGTTCGGTGTTACAATATATTTTTTTTTTTCCTCTTTTAAATGCTATTTTTCAATCATTTCTCTCACACAGCTGTATATGATTCAGTGGGAGGGATCATTTACATCGCTTACTTAAGTCTGTTCCTCTACTTGCCTCTACAAAGTCTTCTTTACCATGAACTTCCTCCTGCTTCATCCTTCATTATCCTATGTGAACAGGTGAGACAGTGTTATTGGTTTAGCTCAGTTTGATTTTTATTTTATTTTTTACCTTTGAGAGAATTAATAATATATTGTATTGAAGGATTGATTCTAAAAATTTGTTTTATGGCTCAACATGGAAATAAGCAACTTGTGAATTATCGGCAAGAGTCTTGAGTTGTACGACTGAGTCGAACCAAGCGATATCATAGACTGGGGTCTTTAGAAACAATTGTTAAAAAAATTATTAAATTTGGAAGCAACAGCAATTCATGAGCACGTCATGAGACACACAGATTGAACTTTTAGGAGAACAGTGGACTCAACTTCATTGTTACACTGCTGTCATAATTACTGACACTCGTAACTATGTTTAACCTTTGATATCTGAGCATCTCTATATATGTTGATATCTCTTTATGAACTCCGGATCAGCCAATCATTCAGATGAAACCTAATAAAATGTCTTTCTTAAATTTTTTTAACCCTTAGGCCCCAGGCGACATTCCAGAACGTCCGACTAGTGCTCCCTGGGTGACGTTCCAGAACGTCCGCCCATTTTCCTGCCATTTTTGTATTATTTATTTATTTTTTAATTATTTTTGGAAAAATTGCATTTTGTTCTCGATTTAACCCCGCGGGGGGGGGGGGGGTTACTGCCAGCAGCACCCTAACCCGGGGCATAAGGGTTAATTAAAGATAACTCCTGAGTTCTTAGTGAAAACTCTAAAGGGCAACTTTTAACCTGAAGGGAAAAAATATACATTGGAAGTACAGACATGCTTCACTGAAATGGGAAGAAAGAAATTTTCTATACTTTTTGTGAATACCTGTGGGAATATGCCAATAAGTATCTTTCAAATCTGTGAACTTTGACCATATGTTGAGTAGAGGTCTTTGTTTGCTCATTTAGCACCCAGACAGTTTGTCTACCTCCTGGAGGCTTGGGAACATGGAAGGGTCTGAACAAAAAAGGGAATTTGTCTTCATCTCAGATTACACAATTACCACTTACCTAACAACTCCTCAGCAAAATTTCAAAAGAACACTAAGTCCTTCTGATCCTGATTGGACTTATGAGGAATAGAACTTGTTTACTGTGGTTATTCCTCTAATAACTTAAGGATTGCTTGTCCTGACACCACAGACCTTTGGGAAAAAACGACAAATGTCCTCCCATGGGAAGTTCATCATTAACCTCCACAAACTGAAGGAGCACCAACTACAACATGAAATCTTGACTGGGATGAAATATTTATTATGTCTGAAGCTCCACTGAGCCAGAAAAAAGTTGTATCAACTGTTGCTTTTCAAGGTTTCTTTAAGAACTTGGTAATGATGGTGAAGTGTAACTAATTCATTATTTAGTACCAGTCTGTGATATCCAGGGGTTGCAGTCTAGGTTTATTGACTATAATTCATAAGTTACTTCATGAAAGATGCTGGCCATGAATTGACATTACTGATATTGGTAATTTTCATTTGGTATAAGTAATTTTTATGTAATTTGAGATGATAGGTTTAATTATTTATTTGTTTTAAGTTGTAACCAAGAAATAAATTTTATATGTTATTTTCAGGTTAGAATGTTCATGAAAACTTGGGCATTCGTCAGAAGTAACCTCAACCGAGCAATCAAGTACAAGAAAAATGATGATTGTCAAGCAGGAAATTTTTGTCCTGATTTTTCATATTATTTGTATTTCCTCTTTGCACCAACATTGGTTTATAGAGATGAATACCCGAGGTTTGTGCTGTACCTATGACCTTTTCCATTTCAGTTTTGTGATCTGCATTATAAATAGCAAATGTTGTTGAAAGAGTTATCATATTTTAGGAAAGTTCTTAGTGTACTTTGTAGAATGTTGTTCTTATTCTGAACACATAATGCAGACTTAGCACTTTTTTTTTTTTAGGTGGATTAACCCAACCAGGCACAGGTCACTGACCCACATTGGAGCCTTGGGGGCAAAAATATAATATTAATAATAATAATACAGGGTGTGTTAATAGACAAAGAATTTAATAAACAAATACAAATAAAATAATAATAGTAATAATGATGATAATAATAATAATAATAATAATAATAAAGAACAATACTGTTCTTTAAATAGTACGGTAATCGTAAAAATTCATACAGTATACTGTACAGTATTTATTTTTACAGAAACGAAACTTGCGATTGGCAGCAAGTGTTCAACGACTTGAGTCAGGTTATTGGCTGCTTATTCTATACACACTTTCTGTTTGTGCGATTTTGTGTACCTGTCTTCCAGAAGTTTGGACAGGAGTCCTTCACTGCGGTAAGATATGCATAAATATTACACTTTATTTTATTAGAATATTCAGGGAGTACATTCTAGAGCCAGAGCATTCCCAGTACTTGGCAACAGTGTGTGTAATGGAAAAATTACCAACTGCCCAACTAGCTAAAGATCTAGCTAGTGGCAAAGTAGGGTAAAGTATAGCAAAGCAAAGTTAATCAAATTGTATTGCCTGTTGTTTCAGTGGTTCTGCTTACTTTGCCAATTGTAAATGTGAAATATATTATCTTTGTTACGTAGAAAAGGCAAGATTCTTGGTTCATAACACAAGAGAAACACTGCATTGATACAGACTGGTAAAGTCAAACAAAAACATGCAGTAAACTATGTAACCACACTGCTCCTATTCCATGGCTGCCTAGTGCATATGCCATTTTATGCCAGCATCACTCAATGTTTATGTTAAAATGTAGTTGAATCTCTTTCTGCCTGTAAAATTTGCCTTACCCGGTACTATTTTATCATTTCTGATCAAGAAGTAAACACAGACTAATTGCTTGTACAGTGAGTTCTGCTATAACGCGTGTTTTGATAACGCGAATTTGCTCTACCGCGATTTACGAATGGAGGAACGATATTTGTATAACGCGAACGCTTGTTTGCTGTAATGCGATTTTTGCTTATTATTTCTCCAATTTTGTGGTATTAACTGTGAATATGGTAAAGAAGACTATCTCCAAGAAACGTTCTGATGATCGAATTCCCGGTGATGATCGTAAAAGAAAGGATATAACACTTGAAGAGAAGCTCGATGTCATCAACCTCAAAATCACCCTTCTCCCCCATCAAGTTATATTCATATTTTTTCAAGGTAAAGTGTTACATTTACTGTATGATTTCATTATTAGATATGAATGTAACATTTATTTAGACTGTGCTATCCCTTGTGTTAGGTTAACTACTAATATTTTTTCGATTTCGAGTAGTAATCTGCACCTAACCCTATTTTCTCCATAAGCCCTGTTATTTCTATTACGCGATTTTCTATAACACGATACAGTGACCCCTCGTTTAACGAACACCTCGGTTAACGTAATTTCGATTAACGAACTGCCTTCCATAAGGATCCTCAATTCGGTTAACGAAAACAAATTCGGTTAACGAAGTTCTTACGAACCGACCTCAACATGTTTTCGCTTGCACTGACCGGGCAACCAGCTTTAGTATCAATCCGCCAATACATTAATCGGTTCTAGGACTTAAATTCCTTAATATTTTAGTAAATATCAAGAAGTTTATACTATTCAATAATTTTAAAAGTTTAATATTCAATTTTTTAGTCATTTTAACAATTATTGAACATAATTGAAGGTAAAGTTGACTAGTTTAATGCGCGGCATCCAGCCTCTTAACACAGCAAACAGGCATTAATCTCTCTCTGTTTTCACTGGAGGTAACATCGTGCTTGAGACTCTCTTCAACTAAACACTTTTTTTCTGTGTTTCCAAGCAAATTATTGGTCATTTTGAAATTTATTTTACATATTGACAATAGATAATGCAGTGCAGTGTTGATTTAAAGAAAATAATCTTGAAATACACCAAGAGAACTAAAATTTTATGGGTAAAATGGTGCCATGGGGTGACTTCTCTTCCACCCCAATGCCTTCTCTTCTCCCTTCTCCTCCTCCACCTCCCACTTCAAATACACATCATCATCATCATCCAGGAGCCTTCTACATACACACCTCAAAGTAAGTAAATTTTTCTACCATTTTTGTTGAAGTTAGGAAATTTTCGGTGAGCTGGAACCAATTACCCAAAAACCCATTGAAACAATGGTTTCGGTTAACGAACTTTTCGGTTAACGAATGAATTTCTGGAACGGATTGAGTTCGTAAACGGAGGGGTCACTGTACTGACAAAATTTTCGTTTGTAATTCCCTTTAAAATGGCTGGCAAGCATAAAAGTGAGAGTTCTCGTGGTGCTGAGAAGAAAAAGGGATACCCATTTTAGATTTTCTATGTATTAGTTGTGCATTTTCAACTCACAACCTGGTCGTCTGTCCCTAACCCTGTCGTAAGTCGAGGACTGACTGTAATAATAAAGAAATATAAATACAAAAATTAAAAATAGATCAAAAGTGAGAAACAACATATACTGTATACTGTGTTGTCAACAGTAAGAGAAACAATTGAGACCCTGCAATTGTGTGTGAATGAGGCAGAAAGTCAGATCAGCAACCTGGGACTTGGTCAAAAGTGTTGTGATGCCATATGGCAGCAGGGTCCACCATTAGACAACACATTATGCTTCCAATATCTTCCCAGGTGGTAGTACCTCCCTGTTTGGTAGCTGCCTACTCCAGTAACAACTTGTTGCATGCCTTTCACAACTGTGTCCAATATTCATTTCCTAGCAGGGGTCAGAAGTGAGAAGGGTATTATCCAGTGTGAACCTGCCAAACATGACAGGGTTTCTCCAGGTAATCTGGTCTCCTCTATTAATTTTGGACAATAAAGCATGTAATTAACCGCCAGATCAAACGGCTAGTAAGCAAATTAAATGGTGTAAATTATAAAGTAAAACATGAATATATATTTTTGAAGGTTTATTGATCCTGAGATGCAGCTCATACATCTTTCTATATGCTGCAGGTACTTTATTATTGTTTTTATTATATCTACATGAGGTAGGCTGATTTATATGACACTTTTCCAGACAAATCTGTTGGTGGCTGTGTTCTCTTGCATGTTCCCTGGTTCACTTGTTCTTCTGTGTGGGTTCTTTGCCATTCTTCATGCCTGGCTGAATGCATTTGGAGAGATAATGCGGTTTGCTGACAGAATGTTCTATAAGGTAAGTTATCGGTAAGTGACCATTTATCCAGCATGCTTGGGACCTGGGTATGTCAAATAGGGTTTTTTCCTGGAATTTGAAGTGCCAGGCCTAAAATTTACACAATCCGTGGGATAATGACCACGCTTGTAAGAATAGTTTATTCCCTTTATGTTTTAACCTTATGATAATCTCCTTTTTTCTGTACATTCTGTATGAACGATTGTTTATGCATAAAACAGTAAAAAAATTAAAATAAATAAAAAATAAAATATGTTTATCTACCCAAAATTCCAAGTAGAAAAACAACAATAACGTAATTCACCGACTTTACACCCCTACCACCCGCTCCCTTTCTGCCTCTCTCACAATCTGTACACTTACTTCCGTGGGCATGAGAAATGCTTATTCTCTCTCATGTTTTTGATCTTATGATAATCATTTCTTTTTTTCTTTCTTTTTTTGCCACATTCTGTATGAACAATTGCGTGTGCATGTAACAAAGAAAAAATGTAGTATGTATCTACTCGAAATTATGAGTTGAAAAATAACAATAACAGCTTCGCCTGGTACAAGGAGAGCTATGGGATATAGCTACAGAGACAGTCTGACTTGTCAAGTCCACACACTTGTTCAATACAATAACATAAAAACAATACAAAAGAACACTGTTTGAGTGAGTGAGCGAGCTGCGTATGTGATTGAGTGAGTGAACGTGCGTACGTGAGTGTGTGTGTGTGTGTACAGTGTTTGTAAATGAGTGTAAACATTTAAACGCATTTATATTTGCCATATGAAGAATTATGGTACTTTCGGCATATATTTTCACACTGCAGTTTGAAAGTGAGGGTACAAGTTGGGGTAAATGTCTTCCTCGTGTGAATTTTCATGTACATGCCCTATGTGAAATGGTCCCATTGAACTTCATTAATTTCTCAACCACATGGGTTCGTACGTGCAGAAAAAAAGTCCATGTGAAGCAGACCTTACTTCAGAATATGAGAGCTGTGGTTAGCCCACCCAGTAGAAATATTACTGTAAGGTATCATAATTTTTCATTTGTGAATAAGCGGGGTATGCTTTGCAAATGTTGAATAAGAGTGTTAAAATATCAATTATAGATAAGTGGGGTTGCAAATAGCGAGATACTGTTGTAAAATCAGCTTATTATTTGAATAGTATGAGTCTAAGGTGATATCATTTTTTTAATAAATATATGGTAACTATAATGTACAGTACAGTACATTATATTTTTCAGTTGTTGGAATTATTTTATTGTTTCGGTGTTTTCTGTTTTAGTGGACTTGTTTTAATTTGGAACTTTGCAGTTAAATCAAAGTTTAAATACTGTGCAATACATTGAATTAAGATACAGGTACACACATCTAAACAAATACAGATTTTTTTTTTTACTGGGCTGTACACTGTATACAGTACAGTACAGTACAGGATATAGGTAGAAATTTACATACAGTATTTTCTGTCTTCCAGGACTGGTGGAACTCAACATCATATGCTCGATTCTACCGCACTTGGAATTGTGTAGTGCATGATTGGTTGTATGAGTATGTATATAGGGACATCGTTGCATGGCAGGTAAGATTTATTAGAATATTAGTTTTTAATGTTGTTTAGTGGGTAATACGACCTACCTAAAAGGTGAAAAATTTAATAAACCTTTAAGATATAATTATATACAGAATGGAGCATGTAGTTTTTATTTTGTTTTTACTGTACAGTAATACCCCGATTTACGCGGTCAATTGAACCCGCGGAGTACCGTGTAAAATGAGAAACGCGGAAATGGAATAACAGAACATATGGGATTAATTGAAATAGAGACTGGGCCGACTCCCAAACTCCACTTTTTACCGACACAATACGTACGTTGTAGTAAAAATAACGTCTTAACTTTATGATGGTATGCACACACACATAATATAGAAGAGAAATATGAATAAGAGAATAATATACTGTACCAGGTAAAAGAAAAATCAAGGTTTAACACTTATGTAAGGTTAGGTTAGGAAAATCAAGGTTTAACACTCAAGTAAGGTTAGGTTAGAAAAAAATCAAGGTTTAACACTTACGTCAGGTTTGGTTACAAAAAATCAAGGTTTAACACTTACGTAAGGTTAGGTTAGGTTTTAAAAAAAATCAAGGTTTAACACTTACCTAAGGTTAGGTTATGTTAGGAAAAATCAGGGTCTGACACTTACATAAGGTTAGGTCATGTTAGGGAAAAAATCAAGGTTAGGTTTAACACTTACATTCGCAGAAGAGATGGGTCGGCGTACGGGAATGGCGGCTGGTTCCGAGGCAGAAGGCAGACTACTGGCCCTCAGGTGAGTCACCATCACTGTCACTGGCTTGGGCTGGCTGTGGTGGGTTGCAGACGAAGAACTCGGTAATGCTTTGTTGACAGCTAGTGTTGATGTTGTCGTGATACACCTTGATGTACGGCTCCATAGCCTGCAACAGCTGGGTAGTGAAGACTTCATACCGGTTATCGTTAGGGTTGTCGGAAAGGAGGAGCTTGAGTTTCTCTGCACACTCGACGGCACCCCTAGCATTACCATGCATTAACTTGTGTTCTTCTGGGGATGACGCACCACCTGCATCTTCACTGACGTGATCGTCTTCTAACATCTTGTCAGCAGTCACCTCATGATCCCTGATCACCTCCAGGATGTCTTCGTTGGTGGTCTCGGAGAAGCCTGCAGCTGTAACACTCTGCGCAGCTTCTCTGGCAAGGTCCACTGCAACAGACTGAACCCCACCAGTCACAGATGACTCTGCCTTCCACCAGGGATACCTTGCAACACATGCCTCCATGCGTGACGAACCGTTGCTACAGACAGCTGTTCCCATGCCTCCACCAAGAAGTCCACAGCTTTCTTGACGTTAAATTTCTTCCAAAAGTGTTTGACGAGAACTTCTTGATACACCAACTGTTGTTCCTCGTCCTCTTCGCTCTTGCTATCGGTGTCACCCAGGTTACGCAACTCATCCTTGTTGTTGGTACAGTCGTTCAGGAGCTTAAACTTCTTTGCAGAGTATGCAGCTTTCACATTGCAGGTTAATTCTTGGTCCATGGGCTGGATTAATGACGTAGTGTTGGGAGGAAGGAAGACCACTTTTACGTTGGGGTGACGATCCAACAGTTGGGGGCAAGTGAGTGTCCTGGTGCGTTGTCAAGGAGCAACAAAATGTTGAATGGAACATTCTGTTGCTCACAGAATTTCTTTCACGTCGGGAACGAAACAGTCATCAAACCAGAAGAGTGACAGAGCAGAAAACATCCACGCATTACGTGCGATTAGCCAGTGGACATTTAGCTTGGTCATGTCCACATCCTTATAGGCGTGCGACTTGCGGGCTGTGTGGATCACCGATAACTTGAGTTGACAGGAACCGGAGGCATTGGTGGTAAAGAGGACGGTGATGCGCTCCTTCTGTAACTTCTGGCCCCGACACTTGCTGGCAGACTGGACAACGAAGGTCTTGGAAGGTAGCTTTTTCCCAAAACAGACTGGATTCGTCCATGTTCAACACCTGGTCGTCGGTGTACTGTCCTTCCTCCATAACCTCATGTAAGAACGGAGGAAAATCCCTAGCCGCAACACAGTCAGCACTCGCTTCTTCACCACCAATGTTAATGTTGGTGATCTTGTTCCTCTTCTTAAACCTGTGCAACCACCCAGAGGAAGCATTGAAGGGTTTGGGCTCTGCAATTCCCATCTTACGTGTCACTGCTGCGTACAGTTCACGTGCGTACTCCTGAACTGACCGCATGTCGACCGCCATGTTCTGTCTTGCCTGACGAATCAAGTAACACAAAAGTAAATTTTCTGTCTTCAGAAGCACCTTGTTCTGGCAATACTTGATCATTGAAGCACCTGCAGACTTTGTGATGTTCATGTGATCTTTTATCTTGGCTGCATCCTTCTTTACCGTCCGGATCGTAGATTCGTTCACGCCATGCTGGCGCGCCAAATCAACTTGTCTTGTTCCTTTCTCCAACTCTTGAATAATCTTGTACTTCACATCGTAGCCTAGAGAACGTCGTATCTTCTTTGGCTTAGGGTGGCTGGGTCCAGGTAAGGCAAGGTTTTTCTGTGGTGGTGGTCCGGTGGCAGCCATTCTTACGGAACAATAGATACCGGTATACACCCGCCGGCGGGTGGGCACGTCATATTACATTAAACCAATCACAGCTGGCGGGGAGGGAGGTAAGGATGCGTGGCCCAATCACAGTCCGATACGTCATATGACGTCAGCGATAACTCAACAGAGACATCCACTGCGCAACCTACTCGCGCCGCGTGCCCAACATGGCGGGAGATGGCCGGAGGTTTGAATCCAAAAGTGGCGGCGCGGCAGGACCGCCAGCCGCTCTCCGCGTATATGAGTAGATGCACTGCGTAAAGTGGGCATTCCGTTTCTGGCGGGGTATTGCGTAAATGTGGAAACTCGTAAATCGGGGTATTACTGTACTAGAAATTTATGAGTTTTATTTTTGGAATTTGTGATCCCCCAATTTTTTTTTTTTCTCAATTTACTTTTTTTAATAAAAAACTTTATGTAGACACCAACATTATGTGTGTCATTTCCTACTTTGCATGAAGATAGTCTTATGCCATACTCATGAAGGTCACTGGTATTATATGACTCGATAAACTCCTTGACATTGACACGGCTTACACCTGCTGTATATACTGCATCTGTTCTTCCACTACCTCTGCTTCTCCTCAGGTATTGTAAATACTTTTATATGCAGTTAATTGGATATTATGTATTGTTAGGATACTTAATGAAAACCGATGGTATAATGATCAATGGTCTTACCTTTTATTAACAACATTGTTGTTATTATTATTAGGTTAATAAATTCTGAATACCCAGTACAAAGCAAGTGTGTACTGTTCTGTACTATACAGTACAGTATATACCCGCTGTAACCTGCTTACAGAACTGGTGGTGTAGACACCTTTATCTAATAAACCCTCTTTATTTCTAAAACAATTAACAGGTCTTACCCAGTTAATCATTTCTTCACATTTACCTGCCCTTCAGAGAAAGCAAGGTGAAGGTTGTGCACGGCTGCGATGCTTCCCAATGCTGGTGGTGTTCTTTATATCCTCAGTGGTGCATGAATACATCTTGGCCTTTGCATTTAAGTTCTTTTACCCTGTTCTTCTCGTCATGTTTGGAGGCTTTGGAGGTAACACACTAAAATTACAGTACTACAGTAGACCTTACTTCTTTGCACAGTTGCTCTTCTTTATCATTATCAGTTAAACAAAGGAGAAACTATGATAAGTATGCTTTCATAGAAATTTATTTTACAGTACAGTATATGTATTGTTCATAGAAGAGTTAATAAAAAAGAAAGTTTAAAGTTAGATAAAGTAAGTGTTGAGTGGTCATGTTGTGCCATAGAAGTTATAATCATTCTCAAACTTATGATATTATTGATTCATTTTTAAACTTATTGTAGATCAGTACAGGTCCATCACCGATTTTCCAGCACCCTTGGTTCCAAAGCCTTGCCTGATTATCCATTTTGCCGGACCAACCGAGGTCAGGTAATAATAATTCAACAATACACCTCTGACCCATTAATGATACACCTCCCATGTCTCTAAAGCACCATGGACTGCTAGAAACATAAGTTAAACAATTATTAAATGTAAATTAAATGTGAAAACAACATAATTTTGAGCAACATTACAGTACACACTTTGTACTCAAAATGTACTAGACTAGACTAGACTAAATTTTTTATCTCTTGTGAAAACTACCTGTATGTTGTGTTTATACTCAAATTAATTACTATCTGCTACCTTTTATAAGATAAAAACTTTAAGCCTAAAACTACCATCACCCAGGCTGGGAGGGAGGGAGGGAAGTTAAGTGCCCTCTCATAATTTTGTCCGGATCATCAGTTCCCGGATAATCGGTGGTGTGTCTGTACTAAGTTAAAGCAGTATGTACATAAATCATAAATGTCAATGTGCAGTAAGAAAAATTGCTTTAGTGAAAAGGTAAAAAAAAATAAATTGTCCTGTCAATACAGTATATCCCCAAGTTAAGCCAACCGTGATGGGGGGGGGGGGTGTGGTAGTGGTGACTAGGCCCGTGAGAGTGTTAAGCACAAAGTGCACCAGAGGAGAGCAGATTTGCTTGCACAAGAATTGCACTAAACATTAAACCATGTGACAGAGGCATCTTGAGCCTATGTTGATTTGCCACTGGTGTGATGGACACTCCAACCCACTTGTCATTGTTTTACGCCCAATATTGGCAAGTTTTACCACCCAGAACTCAGATTTCCAAACCCTCCCCTACCCCTGGACAATACTGGAATTTCAGTAGGATAATGACGAGCAGCAGGTTTCTCGCCCATATCATTCTCTAGAGCAAGACCAGGGGATTCTGGTACCGTAGAAAATGGATTTTTGCACCCATGGTGGGCTTGTCACTGTATTACACAATGCTTCATATGTGCCTATATAGTATGTATAGTGTGTGTTGATACCATATACTGTACTGTATACAGTATGTATGTATATCTTTATATAGGTATTTGTGTGTTCATTTATTAGTATAAGAATAGTTATACATCATGTTTTGTTTCTATCATGAATATCCTTATACAGTACACTAGAGTACTGTATTATAATAATGTATTTTTTTGCATACTCTTAATGGCTGAGAATCAGGACATTTTATAATTTATTACTGTAACATCCTCTTTCTTGTTACTTTCCAGTTGCTTTTATGTTTGTGAACAGTAAAGCTCGCCAGTTCAACATCTTCCTCTGGGTTACGCTGATATTTGGAACAGGCGTTTTAATGTGCTTATACAGCATGGAGTGGTATGCCCGCATTAACTGTCCACCTGTTTATGTAAGTTGAAATCTACGTCATGTAATGTAATTCAGTCTAAATTTGTGTCAGTTATCTTTACTCTTCTCCAACTTTTGTCTGTGGTAGTTCAAGGGGTTTGGAAATCTTAAAGAAAGATGGAAATAATAAGTAAGAATGGTGCAGGACAATTGTAGAAAGCAGCAGTAAAATTATTTATAGAGTGAATACCAAAATTTTTCCTGTATGTAGTGTATTAAGCTAATCTTCCTCTAGGTGCTAGTTGATGTTTTTATTCTCCTTCTGCATAATGTATCTTCAACACTCACTTTCTTATTCATTTTTACCTTTAATTTTGCTCAACTTTATTTATAATCAACTCCTGAATTTCTTCCAATGAGAGCATTCAGGTTCTCAGTATAATGTTACTTTCTGTAGTTCTCGGGTGAAGTAGAAGTACAGTAAGCACGTGTAATGCTACCATGGTTATTCAGTATTTTCATGAATTAATTGGTAAGAAAGATGAAAACAGTAGTACAGTAATGGGAGGAGTGAGTCGGATATTGTGTGTGGGAAACTGCTTTAGTGGGTAGTTTAGAAGAGAAATTACAAATGTTGATGAAGAAGTTTAGAAGGATGTATAGTAGGGGAAAGATAGTGCTGTACTAAATGTGAACCAAAGTAAACTCATGAAAATAATTTAAAAAAATGAGACAGGGAGAATTGAATGTTAATTTGAGTGGAGATGGAGTGAATAAAGTGAGATACTTTGGATATCTGGGAAGATGAAGTGCCAGCAGAGGAAATAATGAGTGATGAAATGAACTACAGTTTAGAGTAGTTGAGGGAAAGGAAGCAGCAAACTAATAGGTGCCTTTAGAAATTTAGGGAAACTACCTTGCCATATGTGAAAATGGATATATTACAGGGAATCATTCAACTAACAGAAATTGGTTCTGAGTTTACTTTGGTCGTTTAGACACATTGAGAGAACAGGAAATAAATGATTGGAGGGGGAAACCAAGTTGCTGGGAGGATACAGTGAAGTACTTGATTGAAGTGAGGGGGATGAACATTCAAGAGGGAATAATATGTGTTGGCGGTACCTTGTAAATGCAGGCGGCTGCATTTACAAGGTACCTTGCAAGGAATGTAATATGTTTTACTTAGGCCAGACAGGTAAAGATCTTGTAACTAGACTTAAACAACATAAATATAGTCTCAGGACAGGCCAGGAATCCAATGGTCTGTTTGTTCATTTGAGGGATAATAAGCATTGCATTGACTGGGATAATTCCTCCTCAATATTACTTTGTAATTCAATTGACAGTAGGAACATTATAGAATCCAGTCTCATTAAACATACAAAATCCATCAACATGAATTTGAGTAATGATATGTACAAACTGGATAATTTCGTAATAAAGAAGATTTGTAACCAGGTGAGAAGGTTGGGTCATTTTACCCTCTGACCTGACTACTGACTGCTGCTGTGGTGCTTATGAAGATTAGTAGGGTCACTACCTAGTGACCAGACCAAGAGAGCTAAAATTTTATGGGTGAAATGGCGCCATGGGGTGACTTCTCTTCCACCCCAATGCCTTCTCTTTTTCCTTCTCCTCCACCCCCATTCTAAATCCCATTATCATCATCATCATCATCATCATCATCCAGGAGCCTTCTACATACACACCTCAAAGTAAGTGAACTTTTCTACCATTTTTGTTGAATTTAGGAAATTTTCGGTGAGCTGGAACCAATTACCCCTCAAAACCCATTGAAACAATGGTTTCGGTTAACGAACGACCTTCTGGAACGGATTGAGTTCGTTAACGGAGGGGTCATTGTGATTTACTTGCATATATATATATATATATAGTATATATATTATATATATATATATATATATATATATTATATATATATATATATTATATATTAATATATATATATATATATATATATATATATAATATATACGAGGTCTGTCCAAAATGAAACCAAACTTTTTAAAAAACAAATTTATTGCTTTACTTACAACTTAATCAGACTTGTCTCCGTCAAAGTACTCCCCTCAACTGTTGATTCACTGCTCCCAACGTTTTTTCCAGTTCTGGAACGCGTTTTGAGGGATGGTGCGCAGGTCTCGAAGCGAATTTTCTTCTATCTCTTCTATTGTCTGAAATTGGCGACCTTTCAGGGCGGATTTCAACTTTGGGAAGAAAAAAAGTCCGCAGGGGCCAAATCCAGAGAGTGGGGTGGCTGGGGAACAATAGTCGTCATGTGCTTCACCAAAAAGTCACGGATAAGGAGTGATGCGTGAGCAGGTGCATTGTCATGGTGCAGCATCCAGGTCTTGTTTGTCCCCACCTCAGGCCTCTTCCTTCGCACTGATTCCCTCAAACGCTTCAGGACCTCAAAGTAAAACTCTTTATTGACTGTCTGACCACGTGGAACAAACTCATGACGAACGACGTCTTTCCAATCAAAAAAGACGATCAACATCACCTCCACATTTGCGTGACTCTGACATCCAGATTTGGGATTGTCTTCGGTGGATGTTCTTCCCCTTTTGAAACGCTGGTGACATTGCGTACGGCTCAAACAATCCTCCCCATAAGCCTGTTGCAACATTTGAAAAGTCTCCTTAAAAGTTTTTCCCAATTTGAAACAATTTCACGCAAACACGTTGCTCTTCAAGATCCTTCATTGTTCAACTTGCAACAAATCCCCAAGTGCATTAAACACACATTCACTCTAGCACGTGTAGCTCGATGACTAATTGATGTGTCATGATGCGGCTAGTGTTAGACTAAAGGTCAGACCTCGTGTGTGTGTGTGTGTATATATATATATATATATATATATTATAATATAATATAATATATATATATATATATATATATATATATATATATATATATTATATATATATATATATATATATATATATATATATATATATATATATATATATATATATATATATCTTGATAAAATCACACGGGAAAATGGAAACAACGGAGTACCTTAGCTTTCGTCTTTATTCAAGACATCTTCAGAGGCAACTGGATTACATGGACAGAGAGAGGCTTAAATATATATCTTATCCACGTTTTCATTGTGGATTTACATGAAATATATATATATATATATATATATATATATATATATATATATATATATATATATATATATATATATATATATATATATATATATATATATATATATATATATATATATATTATATATATATACACTGTACAATAATAATAATGAATAATACAAAGTACAGTTAATATATCAAATTTTCTTCTTTGTTTTTCAGGAAGGATACCTCGACTATCTCGTACCACGAAGTTTAGCCTGTGAATTTTCTTCTTAGGATTAAGAAGAGACAAATACTGTACTATTTTATATAGGAAATAGATAACAGGTATTTAAATATACATGCAGTATTATGTATGCATTTTAACTTTATACCAGGACCTAGCAACTCTGTATAACCAGCACAACTCAGGGGTTGAATCTCTGGCTCCAGGAACCTAACTTGTGACTGGAATCCAGGGCCGGTATACACAAAACATTAAAGTGCTAGCAAACAGTTGTTAAGGCTGACATTTTCCTGTTAAGCACTAATAGTACATACACAAAACTTTTAAGGGCCTTAATAGTACTGTTAGGTTAAAAGACATCTGGAGCACTTTTAAGTCCCGTAATAGTCGTCTGTTAGTTGATATCATGGTGAACCAACAACAAAATCAGCGGCGGCAACGCATTTATCGGGAAAGGAGAAATATATTTAATGAATATAGTGTGAATATATTGTGTGTAAACCCTTTATAGCAGAGATTTTCTTTCTTGACTTAGACAATACTGAGAATCGGAGTGTCTCACACTCTGCCACCGATCACACCACACCAGGAAATGCAGCATTGGCTCTCATGGTGATTTCCAGCCATGCCCTCTTTGGTTATTTTTTGTGAACCATCCATCACCTTTTTTCACATGAAAAATTATTTTTTTTTTTTTATGGTTTTCTTGCTGTTTTAGATGATCCTGACATTTATCTTTGGGGCAAATCACTTTTTTTAGTTAGGTTAGGTTAGGAAGTTGGGACATGGCATGTTAGGTCAGGTAACCAAACCTAACTTTTTATTAGTTAGGTTACGATGTAACCTGTTAGGTCAGGTAACATTACCTAACTTTTTTTTTTAGTTAGGTTACCTGACCTAACAGGCCATGTCCTAACCTAAGCTAGCCTAACTTAACTAAAAGAAGTGATTTGCCCCAAGACAAATGTCAGAGTCATCTAAAACGGCAAGAAAATTAGCGAAAAAACATATTTTTCAAGTGAAAAAAGGTTTGGGTGGTTAACGAAATTAGAGCGACGCTGCGTGTCACCATAACATCAAATTGGGTCTTAGAAAAATTTGTGTTCTTGCAACTAATAAATCGCCTTTATTTTTGGTATGCTCCGCTTAATTCAAGTATATTCTTTCATTCCTCGGTGATATCTACTAAATGGTAAGAACAAAATCGTAAGAAGGTGATGGGTTGATAACGAAAAATAGCCTCCTCTTTTTGTCTTTATTATTCAGGAAAGTCTTCAAGCAGCCATTCAATATTAACTTTTTCTCTTCAGTGGCATCCACCAATAATAAAGTCTGGTCTGCTGTCCAGCTGAACTTCCTTTTCCTTCATGGGGTTGAGACTTCCATTTCCTCAATAACATGTTTGTTTACAAACAGCACAGCTAGGAAAAGCCACCGATCACTAACCTTGGTTAATAAATCCTCCTTCAAACGGCATTGATTAGATTTTTTTTTTTTTATGATCAAAATGTATACAAATGTAAATATTGCAATTAATCTTCATAATTTTATTGAGATTATTCAGCCATAAGACCATTTTATATAATGAACTCCTGCTATCTTTAGCGTTGTTTAGCGGTAATTAACAAACAACTACCGTAAGTTGCAGGGTATAAGTCGACTTCAAGATTTTTAGTTCAAAATTCAGGTTTAGGCTTATACTTGCCATATAAGTCGGCCCCCCCCCCCCCCAAGGCCCAAACATAGGCTAGGCTAGAACTGAAATGTGGATATAGCCTATGGCAAAAGTGTGTAATAGGGCATACCAGTATAGCACCTTCATAGCACCGCTATATACAGTATGATATTAGAACATTATGGTACACCTGGCCTACTATCCACCATTTGCATCAGCTGGTGTAAACGAACTGCCAGTGGAGCCACCAACACCACGCGGCCAGCTACGAAACTATGGGTCCATTACACTGTCGGTAATTTACTAAACCATTGTGGCTTTATGCTCTTCCTGGCATCCACTCATTACCCACACACCGCCTGGGTTTAGTGGCGTTCTGATCGATTGTTTACTGTGCATCAGCTGTTGGAAATGGCGTGTGGTGTTGTGCTCGTTTAATTATACTGGAATTTACTATTTTGTTATAATCTCTTATGTTAAATAAGTTTACCAAACATGAATTTTAGGAGGAAATATTAGCGGCAGGCCATGGGAGTTACGCTATGTGATGCACAGTGAGTGTTAGGCAGGCTGTTCCACTTGTTTACCACTATGGTAAAGCTTCACATTTTATACTCGGCGTATAAGTAGACCTCTGGTTTTGGAGAGATTTTTTCAAGTTTAAAATGTTGACTTACACGCCGCAACTTACGGTATTTGTGCGGTAAAAGTTTGCTAGTTAAGCTTTGTATATAACTTTTAAATTTTACTGCTAGCTAACAGTACTATTATGTCATTAGCATAAAAGTTTTGTGTATACAGGCCCAGAAATTTAATAGTTTCACATATTAGACCATCCTTCACTTACAACATAAAGATGATAACAGGAGATACCATTTATGTTCAAGTACAGTTTGAGTTTTTGTGGTCAGATTTTTATGAAAAAAGTAGGGTGTCGAACTATATACACACTATTTTGGGTGGGTAAAATTCATGCATTTCCGTGGATTATTTCTGGTGAATGATAGCTACCAGTAAGTTCCTTTATCCTGGGCTTGCCTACCATACCCCTAGATTCTTCCTTTATGTTGCTATATGAAGAGCAAAACCTCATTCACTATATATGCCACTTTAAATCTGCAAATACATGATAGAAATGAAGATTTACAGATAATTCTCTTCATTTGCATGTGTTAACATCGCTTGTGGCATTGTGGCCAAGTTAGACGTGTCGCTGCAACCACATCCCTCTAGCCCTCTTGCTACCAGGTGGAGCTGTGAGGTGTTATGGTTATTTTCAACTTGTAATTTTGGGGCAATATACATGACTTCTTTTTTTTTTTTTTTTTTTTTACTCATTTACATGTACAATCAATCCTATATTCATATTGTGCAAAAAAAGTAAAAGAAATAATTGTACAGTATAAAGGTCAAATACGTAAAGGGAATAAACATTTCTTTGCGCATGAGGGTTAAGCATGCTGAGCAGGAGTGGGAGAAGGGAGCGGTGTGTGGGGGGGACCCATTGCTAAGGAGTCGGCAGAGGCCCAGCTGGGCTACGTTGCTATGGCGAGCGTTGAGGCCAACAGCCAGTGTTATGCAAATGGCGGTTGTGTTAAACTTTCACTTAGTTTTTCCTTAACCTTATGCCCCAGGCTAGGGTGGCGTTGGCCATACCCCCCACGCAGGGGTAAAACAAGAAAAAATCGACTTTTCCAAAAATAATTTTTAACCTTTATAAATGATAAAGCAATCAAAAAGATGTAAGAAAAACTATATTTTGTCCCTCTAGAAACTTCAGTGGCACCTCAGTAATGAGGGAAATAAGGGGAAAGATTTTTTGATGGCGAGCGCTCGCGGTCACAATTCACATAGGGGTCATTTTTCTGCTTGCCTTTGTGTCCGAGATGGCCATTAATGCATATATTTACTGTTTATAATGTACTTATTTCCTATAAATAATTCATTTTATTTGCATTACTTTTCATAAAAAGTGCTCGGCGACACACACACACAATCTGTCGCTAGGCTGTCTTTGTGTTTGGGAGAGCAATTACGTCATAAATAATGATCGGAATAATAATTCCACAAATAAATACATTTATCACATAATTATAGCATTATCATCTAGTAATACTACACTACTTTTAGTAATATTACTTTGATACAACATGAAAAATGGACAAGCAATGAAAAATAAACAAACACAAAAAGGTACTTACCAAGAAGCTTCCCTCTGACTGTACGTAGGAGAGGTGGTGGTGTTGGTGCTACCCTGACGCCTCGTATCGCTTGTGGGTAGTGGCAAGTGACTGCATACAACTGTGTACCTTTTACACAAATATCACTTTGTACCTTACAAATACACTTCCACTACTATTTACAAGCACTCCTCACGTGCCACATTGTTTTAGAACATTTTCTTCGTGTGGTACTCCATAAAGCAAGGTGCACAGAGACCAACGCCGCGCTCCTTGCACTACGTCATCACGTCCTTACACTTATCCGGGCGCTTTGTGGTGTTCCTGCAGACGTAACACCGCCTTTGCATCTTACAACCACTTGGAAGTCGGAAGGTCGTCAAGGTAGTGACGAGCAGCCCAGTCACGTGCAAGGAGTCTGTCAGGGAGTCTTGCTTGGCTTCAACGTCGTGGTACAGCTGGCACAATGTTGCCATATTTCTCCAGGACTTGACTTATCATTTGCTTCTGAAAAACCCTGAGAGAGGGCTTTTCCTGGATACAATTTGTACGCATTCAGGATGATGTTCAAGAGGTGTAGGGACATCATCTTATACCACTTGACACATTTCTGTACACACTCAATTGCGCCAACCTGCATGTCACTCTTGTCCACGAGGCGCATGTTCACAATGTAGTCCACGACAGCGTCAAGTTTTTTCATTACCTCTTCCGTTGTCCAGTCCCTTTTGCCACTGTCCACCATTTTGCCCTTGTGAAGGGTTGACAGCATCTGCACAGTACGCTTATCATGCCAACGTATTGCAAGCAACTTGTCTGCTTGTTTCAGCTGGATGTCTCCTCGTGCAGGTTTACCAGGAAACACGGACCAGTGTTTCCTGTTCTTACGTACTGTCCCACAAGAACTGATGTCATGTTCAAGTAGGAACTTGGCCAGGGCAGGAGAGGTATAAAAATTGTCCTTGTAGAGGACGTGATTCCCTCCAAAGTAGCGGTCCATAAGTTTCTTGACAACAGCGCGAGAGAAACCATGTGGGTCATCCTTGGGTATGTCTATGTCACTTGCTGTGTAAACTACGAGATCTAAGACATACCCAGTCTCGCAACCACACAGCACAAAGAACTTTATCCCAAAGCGATTTCGTTTGGAGGGAATGTATTGTCTTAAAAACAAGACGTCCTCTGAAAAGCACCAGAGACTCGTCCACCACTACATTCTGGAAGGGTTTGAAGAACTTCATGAATCGTTCCTTCAGCATCGTAAAAACTGTCCTTATTTTCCAGAGTTAGTCACTAGCCACAGGGTTGTTGTTGTCCACGAAATGTAGATAACACAGGATGGAGGCAAACCGGTCTCTTGACATGAACTTCAAAAACAATGGAGTTGCTGTCATGTCATCGTGAGATATCCAATACTCCTGAAGTACGTGTTTCTTCACATGTGCCATTAGCATTAGTAATACAAAAATCAGTCCAGCGGTGCAATTTTGGCAAGGAGCCAGGGCCTGGGTCAGCATCACACGTATATACTGATAAATTTTATTTGTTTCAGTATACAGTTAGTCCATGCATGCACCATCAAAGAAGGCACAAAGTAGTCCATCTCACTTGATTCCTCTGTACAAGGAAATTCAGGAGTAATTCCACCTAATGCTGCCACCCTTATCACTTGTCCCTAAAACATTGTGTAACTTGACACTCTCCTCAGGAGCACAAGGCAAATAATCACTGCCTTCATCACCACTTTCACCAGAATCGCACAATACAGCACTCGCATCAAATAGCTCTGTCCGTATCTCACTATCATCCAACCCGCGGCATCGACGCTTGATCGGGTGGACGCTGCTAGCGACCGAACACGTGAGGTTGAGGGGCGACTCTCCATGACAGACAAATAGTCATGCTGGAACCTGTTAACCCGCGATGGGCATTCAAACAGTGGCGGGGTGATCATCGTAAACAAAACCAGATTGATTTGTTCATGTTCATGCATGCCAACAAAAACTCTAGTCTTCTTCCATTTTAGGGTACATTACCTTCATGTTAGTGTCTCTTATGGAAATCCAGTAATGAAGGTGAAGGATTAATTGTATTTTCAGATTTATTCAATTTCTTGGGCCTGGTGATTCAATTCCTGTGACTTGCTAGCTCTACAGAGTTGCTCATTCCCAGATCATATATATAAAATGGGATTTCAGAATCAATCCATAATTTTTCCATTTTTTCTTTTCATTTAGTCTCCTGAGTTTCTTACTGACAATATTTATTACAGTTTGTGTCTGTTGAAATATATAGACAGCATCACCATTTTAGACATTCCTGTGTTTTATAAGGTTTTGTGGTTACTGATTATTATAAATGCATCTTGGGTGTCAACCTGTATGAAAATCTTTAACAAGTAATGTTTTACAAACTGCAAAAATATGACGAAAATTTTGAATCCTTGGTTTTTCCCATAAATTGACAGATACAAAAAAAAAAAACAAGTTCTGTTATAATATATAAGCTAAGGCAATCCAAATAAACGGTCATAAATTATGCAAAATTTGTATTAAGGGTCCAAGATCAAATACTGTACAAAAGAAATGAACATTATCAAAGGCCATTATGAGAATGTATTGTGTGAAACTGACTTCATTCTTCTGTCAGGAAAATGTAGTTGAGTTTGAATGTTTTCTACATTATCTAATTTTATGTATATTTAATATTACCACAGGGTGAAATTTTTAGTTTGCCCATCAAATCACAATTAAGAATTATATTTGTTTAACTAAGACCATGGACACTAACTATATTATGTTAGATACAGTGATATCCCCATTAGCCGCAACAATTGGTGCAGAGCACTTCCGGGGAAGAGAGATTTCCGGGTAACCAGACAACTTTCTCAAACCCGGAAATATTTCCAGTTTTACTGGAAAAACTTTCCGAGTGTCTAAACTATGCATCTTGCACAGACAAACACTAGCCCACATCCTCATAATGTTTCTGTGTGCTGGGGAGCTTTCCAAGAGTCTAAGCTGAAGATCTATATGATATGGTCGTGAATGAAACTGTGTTCGAGCAAAGATTATTTTTTTCGCCCCCTTGGAGCTGTGGGGGATTAGTGGATCTCATGTAACTGACCTGACCTGACACTATGTCAGGTGGAGGTAGGGTGGGGTATTGGTGGTCTCATATTACTGACCTGATACAAAGTCAGGTCACCCACTGTTGGGTGGGGGATTAGTAGGTCTCAGGACCTGAAGATGTATTGAATAAACATGAAAGCTAAATTACAGTATTTTTTATGCTTACACTTATCACATTGTATCCCTTCAACATTACATTACATAACATTTTAAAATGTGGAGTGAGAAAGCTGAAGCTGTGGGTGAATAGAGAGATGGAGTGGAAAGCAGTGATAACATGCACCAGTGTTGCCAAGCGCTAAGCTCCTCAACAGCTGATCTTTTAACTCCATCACGTAGTTAGCCGCGCAGAAATTTATGTCATACAATATGGGGGTGTTTGGGTGTGATGTTGTGGTATTAATTAATAAATAAGCAATATTGAATCGTCAATGAGTCGTTCGAAGAATAACAGCGTACTACAATTGTCACTAATATTCATCAAACTACTGTACTGTCATTAACAATACAATATTGTTTATTATTCATTAATTAATACCCCAACATCACATCATACATAAAATCTTTTGTGAGACACTGCGAGTTGGTGTATGTTTTATCATGGTTAATATAAAATATTAAACACATTAGAAAAAATACGATGTATAATTATTAATTTGACATCCAAATTACACAACAAATCGAATAATAAGGCAATTTTTTTTTCACCCATACCTTTCTACTGGGAGTAGAGTAGGTGGCAGGTAAGCTTAGCCATTGCCAAATTTACCAGTTTTTTATTTAATCATTACAGTACTGATACATTATAAAAAGTATTATTAGTACTCTATTATATATGAAGGGTACAGGTATTAATAAGCACATAATATTACAGTAAACATATCTTTATTAGTAAATAAAAAACAAAGTAAATATTTTTACAATGGTAATGGCAGGCATGGGGAGATGACGAGGAACTTTTTTGGGGGGTGTGTGGTCAGGCCCCCCACCCCCCTCCCTCCCTCCCTCCCTCCCTCCCTCCCCTTACTCCTTACTGAATTTTAAATGAAAGAAAACATTATATAATTTGTATAATGAACATCCTTATAAATTATCGACTCATGAATTTAGGAATAGAATATGAATTATACTGTACAGTATTAAGATACTGTACAAAACTAGATTTGGTGCGTACAGTACTGTACTTACTTGAGGGTGTCTTGGTACTGTAATGTATGGTACACAAGCAATGGCCACTGCTATATGAGGTAGTATATGTACTGTGTTCATGTAATGTTAATTTCCAGTAAAATTATACACTGAAATCACTGTTGACATCTTAACACAGCTTAAACGCTGTGTTGTAGGTTGATTGTGTCCTATGTACTGTACAGCAGTTGTACAGTACTGCACAACAAACTGTACAAAAACCAGGAGCGAGCAACAAATGAACCTTGTACTGTAAGGTGACTGGTGACAAAGAATTATGAGGCTAGCCTGGGGTGAGGGGGGGGGGGGTCATCTACATGATGCATCAGCCAATTACAGATGTCCCATGAGTTCACATGACAGCATTAGCCAATCATTGCACGCGAGCCTATAACCTCAGTTACCTTGAGTGTCTCAGTCTCCTGCCACCCACACACAGAGGACCTGGGAGCATGACGCAATATTTCATAATTTTTCTAGACATGTTATAGTACTGTACGTACAGTATTGAATATTTTATATTATCAATTATAAAACATACAACATAAGTGGCTGTACGAGAATATATACAGTAATACTAGATGTTGGAGGAGCGTGTATCCCTGTATCGCTATTAATAGCTAGGGCCCTTTTCTCAAAATTTATAATACGCTACATTAATGAAAATTAATGGAGATTAGAAGTAATAGATTTATAAATTGCAAGAAGTTGGATGGTCCATCATTGTTTTTACAGTATTTGTATTTTTTTCATAAATACTGTATACGTACGTACAGTATATTAAAAAAAAAATTCCTGAAATCTCTTGATTTTATACCATATTACTCATTAATGAGTCGCCCATCATTCCACAAGTTGACTTGTGTTTCATGAACTATACACGTAGGTATGTGTAGTGATCTCCTGGTGTGGGGGGGGGGGGGGTGCAGTCGGTATCCCCTACCATATGGACAGGACTGATTCCTGTCAGCTTACAGTTGCCATTTAGGGATTTTCCAAAGCAATTATACAATAATATTTGGGATGAAACGAGCGGGTATTAGAGCTTATTGTATTGATTTTGTGTACATTAAAGCTTCGACTAAAGATGGTTGTAGATGTTCAGTAGTAAAATCAATGTAAATATACTGTATGTATCTTTAAATTAATGTTATGTAATATATGCACAATAGAAGTGATCAATGAATTGGTAGAGAAAAAAGTGAGACTGCACGGGAGGCCAACGTATGCACTTGTGGAAACAGTGTCATTTATCTTATGTACACACACACACACAGTGAATTCGTCATTTGGGGGGGGGGGGGAGTGTTGCTGTCACCTTTACCCTAGTAGACCCTTCTCTGGCTGGGGGGAGGGTGGACATTAACGCATACAGTACGTAAGGATAAAGGCAGAGGGGTTTTATTGTTTTGCTCGTAAAATGTAACTGAATTTACTTTGGAGTATATAACTTATACTGCTGAAATTCTTGTTAGATAGCGATTAATTTGAGTATAAACATCCATTATTTTTCACCATACATAATAATTTTAGTAATTAAATTAGTACAGTACATTTGAGTACAGGTTGTGATAATTTATGTGGTTGCAATTTCAAAGCTTTGTGACATCACTAATGTATAATGAGTCTCCATATGCCCTGGTTTATTCATTGATCAGTTGTCTAAATGCAAAAGTAACCTTGTCGAGCCATCCTGTATCAATTAATTTTAAAATAGAAATTATAATGTAAAATGTTATACAGTAAGACAATGGCTTAGTAGTGCTGTGTAAGTGTCTTGGCATGTCACCTCACCACCAGACTCCTGAACAAACTCTTCATCAACTTCTTCAAATCCTACAATGTGCTTGGCAAGCTAAAACACACACACACACACACACATGGGAATTAAGACAACAAGCATCCAGTGAGGGTCTTGTTGTGTGACTGCATGGAGGCGAATTAAAAGATCAGCTGTTGAGGAGCTTATCGCTTGGCAACACTGGTGCATGTTACACTCCTTTCCACTCCATCTCTCTAATCACCCACACCTTTCTGCTTTCTCATTCCAGATTTTAAGATGTTATGTAATGTAATGTTGAAGGGATATAACTTTGCTCATTTTTACTTATACTGTACTTATCACAATTTCTCTAAAATACTTTAGGTTTCGTGTTTATTCAAGACATTTTCAGGTCATCAGACCCACTAATCCCCTACCTAAGAAAGAGTGACCTGAAATTCCATCAGAAAGTCAGTACAGCTACTCCCCAACTTATGACCTACTTGACTTACGTCCACCCGCACTTACGACCGCCTCAGTCGTACCAAAATTTGGTCAAATTACGTATTTTTGAGTCCCGAAGTCAGTACACAGACAAAATTTTCATCTGTAATTCACTTTAAAATAGCTGGCAAGCTTAAAAGTGAGTGTTTTATGGTTCTGAGAAGAAAAAGAGACCCCCATTTTCGATTTTCTATGTGTTATTTAAGCATTTCCGACTTACGACCATTTCGACTTAAGACCTGGATGTCGGTCCCTAACCCCGTCGTAAGTCGGGGAGTACCTGTAATATGAGACCACTAATCCCCTACCCTACCTCCACCTGACATTGAGTCAGGTCTGGTCCCTCCCCAAAATACTTGAGCTTTCGTCTTTATTCAAGACATTTTCAGAAAATGCTCTCGATTTTCGACCTCGGAATTTTTTTTTCCCAAAGCCAGAATTTTTTTTTAATTCCGGCTTTGGGAATGCTTTTCCGAGCAAATTTCAATTCCAGCTATTGGAGGGTTCCGGGTTTGAGGGATTCTGGCTAACAGAGATATTACTCTATTCGTATAATTATTCTTACACATAACATCTGTAATCATATTTTGATTGGTTATATTTTGCAAAACAAATTTATCAATTTATAATGCACTTTTATGGAGAAAATTTGTAAGTACAGTACTGTACTCTACATTCTTATTACTTTGTGTTTATGTATTTACTGCAATTTTATAATTTATTAAATTTAAATGAAACTATTGTCATAAAAAATACTCTCACAAGAATATATTATAATGATGCAGAGTACAGTATAAGATATTACTCACATAGTCAGAGTTAAAACCTTCAGTTAGTGTACTGTGTGTTGCTTTATTTTTTAAACTATAGAAACATTACCTGTATCCACCTGATGGTGACAGTGAGGCGAGATAGAAGCTGGAGATACAGTCATAGTCATACTACAGCTGATTTTTATGATACTCTACTATATATGCAAAGAAGTTTTTCCAAAATATGTGATATATGTCAAGATCTCTGCTAGATGTAAGGTTCTACTTTTTATACAAGCCTCACTTTCTTCTATTAGAATACAGTCAGTATAATCTAAGTCCATTTATTTAGCACTTGGATACCCTGCATTTAATTACAGGTCAAACCTCTCTAGTCCAGCAATTTATGGTACGTGGCTCTGAATTTCTATGGTCTGGCACCAGTCAGGTCCTGAGGGTGCCAGATTAGAGGGGTTTGACCCGTATTTATACGGTACTTGTATTGGGAAATAACAAATACGAAATGAAAAACTGTGGCTGGAAGGGATTTGCCTCTTTATGGAACATACTGCTGATACTATGTGATTAATAACAGTGATGAAGAACCACAGGATTTGAAAAGCATCACAATGACATAGAATAGCCTTCTGATTGATGTTAATTATTCAGAAACTAATTGGTTACAATTGTGCATTTATATTTTTAATTATGTCCTGATCTAGGGTGATTCTCTGGTCACCTAATCTATGGAATGAAAACTAGGTTCACATGGAGTTAAACTTGTGAACGGAATAAAGAAAAAATAAAATATGTTTACATTTGAAAATGCAGTTATTGCAGTCATGGGACTGTTTATCCAGTGTAATGGTATCCCACTGACAGAAATTTCTAATATGTCTGCAATGAGTAAAATTTCAAGTAAAATCCGTTTGAATTTTTTTTCCACTCGTTCAAAGTCATACCAAGATTTATTTATCATTATCTTGACACACACAAATTTTAATACTAACTTTAAAAATTATTTTGAACAAAAAAAATCACAATGTGTTTAGAACCAAAGTTTAGTTAGGTAACCTACAATACAGTATAGAAAGAATTCACATTCAGTCTTCGGGCCAGGCAAGGCAACTATGGAGTGACGAGTCGGACTTCTGGTGATGCTCTGTTTCTGGGTCGGGATGTAATACTACATGTATTTGGTGGACTGGCAAGTTGGTGAATTACTGGGTCACTGGATGTGCAAGTCAATACTGGACAGGTCCTATATGTCCTGTACATTCATGCGGTATGATCAGCGGAACAGTAGTCGCCAGGAACACTGCAAAACCTAGGGAAAAAAATCAGGTCTGGCTCTGGTTGAGCGATGAACTACATTAATAATAATTTGTTGTTTCTTGTCTTGTGAAAAATACAAGATAAGTTACAACCTAGACAGCCCCCACCAGATGCTTACTTTTGTTTGTTTGAATATCTGAGTGACGGCGCAAAGTGATTTTCTCTGCGTAGAAACAGACATTTCTGTCAGTGGGCCCGGTATCCAGAATGCTAAGGAAAAAAAAAACAACTGCTATGTTCTGGCCATAAAACTGTGAGGATGAGTTACACAGTACAGGTTGACAATCCCTTATCCGAAATCCTTAGGGCCAGAGGCATTTCGGATTTCGGAATTTTTCGGTTTTCAGAATGGTTACTTAGTTTTTTGTTTCTTGTTTTTTTTATGTGTGTATTAGCCCACCCAGGCACAAGTCACTGACCCACATTGGGGCCTGGGAGGCGAAAATATAATAATAATTATAATAATTCATAGGTCTAGGTCGTGTTTCTCACTTTTCATCTTTTTTTCATTCTTGTATTTCTTTATTATTATTGTTATTATTATTTTTATTATTTTTATTATTTTATTAACACAGTATTATTGTTACTGTATTATTATTATTATTATTATTATTATTATTATTACTATTACAGTATTTTATTTTGGAGTATTTTTTATTAAAATTTTTAATTACTACTATGAATAATTATTATTATTATAATTAGTATTACTATTACATTTTCGCCCCCCAGGCCCCGATGTGGGTTAGTGATCTATGCCTGGGTGAGCTAATCCCTGTTTTAAAAAAAAAAAAAAAAAAAAAAAAAAAAATTGCTCCACAAAAAAGCTTTCGGTTTTCGGAATTTCGTATAATGGGTTGTCAACCTGTATCTCACTTTGGGGCTTATAAAATCTACATATAATATCCTCCTAAGAGGGTTATTATGTGCTCCCTTGTGGCTGATAAAGGACATAAGGAGACCCTTCAGAGGTTCTGAAACTGGCCAGCTCTGAATTAGCTGGTTCAGTGAGGACAGTTGGGTCTTTGACCTGCTTTCTTGCCATATTTGAGCTATCCCACCATGCACAGTGCCTTCACTCACATTTGGCTGACTGTAGACCTGTTGATCCCAAATAATTCACCCACTAAGAAGTTTGCCATCTTAACTGTTCTTAGTGGTTTATGTTATTTGTTTGCTAGGGGACTGTTACCATGATAAAGAAATGTGCCTTACAATATTTGAATGTTGTTTTTGACCACAGCAGCAAAGACAGCCTTCAGGCCTGTATTTAAATTTCTTTGGCAAGGTTATGAATATTCTAATTTTCAAATTTATTTGATCTTTTTATTCAAATCACAAGTTTAGGTCCCAAGGAACCTTGTTTTCTCCCTATAGACTGCTGAATATACAGAATTACCCTATCCTGGCTCAAAAAATGAGATATCAGGATATCGTGATGCCTTTCTTGTGTGCAGTACAACTCTTTATTCTTCTAAAATTTAGCCACTGTTAGTAAACCAATACTTTTGTTGTGTGCAACATAATATTTTTAAGTACCATGTAATGTAAAAAAAATTTAATGTACTGTATATCAATACTGTATTTGTTTTTATGTATATACAGTATTTTATTTTGTGTGGGACAGTTTATTTTAATTTATTTTGTATTTAGAATTTTCTTGTTGATACATAAAATAAATTTCCAAACTTATTTGATTGTTGATAATAGGCAGTTAAACCCCTTAGCTCATTTTCCCGAGCACTGTTCTGTGTATTCATTTGTAAATTTTTTGGAAAAAAATTATCTCAAGTTAACTCGAGCGCAACTGTAATTGTTTTCACAGGCCCGTATATGTCCATGAACTCAAATAGTTACATTTTACCGTAGCAGCTTGTGCGTTAAAACCTTCTGCAGATAACAACCTCACATATAAACACATATAGTGGCACCTACACAGACTTTTGCTTCCTCCCAGACACACTTCCCCCATTTGTCGTTCTACCAATATGAGTTCTAATAATGATTGTTCAGACATTGAGGAATCAAGTAGTGATATGCAAGATGATGAACCTGTCCCTGCTCCATGATATCCGTTTGAAGGTAACACGAACATGAACCACAGGTTTGAAGATGAAAAAATTATTTTACATCACTAACTGTATATTATTTGAATGCTTACCTTGATCATAAGCTAGTAGAAATGATCATACTTGAAACTAATAGGTTTGCAGCACAAAAGTTAGCTGAATCTTCTGAGACATAACATTGGAAAAAGTAAATAGTATCCTGTTACAAGTGGTGAAATTAGAAGATTTTTTATCACTGTATTGGTCAAAGAATTCCATGCTGTCCACACCTTTTTTCAACAAGCGTTTTATTCTCCCCGGTCACGTCTATGAAATTGTATAAGCAAAAAACAAATACTCAATCTAAAGGACATAAATAAACAAATTAATACTTCACCAGACCTTGGCACTAACTGTCAAACATGTCACTGTCACCCCTCCCCCCCTCCTCCCAGCTAAGGTTTCTGGTTATACAATAGGCTTGAATCTTATATAATACCTCAGACTAAAGTTAGGAGAATATAATTTGCATTGCTGGAATCCTTGCAAGACAGAGAATAATTTGAATATAAACGTCATATGTTTTGCGCAAAAGATAAAATTTTTGCTCTCTTATAAAATTCTTAAATAAGATCTCAAATTTGTATGTCTAATGCAAATTTTAGCTTGTTTATATTCAAATTAATCACTATCTTATAATAATTTCAGCAATGTAAATTATATTCTGCCCTGGTCATTTCTATGGAATTTTATGAGCTAAAAACAAAAACTCAAGCAAATAAACAAATTAAGTACTTCACCAGACGTGCTATCTGTCAAAATACACCTCACCTCCCGCTCCCTCCCTCTTCCCATGCTCCCTCCCTCCCAGATAAAGGTTTGGTGTTATCAGTAGGCTTTAAGGTGTTTATCTTATAAAATATCTTCAGACTAAAGTTAGAAAAATATAATTTGCATTGCTGAAACCTTGTAAGACAACGAAGAATTTGAATATTAACGTCATATATTTTGCACAAGAGATAAAATTAATCACCTGTATCACATTACAGCAGTGATTTAAGAGTTCTAGTGTTTATATATATACACCTAGACCCCGACTTACGACTACGTGGACTTACGACCGCCTCAGATATAGATAAAAAAAAAAAAAAAAATTTTTAAATGACACACGCATTTTCTATACCGAAACGTTTCCAGTTAATGTAGTCTCCATGTATAATTAGAAAATTATGGGGGCCCCATGTGCATTCAGCTGACTACATTAAAGGTTAAGTGCTCAGTCACACTGTATCCATTCCTTATTATTTATTACTTTCACTGTACTGTATCCATTCATCATTATTCATTACTTTTACTGTACTGTATTTCATTGTAGATTTTTTATTAAAAAAAAAAAAAAAAAAAAATTTTTTTTTTTTTTTTTTTTTTTTTATCTATGTCGGACTTACGACCTGGATTTGGGTCCCTAACCCCGTCGTAAGTCGGGGTCTAGGTATATATATATATATATATATATATATATATATATATATATATATATATATATATATATATATATATATATATATATATATATATATACCGGGGAACGCTAACCGCTGGACCACCTGGTGGTCCAGCGGTTAGCGTTCCCCGGTCACAGTCATAGGCTTGTGGACCGTGGGTTCGAATCCTGGCGGGTTGAGGTGTTGATTGTATATATATATATATATATATATATATATATATATACATATATATATATATATATATATATATATACACACTCACTATACAGTAAAACCTCGATTAACCGACCACATATGAGGGGAAGGGGCCGACAGATAATCTATAAGGTCGGTTAATAGTACGTAAAGTCTACGGAAATAAAACACATTTTCAAAGTACTGTAGTGGAATTCTCCCCTACAAACACTGTTTGTCGCTGCCTAGCCGACCCCACCAATTCCCCAGTGTATGCCTCGTGGTCTAGGTCAACCAGCGCCGCCA
This sequence comes from Homarus gammarus, assembly GCA_958450375.1. Taxonomy (NCBI): domain Eukaryota; kingdom Metazoa; phylum Arthropoda; class Malacostraca; order Decapoda; family Nephropidae; genus Homarus; species Homarus gammarus. The sequence continues at coordinate 574,674 of CAUDMG010003013.1, forward strand.
TACACCACGGAGCGGGGGTCAACTGCCAAGCCACGCCTACCCCCGCTATTTAAGACAGTACCTTTCCCTAACCTACCTCAATTAAGTCCCTCTATTCATTTTTGTTCATTTGCCATTCATATTTCAATAGAATTTGCTTTAAAACATTAACCACTTTAGTAAATAAATATGAACCAGCACAGAAACCGTGAATAAAAAATGGAAAAGTCAAAGAACATATGTCATCACAAAAATTGTGACCAAGTCCCAGGTTGCTAATCTGACTTTCTGCCTCATTTACACATAATTGCAGGGTCTCATTTGTTTCACTTACTATTGACAACACAACATACATACAGGTACATTGTTTCTCACTCTTGATTTTTTTCATTTTTGCATTTCTTTATGGTTCTTTATAACTATTATTATTGTTATTATCATTATTAATATTATTACTGTATAGTGATTTAAGGGCGATTTAGGGGAATTTTAGGAGTGTTTCTGACTTCATGCATTTTTGGCTTTACTTTGTATATACTTTTCTGTGAGCTGGAACCAATTACCCAATATCCCATTGAAACAATGGTTTCGGTTAACGAACGACCCTCTGGAACGAATTGAGTTCGTTAACCGAGGGACCACTGTATACAGTATATAGAAAACGCCATTGTGAGCTTCCTTCTCACTCCATCCTTAGTGCGAGATCTCCTACATGTACGTATGCATGTCAGCTTAACAAAGAGAAAATAGACAAACACAAAGAGAAATTTGACAACTGGCCACATACACCATGCTACAATTGGTGACCCACAAGGATGGATGAGAAGCGGATCTCTCTTCCAGTCTTCAACCACAACATCGAGGACTGAATAATTCATGTGGAGGCAGCTCTCACCGGCTCAACAGCTAAAGACGAGCAAAAGTGCGTCATCCTGGTCTGTTCCTTCCCCACAGAAGTCACCACGCAAGTCTCAGAAATCATCACCAACCCTCCAGCTGACAACAAATTCGCAGCTCTACGAGATGCTCTGAAGAGGCGACACCAGCGGCCTGGCTCCAGTCTCCTACAAGACCTATCAAGTCTACCCCTCTGTAACTCAACGCCTGCATGTCTCTGGAACGAGATGCAGAGACTGAACTCCCGCCACACAGACAGGCTTCCTGACACTGTCCTGTGCCAGCTTCACGCCCAGAAGCTCCCCGCAAAAGTTTGCCTCGCCCTTCCCTCACTGGACTACTCTACAACCCTGGCAACGTACGCAGCCACGGCAGACAGAGTATTCCACGAATACACTGCTGTGCGCCTTGCTGCCGCGGACAATTCAGCGGCCACACCGTCACTTACCTCCTATCTTGTTAACCGGATCAACACTCCTCAGACGAGCAACACCTCACAAGACCTGAAGGACCTGCTACAGTCTCTACATCGCAGGATGGACACCCTCGAGCAGCTCTGCTCCTCCAACCGTGCAGCTGCTCCCATTCCTGCCCCGCACACTGTATCCTACCGACCCCAACACCCCAGTCCTGCCTCAGATGCCGCCGCCAGCCCCCAGCACAGTGTACCTACCTTCTGTTGGTACCATCAACATTTTGGTGCTAACACTAGACGCTGTGAGGCTCCATGCAACTACACGAGGAAGCGACATCGACTGGGATTGGTGGGCGCCATAACCTCCGACACTATGAAGCAGCACATCACATGCCTTACTTCTGACCTTGGCCACTTCACTTCTGTTGCCCGTCACGACCTACTACAAGCACTACGACAGGCAGTTCCTGCATTCAAGGCTACTGCCCCGCGCCAGCCTTCCCATCGCCCTGAACACATTCATCCTGCACCTCCTTCGCCAGTCTGCCCACGATTGCCGCTTACAGCACCACCTAGCCCACAACATTTCTGGGTACTCTCTTTTCATCCCCAGGTACCTACTGCTCCTGATGAGGATCCTGCAGCCAGCCCTATGGACTCAGACACCCCACCCGGCGCCCCTGAGGACTTTGCACGTGCCGCGAGAGATGCACCACATTCTTCGCCTGTTCAACCTTCTCGCCTCCACAACCCTCCTTCTCCCACAGATTCCGCGTCACTAGACGGAGTCGTCTCCCGTAAGGGGCCGACTGATCCACACCCCCGCCCGTTATGTCTCACATGTGGGATACAACCCTGCCGACAACAAGTCTCCTGCAGCGCTCGGAGGGAAGGGGGAGTATTGTAGTGGATACTCTTCCCTAACACTGCTGACTGATCACTTGCCGTCCGATACCAGCCGATCAGCAGCGAGTTCCACAGACCAGGCCTCACTCGCAGACTGCGCAGTGATTGGCGCCACTCATTTCGCAACTCGCTTCTCTGATCCTGAAGAATCGTATAAATACACCTCAGCCTAGCCGAAGAGGTCATTCAACTCAACGCTCTCAAACCAACAAGACCTCTCGGCAAGCTCATCACCACACAGCAACTCCCTAGCACTGCACTGTACTTACAATATATATGTATATATATGCAGAGAACGCATTGTGAGTTTCACTTCTTACCTCCATCCTTAGTGCGAGATCTCCTACGTGTACTTATGTATGTGAGCCTATCAAAGAGAAGATAGACAAACATGGAGAAATTTGACAACTGGCCACATACAGTACGCCACACTAGAACCTAATTACGCAAGATGTAATTTCAAATATTATTATTCTAACCTCAGCATATCTGGTTGAGCCCGGATACTGTCAATCTCTTACTTTCCTTCAAATTTCCTCCCTCTTTTTCCTTGATCCTAAACGAATCCCCCTCCCCCAAATTGCCACCAAAGTACTTTCAATCTTAATCCTTGCCCTCCCACTCAGCATTACAAGCAATAGCCCTCTACCTTACCTACAGACGTCAAGTCAAGAAGGTATTCTACTCAACGCTCTCAAACAAAAAAGACCTCCTCTCAACAAGCTCCTAACCACACAGCAACTCCCTAGCACGGCATTGTACATATACTATATGTACTGTATATATATATATATTTAGAAAACGCCATTGTGAGATTCCTTTCTCATCTCCATCCTAAGTGCAACAAAGAGAAATTAGTTAACTGGCCACATACACTACGCTACATTGTCAGCCAGGGCCGGATTCAGGAGTGGGCAAAGTGGGCAGCTGCCCAGGGGCCTCCACATGTGCGGTAGTAGCTATATCAGGGCTGGTCGACTTGAAATCACATGAATGACTCCAGTCATGTCTCACTTGTGTGTGTGTGTTGGGAAATTGTACACTATCAATAAATATACAGTTAATTAAAAATTTCTCAATGTTCTAATTTCCTCAATATAACTGCATATGGCTTCAAAATTCTCCAAAGAAGTGTTCAAATTCCAAAATTTTCCCGGGGGGCTTACAGCGCCCCCCGGAACTCCCAGATGTTTAGGCTCGCTTCACTCGCCACCCCACCCTCTTGGGTAGTTATAATGAGGGGGGCCTCCACAAAGAGGCTGCCCATGGGCCTCCACAGGTCTAAATCCAGCACTGTTGTCAGCCCGTCTGATCCCGGAGATATGCTAGGGACTGTCAGTTGATTTAAAATGTCCACAGGAAGGCCACCAGACTGGTGCCTGCACTGCAGCAGCTCAGCTACCCTGAGAGATTAGAGTGCCTGAAATTGCCTAGCTTATACTACAGACGGGCAAGGGGAGATCTAATTGAGCCGAAAGTCCAGAAAACTGTGAGGGGTATCTTTTTCGGAGTGAGAGTTGTGAACTCGTGGAACAATCTGCCAGAGAGTGTTGTGACGGCACCGAATGTGAGGTCTTTCAAGACCAGGCTGGATAAGCACTGGAGCAGGTTCAGATACATTCAGGAGTCAGTGCATGTCCAGTACTTGCCAACAGGTTATTATTTTACTTTCGGACATAGTGCCCCCAAAAGTTTTAAACTACCGATACATTTAGATTTCGCTATTCTGAGCATTTTGAAACCCATAAATACGTGGCGGAAATGGATAATAGCGACACGATTGAATTTAATTGTTTTTAAGTAGTTTTCAGTTTTCGTCTGAGATGATGTTATTAGTGCATCACGCATGCACAATGTTGACTGACATCATCCAGTCATGACCAAAGAGGTATCGATATCATCATGCAAATTTTTTCGACCAATCACATTTGATTTTTTTCATAGGAAGCAGCCTGGGTACGATTTTAATTTCATTGACAAGTTTCACAATGGCCGTGGTGGAGGTTGGTTTGTGGGGTCATGAGATGTTGGTTCACACTCAGGATGGGATGGAGAAAGGAAACTCACAATGTGCTCACTGTATACATATTGTATTGGATGTACAATGCAGCTTGTTGCTGGGTAGGCAGCATGGTAACAAATGTAGAGAGAGCTGGTTGGTGAGGGTGCCAGAGGAGGGCACGCGGCTTGAGGGACACCAAGGTGACGAGGGTGCGGAAGCCGCCAGGCTGGCGCGGAGGAGGTGGTGTTGCTTGCTGGTGGCACTGTGTAGAAAGAGGCGTCAGGTCTTATAAGGCAGGAGCAGGCGTGGGTAGATAGTTGACCCCCGCTCCGTGGGCGGCGCTGGAGGCGTAGGCTGGGGAATTTGAGAAGGTTCGGTGCTTGTAGGGGAGAAATCCACTACAATACTCCCCTTCTCCTCTGGGCGTGGCTGGAGGTTGGCAGGATTGCGTGCCACATGTGAGGCAGAACGGGCGGCGCATGCCACATGTGAGACATAACGGAGAGAGCGTGGATGAGCCGGCCGGTACAGGGGGCAACTCTGTCTAGATACACGAGATCTGTGGGAGAAAAGAGGGAGAAGGAGGCTTGTGGAGGCGATGAATGTTGTGCTTCCCTCGCGACAGGTACAGAGTCCTCAGATGTGCCTGCTGGGGTGCGTGGGCCTGGGTCAGGAGCAGGGGCTGCATTAGGAAGAGTGTCCATGACAGCAGCAGGGGGTACCTGAGGGAGAAAAGAGGGGTGTGTGGGTCCGCGTCAGGAGCAGGGGCCGCGGCAGGGGGTACTGCTGGGCCGGGGGCGGCGTCTGAGGCAGGACGGGTGTGTTGGGGTTGGTAGGACTTGGTGCTTGGGGCAGGAAGAGGAGCGGCTGTCTGCTTAGAGTAGCAGAGCTGCTCTAGGGTGTCTAACCTGCAGTGTAGAGACAGTAGTTGTAGAGCTGATGAGAGCTGCCTCTGTGTGGATAAGCCAGTCTTCCATGTTGCTTGAAGATTGGGAGAGTGATCAGTTTCTTCTCCATCCTGTGTGAGTGCGAATCTCCGGGGGTCACCAAGTGTGGGGTTATGAGATATTGGTTCACACTCAGGATGGGATGGAAAAGGGAAACTCGTAATGTGCTCTCTGCATACATATTGTATTGGATGTACAATGCAGCTTGTTGCTGGGTAGGTAGCATGGTAATAAGCGTTGAGTAGAGAGAGCTGGGTGGTGAGGGTGCCCAGAGGAGGGACACGCGGCTTGAGGGACGCCAAGGTCGTTGGCGGGAGCGGCGTCTGGCGCGGAGGAGGTGGTGTTGCTTGCTGGTGGCACTGGGTAGAAAAGAGGGCGGTCACAGCGGTGTCAGGCCTTATAAGGCGGGGGTAGGCGTGAGTAGATAGTTGACCCCTGATCCGTAGGCGGCGCTGGAGGTGTCCGGTTGGGGAATTCGAGAAGGTTCGGCTCTTGTAAGGGAGGAATCCACTACAATACTCCCCTTCCCCTCCGGGCGCGGCGGGAGGCTGGAGGTTGGCAGGGTTGTGTGCCACATGTGAGGCAGAACGGGCGGTGCATGCCACATGTGAGACATAACGGCGAGGGCATGGATGAGCCGGTCTTCCACGTTGCTTGAAGACTGGGAGAGTGATCAGTTTCTCCTCCATCCTGTGTGAGTGGTCACTCCGGGGTCACTATTTGTGGGGTTATGAGATATTGGTTCACACTCAGGATGGGATGGAGAAAGGAAACTCACAATGTGCTCACTGTATACATATTGTATTGGATGTACAATGCAGCTTGTTGCTGGGTAGGTAGCATGGTAATAAGCGTTGAGTAGAGAGAGCTGGGTGGTGAGGGTGCCCAGAAGAGGGACTCGCGGCTTGAGGGACACCAAGGTCGCTGGCGGGAGCGGCGGCTGGCGTGGAGGTGGTGGTGTTGCTTGCTGGTGGCACTGGGTAGAAAAGAGGGCGGTCACAGCGGTGTCAGGCCTTATAAGGCGGGGGTAGACGTGGGTAGATAGTTGATCCCCACTCCGTGGGCGGCGCTGAAGGCGTAGGCTGGGGAATTCGAGAAGGTTCGGCGCTTGTAGGGGAGAAATCCACTACAGGTTGTTCTTTGTGCTCCTACGATTATTTTAAGTTTATTCCCTAGTCTTATGAGAAAGACGCTCATTCTATCCACTTCTTACGTATCCCTGGTCCTTCCACTTCTAACTAAGGTATTGTACTTTCGGACATGGCGTGCCGAAGTTTTAAACTACTTAAACATTTAGGTTAGTTTAAGCTAGGCCTACCGGGAGCCTGGGGGAGGAGACCCCGGCTTGGGGTTAGTTTAGGCCTACTGGGGGTCCGGGGGCGGAGCCCCCTGGTTCAAGGTAGGTACTGTAGTGGACGTCTCCCCTACAAACTGCGTAGCAGTCACCACCTGCTATCACATTCCAACGTGCCGTTGCTTAGCAACGAAACTATTCACCGGCGACTTCTCGGGTTTTCCCAACATGACTCATAGCGGCTGCTGGGTATATAAACTCTGTCTCTCCATTGAGAATTCATTCTGACCATTCTTATTGAACAAGCAACACCTCCTCCTCCGCCGCTGCCTGGCGGTCCTCGCTCCAGCCAGCGAGCATGGCGACCCACCAGCTGTCCTTCCCTGAGCTTCCTCACCAACCAACTCTCATTCTGCCCATTTTCCTGAACAAGCAACACCTCCTCCAGCAAGCTCCACGCTGTTAACATTTCATTCAACCAGGAGGCCAGCAACAGGCAACATCTTCTCTAACGAAGCTCCTGCACATCTACCTCCTTCAATACGCTACTCACAGAACGTCTTCTACTGAGCAGCTCCCCACCACACAGCACCTCCAGCACCAGACTGTCTATCATATAACTTATATATACAAGAAAACCACATTAGAGTTTCCTTCCATCCTGAGTGCTAGACGACATTAATATCTCGATACCCCTACAGTACCTTGTCCTGATTAGGGGTTAGGTTAGGTTTTGTTTGATTAGATGACTCGTTTTCTCCCTCACCCCAAAACCCCGATTTCCCAGGCTCTCACCCCATTATTGTTGGGGGGGGGGAGGGGCAAAACCTAGAAATTTCCGCCTAAAATGAAGGCCAGATTCGTTTAAAACACATCAAAATACACTGGAAAAACATATTGGACAACCACTAGGGACTCATGTCCTAAAGTAAAAATTTACCGCCAACAGTGCTTAACAGAGCCGTGATCGATCGCTCAAGCGGCTAACAAGCCGATCAGTGGTGAAGAGTCGAGGATAAAAGTAAAGCTCAAAATTTTGTTTTGTGAATTTCCCGCCCTACGTCACCGTCCATCGAGGTGGTGAATGTAAAACATGTTTGTTCACCTATTTCATATACTGTACTGTACGTGGACATTCTGGGGCGACGATTCTTCAGGTGATCCGACGTCCAATTTTAACCCTCAAATTATTCAATAATGTTCCTGAGTGATAATCTCTAATTTTATTTCAAGATATACTAAAATTTTAGGTACATGATTTACTCTTACAATTCTTATGAAAAATTACTTCAGCATTTATCAACTAATTTCTGTTACTATTTCACAAAATTGTGCCCTACCTTGAAAAAATTAAAGCGGAAATAAAGCGAACCAGAGACAGATAACATTTCTTGGTTAAAAGTTTCTAGAAATCTCAAACTCCTTCATTTGTGTGACTGTAATACCGCGGGATTTTAAAACAGCTGATCCATCACAACAATACACTCCCGAGGCAGCGACTGACTCCAATATTATCATCTGAATAATGTCTGGTGAGGTTGGAATAGAAGATTTATTACTCGCTCATCATGGTTTGGGTGATATAATCAGATCTTTTTACCCAGATGAAGTGGAAGGTGATGCTGGTGAAGCCATTGATGTGATTAGCACAGCAACACAGGACAACCTGAGCACATTTAATTCAAGTCAGGTAATGTATGTATTACATTTCTTAGACAAACTAGGATTTTTAGTATTAGTTTACTTGTTGCCACCAAAAGAATGTTGGGAATTTTAAATTGCAACCAGTAGTTTTGACACTTCTTCAATGGCATTTCTGGCGTAGCTAATATGGAGGACTTCACAGCAGACGAGTTATTCGTTTTGGTTAATATTTAAACCTTTGGTTGGACACAGGTATCCAATTTTCAATATTACAGACAAAGATTAAAAAATAGCGGTAATCATTGACAACTGACCACAGCTGATTTTTCATAGAAAACGATTATAAAAACACCATTATTTCACTGTGTTCTACAGTGGACATTTGTAAATTAAATGTAACCTAACCAAAGTTGATATGAAAAACAAGCAGCAGAAGCATTGTTAGAACACATCACCCTTGATTTTTTTTCACAAAATGCTTGATTTCTGGTTTATTTTGATGTGTTTTGTTCAGACCTGACCTTCGTTGCCATGGGAGATGCGCACTTTTAATAAGAAAATGCAAGTCATCCTTGATCAAAAACGGCTATTTTCCATCAAAAACGAAGGTGATATCTGAACAATATACATCCAAATACTGTACATCAGAAACCAAATATCTAGACCCCTAACTTTCATTAAATTAACCAATTTTAACTTAACCTCACCTAACCCCAGCGGGGAAGAAAACAAGTTATTTTTTACTTACGTTAATGTGCTGCATTGGAATGTATTTTTTTTTTTATGGGAATTAGCCCACCCGGGCACAGGTCAAACGGCCCACAACGGGGCCTGGGGGGCGAGAAAAAAAAGAACAGAAAGAAATTGAAAATAGAGAAGAAAAAGGTTATCCTGTGTTAATCTACACCACGAAGATGCCGGAAAACCAGTTTTTTAAAGTGAGACAGATTGTATAAGTATGGAAACACAGAAGAAGGCAGAGCATTCCACAGTTTGGCTGTGTGAGGAAAGAAGGAGGTACTATAACGGGTTATTCTCGTGTGACCGACACCCACAGAGCACCGCAGGCAAGACGTGTGTTACGAGCCCATGGCCTTGCCTGCGGTACACAGGATGTCAAATCCACCGAAAATTGCCCGTTAAAGTACCTGTAAAAGAGAGAGTGAAGCAACACTGCGGCGAAGAGAAAGGGGAGAGAGATTTTCGACTAAAGGAAGAGAGTTAATAAGTTTATACATTTGGGCAACAACCTGGAGGAAGTGGTGCAGTCTCTCCTGCTTCAGGTACTATCTGTTGAAAAGGTACCTTCACATCTCGCCAGGTATGTTCAAGGGAGCAGAGGCAGGTAGTGTGACATGCCTCATGGCTCCAGACAGCTCGCAGTGGGGCAAGAAATGGCGGGTTGTGGAATGTATATATGAGGTAGAAATTGCCTAAAAGTAAGTGCTTTTATGAGATTTGAAGATGTGCGAAACCAAATGATAACCGCTTCACCCTCCGGTAAGTTAAACAGAACGAACTTATTATGGCATGGTGTAATTATACGTTTTTTGTGGACGTGAGAACAGCCGTCCGTACCGAACGGTTCTTAAGCATACACTGAGCTTTGGTGTTGATCAAGCCTGGGCCGCAGAGTGTTTTGAATTAAGTCAATGTGATTGGCTGCTTACATCCTTGGATGAGACATCACCGCCGCATTACCACCGAGAAGACAAAGTAGTGCGCGCCTAGTCGCCTAATTACAGTATCTACCAAACTAAACATATTTTACAAGAAATGATTATCATATCAAAACTCACTGATGAAAATAAAGTTATAAGATACTGTAAACAGCAAAACAAATAACTCGTCTGCGGGTCAGTCTGCAATATTGAACTTTTTGTGTGTGTGTGTGTGTGTGTTTTGGTGTTTTACTAAAATCTGCCTTTTTTGGGGGGTAAATTAGCAGTTTCTGTTGTAAATGAAAATTTTCAGTTTTTGCAAAAAATGCTAATTTGCACAAGAAATGAAGGTCATATTTGAGTAAAACATACAAAAAAACTATTCTCATATCAAAACTTGAGGACAGGCAATATTTATATTCTTACTGTAATTGTATTAGTAACTTGATGAAAAATTTAATTCCAGTTCTTGCTTTGAGTAATGTTTTTTCATTCTCTTCAAAACTGACAGTTGCCCTTTTACCCCTGTTCAGTACTTATTTGTGAGAGCCAGACAGTCAAGCAGGAGTACTTTACACTAATAATCATCATGATTATTTAGTACAGGCATCCCCATGTTACGGAAGCTCGGGTTATGGATTTTCGCTCTTACGGAATTTTGTAAATTATGACCAATAATTTCGCGGTACAGCCCGTAAATCTGCCCTTCCGGAAATTGGAGGTAAATTTTTAAAAATTTAAAAAAAATCACTATAAAATGATATATTATTTTAAAAATGATAATTTGTTTGGTGTGGATTTCTTGGTGTTTGCTACCGCCAGGCGTGGCATCGCCACGGGGAGTCGCTCCATTGTTTACATCCAGTGTAAGTACAGTACAGTGCATTACCCTTATTCAAGATGACTGGAAAGAGGCCATCAAGTGAAAGTGACCTCAGTAGTGCAAAAAGAAGCTGCAAAGGCATTACATTGGATATTAAACTTAATGTTTTAAGGTTTGATGCTGGAGAAAAACTTAGCTAGATTTCAAAAACAGTAAGTCTTGCTATTTCAACAGTGGGAACAATCCGGGATAATAAGGACAAAATTAGGTCAAGTGCTCATGCTGCTACTCCATTAACTGCTCGAACCTTGTATTTTCATCGAAGTGATGTGATGTTGAATATGGAACGACCCCTGAGTGTCTGGATTGAAGATCAGACTAAACGCAATGTGCCACTAAACACTATGGTTATTCAACAGAAAGCCATCAGTTTATATAATGATTTGCAGGAAGAGGAAGGTGCATCTTCTGAGGTTGAACCTTTTCTGGCTAGTAAAGGCTGGTGTGAAAGGTTTAAGAAGCGCCTTAATTTACACAACATCAAAATGAGCGGTGAAGCTGCTAGTGCTCATACAGATTCTGCTAAGAAATATCCTGCTGAGCTGAAGAAAATTATTGATGAAGGAGGTTACACACCAGAACAAGTGTACAATGTTGATGAAACTTGGCTTTTCTGGAAGCGCATGCCTGCTACAACTTTTATTTCCACTGAAGACAAATCAGCACCAGGCTTTAAAGCATCCAAAGATCGTCTAACACTTCTTGTGGGAGGAAATGCTTCGGGTGACATGAAATTAAAGCCCCTACTTGTGTATCACTCAGAAAATCCAAGGGCTCTCAAGGGCTATGCCAAGTCTAATCTACCTGTGATTTGGCGTTCCAATAAGAAGGCTTCGATGAATATAACCCTTTTCCAAGACTGGTTCACTAACTTTTTTTGCCCTGCTGTAGAAAGATACAATGCCAGGCGTAACATATCTAATAAAGCATTGCTCCTCTTGGACAATGCACCAAGCCACCCAGTAAATTTAAATGATCTTTCTGATAATGTGAGAGTGGAGTACAGTACATCCCCAAGAACACAACTTCCTTGCTGCAGCCAATGGGTCAAGGTGTGATAGCTAACTGTAAGGCATATTATCTTAGCAAAACTTTTTTGTAGCTCATAAAATCAATTGATGGGGAGGATAAACCTACAATTAGGGACTTCTGGAAAAATTTCAACATCTTGGATGCTGTGGATAATATAGCCTAGTCATGGGATGAAGTGAAAACCTCGGCTATGAATGGTTCATGGAAAAATATATGGCCAGTGTGTTCATGAATTTCAAGGTTTTTCACAAGCTGAAAGTTTACAACAAGTTTAACAAGACATTGTGACTTGCAAACAATGTAGGTTTTGAAGAAGTCATAGAAAATGACAAGTGATCGCGGGCACCTTCGTGCCCAGTGAAAGTTTGAACGCTCGTGCTTGGCTAGCGTACAGCAAATGAGGGTGCACTAAGTCTGTAGACTTGCAGGGTTAATTAGGGTGCGCCAAGTCCGTAGACTTGCATCGTTTTCAATCGTAAATAAAATTTTTAATTAATGCCTTCCTAAAGAAACCATCGACATGGGACCAGGTTTGTTCCACTACGAATTTTTTGCGATTTTTCCACCAAGTTTGATGAAAAAAGATTGTGCCGTTTCGGCTGCCCAGAACAGACATACAGACATACGGCTAATCCTATAGGATATTAGATGTGGTTGAGTTGCTAGAGTCCCATAGAGAAGATTTGACTAATGAAGATCTAATGATGTTGGAACAAGAGCAAGCTGCAGGACAAGAAGAGGATGTAGAATCTCCACCTACCCCACTTCAGTTGACAACAAAGGATATGTCTAAAGGGTTTGCACTAACTACAGGAAGGTCTGCAAATCTTTGCTGATAACGACCCCAACCGTGAAAGGAACATCAAGGTTGCAAGAGCAGTTAACAATGCTCTCAGTTCCTACACTGCGCCGTAAACGTCAAACAACATAGGATGAGCTATTCACCCTCAGGGAAAAGCCGAAAGCAGATGATGATTTACAGGGCAGGGCAGAAGAGAGTAGTGCCCCTCCCTCTCCCTCCCAATAACTCCCTTTGCACCACCTATCCTCACGCAGCAGTCAACATCTTTTGTGGCGAGTACAGTACAATAGTTTTATTTAATCCAACAGTATTTCTCTTCATATTACATGTATATCATAAATTATTTAATGTACTGTATTGTATGTGTTTATAAATGTTTATTTACATTCATAAAAGTGCTTGAATTACGTTTTTGGGGCCGAAAAAAATTCCGTAGGAACGCATCTCCAGTTTTATAATGGAAGTCAGTGGGAAAATAGGTTTCACGTTACGGAATTTCGCGATAGTCAGTTTTCCAGGGACAGAACCCTTCTGTAATACGGGGATGCCTGTATGTACAGTATACTGTACAAGGTTTCCTTCAGCCAATAGCTCATGAAAAATTAGATGTATACACAATCAAAAAGTATCTTTATAATTTTGTGTGTGACAATATGACACAGCGGATGAAGGATTTTGACAGCTCTACTGAGGCAACAGGAGTTACAGTGTTCATTTTTAAATTCATTGGACCCATTCTCAAGATACTTTTTGATTGTGTGTACCCTTGTGAAATGTAATTTTTTCATGAGTCCCTGTAATATTTTTTTAAGAGCATTTTGCTCACTTTAACTGGACTTCTCTTGGTTGTTATTCTAACTAGTTTATATACCCTGTACAGTATTATATAATTTTTTTTTTTCTTGTTACAGGCAGTGAATAGCTTTTTGGAGGATGTGTCTGCCTTGGCTAAAGCTCGGCAGAAACTTACCACTATAGTTGAGAAGATCAACATAGCTACAATGAATGAAAATTCATCCTCACTTACACATCCAGAAGTATTAGGTATGATTGGGTTGGTAATGTAGTAAGACTTTTTCATGTTTTCTCCTTATTATAACCTTATGTTCTTTCTTTTTTACAAAATCATGATAACTTATGTTTAATAACTAAGAGAATAGTTAAGATTGTAATGGGTAGAGGATATTAGTCACTGCCTGCACTTTGTCCCACTGTATTGAAGGGTAGCTGGAACCAAGAAAAACCCAAAGTTATTATTTTTTCTATTTTCATAATTTTTCCTTAAGTAATACTGAAATGTGCTTAAATAATGCAGCTATTGCATTTCATTACTCTCTAACTCTTATAATGTTAGTAAGCCTAAAAATTTACCAAAACAGCTTCACTCAAACCCTTTCAAGTCCCCAACTACAACCTTAATACCTCTTTCCATTCTAAGGGAGGTGTATGCGCCTACTGCAACACACACCTATAGCTTGACTCACGGATCTTGAATCTTCTCTTTATGATGTCATCTGGCTCAAAATATCTCTACCAACTATGACTATTTTTCTTTGTTTCCTATACTGTTCTCCCAACTCTACCAACTACTTGGAACTCTTTAACTATCTCACTTCTTGCCATGAATCATTGCTATCTACACACCCCAACACCAAGATCCTCTACCTAGGGGATTTCAATGTACATCATAGAGAATGACTTGGCTCTACAAGGGATGACCCTGGTGGAGTTGAGGCACTCTCTTTTTCCTTACTTAATGATCTGGAATAAATAATTAAGCACCCTACATGTGTTCCAGATCAACACGATCAACTTACTAACATTCTTGACCTTTGTTTTGCCTCTAACTCTTCACACTATTCATACTAAATTTCTGCCCCCTTAGGGTCTTTTGGTCACACTCTTATTTCTATTAAATCAAACTGGTCATGACCCCCCCTCCCCCTCCTCTAAATGCCAACTATGGTACAATCAGAGGGCAAACTGACAATCCTTGCAAGAATTCTTCTCCGACTTTCCCTGAGAGGAATGTTGCTTTTTCCACTCAAGACACCTCAGTATGTGCTGACAGCATTTCTGGGGTTATACTGGGTGGTATGAGTGCATTTATCCCATCTTCTACCAAAACTTTCACTTTACAATCATGGTTTGATCACTCTTGTTCTCTTGTGTGTAGGGAGAGAGATAGGGCATATCAAGTTATGAAACTATCTCCTTCTCTTGTTATCCACTCCAATTTCATTACTTCCAGGAATCGTTGTAAGCTATTCTTTGTAGGGCCAAGTGAATTTTATAAAAAGAAAGACTGCTAACCTGACTGACTCTTTTTCTAGTAAATCCTTCTGGTCCTTAACCAAAAACATCTGAAATGACTTCTGCTCTCCCTCTTTTCCGATCTGATAACTATAGCCAACTGTACCTCTGATAAAGCCAATCTCTTAGGCACTTTATTCTCCTCTAGCTCCACCTTAGAGGATTCCAACTCTACCCCTCCTACTTTTGCTCCTCCTACTGAATCTATGCACTTTCCTATAATCTCCACCCGTAGGGTTGCTGGTGTATTATTCAATTTGGTTGTGAGTAAGGTGCATGGACCACAGGGAATACTCCCTCATGTTCTGAGGGAGTGTGCTGAAATTCTGGCCCCTGTGCTTGCTCACCTCTTTTGCCTTTGCCTCAAAACCCAAACTTTTCCTTCTTTACGGAAGCATGCCTGGGTTCAGCCCATCCCGAAGAAGGGTGACCATTCTAATCCCTCTAACTATCGCTCCATTGCCCTAACTTCACCCCTTGAACCCTTTTCTCTTTTGTCGGATCACCAATATGCCTTTTGCCAGGCTAGATCTACTGGTAATCTGCTCTCCTACTGCACCCATCTTTGGTCATCCTCTCTTAGGGATTATGGGGAAACTTTTGTCATGGCCCTACTTTCCCCTTAACTCTCAAACTAGATCTGTTTCTAGAGCTGATGTCGTTTCATCTATCAATGCAGATCTGTGCAGCTAAATTTTGAAATCGATATGCTAGGTCTCACCATTTCCTCTCATTTGTCATGGAAGCCACACATCCACAACATTGCTAAAGCTGCCTCCTGAAAGCTGGGAATGCTGTACAGATGTCATAGCTACTTCACTCCTGAGCAGTTGCTTCAAGTTTATAAAGGATTCATTCGTCCTAACTTGGAGTACTGCTCTCATATTTGGGGTGGTTCTTGTTTTGTCCAGCTGTTAGATAGGGTACAATCGAAGGCATTTCGTCTTATTAACTCTTCTTCTTTAATTGATAATTTCTCTTCGCTGCAATTTTGCTTCATTCTCTCTTTTACAGGTACTTTAATGGGCAATTTCAGTGGATTTGGCATCCTGTGTACCAGCAGCAAGGCTGTGGGCTCGTAACACTCATCTTGCCCGCAGTGCTCACTGTTTCTGGGTGGATGTTGGGCACACTAGAATAACTCGTTTTAGTGCATCTTTCTTTCCTCACACAACCAAACTGTGGAATGCTCTGCCTTCTTCTGTGTTTCCAGACTGATACAATCTGTCTCACTTCAAAAAGCTGGTTTTCCGGCATCTTCGTGGTGTAAATTAACTAAGCCTTAGGCCCTGGGTGACATTCCAGAACATCCGACCGGGGTGCCCCGTCACTGTTAAAATGCCCAGGAAAGCTTCCTGAACATAATCACCTACTTTTGTTTGTTTCATTTTCATTGTTTGTCCATTTTATCATGTATCAAAGTAATATTGCTAATAGTAGTGTAGTTGTATTGTAGTGTAGTATTACTGGAAAATAATGCTATGATTATGTTATAAATGTATTTATTTCTGTAATTATTATTATTTTATGCATTACTTGCTATACCAAACACAAAGACAGCCAGAGAGCTGGTGACAGACTGCTGTGTGTCGCCAAGCACTTTTTATGAAAAAAAAGTATACAAAAAAACAAAAACATTCTAAGTGAATTATTTATAGGAAATAAGTATTGTGATCAGTAAATATATGCATTATTGGCCATATCGTACACAAAGGCAAGCGGGAAAATGACCCCTAAGTAGTGACAACGAGTGCTTGACGTAAAAAACTTTTCCTCTATTTGTCTCGTCACTGAGGCGCCACGGTAGTTTCTAGAGGGACAATGTATAGTTTTTCTTACATCTTTTTTATTGTTTTTGTATTTATAAAGGCTAAAAATTATTTTTGGAAAAGTTGATTTTTCTCGTTTTACCCTGCGTGGGGGGTACGGCTGGCGCCACCCTAGCCCGGGGTATAGGGGTTAATAGTCTCTCTCTCTCTCTCTTTTTTTTTTTTTCTCCCAGGTCCTGATGTGGGTTAGTGGCCTGTGCCCGGGTGGGCTATTCCCCGTAAAAAAAAAAAATATATAAAAATCTACAATCACCACGTACTGTGCCGTAATATTCAAATTCAATGGAGAAAAGTACAGGAGTGTTCCGATTTATGAAAAGAATACGTTCCAGAAGAACCTTTTGTAAATATATTTTTGTTCAATCCAGAATGCGAAGCTTAGCTTTTAACCTAGGTACAGTAGAAGTCCAAAAATCCGGACTGCTTGGGGATTGGGTCGGTCCGGATTTTCCGGATTCTCAGGCAGTACTTTTAAAATTCAAATTTAAGGATGAATAAAGAAGAGATGAACAGGTACAGCAATATCTAACTGTCTAATACCATGACGAGTCTTGAAATTCCTAAGCCATCCATCACTAAATGAGCACTCTGATTCAATGTTCATTTGCTACTTAAAAGACTTTGCTTTGGCATAAGCATCAGCCCAGAAATTGCCATACCTTCTGATCGTTTTAACAAAAACCATTCGTGCAACACTTTATCAAGATTTTCTAATTTTGTCCAATGTAAACTTTTTCTTTCAGCAATTTTATTGCACCGCTCAGAAGAAGCTGTGAATTCTAGAATCTTATTCTTTGCCTTTTTTATATCATAAATTGTAGACTTTCCAATGTCGTATGTTTCCATTAGAACAGTATTGCTCACACCACGTTATAGTTTCTTAATTATTTCAAGTTTGTCACTCAATTTCAACGTGTTTTTCTTTCCCTTCACACAACGAAGTTTATCTACTTTAGGAGCCATAATTATGGGCTTGTCCTCTGTAAATGGAAAGAGTAGGACTCAGAATTACATACGTTGTCACAGTTTGATTGCTCGTTTTAAAGTGGCGACCGTGTGGTCGCTTGTTGTCGCTGTGCAGCTGTGGCACTCACGCATGCGCAAATACACACAAAAGCCCGCTATATTTAAAAAGTTTGAGAGTTTTCGAAAAGTTCGGATTCTCAGGTGGTTCGATTTCTGGCATCCGGATTTTTGGACTTTTACTGTATGTTAATGCCTAGCAATTTATAAATATATTTTTCATAAGTCAAAGACATTTTTCTCATTGACTACCATTATATAAAGGGATGTACGTTGCTACAAAAAAGGAATATCCCCCAAACATAAAACTACAGTACAGTATGCCCCCCAAGTTTGCAGATTTTTACTTTGCTGTTCTCGGTTATTTGCACATGACACTCTGGTTGTACCCAAGAATGTCTGTGGGTAGTCTTAAAGTTGCAGGCATTTTCACAGCTGGGACAGGGAGCCATTCATTTTAGAGACAGTAATTTCCTTTACCTGTATTGTAACACACACACACACAAAACACATATAATTATATAATAATTGGAAAATCTTCTCACAAATAATCAGATTTTTTTTATTAAAAATGTAACAGCCTACCTTCATGTCTGTGCTTTATTACTTTATAATGAAAGCACGGACTTGAGGGTAGAGTCATGTTTTTAATAAAAAAAAATTCTGATTACAGTGAGTTCTGCTATAATGCGTGTTTTGATAACGCGAATTTGCTCTAACGCGATTTCTGAAAAGGAACGATATTTGTATAACGCGAACGCTTGTTTGCTGTAACGCAATTTTTGCTTACTATTTCTCCAATTTTGTGGTATTAACTGTGAATATGGTAAAGAAGAATATCTCCAAGAAGCGTTCTGGTGATCGAATTCCCGATGATGATCGCAAAAGAAAGGATATAACACTTGAAGAGAAGCTTGATGTTATCAACCTCAAAATCACCCTTCTCCCCCATCAAGTTATATTCATATTTTTTCAAGGTAAAGTGTTACATTTACTGTATGATTTCATTATTAGATATGAATGTAACATTTATTTTGACTGTGCTATCCTTTGTGTTAGGCTAACTACTAATTTTTTTTCGATTTCGAGTAGTAATCTGCACCTAACCCTATTTTCTCCATAAGCCCTGTTATTTCTATTATGCGATTTTCTATAACACGATATTTTACAAGAACACAACTATCGCGTTATAGCACAACTGACTGTATTTACACACACCAAGTGTCTCCTTCCAAGGAATCTGGTATGGTTGAGAAAGTTTATGCACTTTTAAATTTATTGGATATTTTAGATCCCCATTTACAAATGTTGGACCATAGAGACATGGGTTGTCAGCCTTCTAGACTTTCTGAATATATGAGAGTTGCTCAATCTTGACTCAGAAAGTAAGATTTCAGGATCACAACCTCATTTGTCTTGGTGGATTTTTCAACTAAGCCTCATTTTATAAACCATTCTGACTTGGATTCAATCTTACATACTGCTCGTGTATGACCAGATAAGCTTCCACCCACACCTTTTATTAATATTGCCGGACTATACTGTATGTACTGATTAGTAAACTCTTCTCACTGCTTCAAAACTTTATTTTGTTTCACAAGTTCATGTGGGATGTACAGCATATGAAAGTAATGTTTCTGTGCTTATGCGGATAAGTTACGGTCATTAATAGTTATGTTATAGCCAATCAGAAATAAAATACTATGCATTATACTGTATTCCTTAACAATCAGCTCTCATTATATTTTTTCTCACAAAGTAATTTTTTTTTTTTTATGAAATGTGGTCGACAAATTATAATTCCATAAACTTCTTATTTATTACTCATTTAAAGTAACTTCATTTGTTTCATGTGTATTTCAGGTAGAAAAGTAACTTGGTGTCAGGAAGCAGAGCATCATATGCGCACCATCATAGAGAACAAGGATTTGCTTATATACCACTTGCAACAGCCTCTAGTTGCCAACTTCCTTACCATGCATTATCATTACCACAAGTGAGTCAGTAGGTACAGTAATCCCACACTAACTGTGACAATTGCATTCTAGAATATTCCCATGGTTGGCAAGGGCTGGGTCTAATGGAAAACAAGGGGTTCATGGAAGTTTTCCCTGAGACACATATATAAAGTCCTATACATGTATCCCTTGTTTAACGATGGAGAGGCGTTCCTGAAAACCTAACATTAAACGAAATAATTGACACACGAGGGATAATGAGGAATAATATATGTGGAGATGGCATGTAATTCTGCAGCCAACCCAGTGGCACTCAGTGTGGGTGAGGCTGAGCTGTGAGCTATATTATTGTTCAACTTGTAGTTCTGGCCAGACATACTTTTTTTTATACATTCACACACCATTGTTCAAACAGATTGTGCCCCAAAAATTTTCATGAGGTCAAAAACATAAAGGAAATAAATATTTTTTTGTACCAGCTGTGAACTATGTTATGGGTATTTTTGTTCAATCCAGAATGCGACGTCTAGCTTTGTACCTGCATATGTATAAGCCTTTCATTAACGAGCCAGGCCAACATACAGGCAATTAAAACATCTAATAATGACTAAAATACGTAACATTAGGAGGACATGTCTCTACCTGGCATTTCTTTGCAATTCTCAAAACTCCCTCCCGCACCAGCCAGCACACGCATCACTGCTGTCATCTTTTTTGCCTGGTGACTCAGCAGTAAACACACACAGAGAAGGCTCCACTATCTTGTGTTGTGAGTGCTGGAATAATAAGTGCCACAAGGAATTTGCCTTTGGAAATTCTACATCTTATCACGGTTAGCAAATTGAGAGGCTTTAGGTTTGGTGATGTCACTCAGATTTTGTGTTTGGGGGAGTTTTTATACGGTTTGGCCAGTCATGGCAACCGCGGCTCGTCTTCTACATGGGAAGACAGTCGAAGTCTAGTGACTAATGATTCTCTGTTTTCAAGTCACCTTGTGAATGACGTTTGTTTTTAGCCCTTCTCGGCTCGTCTTCACTGTATTTTTAATTAATTTTTTTTTAATTTTAACTCCAACTATTACTGTGCAAGTGTTATGATGAGTTACCATGGTGAATGTGGCCATTCTACCATCCCCCCCCCCTCCCCCCATCCATGTTCGTTCACGAAAAGTTTTGGGCTCCCGTCCTATGGGATGTGATTTTCCCCCCTCCCTGGGTTTTATGATTACTCTTGGCATTCAGGCCAGAATTAAGTTTTTTCTTCATAACTCTTTTTTATTCATGTCCTCAGTAGCTAGTTCAGCCCCTCCCCGGAGGACCTTTGCAAGGCTGCTAGTCTTAGTGATCCTTCCGGATGCTGACCTGCCGGTCTTAATAGCAATCTAGAGTTATGTTGGGATGAACTTTGTATCATCAGCCATGGGTTATATGAGAACCACTCAGATGGTGGGATTTCTCAGCCCAATACATCTCATTAGAGTATTGGTGAGCAATGTTGGCCAACGGAGCACGAAGGTAGCGGCTCAGCACTGTCAACCCTGCCGGGTGACTTGATGATAGCTCAGGCATCATCACTCAAGAATGATTAGTTGAAGTGGTGATGTCTGTGTGACCTGGTTGGCAACAAATAGAGAACTGGGTGGTCCCTGGAAATAACCTAAGGATATAAACGCACTGAACTCTGTCAGGGCCGCCAATAGGGTATGATCACACTGACTTCTATCATGGCCGAACGGATGACCTGACCTTGATGATGGTTATGATTGCTCTGAACTGAATCTTAGCTTGATCAATGAGTAGAGTTCAGTGAGCTGAGGGGCAATTGAGATTAGAGGAGGGAGAGGTGTATGATATAGTCATTTAAGAATGTCTCACTGGTGACTCATAAGAACAATAGGAGATATTAAAATGAATTTATATTAAATTGAGATAGTGAGATATCACCATAATCAGTCATATTGATTATGTTTGGAAGAACATGTAATCTCCCTTGTATTATTATGATAATGATGGTACAATGCGACTGCAGTCTCTCCTCGACTTACGACGGGGTTCCGTCCCGACGACCAGGTCATAAGTTGATTTGGTCGTAAGGCGAAAATAATACATAGAAATTCTAAAATGGGTGTTTCTTTTTCTTCTCAGCACCACGAGAACTCTCACTTTTATGCTTGCCAGCCATTTTAAAGGGAATTACAAATGAAAATTTTGTCAGCACACAGCGCGATCACTAACGTCAGGATTCGAAAATACGTAATGTGAAAAATATTTTATACCGCCATGGCCGTCGTATGTCCAGGTTGTCGTAAGTCGAATATGTCGTAAGTCGAGGAGAGACTGTATATGTTAGTATCTTGAGTGACTCATAGTGTTCCTCCTAGGTTAGATGAGTGATGTGCAACGGGATGATGAAGGACAGTTGTTTGGGCTGCTAGACGATGGAAGGGACCCCGGGACAGTCACTGGGGAGTTAGTGTTGAGAGAGGAGCTACAAGGTATTTGATGGCTCAGCTCATACATTGCATACAAGGAAGTCTCCGTCACTAGAGGATGTGAATTCGGTAGTACAGGGGTAGTAGGTTCACCTATGACCCAAGGGGACATACTACATGTAATTATCAAGGATATAGGGCAACTTGGCTATCCAAGTTAGATCTTCATTTGGCTTGCATAAATCATAGCAGCTGTGTCTCAGACAACCTGTTCTTACCATTGGATTGTGCAGTTTGTTATGACATAATTTTTAGAATTAATCAAGCTGCAGGAGATAAGAAGGAATTTTTGAAGAGCCAAATTAAAAATAGAGGGAATAAGGCCTTGAAGAGTAAATTTGTAAATGTAATACTGTACACTGTAAAGATCCCAAGGTGGCAGAAAGTTTAGGCTTATGGGTGATAGGTAAGAGACTTAATCCCCAGTTAGACCAACCTGCTTCTGCTAAGAAAAGTAGGTTTTTGGACATCCAGGATAATGAGGCAGTAGGAAGGTTGCAAGAACCTCTACCTAGTCAGCTCAAGTTTAGTGGATTCCAGGATCAGGATGAGGAAGTTGTCACTCACCATTGTTTTCTGTCAATGGAGCAGGGAGAGCCTGTTGAGAGTGACTTCATCCTGTCCCCATTTTGGCAAACTCTTTTGCCTGGCGCAAAAGTGTTGGTTACTATGGGTGGAACCAGGCTGCTGTCGACTTCCACGCAGCTGATTGAGAACATTGAGTGTAAGGATGATCCAAACAGGCTTTGGGTAACATTGGTAAGATCTAAGTCTTTATTTTCAACCACTTCTGAGTCTGTGGATTCCTTATTCAAGGTATTTTATGAAAATGTTTCTAAACTTCCTGATTTCCCAGCACTTAAATAGAAACAGGAAGGCAAGACATTTGTGGGTCCTCATTCCTTGTTTTTAGAAGGTGATACAACAATTTCTTGGCCTGAGATTTGCCCAAAATGATCTCTGAAATAGATGAAATCTGGGCTAACATATTGAAAAACTTGATACAGTATTCACTCCCTCAGATAGAAATGCTCACAAGTTTAGTTTTTGAAGTTCCAATGCAATGACAAAAGGAGTTCCTTATATGACCTTTCCCAGTACAGTAGAACATCGATATAATACGAGATACGTTCCAAGAGAGGTTGCTTTAAACCAAATTCGCATTAAATCAAAGTGTTGTTTTAATGGAATAATTTAGTTTGGTACTTGAGAGAAACACAAAATACTAAAAAGACTGAGAGTCTACCCAGATGCACCTCAACCCATCTCCTAGAATGAACAAAACATTGTTTTTTTTGTAGTATTATTCTAAAACAAACACTCATAAATCAACACAGCTAAAATTAAGGGACGCAAAATGGTCTGTTTACTAGCGATCAGAAGTACCGTAGACATGTTTTGCTGTTGCTATACAAGGAATTCCATATTCTCTGTACAATTCATTCATGGAGATGTTGCTGAAAGCTCTGAAACTGAAAGCTCAACTAAAGAAGCAAGCCACTAATAATGCTTGGAGTGGTAGTGCTTAATTATTGCTATGTTCTTCCCCTCTTTCCCCTGCATTGTTTGAGGAACAAGCATTAGTTAAGTGTAGATCAGCTGTTGAGCAAACTATTCATATTACAGTTCCCAGGAGTTCCCAGACCTTTCGGAAATTTCAGGGAGGTCAGAGAGGAAGGTCTAATAGGGGAACTGGAGCTGCTTCAAGAGCAGCTGCACAGTTCAGTTATCAACCTAGAGGAAACATTAGAGGAAGAACCAATTCGAGACGTAGCAGGGGTGGCCGTTCACAGGTGAAAGGAGATCCTATTCCACAACATCAGTGACCACTCCCTCCCAATGAAGTCAGACAGCTGGGGCGTCTGGGGGGGGGGGGGCTGCGAAAACAGGTGGGCTTCTAACATACAGGCGTACAAGACAATCAAAGAGGGCCTCACATGGACTTGATGCGTGTGATGGAGGGTGCAGGAGGGGGTTTTGAGAATTGCAATTAAATGCCAGGTAGCGACGTGTCCTAATATTAAGTATTTTAGTACTGTAATTATTAAATGTTTTAAGTGCCTATATGTTGGCCTGGCGAGTTAATGGAGGGCATATACATATGCAGGCACAAAGCTAGACGTCGCATTCTGGCCTTTATCACAAAAACTGTTTTTTTAGAAAATAATGTCTTTTTCAACACATAATTTGGGGTAGATATACAGTATTGCATGTATTTTTTTTTCTTACTCTATACATGCACACACAATCGTTCATACAGAATGTGCAAAAGAAATATTTAGAAAAAATTCATAGGTCAATAACATAAAGGGAATAAACAATTCTAATGTGTGTGTGAGAGTTAGTAAACACAGCAGGGGAGTAGGAAAGGAAGGGAGGTGGCTATGGGGGATCCCTCAGGTTTTTATTTGATTTGATTTATTATTTTCATTAATTTCTCACATTTACTGGTACATGCAACACAGTTCAGCTGGGCAGTCATCAAGCTGACTCAAGAGACGTGTGGCTGCTGCTTGTACGTATGCTGTGACGTCACATGGGGGGGAGAGAGAGTGCGGCTAACCGCAATTACAGCTCACTGAATATGTACGTTCACTTGCCATGCTTTTCATTTTTCTTATTTTATATTTTTATACAGGAATACCCCAGTTATTGCAAAAGATGCATTCCAAAAATTCATTGCAAATATCCGAGCAATTTTCCTCATAATAATTAATGTAAATGGGGGGATGCGTTCCCAGCTAGACTTTCACTGCATATTTTTTTATATGCTGTGTACTCCTCATTATCCAAGGCTATTAGGGACCAGGATCTTGTGTGTAATGTAGCACCAGTTTATGTGAGGAATAATTAAAAATTATCCTGTACTGATAAATGGAGTAAAAGAATATAATCGGCATTGACAATTGGCAATAGTTTCACTCCACACGGGAGGCTGGAGCGAGTGGAGCGGCCAGGATCTCCAATCCTTGGTGCAAACTACTGTGCACGTATGAAATGTTTATTCCCTTAATATTTTTGACCTTATGATAGATTACCTTCCTTCCTATCTGTGAGATTTGTTCGTGCAGAATGATGGAGTTAATTGATCCATGACTGGTTGTGGAGCTGGACTCTCTCTCCTTGAGCCTTGTTGTCATCAGCACTGTTTTACAGCTATTTCCCACACTTGCATGGAACATAAGTTACCCAGTCTGAGAAAGCTAGGGATTCTGTGATATCTTCTCTGCAGAGCTACTGTTTGAAGTGGTTGTCTTACAAAGCTCTATGGGATGCTGTCATGTGGTGATTTTCCAGTGTGAATGCATCTGACCTGACCTGAGAATTACATTTCTGAAACAAAATTGAAATTAAGGGAAAATTACCTCCAACTTTCCAAAACACCAACCTTAGAACAAAGGAAGATCTGGTTCCTCTTTTCTTTGCCCCAGTTCTAAGAACACATACCGGTAATTCAGAGGAGTACAGTAGGGTCGGTATATATACAGGTAGCAACTTTATTAAAAAAAATAAATTATAATGCGGCTGCCAAAATTATAGACATTTTCCTATACTGTACAGTATAACGATATATTTTTTTCGCAAAGGAAACCGTGCAGGAAATATTTAAAATTTATCACTTCTATGAAAATTAAAAAAAAATTCCAATACCCTGTACAGGTAGTCGTCGACTTACGACCTAGATTGGTTACGGCCGCCCGGTCGTAAGTTGATCTGGTCATAAGTCGGCCTATGTTATAATTACCTTACGTATATTATAATGTGTAATGATAATATATATTATCATATTTTATCAACATTTTCTTTGTTCATTATTGTTACGGTCGTCAGGTTTAAGTAAATCACTGCATACTACAGTACAATTTAATTACCTTACGTATATTATAATGTGTAATGATAATATAATCATCTTTAAGTCATATTTTATCAACATTTTCTTTGTTCATTATTGTTACGGTCGTCAGGTTTAAGTAAATCACTGCGTGTTTGTAATTGAGCGCGGGGATGCGTGCGGCTCCAGCTCCCGGCAGCGCCAGGAGGCTGGGGCCAAATCTGTCGTACCGCTGGTCGTAAAGTCGAACAGACGTAAGTCGCATAGGTCGTAAGTCGACGACTACCTGTATACAGTAGACTCGCAACTTACTCGAGGGTTACTTTCCTGGGACCTCGTTTAAAGTCAGAAACACTCCTAAATCGCCATTAAATCTCTATATACTGCATACATACATATACACTAGAACTAATAAATCACAACTGTAATGTGATACAGGTGATTAATTTTTATCTCTTGTGTAAAATATATGACGTTTATACAGTATTCAAATTATTCGCTGTCTTCCAAGTATTCCAGCAATGCAAATTATATTCTCCCAACTTTAGTCTGTGATATTATATAAGATAAAAACTTTAAGCCTAAGACCACCAAACCCTGGTTGGGAAGGTGAGGTGATATGTTTGACAGTTGATGCCAAGGTCTAGTGCTTATTTATCTGTCCTTAAGAGTGACTTAAAGTTTTTATCTTATATAATATCACAGACTGAAGTTAGGAGAATATAATTTGCATTGCTGGAATACTTGGAAGACAGCGAATAATTTGAATATAGACATCATATATTTTTCAAAATTTTCTCGTAATTTCTGGAAAATGCGCCTGATTTTCATCTCTCAAACCCAGGAAAAAATCCCCCATCCCCAGAATTTTCCGGGTATCAGGAAAATTTTCCGGAAAATGCTGGCTTTGGGAGTGATTTTCCGAGAAAATTTCAATTCCGGGTTTAAGGAATTCCGGCTAATGGAGATATTACTGTATTTATGTAGCTATACATGATTGTTCGATCCCCCCTTCATTTAGAGGGCCATTCTGTTTATGTAGCAAAAGTTATAGAAAAGTATTTAGAATAATATTTTGGTGTAAAGTTTTAACAATCACTTGGTAAAAATCAGTGTCTGGCTCCTTTCTCGGCTAGCTAGCAGCAGGACGAGAGTCAGACAGGCAACAGTTACCCCCGAAAAAAGCGAGAATGAGGTTCAACTGTGTGTTGCTCTCGTGCCACCCTTATCGCCTGTATCTCAAATTGAGTTTTTCTAACCTTCAAATCCCTAAGTAGTAGAATAAATATTGTGCATGCCTGAACATATAGATTTTCTTTATTATTTTTCTTGGTTTATTATTTACAGATTTATATTTATTAATATTTGGAGGAAAAATCATGCACCCAAAACGAAAGTGATAATCAGAAATATCTATGTGTCATGTTCAAAAGGAGTAAATTGCCTGTACTCCACATGAATTTCAATTTAATCTAGCTAGAAGTTATAGAGAAGTAGGATTTTGAAAATTGATAAGAATACAGTATACGGGAAAAATCTGGTATCAGAGATTAGGGATTAGGCAGAACCGATTCACGGCTATAGCAATAATGTATCCGGTGACCTTAATTGCAGACAGGAAATTGATATTGATTGATCAATTATTAACTAATTTCGTGCTTCAGCCGAACACTCCCCTTAACATTAGTTGGGTTTTGACACAGATGCATCGCACCCCCATGTCAAGTTACCTCACAGTGCAACTCCTGCACCACACCTCTCGTCTTCCGCCTCCCTGGGGGAGTTTGATGCCTGGTGGTATAAGTTCGAGGGATATGTGAAGCTTACCAAGATCCACTATCTACCTCTTGATGAGCAGAGATCGACAGACGACTATTGGACAAGAACACTGAGGTATGGACTTGCTGTGGCTGATGGGGCAGATCTCAAGACAAAGCTCAACGCCATGGAGGCCCACTTACGACGCCAGCGCAACATCATTGTTGACAGGAGAGACTTTTATTCCTTCCTTCAGGAGGCGGGAGAGTCCTTCGAGGACTTCCTGTGCAGCATCAAGGAGATAGCCGCCTTTTGTGATTTTCGTGTTGTGTGTATGGACAATAGGAGACGAGACATATCGGTTGTTGGCACCCGTGATGAGGAGGCTCTGAAGCATATGTTAGAGGTGAAGGACCTAGACCTACAGAAGGCAGTAGACATTTGTAGAGTTTTTGCAAACAGTGCTGAGATTCGAGGGTCCACTAAGCCCACTCTGGCCAAAGTGTCGCAATACCACCGAGACCCGCGGTCACAACGTCCTGACTCTGCTAAACCCGAACAGTGTTACAGGTGTGGGAAAGACCGTCACACTGACATGAAGGCCTGCAAAGCCCTGGATCGGGTATGTTTGCTATGTAATAAGAAGGGGCACTTTGCGTCCGTGTGCAGGTCGGCTCCTTGAATACGATCGAAGAAAGTGAATCTGAGACCAAAGAACCAGAAGGTGCACCGGCTCATAGCAGACATCTACATCAACAGTGATCAGTCGCGCCCAGCGCCAAAGATTTGGGTTCACACAACTCATCCTGCTGGGAGTGAAGCGGTCAAGTGGACTCTGGACTCTGGGGCAGAGGCCACTGTGTTGGGGATGGACGTTGCAGGTTCCCTTGGTATATGTCCGGATATGCTACAACCCACCAGTGGTATGAACCTTTGGGCTGCAGGGCAACATCCACACACTTGTCTCGGGACGTTTTCAGCAAACCTAGAGCTCAGTGACTGGTGCACTACAACTGCGGTTTCCGTCATCAAGGAGGTGAAAGGTGCGCTGTTAAGCTGGTCTGACTCCATTGCCCTGTGGATCCTGCCAGATAACTTCCTGGCACAGATTCGACCAGTCAATTCTAAATCAGGAACTTCAGATGCGGAACGAGGGAGCCCAGTGTCATCTGACGTCACCCTGGGGCCATCTGACTGCCCGCCGGTGGTGTTGCCGAGGTGGCCATATCCACAGAACCCCACAGCAGCTGATTGGGCGGACCACGCGGCAGTGCTCATCGCCGCTTTTCCTCAAGTGTTCAGTGCTTCAGAACTCTCAGGGAAATGAGCGGAGTGCCCATTTATATACAGCTCACCGAGGAAGCACACCCTTTCACAGTAACTGCGTCCCGCTCAATTCCTTACAACTAGCGGGAGTAAATAAAGGGACAACTGGACGACCTGCTGGCTAAGTCGACCATCTTACAGAGTGGTGTCATCCCATAGTTCCAGTTGCAAAGAAGCCATCTGGGTTGAGGTTGTGTGTCGACCTAGGTTGGCTTAACCAGTTTGTTCTACGGCCTACCTACCCCGTCTGCTTGCCTCACGACGCCATAGTTTCCATGGGTGCTGGAGCAAGATGGTTTACAATGATGGATGCCAAGATGGGATACTTTCGGATCAGAATAGCAGAGGAGGACCAGGATCTCACTTGTTCTATCACACCCTGTGGGCATTTCAAATTCAAGCGTGCAGTTATGGGGCTCGTTTCATCAGGGGACGAGTATAATCGCCGAGGAGACCAGGCCCTAGGAGGTGTGCCACGGACTTTGAAAATCGTCAATGACATCCTGGCGTTCTGCTCTTACGGCGAACATCTAACCCCTGTAATTTCTCTCCTGCTGCGGTGCAACAAGTTTGGAATAACTTTGAATGCTGAGAAGTTCCGCTTTGCTGCGTCCAGTGTAGACTACTGCAGCTACTCGACCTTGAGACAAGTATATACCATGGACGATAAAAAGGTGAGAAAGATCTCCAATTTTCTTCTACCCCAGAACATCACCGACCTCCAGTCATTCATGGGACTCTCCAACCAACTCAGAGGCTTTTTACCTGCTGCCGCACAACACCCAAGGGACCTTCTCAAGCCTCGCAATATCTGGTGCTGGCCATCTCAACATGACAAGGCTTTTGAGGAAGTAAAGTGAGTGTTGGTCTCACCACCTGTCTTGGCGCATTTCGATCCAGCGTTACCCACCATGCTGGAGACTGAAGCATCCAAGATGCATGGCCTCGAGTTCGTCTTGCGGCAGCGGCATGAGGAGGAATGGAGGCTCACGCAATGCGGGTCAAGATTTCTCACTGATGCAGAATCAATGTATGCAGTGGTGGAGTTGGAGTTGGTGGCTGTACTGTGGGGCGTCTTGAGGCATCTTGAAGTGTGGCACCTACCTCACTGGGCTACCACATTTTGACGTGGTTGTGGCTCATCGTCCCCTGGTGCCTATTCCCAACAGGAAGCTCCTCAGCGAGATCGAGAATCCGAGGCTGCAGCGTATGCATGAGAAGATCTATATGTACAGGGTAAGTTTTATTGCATTCCTGTTGCTCTCTCTCGTGCTCTAATCCAGGATCCATCCAGTGAGGACGACGTCCTGGGGTTGGAAGATGAGGACCCTCTACACGCTGCCGTAGTGTCTGCTCTTAGTGCAGTCTGCTAGGAGGGCACCCAACTGGCGCAGTTACAAGACCAGACGCTAGTTATGGTGTGCGCTGCTGCCACCCGGGACGCAGAGTACACCGCCCTGTGTGATGTCATCATGAGAGGATTCCCAGAGCACCGTCAGGATTTGGAACATGCTTTACGACCTTACTGGGGCGTTCGCAACATGCTCGCTGTGGACGACGGCCTCACGACTCTTGATTCCTTGCAGCCTTCGACGTGAGACACTGGAGAGGCTGCATGACGGGCACCAGGGAGTGGATAGGACGAAGAGAGGTGCTCGGCAAACTGTATACTGACAGTTTCATCCTGTTCCCTGTGCCGACCACTCTTGCCTAGCCATCAGAATGAACCGTTATGGCAAGATGACGATCCCCAAGTCGTGAGTTTTAATCAGTGTTTGCAGATTACTTCCACGTGGCCAGCAGTACTTCCTTGTCTACATCGACTGCCTGTCTGGGTGGTCGTACATATCTTCCTGCCCTAGAACAACATCTGCAGCTCATTTGGTATGTGTCTTGCGTTCTGTATTTGCAGATACTGGCATGCCTGTTGCCATGAAGACAGATGGAGGTCTGCAGTTCACCTCGTAGACTCTCCGCCATTTCCTGGCTCAGTGGGGGTAGATCACCGTATCACATCCCCATACAACCCACACGCCAATGGGCATGCAGAGGCAGCTGTTAAGGTCACGAAGAAATTAATCTGCACCATTACAAGGAATGGCAGACTGGACGAGGATGACTTTGCACATGGGCTACTGGAATTGAGGAATACCCCGTGTGCTGACGGGAGGTCACCTGACCAGGTCTTGTTTGGACATCCGCTATGATCATCTGTTCCTGCACATCATTGAGCATTCACGGTGGAGCGGCAACGTGGGGCAAATGAATGTGACAGTGAAGCTGTACATCTGCCTCGACAGGCCAAGGAGCAACACAGTGCCTCAGCTCGACCACTCCCCAAACTGCAGCGCGGGTCATAGGTGGATGTGCAGGACCACACGTCAGGATGGTGGGAACGGTTGGGTGTCATTGTCGGCATCGGATCCAGGTGAGACTATCTGGTGAAGATGGGCAGGGGCCGCACCCTGTGGAGGAATCGCAGGTTTCTCCGCCCTCATCGTCCCATGATGCCAGTGGGTGTCGCTGGTTCCAGACAGCCACCTGCAGAGGCTGAGCGTCCATCATCTGGTGCTGGCCAACACTGCGCTACTGTGACAGTGCGTCCTGACAGTCCTGGGTTACCTGCGTCACCACCCAACCCACGCCGCTCTGGACGACAGCGACGGGAACCACTGCACCTGACGATTCGTTGGGACTCTTAAGACGTACAGTGACGAGGGATCTTCAGACGGCAGAGATTCATACGTCACCCTTGACGTCCTGGAGGGAGGTGTGTGATGTCTGCTAGGTGTACGTGCGTGTGTGTGTATCAGTATTGTTCTAGTACGAGTGCTGCCCTCTTGTGGTCTGCATGCGAACGAGTTGTGAATGAGATAGTCTCATGCGTCACTGTACTATGGTGAATGAGACAGTTTCCATTCCTTATATGTATTGTAGTAGTTGACTTGTTTGTTAAATAATATACAGTAGTCATTCTGAATCCTGCCGTCACCTGTCCAAGTTCCTCAACAAAGCAATTCTTCATGTACGTGTTTACTTACCCCACCATGAGCGAAGAGAAACCAAATAATGGCCGCTCTGTGTATCTCATTTCAGCGACTTGTTTCAACATGATCGCACCTGCTCTCGCTCATGTAATCAACATTATTGTTATTTATCGTCGCTTAACCTTGTTATCAATGTGATAGTTGCCGTTATTGGTGAGAGGAAAACTCAAGTGTCCTGCTGAGTCTCCCACCTCTGGGAAAGCCAAGGGAGACAAATTTGTAGATATTTCTCATGGGCAATGTTGTCTAGGCCGTATCACTCCACAACAATAACAATGATCCGCAAGGTACGCAAAAAATTTTTCACATCAAATCATTTTTTCAGAGACATGTTGTTATTTGTACATGTCGTTACTGAAGTGGTCCAGTACTCAGGGTCTTTACTGTAGTTACGACTGTATATTCAGAACTTTATCATTTTCCAGGTCCTCCCACATCCTTTAATACTTTACATGTACATTTACAGTTTGTATAATCAACGCCTAACAGTTTTGAGTGGATTGATTTTCAATTTGTCATAGTTGCATACATAATGACCATAATGGAGATTGTTTTTGCTTTTTATGCTCCATAACGGATGAAAATAATAATGCTTCACTACATGCATACTAATTTACATAAGCAGGGGT
Source organism: Homarus gammarus (assembly GCA_958450375.1). NCBI lineage: Eukaryota > Metazoa > Arthropoda > Malacostraca > Decapoda > Nephropidae > Homarus > Homarus gammarus. Next base: position 607,342 of record CAUDMG010003013.1, read on the forward strand.
ATAAAGGGTTGTTTGTGCATTTCAATGTATTTTCTTCTTTAAATTTACATACTTTACAATTGTTCTTTATGCCCACAGGGACCTGATTACTTTAGTGGGAGAGCTTGTTGACATACTAAGCAATGTTGATTCACACATACGCCTAGTTGAAGATCATGCTCAAAACTCAGTCCTCAAGAGATCGGTAAGTAAACCTTGAATGTACTTTTGATTTATTAAAATTTTGAAGTAAACAAATTAAAATATTTTGATTAATTTGTTTGTACAGGTATACAGTGGTCTCTCAGTTAACGAACGCTTCGGTTAACGAATTACCTTCCATAAGAATCTTCAATTCGGTTAAACGAAAAAAAATTTGATTAACGAAATCCTTACGAAAATCACATTTTGTTTTGTACATCAGCTGATAAGCTGAGGAGGTACTCAGCCAATTCAGTAATCTCTTCTATGTTTACATTCGTTTCTAATGGAGTAATATCAAGAAAATTGTGCTCTTTAATATTTGTGCATTTTGTTATACAGTACAGGTTGACAATCCCTTATCCGAAATCCACCCGGGCATAGATCATTGACCCACATCAGGGCCTGGGGAGGCGAAAATATAATAAAAATTATACTAATAATAATAATAATAATTCATAGGTCTAGGTCGTGTTTCTCATTTTTTATCTTTTTTTCATTCATGTATTTCTTTATTATTATTATTATTATTATTTTATTATTACAGTACTCCTGTATTATTGTTATTTTTATTAATTTTATTATATTTTATTATTATTATTGTTGTTATTAATGTTATCATATTATTTTATTTTGGTGTATTTTTATTAACATTTTTATTTACTAAGAATAATTTTTATTATTATTATAATTATTATTACTATTACATTTTCGCCCCCCAGGCCCTGATGTGGGCCAGTGATCTATGCTCGGGTGGGCTAATCCCTGTTAAAAAAGAAAAAAAAAAAAAAAAAAAATTGCCCCACAAAAAAAACTTTTGGTTTTCAGAGCTTTTCGGTTTTCGGAATTTCGGATAAAGGGTTGTCAACCTGTATTAAAATTATTGGTCATTCTAAAATTTAGCAATCCAAGGTCTGTCTACATGAAGTTTTTCAACTATTATTTTTGGCTCGATATATATAACTTTATTCATTTATTGAAACTCGTTTACATGCACACACTGTCCTAAGGGCAAAGCTGAACTGTACATGTAATCAAAATAATGTACAAAATGATTACTAAAATTTTTGTCTAGTGCAAATTATGGCATGTTTACATTCAAATTAATCACTATCTTATAAGAATTCCAGCCTTGTAAATTATATTCTCCCCGGTCACTTCTATGAAATTTTGTAAGCAAAAAACAAAAACTCAATCTAAAGTACAAATAAACAAATAAATGCTTCACTAGACCTCGGTGCTAACTGTCAAACATGTCACTGTCACCCCCCCCCCCCCCCAGCAAAGGTTTCGTGGTTATACAGTAGGCTTTAAGTTTTTATCTAACATAATATCACAGACTAAAGTTGGAAGAATATAATTTGCATTACTGGAAGCCTTGCAAGACAGCGATTAATTTAAATATAAACGTCATATATTTTGCACAAAAGATAAAAATTTTTGCTCTAATAAAATTATTAAATTAGATCTAAAATTTTTATGTCTAATGCAAATTATAGCTTTTTTATATTCAAATTAATCACTATCTTATAGGAATTTCAGCAATGTTAATTATTCTCCCAGGTCATATCACTGGCATTTTAAAATGAGAGAAGCTTAGTAGGACTGTTAAATAAACACACAGGAGACCTTCGGCTCAAACTGTCAAACATATCACCTTGTGGGGTATGGGATGTTTGGGTTCACACTCAGGATGGGATGGGAAAAGGAAACTCACAATGTGCTCTCTGTATACATGTTGTATTGGATGTACAATGCAGCCTGGTGCTGGGAAGTGGCAGCGTGGTTACAAGCGTGATGTAGAGAGAGCTGGTTGGTGAGGATGCTCAGAGGAGGACAGCTTGTGGGTCGCCATGCTCGCCGGCGGGAGCGAGGGCCGCCAGGCAGCGGCGAAGGAGGAGGTGTTGCTTGCTGCGGCTGTACGTAGAAGAAGAGAGAGGTCACCACGAGGTCAGGTTTTAAATAGCGGGGGTAGGCGTGGCTTAGTAGTTGACCTCCGTGATGTATGGCGGCGCTGGTTGATCCAGACCACGAGGCATACACTGGGGAATTCGCGGGGTCGGCTACTCAGCGACAAACAGCGTTTGTAGGGGAGAAGTCCACTACAACCGCACCTCCCGCTCTCTCCCTCCCTCCCTCGCTGGATGGCTGGCTCGCTGGCTCCCTCCCTCCCAGCCAGGGTGTTAATGTTTTATTCTGTAAGAACTTAATTAGTTAAACCCCTTATATTTTAATTCTGGGAGAAAAGTATATTTTGGTCAAAAAATTACTAAGGTGTAAGACTTACATTTTCAACAGTTTGGGCCCAAAATTAGATTTTGTTGAAAATCACATTATAGGTACTCCTGAGCATGGTGATTTCGAATATGAGGTCCACAATTCGACTGCGGGGTAATTAGTGGTTGTAATTACTCTTGGAAAATTTAATGACATTTTTCAATGCTAATTTATCTCCAATTATGGGTTTTGTTAGTGTGTTATTCTGTAGGTACTTAATTAGGCCTGGTGCTCTAAATTCCTGGAAAAAACCCTATCTGGCGACTACCAGATCTCAAGCATGTCGGATAAATGGTCCCATACCTTTATAGTACAGTAATTGTAGAAACATTATGTGCACTATGTGCGTTCAATGATTACCTATGGATGGGTCACTTCCGGTCTATGGATAATTTGGCTTATCGATAGCCTGCAGGAATGGAACCCATCCATAACCTAGGGAGTGTCTATATCAGGGGTGTCAAACTCATTTGCCAAGGCAGGCCAGATTTAATATGAGTACACAGTATGCGGGCCAAGGAACATAATTATGAGCACTTCGCAATCACCTCTTAGGTGAGTAGTACGACAAAATAAGAAAGGTGGACTTAGTCTGCGCTCGTGCGAAACCCTTAAAAACAAACAAATCAAGTGTTTACTTACCTAGATCAATCTTATTGTTTCCTACTGCTGCTTCCTGATAATTGACACCTCTTGGTATGGACCAGTGCATCAAAGTTTGGCACTAATGACTGAGCTGTAGCAACCTTCAGTATTGAATTAAGGTGCGCATTAGTAAGTTGAGACCGAAGCCGAGACGTGTTCAAGTTCATCACAGAAAAGAGTTGTTGACAGACATATGTACTTCCGAACATTGACATAATCTTTGAGGCAAAACATTTAATCCTGGGATAATTTGGTCCAAAATATTGATAAAATGTGCCAACATCAACACTTGAAAACTTGTTCCTCAACACAGAATCACACTGGAGCTCAATTAATTCTAACTGAAGATGTTCTGGTACCTCATTAACTCCAACAGAGAATGGGTCCCAAAAAATGAAAAAATCCTTCTCAAGTCTTTGAAAGTCAGCAAATCTTTCTTGGAACTCATTCATTAATTTGGAAATCTTGATGCAGTACTTTTTTGTGTTGATATCAGCATGAAACTCAGGTGTGCCTTGCAGGAACTTCAAGGTCGGAAAGTGAGAAAGATTACTCTCTGATAGTTGCCGTTCAAAAAGCTGAAGTTTCATCTCAAAGGCACGAATGCAGTCATAAAACTCTGTCACCAATTTATTGCGTCCTTGCATCTTTGTATTCACATAATTTAAGTGTTCTTTAATATCCACCATGAAAGTTAGATCTTGAACCCATTCATTATCTTTCAGTTCATGCAAATCCCTTCCTTTCTGTTCCATAAACATATGTATTTCACTGCGCAATTCATAAAATCGCTTCAGTACGACTCCCCGACATAACCAGCGAACATCAGTGTGATATGGCAGTCCGTGTGTGTTCTCATTTTCCTCCAATAAGCAGTTGAACTGTCTGTAGTTCAGACCTCGCACATGTATCAAGTTCACTGTCTTTATAACAACATCCATGACGTTATCCATCTTTAATGTTTTACTACACAACACTTCTTTATGTATAATACAATGCACATTATAAATTTGATGGTTCGGGTTCAGAGCTATTAGTTTTTCCTTTAATTTTGTTGCCAATTAACTGTTAAAACCATCTCTAGTCTTATTGTTCTTTCATTGGTGATGTTGATTGAGTATTTTGTTCTAGGAAACAACAGACTATTTTATTCAGCTGAGGGATACACTCACTATTTCGTTTTAGCTCCTCAAGGTAAGGTTGGAGCAGCAAATGGGCTGCGGGCCGCATGCATGAGTGTGTCGGGCCGCATGTTTGACACCCCTGGTCTATATACAGCTACTCCTCGACTTACGACCGCCTCAGTCGTACCAAAATTTGTCAAATTACATATTTTCGAGTCCTAACGTTAGTGATTGCGCTGTGTACTGACAAAATTTTAATTTGTAATTCACTTTAAAATGGCTGGCAAGCTTAAAAGTGAGAGTTTTGTGGTGCTGAGAAGAAAAAGAGACACCCAATTTAGATTTTCTATGTATTATTTAAGCATTTTCGACTTACAACCTGGATTTGGGTCCCTAACCCCGTCGTAAGTCGAGGAGCAGCTGTACCATACTCCTGCCATAAAATTGGATTTCAGGATCAACCCTTCATTTTTTTAATTTTCCCTTTACTGTCACATGAAAAATCTGATCCATTGTTTGTTGATGGCTATTGTAATTTATTTGTTTGTTTAAGAAAATTGTGTCCTTTATATAGCATATTTGATAAAAAATTTGAATTATTTATAAATGTTATGAATTTCTATTTTCAGGACAGTTGTATAAGTAGTCTGACTCACACTGTAACAGACTTACGTAACACACTTGGTGACATATCAGCCCTGCAGTCGCTCATTACAGGAATGCTAAATGTTCAAGAATAGCAGTTACTAGAAAGCTTCTACTTCAGCAGGTAACTGAAGTTTGAAATCATTTGTAAAATTAGTTCTTATTGTATTTCCTGATCTTTGAGAAAACAAAGATTTTATGTGAAAGAAAATGAAGCTCATTCATCTAAGTTGTTTTTTCATTACAGTATTAGGCCTCTTGATCCCACATTGTGTTGTCTGATGATTTTGTAAAAATAGATAGATTTAAAAATTTCAAGTTAGATATATTAAAACTATTTCCACAGGTAAATGAAGTACGTACTGGTACAGTATACTAAAACTTCCATAATTAATAATTCGTCTTAAATATCCTTATGGCCAAGTAGGCCAAGTAGGCCATTGGCCTAGGGCCCACCGGTATCTGGGGGCCCACTGAAACTAATTTGTCACGCAGCGTGCCAGCGTATAACCTTGTTTCAAGTGTACACCGAGTATTTCATTATATAATACATTCACAACCATAAGGGCCCCTGTACATTAAGTATAGGGCCCGGATTATGGGGCCCCTGTACAATAAGTATAGGCCCGCAGTGGTCTTCAACTGGTGGGCCATGGGGTGGTTCTCAGGTGGGCCACTGACTAAGTCCTATAGCAAAATGAAGAAAATAAGATAAAAAAAAATATAATTTATTTAAATGTCTGTGTCCCACCATCGATCTATCTACCGGTATCTGTCTATTTATCTATCTATCTATACATACATATATACTGGAGAGAGAGAGAGAATATAGTTCAAGAAACCTTCAGCGCCTTGACGTGTGAAAGACAGGATCGTTTCACGTTCAGTACGTGTCAGGGTTACCGTTGGTTTGCTGACAGCTCGCTCAGCCAGTCAGTATCTTCTCAGCCTCAGCTCAGTGATATTTTATATTGTGTACGCGGCACTCATTATTTACTAATGATATTTTACGTGTTGCATTAAATGGACTTCAGTGTTATATTACGTGTGTTTTTGTGTCTATTTTTTGTGATATTGGTCTCTCTTATAGAGTTACACTATTTTTTTGCTTATAGATTATTCTTGGGGATTCTCATGAGATAAATATGTCGTCCCTGAAAAAATATCTGAGTGGCTCACAAAAGAGAAAGTTAAAAGCAGCCAAAGCTGCACAACTGCAATCAGTTCCAAAGCTGACATTTTTTAAACCAAAAGGAGATTCAGAGCCAAGTACCAGTGACAGTAAACTCCCAGGGGATGACACAGTAGATGTTCACTTTCGTGATTCAGATGACGAAGCGAGGTCAGCTGAGTCACAGTCACAGTCACAGAGATTAAGTAAATCAGCACCTGGTGGTTTGCTGCCGGATATGGAGTGACGACTTTTAAGTACTTCAAATGTGATATGTATATGTTCCCTGCTCGGTCCAGATGTCCAAATAAGCTTATGCAATGTACATTATCAGCGTGACAATAAACGGGAGTTTGTTTATGTATTATGTAATGAGGACATTCGGGTGTGTTCTTCATTCCTGCCGCTCTCCTCACTCTAGTCCCATAGCTTCCTGTCTATGCATATCATAATTCTAACGTTATTCAATGAATTTTTATGTACCTACTACAAATCTCTCCTGCAAGTAATCTTCCTTGAGTACTTCATACATGGCTTGACAAGTTGCAGGTATTATGCGAGACAAACTTTGTTTTGATATCCTTGTTCTATACTGAAGTGACATGTAGGTGCACCCAGTTGAAACATATATGAGCTTTGCCCCTAGACGAGCCTCTGCAGATATACTCTCCATCATATTGGTATCCTGTTTTTTTTTATATATGGTTCCACTTTCGCTAGAAGTTTGTAAAAGGTGTTGGGGCCAAAAATCCGGACTGCTTGGGGATTGGGTCGGTCCGGATTTTCGGATTTTCCGGATTCTCAGGCAGTACTTTTAAAATTCAAATTTCAGGAGAAATAAAGAAGAGATGAACAGGTACATTTTGATAGTTTATTCATTAGCAAATATAGCATGCTTCATTTATCAAAACGAGCAGTTTTAAAGATAAAGCTGTGAATTCTAAAATTTTATTCTTTGCCTTTTTTATATCATAAATTGTAGACTTTCAATGTCGTATGTTTCCATTAGATCAGTATTGCTCACACCACGTTCTAGTTTCTTAATTATTTCAAGTTTGTCACTCGATTTCAATGTGTTCTTCTTTCTCTTCACACAACGAAGTTTATCTACTTTAGGAGCCATAATTATGGGCTTGTACTCTGTAAATGGAAACAGTAGGACTCAAAATTACATATGTTGTCACGGTTTTATTGCTTGTTTTAAAGTGGTGATCGCGTGGTCGCTTGTTGTCGCTGTGTAGCTGTGGCGTTCAGGCACGCACACATACACACAAAAGATTTATAGTGCCACAAATTTTACATTTGAGGACAAGCTAATTACAAAACTAACAAAATTAGCTACCTATAATTTACAATTACTTTTATTATTAGAATTATGTAAATTAATTTTTTTAAAGGAACGCCATGCATTCACGTAACCCACAAAAGCCCGCTAAATTTAAAAAGTTTGAAAGTTTTCGAAAAGTCCGGATTCTCGGGTGGTTCGGATTTCTGGCATCCGGATTTTTGGACTTTTACTGTAATTGGTGAAGTCTTGCTCATGTTCATCTTGCAGTTCACGTAAAATCGTGGCATGACTTCCCAATACTTTTCTTCGACCTAACCACTGCACCATTCTCTTTTCTGCATTTGGTTCTTCTTTTTGCACATAACAGCAATTATTATAGTACACAATGCTATGCTCTTCGCTTTAACTGTCCGGCGATTATTCCTGCGACACACCATGGTGATCGTACCACACCCGCCACTGCCGACCATCTACTAGCTACCGGCGCCCGACTATGACTGCCGCCAACCACCCCTGTGTGTACAACACACAGGCTTTGCCCGGTAAACGGGCAAAGCCCGACGGGCACTGCTCGATCGTGTGGACTGGGCTTAAGGAAGCACAATTATTGTATGTTGTAAATGATAATTGAAGATCTATATTTGCCATCCCTAAAAATACAATTGATAACTCATGTGCCTATCCTCTCGTGTATACCACGCTACCAATTTAATTGAGAGGTTGGTTGTAGAAGATATTATATTCTAAAGAAAAGCCTGGGTGGTGGCAGCTCTAAGAGTAAGTACAGTATAGTAATTACACGTGTAAGAATGGAGAAGAATTTGGTTCTCCCAGAATAAAAGTAAGAGGAAATAACAAACAAATAAGAGGCACTGAAATAAATATAGTAAATACTTTGAGAAAATGAATTTGAAGTCAAAGAAAATAAAACCTTAGGCCCCGTCCACACTCGGACAATGACCATCAGGCACGAGTGATGAGCCGTCATCGCACACTTTGTGGTAACTTTGATGGGCAAACCAGTAGACAGCCCGTGCCCGTAGTTGAGCGAAATCAGCAGACTGCTCGATGGTTTGGCGCCAGGCATGGACCACCGACGCTGCCAGCCACAAAAAGTTACACCTGGCTGTCAGTCTCTCACGGTCTCACCACGAGCCACAGGTAGTGGTTGCTTGGTTTACCTCGTCATCATGTCTAGCCCTCTGTTCACGTGCACCACAGAACCTGCAAACCTCCACTAGTCCAGGCAAGATACCGTACGGTAAATTCACCTTTATCGCCATTACCCGTGCCTATGGAATGTCAAAAGTGACATGTATAAAGATAGAGACAAACGTGCAGCTGCACACAAGGGAATTGCAGAGGAGATAAGGAAGATTACTGCCTCCATTACCACAAGGGATATAAGGCGGAAAATAGAGACACTACGAAATCAGTATAGACGTGAAATGAGACTGGTACATAAATCACAGAAGTCAGATGCTGGGACAGACGAAATTTACAGGCTAAAATTATGGTGCTTTAATGATCTGTCATTTCTGAATGATAGTGACACAATCAGCATCTGTCTCAAACATGGATGCCGGTACCAATCACATACTGTATTTGCATATATAGATACGCATGTACGTCAGGTTCAATACATAATGATTACGATTGATATTTGTTATTTTATGGAGAGTCTTGTACATACGTTACTTTACACAACAGTGGTGTCAATCAATACTACTATATAAACACCCCTACCTGCAAGTAATCTTCCTTGAGTACTGCATATATAGCTTCACATGTTTCTGGTATTATGAATGACAAACTCTGCATTGATATCCTCGTGGTATACTGCAGTGACGAGTATGTGCACCCAGTTGCTAGAAATCTGAGCGTTGCTTCGAGACGGGCTGCTGCTGGTATACTCTGCCTCAGATGGGTATCTTCCTTTGCTATACTGTATATGGTTCCACTTTAGCTAGGAGTGTGTAAAAGGCGTTGATATCCATTCTCATGTAGTTGGTGAAATCACGCTCATTTCCATCTTCTAGTTCACTTAATATCGTCATATGACTTCCCAATACTTCTCTCCTACTTAACCAATCTTTACACCAGATCGTTTTCTGCACTCTGTCCTTACTTTTTTTTTTTACAAAGATAGCAATTAATATGCTATACAGCGCTATTTTCTTCTTTCCAAATGTGTTGCGCATGGTGATACCGCACTCGGGTTGCCGACCACCTACTCAGAAAGTGTGGACAACACAGTCATGCCCGACAAACTGTGCACGATGAGGGCACAGTCCGCCAGTCACTGTCAGATAGTGTGGACGGGGCTTTAGAAACAAGGTTATAGAAATAAAAATTAGTGGCAACAACCAAACATTTAAAAAGCTACCCTCATACACACCACCTCACTCATGTTATTATACCGGCATCATTCCTTCTGTCCAACAGTTGCGTTGTGAGCTTACATTCAAGCTACTGGGGATGCTAATTTCTCCTCACTGTTTATCTAGCACGACACCTTATGATAATGTTCACCAGCTCATATTGACCTCATATTACGGAAGGTCATCGAAGCAGCTGATCCTGGGAAGCTACCATGGGCACATGAAGTTCACCAAGTTGCGTCCTCTCTAGCATTTCTATGCACAAGATCATTAGCACGAATGACGGAAGTGGGAGAGTGGCAATCCACAGTATCTTTTGCAAGAGGTATCTAGCACTACAGCTAGACAACACACCGTGGGCATCTCTCTACCAGTTCTAACCTATTGCGAGTGTGACCGGTTTTAGGTACATGTTTTTTCATGTACAATGATACTTTGTAGAATGGTGTAAAAAAATAACACATAAATAAACACGGATACTCAAAACTCTGGTTAGTGAGAAATTACTGTATGTTTAGATATACCTGTAGAGAGAATAACTCAAAACTCTAGGACTTAAGTTACCTAACCAATGTTCTTAAGACCTTATAAAGCTTTTTATATTTAAAGTTGATGTGCATAAATAAGACTGCACTGCAAGCTACTGCTTAAGGTTATGAAGACTCCAATCATTGAAAGTATTTATTTTCAATAAATAGCTTTGAACAAAGTCCAAAGAAGCAGAAAGAGGAAATCCATAATAGTACATCCAACTATAAGGCATTGATGGTGGCATATTCTTTGGTGTGTTAGCTTCCATACAGAAAAAATTAAGATGTTTACATTTTTAATTTTCCTGAGTCGCTTCTTGCACATGATTCTGTGAATATCTGCCTTTTCTCCTAGAACTTATACAGTGTTAACCTTGAGTAATAGTATATATTATCAGTCATCTACATTTTGAAACACACAATATGGGAAAACATACTGATTAATTTGTAATACAGAGAAATAAGAGGAGGAAAGGGACAACAACCTTTAAAATCAATCATTTTCGACATGCAAAGCTAGGCAAATCATGTATAAATCTAAAATCACATACAGCTTATATCTTTAACTTACACGAGTCCAAATGTCTCCTGCAGTGGCCGTGTGTGTCTAGGATGTGTGGATTTTGGTCTCATTAGGGCTGTTGAAGACACATTGTAACAGAGTGCAGTGTTGCAAATATGTTTCAATTATTAATTGCCGAAGCCAATACTCAGGGAACAGGGTACAAAATACCAAATATGTATTGTGATATCTAATGTAATATCCACATTATTACTGTCTAATAATTTATATTATAATTTGCACTGGTACTGAAATACTGTCACATGCTGGAGTATAGTTGACACCCACTTAATGTATGTATAACTGCATGTACATTTTATAATGGTACCAATTGTCCAACCTTACATGCTTACATCTGCAGGTACATGCATTGCACCTGTGCTGAACCTGTCCACTGCCAAACACTCATTGACACTTCGCTTTGTTTTGTTGTTAGTTTTGCTTTGGTTGTAGTCACAGCTAGTTGTGTTTACAGTGTACTGTACAGTACTTCAAGCAAAAACGGAAAGGCTTGTAAAATAGATCCTGCTGCATCTTGTGGTATTAAGAAGAAACCGTACACTTATTATTTTTGAAGACAAAGTTAAAATAGAGCTGAGAGTATGGTGTCTATCAGTTGTGAGCTTGGTTTGCCCTTTTCAACTATAAATACCATAGTGAAAGGCAAAGATAAACTATGCCATAGCTTCCTACAATATTCTTAATGATGAAATGAAGAAGGCAACTCGTCAACAGTCTTTGGATAAAACTGCAGCTTCATCTCCAGCTAAATTCCCTGAGAGCTGTCCCTCTACCTCCAAGTAATAATTCCTCTTCTCATCCATAAATATTCCTTAAGTCGAGTATAGAAGGGGACAAAATTATTTAAGTTAGGAAACTTGTTCACTATTTTAAGTTTACTTGCTCATATTTCACCATTCTATTATTGTTAAGAGGCAATTTGGGGTAAAAAAAAAAGGTGTGAAAATATTCTGTGATGTATTTGAATTTATAAGATGAGTTTCTTTGGAAAATTAATTTCCACATAAGGTAATTCCACCTAACATGCACATTTTCAGGAAAGCATTAATATACATTAAGTGGGTGCTGACTGTACTTGAAATTAAGTAACAGCATCCAAAAATCTCCTTGATTGTTGGGTAATACTTGTAACATTCATTTACACTCAAATTAGTCATAAACCATAGCATTATTATATTTTTCTTACTACACTTTATTCTTCTATCATAATTTGGCTCTTCAATTGTTTCTTGGTTTGTAGCTCTTACAAAAACTATTTGTCCTATTTTCATATGCAATAAGCACGCCATCACAACTATTCAGTCCCTTTCCAATATTCATTAAATTCCATAAAATCTCTTTCAAAAGTAGTTCACTGGAGTACAGAAAGACAGGGTGTATAGAAATGTTTGAGTTAACATTTTTACCAGATATGATAACCTCTCTCTTTTGTACAGCTCATTTTGACACTGCATGTTCTAGATGATCCACTTATCATAATATTATGTATTGGTTATAATATTAAAGGTAGTGGGGTCAAGACAACCTCAATACAGTGAGTAGCTACAATACATAACACCACAACAGAAACAAGAAAAGTTAAATGTAGATATTTTTCACCAGCACTAATTCAGTAAAGTATGTTGTAAAGTTCACTTCCCTTATGGGAACTATAAAACCTTAAAAAAACAAAAAATAAATAAATACAAATTATTTTTGAATGTTAATGTTTTACCAGATGTATTCCATAAAATATTATGTATATAAGTGGTTGTATATTCAGTATTTTTCCTGTCAGTCTATGTAGTTTTACACATTAGTTTATAAAATAGGTATTTTCTATTATACAAGTATTTAGAATTTTTCTATTTTGAAAATATTAAAGTCCTTTCACCAAACATTTTATTTTTGCATTTAATACGTCCAGGATCTATCAGTGCCATACTGTAACTGTTGTGGATAGACAACTAATATTTTATACATAATATGCAGAATACTATGATTTTAACAATAATCACAAGTACTATAACACTTCTTCACTATGTTGTGAAAAGAAGGAATAAGTGCCTAGTCAAGATTAATACTACACAAATAATAGCTTAAGTAAGGAAAACAAAAACTATCTTCACCTGTTAAATAAATACCACTGATGAAGTCACACTGATTGAAAGAAATTTGTACACATAATTTGCTAGATATATGAAGACATTTGGATATTCTTTATGCCACAATAATGAGGCAAGTATGGATTAAAAGTAATTCACCTACTGGTACCATACACACTAGCATTTCATATAAACTACTGTCAAGGAACTAATATCAAAGTCTTTACTATTTGAGGTTTGCCACAGGCAGTGATAAATACAGTATGTTTGGATACAGCAGTACAAAATGGTGATTTTTTTACACCTTCATTAAAAATACAGCTGTTTTAGGCTCCACACTTCAGGAGTATAGGAAACCAAAATTCCCTCATGTGATAAACAATCCTACACACCATACAATCAATGATACTTGATGTGTTCCTACATTCATTGCAATTTTCAGGCTTCTTGCTTGTGTATTGTAAACTGAGAATTACACTACACCTGTGACTTAATGAAGATGGGCCTACATGATAACCATACAGAGTTGAATGTTAACATTCTGATGGATGATCCTATTTTCACTTCTCAAAACATTCGTATCACCTTTAAGAATCTTAGAGCTATTCATTTCATATCATTTATACTAACTACGACATAATACTTAAAAACAATCATTAACTGTCTGCAAGTGAAGGGAGCATAAATGTTATCACTGGTTTTCAATTCAAGAGAGAAAGCTGGTTGCAATAGTTCTGAATAGTCAACAGCTTTTAGATCAATGTGTAATAAAGTAACAGTAATAATAATGAATCTACACGCACATGTAAAGGTATTCTGAAAATATGGTCCAAGGACTGAAAAATCAATTTATATTGGCAATAATTGAGAAACACATTGCTTTCAGGATCTGAGATCAATTATAAGGTAGTTTTATTCTCTCTTTAGCTCTCATATATTACTCCATGTCCCCTTAGCTCATGCTATCATAGACTAATATATTTACACACATTTAAATGATGTTGTACTGACTCCATATGAAGAAAAAAGATCAACAACATACTGTACTATATGGAAAATTCTACTTTGTGCACAGCGGGATTCGCTATGCAAGTAATAGTTTCCTTTTCAACTCATTTATTTCCTTCAACAAATGCATTTCATGCTATCTGTTCTTATCAACATATTTTATACTACACTTTTCTTTCTATTTAAACTAAGTCATTCTTAAGGCTAATTGTAGTATTATATTAAAATCAACTGTTTGGTTCCTATTCATATAATATCCACTATAATAAATGATACATGATATCTATTAGTAAATATTGAGGAAATCCAAATACAATGAATGATAAATTCTATTATAACAACATCAGCTGTTACATGTTTGGCTCATTGCGGCGATGTGATCGATGTCCTCGCTCTTCTCTATCACGCCGTCTAGCACGATCCTCACTAAAAAAAAAAAAATTGAAAAGATCATTAGTAATTCAAGAACCGTAGTGATTTTGCTTTTAATTACATAACAATGATCATGTGTATACATTCTATGAAAATGAGAAAATCTTGCTCTAAAAGAAACTGTTGTACATTAATCTGACGTTTCTTTAGTAAGGGAACAATGAGTATCAAATAATCTTATTAAAATCTATGACAATCCCCTTTGTTTGTGAACATCAATAAATACTGAATGAAGCCCAGAGCTCAGAGTTACACCGTATGAAACAATGAACACATCTCTACTAGCCACCTGTGATCTTAATCCAGTATACTCTACTGTAATTGTTGTTCGACTTTGCTTCCTTTGATAATTATGTATCAATTTAACAGTCTAACTTGAAAGGCTTAGATTCCTGATTAATAGTTACAAGAAAGAAAAAATCACAATAATTAAACTAAAATAGGCTACATCATGGCCAACAGGCTGTAGCCTTACACATACTGTATAACGGCTCCCAACACTCTTTTGTGAAGGCTATTGGAAACACAAGGTCTGCAAACTACTCGACAGAATTACGAAATCGTGTGTAACGGCGTAACAGCACTTTTACATTATATAAATATTCACCCAAATGTATAACACCAAATTATTCGCTAAGTTATGCAACAATGACTGAGTAGTTATTCACGTTATACAGTATACGCTAAGCTAGTAACTATCTCAGGAGTCAAGCGAGGTCAGGCTGACTAATCAAACATAGCTTGACAGCTGTTCCCCGCTCTCACGCTCGGAGACAGCCAGACTCTTGTCACTATTTAAGGGGTGAACACCTAACTTAAGTGATCCCATACAAGTGTTTACATCAGCCCTAGCGCTTTAAGAGTTCCAGAACTTATTTAAAACAATTGTGTGCGATACAAAAAACCCACTATCACATGCCGTCAAACAATCGGAAACCCCAGCAACAACGGCAAGTCACACAGTGTTTGTTCATGAAGCCAAGTACCAATCTACCTCTGGGTGGCATTAGCATTAGAGAAGTGTACCACATACGAAGGGGACAGGCGCATTTTCTTGGTGGATCAGTCTCTTCTTTCAACAAAATTATCTGATCATTGTGACTGAAGAACCACTGCCTCAGAACCAGTGATAATTAGTCAGACAATAGAGATAAGACTCAGTGATGATGGCCTAGTATGTCTAATTATTGGAGGCTGCAAGCACCACTTTGATTCGACCAGCGACCAAGTTGTGCCTACTGGAAGAAGGCGCAAATTAATCAATTTCTGCTACTTGTTGTCTTGGACATGATCGCCCAAAGGGGGGAATTTTACCACTGGACAGCGGTAATCATAGGAGTGATAATGTAGACGTTGGTGAGTCAGCTCGTGTCTTAATGAGGAACAGGGCGTGTATATGCTGAATTCGCCTGACGTTCACCCAAGCGGGCCAGGTCCCTGGACGATAATATACGGCAGTACCCCGCAACTGATCGCCCTAAACACACCAGAGGCTGTCTGGTCCAAGCCAAACCTGCAACACGTTTGACTATGATCGCCCAGTAAGGAGAGAGCAACATCCCCACCATGCCCATATGTATGGAGGTGGTGAAAGAATTGATATCCCTCAATGTGGCAGGTCTCAGGAACAATTTGCCAAGCCTCACAGATAACAATGACGTTGGCAGTAACTGAACCGACTGTGGTGGTGAGCTCGTAAAATTTGTTGGCAAAGGAGGTGACGTTGGAGAGTAATAAGGAGGGGAGACTGTACCATACTCGAAGAACTTCAGAATATTGGTACAGTCCATCAAGTGTGGGTACCTTTTGCTTTCCACTGGAGGTAGAATTACTCTACAATACTGGTAACTTTTAATTACTGTTGAATGAATTTTATTTATTGCTACACAGTATTTACATGATTAGTACATGTTTCTGTGCTTTTTATTTCAGATTACTCAATAAATGTAACCTAACTTGACTTGCTAGGTCCTTAACCCCCCTTTTTAAATTAATATAAATAGGAAAATTTGCTGCATTATTCATATAATAGTTATACAAATGGACTTTTAGGAACGAAACCCATACGAATAACGAGGACTACATGTATTATCAAAATTGATTGCCAAAATGCTCTGACGTTTTTATTCATGAAGGACTCACAAATATGACTTACCCCTCTCTTAACAGATAATATGTTCAACCTTTCATGGTACTTCATAAAGTGATTCTGAAAAGTTGTTTTTTGTTTTGTTTTTTTGCTAGTTTAACTGCAAGAAACTTTTGCTTAGAATAGCCTTAGATCAACAATGAACATGTTTAGTATAAATAGTTAAAG
The DNA here is from genome assembly GCA_958450375.1 of Homarus gammarus. NCBI lineage: Eukaryota > Metazoa > Arthropoda > Malacostraca > Decapoda > Nephropidae > Homarus > Homarus gammarus. The sequence goes on from CAUDMG010003013.1 coordinate 624,007, forward strand.
GGAATGTCCTCTCCAAGTTTAATACAAATTGGTCTAGTAGATCAGAAATGGAAAAAGACAACATGCTGAAAGTCAAGAGACTTAGGTGGATGTAGAGCCACTGCTAAGGTTACTCTGCCACTGACAAAGTGAACTGACTAGAAAATCATAAGAGCTTTTACACACTTATACCAACTTAGATATATATAGTAGTGGGATGCAGATACAAGCCCAGCATCAGAACCTGTATACATGAAATAACAACCTTGTTAGTTAAAAGGAAACAGAAACACACAATGTTAGTTGGTTAGTATTACTTTATAGGATATATGGAAGACAACCTATTTTTTATCATGCTTACTGTATTAAATACCATCTTGAGAAAAGATTTTATTAAGGAATTGTGTTGTTCTTTTTTTTATATATATGACCTCTTTATGCACATTTTTAAGACTAAAATTAAATGAATTCATCTCAAAGTTACTCCTGGATCATGAGGAGTAATGTATGTCATCCCCCTTTAGATATCTGAGTTGCTTCTACTGTACATCTATTTTACTAACACACATCCTTAATCTACCTCCTAATTTCCATGAATCTCCCTCTACCGTGTATCTCACTTTTGGTATGCCATTCTTTCTCCACTTCTTCATACCAACTAAACATGTACTCTTTTATTGTATCTCACTACAAGCATTTATGTCAACTATTGTGTTGCATAGGCAAGCACTGTCAGTCTCTATGAAACTCTTCACTGCTTGCAAATTATACAGTATTTATTTACTTTTTTACACTGACTGTAAGTCCAAGTCTCTATTCCTCCTCCTACCACTTCCAACATTCCCAACCCACATTTACAAGACATTCATATAAACTACTGACTTGTCATTCATTTCCTATTTTCACCAGCCATACTACTCCATTCTTTTACTGACAATTCTGTAAACACTTATAACAGGGAATTGTTCCACCATCCTTGATCTCCAACTTTGGACCAGTGTAAGAGAGGGGCAATTTATAAATAAATACAGTCAACCCTCACTTTACGCGGTTAATTCAACCCACAGGGTACCGGGGAAAGTGAACATAACATTTGGGATTAATTGAAATAGAGACCGGGCCGACCCCCAAACTCCACTTTTTGACGACACACAACTATTTTGTAGTAAAAATATTCTCTTAACTTTATGATGGTATGCACACACAATTAATAATTAAGAGAAATATCAATAATATTAGGTTTTTTAACACTTACATTAGAAGAAAAGATGGCTGGGCACACGGGGATGGGGGGTTGGTTTCGAGGCAGAGGGCAGATTATTGGCCCTCACCTGTATCACTTGTATCAATTGTATCACTATCCACCACAGAGGCTTGCAGGGCCTCTTTGTCAAACCCCTCAAAGTCCATATAAGTCCATATCCTCACTATAATTATCACTATCACTGACTTGGGCCGGCTGTGGTGGGTGGCGGGTGAAGAACTCGGTAATGTTTTGATGACTGGGCGACCTTGTGCGCACCATGCTCGCGCCGCTTACACAACATGGCGGACGGCGGGAGGTTTGGATCCAAAAATGGCGCGGCTCGCCAGCCGCTCTCCGCGTAAAGGGGTACACGCACCGCGGAATGTGAGCATTCCTGTTTCGGCAGGGTACCGCGTAAACGTGGAAACACGGAATGTGGGGCTGCGTAAAGCGAGGGTTGACTGTATTTTATAAAATTTTGATACTAATACAAGTTCAATACACACAAAAATAAAGAACAACCCAATTATTAAACTACAATACTTTCCAATAATTATTTTCACTTGCTGTAATTTACACTGCAAGGATTTTGAAAATGCATATCACCAGTGTCTTCCATATACCCAATGATAAGAAAAGAGCCGACACCTTTACCAGGGTAACCCGATGTTTTCCTGGGTTTACCTTGGGCCAGCAGTGATGGAAAGCATTGGTCGAGATCGGCTTCTGTACCTGAAAAATATATAATTTAATGGCCCTTCATTATCTAACATAAGCAAACTTCTTTTCATATTGTGCCCACATAATTTGCACTGGACATACTGTACTGTACACAGTATTGTACTGTACAACAGAATCAGGATTCAGGAACCAGCTTCCTAGATACTGTTCTCATTGACAGCATATGAAGAACATTTCATGTCTAGTATGCTGATACCCCCGAAGGAATGAATTATAAATTTACATTTCCATTCAAGAAACATAAAATAACCTTTACAAATTGAAGTTAAGGAGTACAGTACAGTACAGTACAGCCACATGGACATCCAGAATGCTGTAAGACTGTACTGGGGATTCTCTGGTCATTATATTTTTATTAAATTAATACCAGAAGAACAACATGGCAATGAAGATAATATAAGCTCATTGGTCAACCTTTAGCTTGGCAAGGCATGGCAAGGCACATCACTATGCTTTAGAATGTGTAGACATTCATTTTAGTTATGTACATCTGTTAAGAAAAATTTTCTAACAAAATGACACCGCTCAATGGATACTATTAAGAAACAAAAAATCACCTTGGTAAAATTATATTGGTAGTATGTAAGTGTATGAAAATATTGTGAACAAAGGGACGAATCACTTTGTAGGCTTATTTGTACTATATTTTAGTATGTTTACTATTTTTCTACATAATTTTGGCAAGAGCTCCTAAGGACAATTAAAAGGAATACTATGTGTGATTTCTGTAATGAAATGCAGCTTAACAGTGACTCAAGTTGCCATTTTTTATAATAATAATCATCTTAGCCTTTTATTGTTTATTCTATTCAACAATAAACAGAACACTAAACTCTTAATTTACTTCATTATCATGTTCATGATGCTAAATAAGAAATGATAACAAAGAAGCATATGCAATGGCTGGCCTGCAGAGGTTGACACACTGTTATTTTATGACAAATACTGTACACCTTTGTTAAGAACATAGCACAAAAAGTTGATGAGTAAATGTTCAATACTTTAAACACTTCTTGACATCTCATTGTTCTAAATCATACATTCTGAGATGAATAGATGAGAACAGGCACATTTGTATGAGTATAATTACAGAACCCTGGACATTTGTATTCAAGTAGCTCCACTATCTTATCTTCTTCAATACCAATTGTTGTCGAAAAAGTAGATCTTAAATATCATAAGTAACAAACAAATGATCCCTGTGGCTTTAGGAAGGTGTATGAGGTTGCTACATACAGTACTGCTCTACTTTATACCATACAAATTAATTAGCTTATTTAAACTGTGAAAAGTTGCTGTTCAATATTCTTTACATCTTGAATTTAATATACTGTACTGCAATTCATAAAATTTAAAACAATCGTTTTAAATAAACTGCTCTCCTTTTTAAACAAACAAATGATCAGTAGGGTAGTAATAGATGCTTCCTCTACTTGATAGCTCCTAGTGGTTTATGGTGTGGATTACTGAACCAGTACAGTACTGTTAATAATTTGGTGTGATAAATAAGTGATCCTCTGGTTTCAATGTACGCTAGTGTACAGCCAATATACTGTAGTAACCTGAAATATTTATGAATGTGTATTGACCCCTGTAATACCTTAATGTGTACTTTAGATAGAAAAAAAATATAATGTGCACTTTGGCACACTTCTCATTCTCTAACCAGAGTCAGACTCTCATTGGTTGAGTATACAATGGAATTTCCACTATTCAGACCATCCTATGCCATTAATTGTCTGGTAGAGCAATGTATGTACAGGTGTACCCCAAAAACCGATGTCCCGTTGACTGCCAATTCGCAAAACCTATAATTCCATATAGGGGAAAATACCCTACAAGTTTCGCTGATACCCAGAGATCCGACGATCGGGTGAGGAGTGGCAGAGCTGTTTTGAATTTGGAGGGCGGTGGCGTGGTGTGAATTCTTGCCACTAGAGGGCTCTGCACACTGCCCTGACTCATTCTCACCATTTTAGTGTGTTGCTCAATCATGTCTAAATGCCCCTGTGATAGTTCCTCTTGGGCTGGGCAACTTGATGTGATGTGATAAGGCATAATAAGGTATAATAAGAGTGGAGATAGACCAGCAAAGAGTGGTAGAGATGAACTGGACACCCTAGACTGCCTCTACCATCCTCAACACAGGTAAATAAGTCACAAATCATGTTTAACATTGCTTATTTAAGGCTTATTATGCTTGCTTTATATGTCTGCTTTATTTTCTTGCTTGACAATGTGCAATACAGAGATATATCGAGGGTAGATGGAGTTTCTTGGAGGGTGGCTGGCCCCTAACCCCTTGAAATTGTTATATTCTTATGGGATTAATTGTTTAGATAACCGTTGATTCACTAGCCACCGACTTTTCCTGGTCCCTATATGTGTCAGTTATCAGGATACACCTGTACTATACTAATGCAATAGGTGCTTTAGTAACACTGTTCAAAGCAAGAAATGAAAAATATGTTGTGGACCTTATCAATGATCTGTTAAGGAAAGTCACTACTGTAAAAATCCCAAGTACTGGACTAATTATGCCACAGCGATGTTGTTTATCAGATGGAATCCGTTACTCAGATGTCCATATCAACAGGGAGGCACAACTGTTCAAAACAGCCCGCATATCCACATATTACACTAACACACGTAACACAGTTCAAGTAAAACAATCATACTTATGATATACTTTTAGCAAAATAATTTTTTTCATTTAAAGTGTTAATAGATGTAGGTAAGGTTCTAGATTCTAGAAGCTTTCAGAGTCACAGAGAAGATGTTTTAAGGTTCCCAAATCCCGACGTACATATGTATGTGGTATGGATAGCCTTGTGCAGTGTGTGATAATGTGGCTGATGTGGACGTGTACAGTATCTCTCTGGCAATGATGTAGATATGTTCGCGAAATTCACTTTATTCTTGGGAACGTTGTTGCCATGGGTAGATTTAACAATGAGTTAAAGGGAATAGGTTCCAGTCCTTCGTTATTCTGTATTTTACATATGCCAAAATTGAGCAAAAACTGCTATAATAAACAATGAAAAAATATATAGCAAGCAATACAATACAATACTGTAGCACACATTTTATTAACAAAAAAATTTCTTTCGCCTTTGAACCATCCTATGGGTGAAGCCGAGAGTGGATGAGTACACCCAATCAGGTGCCAGCTGACTTGAGATGCGTAGATGCTACAGTGTGTATGCTGTGACGTCACATTGGGAATAGCGTGACGCATCCATATATACGTTTACTCCCCACACACAATACTGTTCACTCATGCTCTTCATATTTCTTTATCTTTTTTATAGTTTTACATTATATTTCCTTTACAGTATATCCAAGTCACATTACAGTACAGTACTGAAACGATTTTCCCACAACTTTTACAGTTTCATTACATGAATCAGTGGTAACATGTATACGGTAGCCATCTCAAGGCCACAGTGAGTCAGCAATGTGTGTTATATAGTGAATATTACATTATGTGGGTGTGTATGGGACCCACTTTCAGTGGAGATGAAGCTGATCGCACTTATGGTATGCTTTCAGTATATTCAGTTCCAAATTTCTGCATTATCTCGGAAACAGTGTTTATTGTAGACCATGGCTAGCACTTCAAGTTTATCCTTCCTGGTAAGGCGCTTTCTGCTCTTTGACTCCTTAACCGAGCGTACTTGCTTGGACATTGCTATCGCAATGTGTGTATTTATGTCATGAGAAAACAGGCCTATACTGAGTAATAGCCACATGCAGAATGAGTACAGCATGGCTGTGTGTTGTTGTGATGTGGGTGGGCCCAAACTGTCCATGCTACATCGCTCTACAACAATAACAATGACACGAGTTTTTTTTTTCCCAAAATTCATGTAGTTACTCAGATGGGTCTGATTCTCAGGATTTTTACTGTACTTAGTTTTCAAAAAGATCTGGACTCTTTTAAAAAATTACAAAAAATCTAAGTACTGTACTGTAATACTTATATAGTAAACTAAAACAATGTTACTGGCTAAATGAAAACAAATGCAAAGTGCAACAAAATATAACCACAGTGTATCACCCACAAGCATATGTAGGTACTGTCAAACCGATACACCCCAAGGATTATGATGGCGGAGAGAGGCAAGCCGTAAATATTTTATGCAAAATATGACTATGTTTTACCAGTGAAGAAACTAAGATTAAGCCATCACCAACCTGATCTACATTTGCTAAAAAGGGGAGAGAGAGAGAGAGAAAATCAAAACAATGTACAGTGTGTCAGACCTGAAAACATTAATACCCTGAGCATCTTGCATGATGCATCTGAGTTTAATCTCATGGGATCACAAATAAAATAAGAAAAATCATGTGTAAACACATGCATATACATACCCACAAAGATATAAATGTAGACTATTAATATCCATTTTTACCTGGAAGAGGAAGTTATAGCTGGAGCACTGGAAACACGAGGATTGTAGGAGGATGAGGGGCGGTGTCTGGGTCGGTATTCCAATGACCCAACACCCATGGCTTGCTGGGTGCGGCGGCGAAATTCATCATCAAACTGAGGTGCCTCTTCTGTTAAAGAATTTGATTTTATTGAGCAAGTTCATGTATATCATTCCTATATTTTATATTTAAACAGTTGTTCTATTTATGTAAAAAAAATTCGAACAATCCTTTCATAAAACAGGACTCCCTCTACTGTTTATTTCCCAATTAAATTATGTTGTGTAAAGTGTTCAAGCAAAATTTTTACCTGTAAATATTTAGAGCCAATTTTTCCTTGGCTTCTATATATTGTTAACATCAATATAAATTACTGTAGATCTATTCTGCTGATATCACAGCAAGCACCAAAAGAAGAAAAGGGTTGCTGGATGATTATTTTATATACTGTACAGTATACTGTATTTATATTTTTTGTGACTTCAGAACTATCAATGCCTATTTTTTTAATTTTCTTTGTTTCTATCTCTTAAAAAATATGAGCATTAATTATCAGCATTTAAGATGCACAATTTATATTTTTTAATAAAGAGTACTAATATATTAATACCTGCATCACCTACAAGAAAAAATATCATGATTAGAGATCTGAGGTATGACAACCCTTTTAATGGCAGAGTGGATGAGCAAGTGGCAACCACCCTGCAAGCTTGCCAGTTCCCAAGAGGCATGCAGTACTTGATAGCAGGGTACATTATCATGCAAACAATGTGCTTTGCCTGTCTCCTTTGATGGGAATTCTTCCTTTAGTCCAGCATGTCTTAGACTTACATTTCTCATTTACAAAGCTAGACCCTTAGGCAGATATTTGCATGCTTCTAGTTGGCTGTGATAGGAGTAATGTCTTTATAGATTACTACCCTTTCGAAGCAATTCTTGCACTTTGTCATTTTATTCTGGCTACTACTAAAAAAAATTTTCAACTTGGGGAAACCTTCAGCAGCCACAAAGTTAAGCCCCGGTCCTGATAAGGGACACATTACCCAATTTATGGTGAATCCAGTGATGTTTTCACCATTAGGAGTGGAAACTTGCTGTCTAGTCGTATACAGGCCATAGCAGCTAATTATTCAGCATTTTGGCGTTCCCTTTCTAGAGGACAGTGGCGATGAAATGTCATGGAAGGTATAGGTTAACTTTTCCATCTTTTATTGAATTTCTTCTTCTTTTGGAAAGGTACTTTGGTCTCCCTTTCAGTGGGAGCACTAATGATTAGTGTGTGCTGCTTATAGAGCAATGTGTCTTTTATATATCCTAGTGTTGGGCATGAGAGGTTATATCTCAGGCTTGAAACCGGATAGGGAATCATTCATTCCCTTGGTCTCGAAATGGCAGTTCACAGCTACATTTGGGAGCAGACCAGTTTTACCAGCACTTGTTGTTAACCATGAGTGTTTAATCGGCATAGACTGGAGAACTTTTATACTAAGAACTTACTCTTCATATAACACAAACATTATGAATCAACTGATTTAATGCTTACCTTCTTCAAGGTTAATGAATTCCTGTCTCTCCTCCATATTCCTTGCAGTATGCTCACGTTCTATAATATGAGAACGCTCTCCAATGTGATGACCAATTGCCATCTTTCGTGTGCCAGTTCGACTGTCATTAATTGTTCGGCGTGTTTCCCTCACACCACCAGGAACTCCCCTGGTGGAGGATGTAGCCTGGTAAACCTGTAAGGGCATACTCATGATGAAGGATTTTAACTTAACATTGTTCTCGTTTAGTAGAAAAATAAAATAAAAACTGCTAAAACTATGTCCCCTGAATGGCTTGTTTGGACAAGAGGATGAAGATGATATGTGAACTATCAAATTAACTTAAGACATTTAGCTATATAGCTATACAGTACTAAAACTAAACTCTTACAATATGTTTAAATAATTTTGAAGGAAGAAAACTTAAGTAAAACTGAAACGTAAAGATTTTTTTAACGACAGACAAACTCTTTAACTCACTGCAACATTGCCTGATGAGCTTAGGCAAATTATTGACAAAGGTGCTAAGCAAGTTTTTAAAATGAAGATGAAACAGACTTTTCTGGAAACATATGTCTGAGTGAACTTTCATCTCTTGGAAGTACAAGTCAGTGCCAAGTTTTAAGGCAGCAAAAGATCATCTAACACTGCTTGGAGAAGACATGAAAATGATTCTACTCAAAGGCACCATGCAGATTCAACATTTTCTACGGAACATGCCAACAAGAAATCCTGGATTACTGGAGAAATTTTCTCTTAATGGCTCACTCTTTATGCCATTCCTGCCTGGAAGGATTACTGTGTCTAGGAAAACCTTGATTTTATGATTTTATTAATACCAGGTTGACAATCCCTTATCCAAAATCCTTGAGATCAGATGTGTTTCGGATTTCAGAAAGATTACTTATTTTTTTTTTATGGGAATTAGCCCACCCGGCTATAGGTTACCGACCCACATTTGGGGCTTGGGGGGCGAAAATATTATTATTATTATTATTATTATTATTATTATTATTATTATTATTATTATTATTATAATAAAAATAATTCACAGGTCTAGGTCGTGTTTCTCACTTTTGATCTTGTTTTCATTTTTGTATTTCTTTATTATTATTATCATTATTATATTATTTTTTTATTAGTATTATTATTGCTATCATTATTATTTTATTATTTCATTTTTGTGTATCTTTTACAGTACAGGTTGTACCTCTCTAGTGCGGCATTCTGTGATCCAGAATGATTTTAGTTTGCCCAATAGCCAACATCCCTGATGTAACTCAAATGTAATTTTAGTTACAGTACCATCACTTTGCATTGGAAGCAGAATTATGGCAACATTAAAGGTAAATTAAATAGCACTTTAACCGTATTACTTTTTCTTATTTATTTATTTCCTATCTTATGTTTACATGCTTTATGTAGGGTGTTTCAGGGGTAAATTTCCATGGTCTGGCACCGGTCAGGTCCCGAGGTTGCCGGACTAGAGAGGTACAACCTGTATTATAAATTACTATGAATGATTATTATTATTACTACTTTTCTCCCCCCAGACCCCAATGTGGGTCGGTGAACTGTGCCTGGGTGGGCACTAGAGAGGCCAATATGGGATCGGCAGGGACATTCACAGATATTGCCCGTGTGGTGGTGGTGGTGGGGGCTACATCTAATGCGAGTAGGGCGGTGGCAGTGTCTTTCTAGCGTTGGCGCTTGTCTGCCTAGGTTTGCAGTCAGGCTAAGTCGAAAGTATTGACACCTTCTCGTGTGGTGCTCCTCCAAGCGTTATGGTGTGGAGTACTGTAATCGTCTCCCAGGTGAAGGAGTCGATGTGGCACTTTTTCAGGTTTGTCTTAAGACTATCCTTATACCTCTTCAGTTGCTCGCCAGCGTTAAGTTTACTATTTGTTAGGTGAATGTAAAGTAGATGCTTTGGCAGTCTACTGGATAATGGTAGCCTTGATGCTCCTACAGTTAGTGTCAGTGAGAATACTGGCATTTGTTCTCGTTTTCCCAGCAAACTCGGAGGATGGAACATAAATCATGTCGGTGAAAGTTTTCAAGTGCCTTGAGGTGTTACCTGTGTGACCCATGTCCCGCTGCCATATTGCAGAATGGAGAGAACCACTGCATGCTATACATGCAAATTTATAGATAATTTCAGCTCCTTACAGCTGAAGACACAGGTAAGGAGTTTGCTAAAGGCTTGAGATGCACATCTGATCCGATGTTGAATCTCTTCATGGATGTCCGCAGTGGTGGACAGGTGGGAGCAGAGATACTGAAAGTGGGTAACCTTAGAGAGGGTAGTACTGTTAAGCTGGAAGGATGGTGGAGGTGTGTCTGAACCAGGGGCAGGTTGAATTAGAATCCAAGTTTTACGTACATTCACCTCAAGGCCGAAGTGTGCATACGCATCTGCTTAGATGTTCAGGATCTTGTGTCAGTTGTGTTCAGTGTGAGCGACAAGGGCGAGGTCATCTGCATACTGAAGTTCAGTAATGGAATCTGCCAACACCCCTCCAGCTAAATTGGCACTGGCATGAGTAAGGAAGGCAGCCAAGAAAATGGAAAAGAGTTGGCGCCAGTACACATCATTGTTTTACCCCCACTTGGATGGGGAAGAACTCACTCTGGGTGCCATTGTGCAGGACACTGCCATTCATGCCATTGTGGAGTTGCCTCACCATGGCGATGAATTTTGTTGGGCAACCAAAACAGCTGAAGGTTCACCAGAGGGCTTCCCTGTTGATCGAGTCGAAGGCCTTGATGAGGACAGTGAAGGCCATGTACAGGTCACGACGCTGTTCTCTGCACTTTTCCTGTATCTGGCAGGCAGCAGAAATCATGTCAGTGGTGTCACGTGCTTGTCTAAAGCGACACTGAGATTCTGGGAGGAAGTTTTCTGCCTCAGGAAGAAGTCTGTTTAGGAGGACTCGGGCGATAACCTTGCCAGCTACGGACAGCAGTGAGATCCCACGATAGTTGCCGTAGTCTAACCGGTCTCCCGTGTTCTTACAAATATTGACAATGGAGGCATCTTTAAGAGCTTGAGGGATTTCCTAATTTTCCCATATATTCTCCAGGAGAGAGTAGAGGTCCTCCTGCTTTATACAACTCGGTTGGGATTCCATCAGGTCCTGAGGCTTTGTTATTTTTCATCAGTTTGATGGCAGTAGCTACCTCATCCAGGGATGGAGGATAGCCGAGATGGGTCAGCTCTGAATACCGAGGGACCTGCTGGGTAGTCAGGACATCCACATCGGTGTTTCGGTTGATTAATAAATGGTAGTGCTCTTTCCAGTGCTGAAGGAGGCCTTCATCTCTTATTTCTTTTTACACATTCTGTATGAACGCTTGTGTGTGATTGTAACAGTAAAAAAAAAAAATAAATAAATAAAATTACAGTCCAGTATTCATTACTTATAATGAAATACATGTAGCTACATGTATGATGATTACAGGATTTAAATGTTGATCAACCTAAATAAGGTCTATTCCAGGTGCTAAAGCAAGCAGACTTGGCACCACCAAGTTGTTTTGGCCCAAATTTGTGAAAAAAAATTTGACTACACGGTGACAAGTTCACACCAAAATTTTAAGTTATCACCAGTTGTTTCTTTGAATGTGAAGTACAGTAATGTACAGCCATGGTTGCACCTCCTTGTCCTTCAACATTCTGTTCACAATGACTGTCTTCATCAGCAGCAGTTACTGTTACATCGTTAATTAACCAACTCTACTGCTTCCATCTGTTGTCTACGTGTACAGCAAGTCCTCATTTAAAGTTGCCCCCGAAAACGTTGTTTCGTTATGACATCGCTATTCTTTAGACGCTCATGATTCGGATAACGTCCCATCGATTGAGTATAACGTCGTCACGGACTACTTTGTACGGCGCATCACCCTCTCTCACCTTGGCCCACTATGCTCTCACTCGCGGAGCATCACAGCATCCCCAGTCTTTGTTAGGCTTCCACAGTGTTCGTGCGTGTTCACGTGTTTTTGCACTTAACCCTCTCAGCCTCAGAGCCTGAGAGACACATGTGCACTTACGCTCAGCCTCAGAGGTTTTTGCCGAAAAATCCTTTATTTATTTTCTATATTTTAGGGCTCATTTCACTGCCATGGAATTGTTTTATTAATGGTAACGGTGTCTCGTCTAACGTAAATTTGTCTGAAAAATTATACGAAACCATAAAAAATTGAAAAATCGTGAAATTTAAGCCACTTTTGTCGAGTATAAATTGAAAAAGTAGGAAAATTTTAGTAACATCTTAATTTCCATTCTCATTTTCCTTGTATTATGGTGTTCATTGATATGTACTATATACCAAAATAAAGAACAAAGCCTGTAGTATATAGTGGTAAAAGGAAAAATAATATAACGCAAAAACTCATAGAATAATTAAAGGGCTGAGTGGCGCATCCTCCTCTCGCTCTAATGGCCAGAGCAACACTGGCTTCATGCTGCGCCACCACACTCACAATGACCAAGACCGTCTTGGGGAAGGTGATAAGGCCCACACAAAGAAAATGACGTCTTGTCAAATGGCGTCCAAAGTTCAGTCAGTTTCACTGAATAGTTTTGAGTTATTTGAAAATATAGCTCATTAGATGCCACTTAGGCGTCGCGAGGCTTTGCGTAATTTTTTTCGCCTTTTATGTTCGACGCCACAATGGCTCCGTGCGAGGCCGAGAGGGTTAATACTGTACTCTAACCATTCAAAATGGCTTCCAAGCGCCCATCAAGTGCTACTGATGCTAGTGTTGTGAAGAAGCAACGTTAGACCATAAGCCTTGCTACGAAAATGGATGTTATAAACCAATTTGAGAAAGGTGAACATTCGGTGGACATTGCTGCTGCGCTTCACTACCCACCACACACTCGCTCCACCACCTCCACCCATCTGTGAGTACAATACAAAATGATTTAGTTTATTTATATATATACTATTTTCTATAAACATTCCATGAATTTCTGTATATGTAATGTATTTTCATGGGGCAAAGGGAGGCTGGGGAAGGTAACTTCCGTATTTTATCCATTTCTTATGGGGAAAATTTATTCCGTTAATGTCGTGGTTTTCAGGAACGGAACCACGACGTTAAGCGAGGACTTACTGTACTAGGTTGAGAATCATTCATTTCCATGATGGCTATAATCCTATACTGTACTATAAACTGAAAGCACCCGAGAAACTAAGCAACTCAAAGCAAGAGCCACAACTGACAACCACACATTATTGTATACCATGATCGCGACTGCAGAGTCTGTAAGTCAATCTTTCTCAGTCATACTAACTCCTTTATTAATGAATGTGATTTAAAAAATAAATATTACATGTACAGTACTGTGGATTATATAACCGAAATTAAATAATGATAATATTCAAATTTGCAGTCATTTGTAGAACACATTATTTTATCTCCAAAAATTTGAGAGGAATAGCCATGGTGCATCATGAGTATCATACAGTGTGTGCCTTCTACTTTACCCACCTGTGGTCGACCATCAGGTCCTGTCGTCATGGTCATCACAGAGGAGCTGCTGTACATGTGGCAGCTTCCTTGTTGGGCCATCTGGTCCTGGAAAGAAGAATCATCTTTATATAAACCAAGCATTTACTTGTATTCAATCTATACAGTACAATTAAATGCTTATGCTTAAGCAAGACTCCCAATACTGTACAATATTCCTAAAACTCTCCCTTACAGTAGTTTGTTTAGTGGATTTTCCTAATGTACTCCATTACAAATGTTTTCAATGTGTTGCCAGAATTAGGACTGAAGCTTGAAGGAAATTGTGCAGAAATTTCCTATTCAACCTAACAAAAATTGACCATTCTTTCAGTACATATACATTAAGGACAGAGTAAACTATGGAAACCAATGGAAATTGTGTTGTTTCAGTATAAAGAAAAAGAAAAAGAATATTGCCTGTATACACGTACGGTACTGTACAATCAAAGAAAAAATTGCGTTACAACCCCCCTAGCACTATCTTCCAAAACCCATGACGAAGAATTTGGGTAAAGTGACAGCGAAACTTCATGGTTTGAGTTTCAACAGGAAATTTGACCAAAACTCTTTGGCTTGGGTTTTGGAACATAAGGTGTGGTAAGTGTAGTGGAACTTTTTTCTTCGACTTCAGTACAGTATACTGTATAGGGGGCAGTGAAATTTTGCTCAAAGCTGCACTCTTCAGGCATTGTTCCTTATACATATCTAAGACTCCATGCCAAATTTGAAGCTGATATGTCGAGGTTTAGTCTGCCGCATTTTCTACTGAAATTTTTAAATTTACCTACAGTACTAGCCAAACAGCCGCTGTGGCGGTGCAATGTTCTGTTCAGTGTTTATCAACTTTTTTTTCATATCTCTTATTTCATTTAAGTTGTCTTGTTGCAGATGAGTATGGTGCTATGTCTATATTGATTATCAGCCTTTTCTTATTTCATTTCTCAATGTTGTGTTACTGTACTGTAATGTAGGGGAGACCTGGATAAGTAGCTGCCATTGCTACTGCCACCTTAACTGACTATGGCATTATCACAAAGGATGACAAGAGTCAGGTTATTGGACCACATAAGCTGCAGGATGCGAGACAAAAATACCGATTTAAGAGGCAAGAAATTGAGATGGCTAGTTTAGATAATTTGACGTCACTCTATTTTGATGGTAAGAAGACTGCCACTCGTGTGATGATAAAGAATGAGAAGACCGAGAAATGGAGTTCGAGGATGATGGTGAAAGATCATTATGTCATCATGGTTGAGCCTGGCAATGAATATCTCACACATGCGATTCCCAAGACTGGCCAAGGAAAGCAGATTGCCAAAACTATTCACGAGTTTCTGGTGGAAAAAAATATAACCCAGCAGCCCATTGTGTGTGTTGGTTGTGATGGAACCAATGTAAATGTAGGATCAGAAAATGGAGTCATTCATCATCTTGAAATGTTACTTGGTCACCCGTTCCATTATTTCATATGTCAGCTTCACGGAAATGAGCTGCCTTTCCGCGCAGTTTTTTATCACTATGATGGTAAACCAAGTGGTCCTGAGCATTGGCGTGGTCCCATTGGAAAGCAGATCAAGGAGTCTTTGTCTGAGCTTCCAGTTGTCGCCTTCCAACCAGTCAGTTTCCCTGATTTCCCTGTGTTTAATGATGAAGTGGAGAAAGATCTGTCCTGGGATCAGAAATACCTGTATAGGATTTGTGAAGGAGTTATCACAGGTGTTGTTGAAGATGACTTGGCTGCTATTGAGCCAGGTCCTCCCTGTGTGTCAAGGTGGAACACCTTATGGAGTAGAATCCTCAGGCTGTATGTAGCAACATCAAGACCCAGCCATGAGTTGAAAAGAATTGTCATTACAATAATAAAGTTCAGTGCTCCAATGTGGTTTTACATCAAGATACACCCTTACGTAACACACGGCTCAAGGAACGTATTCCAGTCCCTGCTATATATGAAACACCTGAATAGTGAGGAGGACACGATAGTGAAGAAGGCTGTCCAGAGAAATGCATACTTCGCCCACACAGATCAACTTCTTCTTGGTATGTGTGCAGATGAGGACATGACTGTTAGAGAAAAAGCTGTCTCAATGATAAGAACAATTAGAGAGGAGAATCAGCAAAAGGAAGAATGCACTGGCAGATCTGAAGAGGAGGAGGAAGATTCTGATGCTGCTGTTGACGAGAATTTGTTAAACTATACTGATGAGGAAGGTAAAGATGGAGATGGGAGTGAGGATGTGCCTCCTGTAGTCAACATGAGAAAGGTGGTGACTCCGAAACTAAAGTGGCAAGCAAAAAACTATCATTCCATGATTAACTGGAGGAATGAACTCAAGACTGAGCCTCCTTACATTGCTTCTCTGTCAAATCTACAGGTTAATGACATTCTTGAGACACCATTAGTGGTGCCCAAGTGGCCAAACAGCACTCAGGCGGTCGAGAGAGGCATAAAAGTGATGACTGAAGCTTGCACTGAAGTGACGGGATACGAATCGAGAGATGGATATATTAGGCAAAGATTATTGTCTAGGAAAATGATGCCAAGGTTCCGCACAAAAAAGAATTTCAATATGAACTTGTAATGATTTTCTATCCGGTGTACCTGTAAAATAACATGTGAATTAAATCGATGTCACCCATGTAAAATTTATCATTATCATGGAAAACATTAAATGACACCTAATTTTTGGTATGCACTAAAAGTTGACAAAAAGTCGTTCGCGATGCGGCAGGGTAAGTATGCATGAAATGGCATGAAATTTTGCACAGGTGTTTGTTACAGCCATACAAACGATGCCTGAAAAGTGCAGGTTGCAACTCAAATAAAAGTGTTTTTTCCCTGCCCCCTAATACTGTATATCTTTGAAAGGTAAAAATTGTGCCTAATAAATTTCAAATACAGTACTGTACATTCATTAAGATTGTAAGATTAGTTGCTCTGACTAGTTTCATGTTACCTGTAATGTCTACATATTTTACCTGTACTGGGTAATGATAATGCCCCTTTGGCTAAATCTAACAAGGAAAAAACAATTATCCTTGAAAATAAAGTAGAAATCTATAATGGATGCTAACAAGATTTAAAAATATGAAAATTTATTGGTGAGGTAATGTGAGTAACTGAGGAGAATCATCATCACTGGGCGAGTATAAACAATCTTTTATAGTACTTTTCATTATTAATGGTTTATGTGAAAATTACCAATCTTCTAGTGACATCCAATGTCAACCATATCTTGTGAAAATATTGCTTAGTATATAAATTTAATAATTGATTACTTCTACTGTATACAGTATATAAAATGAGTTTTCATGGCTCATAAAAAAAACAAGTTTAAATAAACTTTTATTTTATTATTCTTATAAAACATATGCCTGTAATGATTATGGTACATAAAAGACAACAATAAGACATTACCCTGTACTTAAAATTATCTAAGAAGTCAATGCAGTTATGTACAGTACAAAAAGAAATGCAGTACTGTAAACCCTCACAATATTTTTCTTCTACATTTTAGAAGCAGATTTATTTTGGTCACTGTGGGAGCCATAAGACAAATATTTACATATCTGAAAAAGTTTGAAATTCCAAACACCTGGTACAAAATCATGGTGGCCCACACGGCCACCTCAGCTTCCAATTGGCCTGAACAGTATTATGACCCGGGCAGTTCACATCTGTGCCCCTGTACTCCTAGTCCTTATTGCATACAATTATTCTGCAAGTGTCTTTGTCCTTGCAGTGTCTCTGTTCAGCCATAATTTGTACTATTCACTCCTTATTTTTTATACCTTTTAAGCAATGGGTTTCAGTGGATATTTTGTGTATATAATTTTAATAGGAAACATGTCAGTATTTCAGTAAAGCTGAAAATAATAAGACACAACTCATTATTATCACTCTTATTACAATTTTATGGTAATTTTCCACACTTGCATGGGCTAGCCATGATTACCTGATGGTAGCACCCCAAGCTATGCAGCCTCACTCATCAAGTTCTTTTCTCTAAGGTCATTTTTCACAATCCCTCCCCAGGAATAAGGTCTAGAGAGGAGTACTGATTACAGGACAACAAATTTTTTATAATTCCCAGTTGCATGAGATTTCTTTACTGTTTCTTACCATTTTTGATCTGCTGATTTCATATTTGAAACCAGTTTTGTTCTGCATGCTCCAGTTTTCATGCATTTTGAGGTTTTACATTCTAGCCGTTTGCGGTCAAATTAATTAATTACACGATTATGGTATCAATAGGGAGATATAATTTTGTCTGTTTTTTCTTTCAGATTTGGTCATGGCTACAAAGAGAAATCAATGTGTGAACAAACCTGATGCCTTCTGTTATATTTGTGGATACTTCACGCTTATTCGTCAGAGGCGCAATATAACATCGTTTGTGAGGCGCGGCTATAAAGCGTACTTCGGACTTACTCTTGGCGACCAAGACAAAAAATGGGCTCCACATGCTGTGTGTCATAACTGCGAAGAAATGCTGCGTGACTGGACAAAAGGAAAACGTAAGGGCTTACCGTTCGGAATTCCCATGACCTGGCGAGAACCGAAGGACCACACATCTGACTGCTATTTTTGTCTGATCAATACGAAGGGTGTTGGCAAGAAAAACAGACATAAAATATTGTATCCTAGTATCCCTTCAGCAATTCGACCTACTTTGCACTCTGATGAGCTACCAGTTCCAGTTTTTAATGGGTTGTCTCCAGCTGAAGAGGAGGGAAGCGACAAAGACCAAGAGAGTGAACATGAAACTCAAGAAATACTTGCAGATTCCGACGATTCTTCTCATGGTACACCAGAGTCATCAACCCCTCAGAAGTTTAGTCAGCCAGAGCTGAATGACCTTGTGCGTGATTTGGGTCTCTCCAAAAATGCAGCAGAAGTTCTAGCTTCTAGGTTGCAAGAAAAGGCTCTACTGAACCAGACCACAAAAGTTTCAGACTTCAGAAAGCGGGAACAGGATTTTGTGCCATTCTTTACAGAGGAGAATAAGTTTGTTTACTGTCATAATATCCCGGGTCTTCTCCAGGAATTAGGGATTCCATTGTATAGTCCAAATGACTGGCGATTATTTCTAGATAGTTGTAAGCGTAGCCTGAAGTGTGTGCTACTACATAATGGTAATGTCTATGCAGCTGTTCCAGTGGGTCATTCTGTGTGCTTACGAGAGGAGTATAATGACATTAAAACTGTGATTCACCTGCTAAAATACCATGAGCACAACTGGACAATTTGTGTTGACCTCAAAATGGTGAACTTCCTTCTTGGCCAACAAAGAGGATTTACAAAGTATCCCTGCTTTCTTTGCATGTGGGACAGCCGAGCTAGAGACAGGCATTGGAACCTGAAGGAGTGGCCCTTACGTGAGACTCTGGAAGCTGGTATGCCAAACATTGTCAATGATCCAATCGTCAGTCGAGAAAAGATCATATTTCCTCCTCTCCATATCAAGCTGGGCCTGATGAAACAGTTTGTCAGAGCATTAAATACTGATGGTGAATGCTTCCAACACATAGTCTCTGCTCACCCTGCTTTGTCATTTGAGAAGATAAAGGCAGGTGTGTTTGATGGACCACAAATTCGTGCACTTGTACGTGATCAAGACTTTGTCAGAAAGATGGACGACAAGGAAAGGGGTGCATGGCTTTCATTTGTGGCGGTAATGGAAAACTTTCTTGGTAATAAAAAGGCTGACAACTATGAAACCCTTGTAGCAACCATGTTGTCAGCCTTTCATGACCTTGGATGCAATATGAGTGTCAAACTCCATTTCCTATATAGTCATCTTGATAGATTCCCTGAGAACCTAGGGGCAGTAAGTGACGAGCAAGGCGAGCGGTTTCATCAGGATCTCAAGACCATGGAAGACCGCTACCAAGGGAGATGGGACAAACATATGATGGCAGACTACTGCTGGAGCATTAAACGAGAGTGCCCTGAGACATTTCACAAACGCAAGAGCTTCAAGCGCAAATTCCTACCTGGCTAAAATGTGATTGGGCTTTGTCTCCTCATAGTAACAAATTTCTTACCTAACAATGAGTTTTATACAAATTTCAACCTTTGTTTTAGATGGAACATGTTTCAAATTGTGTTGTTGAATAAATTTAGAATATGTAATATTTTATTGTTTATTACCCAGCTAATTTAATGACAGTTTAATGACATATTTTTCAAGATAGACGACGAGGTCAATAAGACGAAGACGAAATTTTGAAATTTCAAAATACCTTGATTGCAAAAAAACTAGAGCTTACAGAAAGAAACTAACTTCAGATATGAGATCAGCACACCCAAATTAGGTAGAATCAAGTGTTTATAGCAATGCAACAAAAACTTTGTTGACCAGTGTTATGATACTATCAGTGACAATGTGAAGCTGAGGAAATTTAAAGGTCATTGGGATATTGAGGCTTCCTCTTTGTAGAATCACATATGCCTGGAGAAACATGTACAGTAGTGTTAAAATATTACTAGCAACAGATGACTTAGGGTGTTCCTGTGCATGGTGTTGTACTTAAGTGCTACTGGCTGAGTCCAGCACTTGGGAATTCCCAAACTGAAAAACCTTACTCTGCCAGTGAAGGCTGGTTATATTGCTTTTGGTAATGGTATAGTCTCCACAACAAGAAAATAAGTAGCTGATATTCTTGGTGAGCTCCAGTTCACTTAGATGCAGTACAGTAAGTACTGTATTATATTAGCCTACCTATATGCTTAGCAATGATCAGCTGCTCTTTAACACCCATAAGCCTCGCTTACACCACAGATGACCAGGTCACAAGTAGAGCAAAGAACAGCTCTTGCTTCTGCAAATGTCAAAAGTTCCAACCACCTTAAACCTACTGTTGCTGGGAAGCCCACGAGATCTCAGGCACTGGAGGATTTAATGAATTACCTGCCAGTTGTAAACAGAGACAATACATCAGTGTAGTTTATGTTCTGCTGGGTTCCACAAAACATTTTGCAATAATTTAGGAACCAATGTACAAGGAGTAAGTCCTGAAGGATGCTCTTGAGGATGTAAAGGTTTTCCTCCTTGACATTGTCCCTTTTCACCCAGGTGTCAAGGTAATGAGTAGCAGAGATAGAAGGATAGAGGCCATGTTCTTACCACTCACTGAACACCAACTCCCTACTCTGCACATACACATTTAAGTGTTGGATATTCCAGAATAGGAGACCAACAGAGGCAAGGAGACCCTGGAAAATCTGATGGCCTACATTATTAAGGAAGCTGTGTTTATTTGGATTGACAGCTGAAACAGTGCCAAGGAGAGCATTGCAGCATTAGTGAGACAAATTATTGCATCAGTCTGATCCTAATACTAACAACCGCTAGAGTGCTTGACCTTGGTGAATATGTTCCAGCATGGAAAGAAGACTTAGGAGGATCTAAGATGGAAGCTTGCATGGAAAAAGATGCTGATCTGCCTGGCTGCCACTACATGATGAAAGACAAAACTGCTGCCAATATGTCCCGAAGGTCAGAACAGCTGAAGAAGGAGGCAAGGGACTATTGTAAAACTGAAGCTACATCACCTGCACCAAAACCTTGGCTTCAACATACCATACTTGTTATGATTCATCAACCAACAAAACACCTGGAAGATCAATAACTGGTAAGAATCTGTGGGAAAAACTAAGTATGGCCTCATCAAGTCATCCAGCCAAACTTTAAAACCTTCAAACCCAAAAGAACAAGGACCATTAGTAAGCTGGTTTTTTCTAACACATCCAGCACTAGTGAAGAATTGGTCAGCTTCATGATATGAAGGCAACTCATCTCTGACTTTGACCTTCCTTACCATATCTTTAAGTCTGAATCTGGAGATTTCTGACTTGACCTCAGGGGACAAAAAGTAAATAAAAACTATTCAATTTACTTTTTATTCACATGCATCATTATCTTTATACAGTGGTACCTCGGTTAACGAGCGCCTCGGTTAACGAGTTACCTTCCATAAGATTCTTAACTTCGGTTAACGAGCAATCCCTCGATTAACGAGTTTCTTACGAGCCGACCTCAACATGTTTTCGCTTGCATTTGGCGGTCCACCAGCTGTAGTATCAGTCCGCCAATACAGTAATCGGTTCTATGGCTTATATCCCTTACCATTTTAGTAAATATCAAGAAGTTTATACTATTCAATAATTTTAAAGGTTTAATATTAAATTTTTTAGTCATTTTAACAATTATTGAACATAATTGAAGGTAAGGAAACTAGTTTTATGCGCGCCATCCAGCCTGTCAACACACCAAACAGGCGCCAGTCTCTCTGTCTTTTCAGTGGAGGTAACATCTTGCTTGAGACTCTCTTCAACTAAACGCTTTTTTCTGTGTTTGCAAGCAAATTATTGGTCATTTTGAAATTTATTTTACAAATTCACAATATATAATGCAGTGCAGTGTTGATTTAAAGAAAATAATCTTGAATTACATCAAGAAAACTAAAATTCTATGGGTGAAATGGCACCATGGGGTGACTTCTCTTCCACCCCAATGCCTTCTCTTTTCCCTTCTCCTCCACCCCCATTCTAATTCCCATCATCATCATCCAGGAGCCTTCTACATACACACCTCAAAGTAAGTGTACTTTTCTACCTTTTTTATTGAATTTAGGCAATTTTCGGTGAGCTGGAACCAATTACCCAAAACCCATTGAAACAATGGTTTCGGTTAACGAGTTTTTCGGTTAACGAGCAACCTTCTAGAATGGATTCTGCTCGTTAACAGAGGGACCACTGTGCAGTATATTGTACAGTATTGTAAAGAACAAAATGCTGGCTGGCTACTTTTGTATGGTGAGGGTGTGAGAAGAGTAGATTTGCTTTGGTAAATAGAAGATAGTTCTGAATATTTATGAACAATTATTCCAAAATTGTGAGGGTTTACTGTATGTACAGCACAGTATTTGGAAGACCTGGAAACTACTGCTTAATGTAGATCCAAGAGTCATAACTACAGTATACGTATAGTCTTCTGGATAAAAAGTTCACAGTTTCATAATGAATCAACAAAAGATGATTGGCAAATTACACATGTAACCAAACATATCTATAAACACAACTTCAACTTACTGGACATAAGGAGGAGAACCTGAAGACAAAAGGAGCACAGGCTGTCCGGAACATGGTCGTTGGCAAGGTCACCTCCTACTTCTCCACACTATCTTTCTCAATGTTTCTCTTTCACTCCAACAAATCTCACCACAATGTCCAATTTGTAATTTATACGTCACTAGCTAGGTCGTATGATTTAGCGTTTTTCTAATTAGTAGTACTACAGTGCTGTATTTAGAATACTGTATAATACAACTGATGTCATAAGTCTTAAGTTATCTTTTTAGAAATGATCAAACATTTAAAAAGATATACTGTAAAATCCATTCAAATAGATGTAAGGTAGTTATGTGCGTACACTACCATATTGTACTGTTTTTCTAATACCATACAGTACTGTAATTTTAGATCTCACAACATTTGAATGATAACTGAACTTCTCTTTAATGGAATGATGCTGTCAAAATTACAACTGATTAGCACATCAATAGAATTCATAAATACAGTACAGTACAGTAGGCTCTCGCCAATAACTACTTCCACGATAACGTTTTCGACAATAACGGTAAGTTACAATAGATACCCATTTTCGATAATAACGTCTGGATTCTCTTAAATAACGGAGATTTCGTGGGAAGCGTCCGAGCGCATCAATGATAGCGTTTGTTTGCCGCCATGTTGATGACGTAGTTGTCCACTCCGCCTCACTCTCACACGCGCTCCATGGAATACAGCGCTGCGCCCACGTGTGAGACTTTCGCTTCTATAACCAGTGGCTTCCGCATTTTTGCCTGTGGGGGCTGGGGGAGGTGGTGGAGGGAATGATTTCCCACCTGAATGCCCGGGAACTTTTAAAGTGAATGAGAAAAACAATCCCAAAGCTAAGAGACAAAGCCACAAGAAGCATGCCTACTCGGTCAAGGATAAAGAACAGATTGTTGAGCTCAATGAAAGTGGTGCACGTAACATTGATATTGTGAGGAAATTGAACTGTCCTGAGTCTACAGTGCAAAATATTAAGAGGAACTTAGAGGAGACCAAGAAGAGTATTGCGCTGGCTAAAAATATTTCGGTAGTGATGGAAATGCGAGGCGAGCTATGAATGATGAAGGCGATAGAATCAAGTTGTTAGTGATAACAGAGCATTTTCTTGTGAAATGGTTAGCTTGTAGAATGAAAGACAGTGCAAGTGTTAGCGACCCCCAGAAGATACGGAACAATCATCACACCAAGCACCTCAAAAACTCCCCCAAGCTAGGTGTTATATTACTCACACTCTTTATTTTGATGATTGAATAACAATTCTTTTTATTTTGGCTAACAAAAAGTGTTAGGAGGGCTTCAAGGGGAAAAATGGGTGAAATTCTTGGGGCGGCGGCACCAATAAACCCTTTTTACATGTATTTTAATGTCACACAAATAACGTTTTCGCTAGTAACGGTGTTTTTCAGGCACCTATTAGACGTTATTGGTGAGAGCCTACTGTATATAAATCTATTATGTATTTATCACAACAGAGTACAGATATCAGCATTAGGTCCAGCTCAACAACTGTACAAGAGATGTTGTGTAATATATTTCATCATACATTATTAAACACTGTATGCAGTACAGCTATTCCTCGACTTAAGACCTACTCGATTTACGACCACCCGCACATACAACCGCCTCAGTCATACCAAAATTATGTCAAATTACATATTTTCGAGTCCCGACGTTAGTGATTGTGCTGTGTACTGACAAAATTTTCCTTTGTAATTCACTTTAAAATGGCTGGTAAGCTTAAAAGTGACAGTTTTGTGGTGCATACCATTATCTAAAAGTAGGCATCTATCAGCCTCCATCCCAGAGATGTTATAAATGTCATAGATGGGGCCATGTGGCTTGTGTCTGCCCTTATCAGAGACCATGGTGAAGTCTCTGTGCACAACCACACACAACAAAGATCTGCAGGTGAAACTGTACAAAAATAATGCATCAACTGCCCCCAAGCTCCCCCCCCCCCCCCCCCCCCAGCGACCAAACCTGCCACCTAGGCAGGTGTCAGGCATCTCTGCTGCTATAAGGGAGCCACCTAGGAACAACCCCTGGTTTACCGGCATCACTGCACCTAACTGACCGGTACCAGCTGTTAACAACAGACCCGCATGGAGTGACACACGCAGAGCCGCAACAGGAAGCTACCAACGCTCCCACTAAAGACACAAGCAATGTAGTGAACACTGCCATAGAAAATAACATACAACAGCTTGAAGATCAACTGGCCAAACAAAATGAAGTGATAACAGACTTTTGCAACACAATAAAGGGACCGAACACCGCAATTTTTCAGCAATGCAATTTGTAATAGAAAGTATTATCTTGAAATGACAGTGCCAGATGTGGAAACTCTAGATCCACTAGGAACTCGTGTCCAAGCAGAGGAAAACAGTGATACTGGTAACAGTTTTACTGTTGCCTCTGTAGACGTAGTCAATGAAGATGAACGAACAGAAAATGGTGGTGATGTTGAGAGTGACCAAAGTGGGTTGATGCCTTCCACTGAAATACAACCAGCTGCCTTTGCAAAACCACTGAGAGGATGGTTCTTGGCAGACTCTTATACAGAATCAGAGAACACATGTCTCCTCACATAAATGGCTTCACCCATGGTAAAGGTGTACATAATTGCATCACCACATTCCTAACTGGGCACGGGGATGAAAGGCTAGGATACATCACATTTCTTGACCTAAAAGCTGCATTTGATATTGCCAATAGGCAACTTATATTGTACAAAATAGCAAAAAATGGATATAGGAGGTCAGCTTTACACTGTATAAGTGGTTACCTCACCAACAGAAAGCACTGTTTCAGGGTTACAAGAGTGAAGTTAAAGATATGCAACTTGGCACCCCCAAGGTGGAGTACTTAGTTCCAGTTTGTTCAATGTTCTTAAGAATGCAATAAAGTCAACCCCAAACAGCCCCAGCAATATTACTGTTAGCTATGCAGATGACATGCTTATACATACTAAAACTCATTGTGAAATGCAAACCACCCTGAACCATGTACAGTCAGCCTGTGAGAACCTTGGTCTCATCATCTCTACAGAGAAAACTAAGGTACTGTATTCGGCAAACAAGCTGGTAACTGCAAACGCGGACCATCAAACCTTAAGATAGGTAACAACACTATTGACTATGTCTCCCTCTTTTAATTATCTTGGTGTCTATCCCCTGTACTTCACCTGCCACACAACAGCTAACCCGTCAATGTACTGATAGGTTAAAACCCCTTAAATGTTTGGCAGGGTTATTATTTTTTATATTTGGGGTGAAAATAAAATGCAGGGAAATTAAGAAAATAATTGAAAAACAAGTCCCCGATTTTGATTGACCGATACGTTTGAAAATTTTTATTTCATTGGCTTGAATTTCTGTGGTGGAGGTTTGGTCTGCATATTTTTTCATTAATTTGATTAATTATACATGACTCCATGCAGCAAGATTCCGTTCCTGTTTCCATCTCGTCATCCGATGACTTATGTTGGCTTAGTACACCTGCAACCGATCGCCGATTACTTGCACCACTAAATGTCCGACTAGTGTATAAAGGTTGCAGACCCCTTATCTACACTAACGACTCACAACACTGTCTGTGAGAGGGCTGGAAGTGCTATCATTGTGACTCAGCCTAATATAATAGAAAAAGTAGCTAAAATTAGTAGCTGGGCATCCACTCTACAAAATGAACTACATGTATTTGCCATGCTGTACTCTCAGCCCTGAAACTTGTTGAAGACACTGCCAATGACAGTCTCATCATCACTGACTCTTTAACCTCACTACTTGCTCTTGATACCCTAAACTCAGATTGTCACCTGTTTGTCTCTGAAGCCAGACACAAGCATATGTGTTTTGTTGATGAGGGTATCAGGATCAAGCTGCTGTGGATCCCCTCTCACATAGGTATTCGTGAACATGATAGAGTTGATGCCTTAGCTAAACTCACATCCAACAATGGCAATGTTGAGTACACTCTAGGACTGTCACACAGAACCTTAAAAACAGTAATCAGAAAAGAGCTTGCTGATGAATTTGAAGCCAGTAGACAAGTGCAAACAGGCACTAGTCAATCCATTGTTTACCATGATGAGATGTATCAAGTAAAACATGTACACTTGTACAGGTATATGGAGCAAGTAGCAAGATCACTAGATTACAAGATGTTGTAACTGCTAAACTAAGGTTAGGATATAAGTACCTCTGGCAGTATGCCCCTCAGGCAGATGTGAACAAAACTAAATGCAAAGTGTGTGGCCAGGCATATGGCCACATACTCCAACACTACGTCTCAAAATGTGAAAAAAACAGAACCTTATAGGGACAGATCAAAGCACACTGTGTATGCAATGGCACAGCACTTTATCATAGCACTTTATCCCTAATGACAAGATCGCTGATATACTGTACTGAGGCTGTATCCACACTTCGCATTTACAGTAGTACTTAATCAAAATTCTATGCACTGACTTAAACAAACAACGTACTGGAAATACTTTGTAACATTCAATACCGTAATATCAAAATCATTGGGGTCCAATAAACACCCTTTGTGGCCTATGCTCTGTAATCCTTTTTGCACTACCGCTCACAGGATGAGTATGGGGTGCACAATAAACTAGCTGCTGTCTGTGGCAAGAAAAAATTAATTCCCACTGACTCCTTACCCCCCTCCCCTCTCAATCCCTCCCTCCTTACCACCTCCCCACTCACCCCTTACCACCACCACCCCACTCACCCCTCCATTACCACCTTCCCACTCATCCTTTACCCCCCCAACCACCCCTTACCACCACCCCACTCACTCCTTAACCACCACACCACTCACACCTTACCACCACCACCTCACTCCCCACTCATCCATTACATCCTCCCCACTCACCCTTTACCACCACCCTACAGACTGATGGTAATATCACACAGATCATCTACACTGATGGATCTCTTAACCCTGCCTGTGGGAGGGCTGGAAGTGCTTTTGTTGTGACTTAACCTGACGGTAATATAATTGAGAAAGGAGTTAGAATTAACAATTCTAAAGAGGAAGACGATAATGAAGAAACACAATCAGAGAGAAAAACACTGACTCTACCTGTTGCCTCCACTCGTCTCGGAGCACAACCCACCACCTACTGTATATAACACCACAGGTTTATAGGTACAGCACTGTTACCAGGAGACTCACCTACCTACCTACCCATCTAGGTATACTTTACACAACTTGCAGCCTGCCCTTATCCTCCCCATACATCTCTCCTCCTCCTTTCAACTTACCTCTCTCTCCATTTACCTGCCCCACTAATCAATCAATACATCCATCCTCCTCATCTTCCTCCTTGTCAGGGGCTTCTGTTTGTTTACCCCCAACAGCTGCTACAACTTCTTCTGCTCTTTCTAATGTTTATTTTGTCCCGTTTTTTTTTTCCTATACTGTTTCAGAGCCTCTTTACCTCCCGCTGCTGCTGCTGCCACTTCCTCACTAGCTCAATACGCTAGCAGTCACAGCCCGCTCTCTCTCTCTCTCTCTCTCTCTCTCTCTCTCTCTCTCTCTCTCTCTCACCTACAATATTAAATTCCAAATGTGATGAGAGATTAGAATGTCAGTGTTATTATTACCAGCCAACAGCCTCATTATTACCAGCCAAAGTCCTAAGTTGCTCACAACCTCGAACTTATTTTTTCTAAACCTCTAACTTGTAATTTAATGTCTCTAACCAGTGTCTCTCACAACCTCTAAATTGAGGGTCTCATAACCTCTAAACTGTGTCTCATAACTAACTTATCTCTAACAACCTCCAACTTAAGTCTCTAAAAAAAAAACTCTAAAAACCTCAAAATTTTGTCTTACAACTTCTAACGTGTCTATCACAACCTCGAAGCTACGCCTCACAACCTCGAAGCTACGCCTCACAACCTCGAAGCTACGCCTCTCAACCTCTAAGCTATGCCTCTAACAACCTCTAAGCTATGCCTCTCACAACCTCTAAGCTATGCCTCTAACAACCTCTAAGCTATGCCTCTAACAACCTCTAAGCTACACCCCTCAACCTCTAAGCTACGCCTCTCACAACCTCTAAGCTATGCCTCTCACAACCTCTAAGCTACGCCTCTCAACCTCTAAGCTACGCCTCTCACAACCTCTAAGTTACGCCTCTCACAACCTCTAAGTTACACCTCTCACAACCTCTAAGCTACACCCCTCACAACCTCTAAGCTATGCCTCTAACAACCTCTAAGCTACACCCCTCAACCTCTAAGCTACGCCTCTCACAACCTCTAAGTTACGCCTCTCACAACCTCTAAGTTACGCCTCTCACAACCTCTAAGCTATGCCTCTCACAACCTCTAAGCTACACCCCTCACAACCTCTAAGTTACGCCTCTCACAACCTCTAAGCTATGCCTCTAACAACCTCTAAGCTACACCCCTCAACCTCTAAGCTACGCCTCTCACAACCTCTAAGTTACGCCTCTCACAACCTCTAAGCTATGCCTCTAACAACCTCTAAGCTACACCCCTCAACCTCTAAGTTACGCCTCTCACAACCTCTAAGCTACACCCCTCACAACCTCTAAGTTACGCCTCTCACAACCTCTAAGCTACACCCCTCACAACCTCTAAGTTACGCCTCTCACAACCTCTAAGCTATGCCTCTCACAACCTCTAAGCTACGCCTCTCACAACCTCTAAGCTACACCCCTCACAACCTCTAAGTTACGCCTCTCACAACCTCTAAGCTACACCCCTCACAACCTCTAAGTTACGCCTCTCACAACCTCTAAGCTACACCTCTCACAACCTCTAAGCTACACCTCTCACAACCTCTAAGCTACACCTCTCACAACCTTGAACTGGCCATCAACTGTTGGTATAATTTAAGTAGAGCCGTGAGTCAGCTGCTCGTAACGTGGACCAGCCGTACTTTTGTGGGGTGGCACTCTCGCCCTAGAGGGGAGGGGGTGGGTGGCACTCTGGACCTGAGGGGAAAGAGGATAGGCAGCACTAAACCTGGGGGGGGGGGGGTACACCATTCTCCCGCCTCTGTTTTACTGGCCTTATAAGACTTGGTGTGAAGAAAGCAGAACAGCGTGAGGGGAGCAGAGCAGCGTGGGGGGAGCAGAGCAACGTGAGGGGAGCAGAGCAACGCGAGGGAAGCAGGACAGTGTGATGGAGGTGCCAGATAACACTAAGTGGTGGGTCGAACAAGACTAGGGGAGAGTAGTGTTAGGGAGGAGACATGAGTATGTCGTCCAGATATGAGTAAGGTGACCAGAAATGAGTAAAGAGTTAAGATACTGCGGTAAGATTTTGGGGCAGGTATGGTGTGTAATAATAAGTAAGAGGTAGAAATAGGAGAGGAGAGAGACAGGAAGGGACGTGGGAAAGATAAAAGAGGATAAAAGAGAATGGAGAAAACATCTGAAAGAGGAAAAGACAATACCTAATGAGAATAAAAGGATAAAGAATTGAGACAAGTGTAGAAGGATATAATTGCCCTCCTTAAAATATACAAGATCACACTTTATAACAAAAACGTAAACACAGAAGATCATGACAGAGTATATAACAAAATATATAAAACTAACATCCCCTGAGCCAATTTTTTTACCATCTGATACTTGAACGGTGTAACCCATATAAAGTAGAAAAGCAATTCCGAGACTCGTTCCAGCAGTTCCGAGTCTCAGGAGTGCAAGTTTCCCACACAAACACACACACACAATGAGTGACAATACCCCTTGGCCAAAGACAAAAAGAGAAAACTCTTTAATAAACCAAAAAAAAAAAAAAAAACAAGCATAAAAAGGATAACTTATAAACAATTGCAGCACTGCAGGTAAAAAATGTGTTGACTATAAAGCAAAACAACAAAGGATTTCAGAGATATAAAACTTGTGGTAGGGTGTAAAGGTGCGGGGTAACGCTGTTCTTCACCGCCAGTATTGAGCGCTGGTATAACAAACGGCCACCACCACACCAGAAGCCAAGAGAGTGCCAATATTCCTCCGCCCCGCCGCGTCCAATCACATGTAAAGGAAACCCTACAGAGATACACCAATTACACACCCAATCATCAATACCCTGAAGCCTTCGGCGGCGTCGTATTCTGAAAATATATTTGGCGCGAGAAGCTGTATTTCTGGTATAAAATTTGTGGGGGAAGCTATTCCCTATTCCGTAATTTTCACAGAAAATGTTCCACATTTTTTTTTCTGAAACTGTGAATGATTGCACGATAAAACTTTTAAGAGAGGGAATAAGAGCGGCCCATCTGCAGTTAATTTAATGAGGTTAATAGATTAGTTACGACTTTCTTGTAACAGCTGAGGCAGAGGATGCTACCTAAGGAGAGGATTCTGGTGCAGTCAAGAGAGCTCTTCACACCAAACTGACCCGTATCTACCACGGTGAGAAGGAGGAGGTTTGTTTGGCGATGTAGCCCAGTGTGCCACTGCCTGTAGAGGCGATTCATTTAACAATTTCCCAATGCTCCACACACACCACCACCACGGCGTTCATCTTTCACACAAAATGCATGAATGCTAAGTTATATATATATATATATATATATATATATATATATATATATATATATATATATATATATATATATATATAATCTTAAAACTTATCCCCACAAATATAGATTGGCTGAGTTATGCGCATGGAACTAATACCCATCATCAGCGATGTGCATTTTTCAAGCTGATATGTAAGTTAGTCTTGCGTCCACACCGCACACTTCACTACTGTGACTGTGCTGCTTCTCTGAAAATAATCACCTATGTCTTTACTTATCCAACAGCTCATTTTGTGAATGTGCACACACACACACACACACACACACACACACACACACACACAGGGAAAAATACTTATCAAAGGGTAGAGTGGGGGCTATAGAGCGGAGGCTAGTTCACTCGCCACAACCTTCCCTAACGTTTACCTCCACTCTCACAGTAAAGTAGTGTGGGACGAGTGGCCAGAGAAAGTTAGGGAGGTTGGCCACGCCTTCTTTTCCTCCCCTACCTTTGTGCCATGGCCAGGTGGTGTGGGAAAGTGAAAGGTAAACATTCTCTCTCTCCCTAAACGCCTGTGTACATACTTCAAATACCTTCATTTTCTCTCCTACTCCCCCCATGTTCCCTCTTCTCTTTAAGGGGCCTCTCTCATTCCCGTATCCTTCCGCCTCCCTACGTTTCCACGTCTCCCTCCTCCCCACGTCCCCTTCCTCCGTCTCCCTCCTCCCCACATCTCCCTCCTCCCCACGTCTCCCTCCTCCCCGTCTCCCTCCTCCCCACGTATCCCTCCTCCGTCTCCCTCCTCCCCGCCACAAGAAGGAGGAGACAGGCTGCTGTGGTCCGGAGCAACAGAGAGACGGGATTGAAAATTTTAATTCTTACAGCCAGTGAAAATTACCCGCTCAAAGCTTCTCCTGACACACACACCAAAAATGTCCCATCTCTCTTTGTTGAGAACTCGGCGATCTGTATGTTGTACAGATCGCTATAAAACGACGCCTAAACTAATACCACCACCACCAGGCACGACATCTAAACACAGAGCAACGAAACACCCCAGAGAAACCATGTTATCTTCCTGGGAAAAGTCACAGGAGAGAATAAAACTTAAACAACAGCACAAACGAAAAATAAAAGCCAGCACCGAAGACAACCTTTCCGAGAAGTGTAAAAGGTATACTGTACGGCACCCAGCCCCAGGGAAACAGTGCGTTGCGGCCAGTTTAAATAAATTCAATCGTTGCACTTAATAAACAATACAGTACAGTACAGGGTTCAGGCTTTAATGTTTCGTCCGTTGAGTATTTAAAGGCAACTGAACACTAAAGAATGTACCCAAAAAGATTTA
Organism: Homarus gammarus; assembly: GCA_958450375.1. Classification (NCBI taxonomy): domain Eukaryota; kingdom Metazoa; phylum Arthropoda; class Malacostraca; order Decapoda; family Nephropidae; genus Homarus; species Homarus gammarus. The sequence goes on from CAUDMG010003013.1 coordinate 656,464, forward strand.
TTTTAACCGTGATATCAATATAATAATTATAAAATAATAATAATAATAATAAAACAATTACCTTGACTATGTACGCTCATTTTAACACCAGAAAAAAAAAACAGTACAGTGTATACAGAATATATGGAAGACATTTTCTTAAGGAATTGTGTAACTTAACTTTTACCGAGTGGCCGTATTTAGTTCAGATAGAATCCATTATTGTATTATATTTTTTACCATAATTTTTGTGTTTTGGTTAAGTCAAGAATTAAAGTGCCGCCATGCACCTGCTATCAGCAATATTCGCCCGAAGAACCCAAGGTATGTACAGTAACAAGTAAAGGTACAGACTTGAAAATTATAACAGTTACAGCACACAAACATTACTTAAGTATCAGTGTATATTATTGCGTCACATTATCATAAACTGCAAAAAACACAGAGGCTATTAAATAGATATATTACTATTCCTTTAACTACAAAGGTTTTCCCTGCAATACATTTAGAGGTGTCTCTCAAATAAATAAATTAATAACAATAAATTAATGCAAAAATAAATAAATAAATAAATAAATAAACATTTGGGTTAATATCATATTCCGTATCGCATTTGTGTAAAACAGGAAGCTTTCTTAAAACAGGGAAACTATTTAATATACCCGGTATCAATGTTTACATGGTAACTCACCAAGATATATTGTACTGAACTGAACTGTACTAGCTCTTGTTACCATGGAGAGGATTAATTGTGTTACCGGGTAAGCTGGTGTGTGTGTGTGTACACAAGGTCACTCGTTCATGTACATTAAGCACTTTAAACAGCCATCCCCGTCTACAGGATATACAACACCACAGTATCCATCAGACACACTTTGGTCGATAAAATATTGTAAGAACTATATGAAGAAAAAACTTACGCCAAAATTATAAAATTGAAATCCTGCAGCCAGTGCTAATGCCTGACCAAACCTCTAGACTAAACGTAATTTATCGTCGCTGATCTTAACCAGATAAACAGTCTCATTTTCATCACGTAAACTGTGTACAAATTCCCTAAGTTCCTCGACTTAGGATTTAACATGTCTGGCCAGCATAGAAGTATAATATTATTCTGATCTACATTTTGAGCGAGAACTGGCTCACCTAACAGCTACTGTTGGCCGTTGCAGCCTGTACGAGCGAGCACATGGGTGATCAATCATCCACCTGGGTATCTTCCTCAAGTGATTGGCGAGTAAAGAAAAGGGACGCCAACATGAAAATACGTGGGAATATAATGGTTGATATCCAAGATACCGTTAATGACATCTGTTGACAGACAATGATGACTAAAGACTTCTATACTGTGTACAGTCAACTTATCCGGGAGGACACAACTGTGAGACAACACACAGTGACACACCACCAACACACAACACTGACAAGAGGCAGCAGAAGGGTGCCAGTGCCAACCCACCCGTCGTCAGTATTAAAACATTTTACTAGCACCAGCAAGGGCGCCTCCTGGCCTGCCAACATACTGCCACCCTGAATTATTTAGAGAAATGCCAGACTGAAGACGTGGGTACAAGGAGTGATAGAGAGCTGCTGGAATACCTCGGTGCAGTACCAAAATGACAATTACAGCAGCCACATCAAAGAACCAAAATGCAAATCATGACAAAACATTATTTTACAACGATAGTAAAACGTAAACAAGACGAGATGGGAAGCCACAATGCAATGATCTACAGGGGGTAAACCTGATGTGACGACAATAACAACATGAATGAGACGGCAGTTTAACTCTGGACAGGCTCAGGCCACGATAAGTAAACAAAACAAATTAAAACAACGGTATATAGGAGTAATTTTACAAAATATTAATTTTAATCTACATAAAACCTAAACCATATTACAATAAATGAAACGTGGTTAAAAGGAAAATAATGTGTACACCTGAAGAACTTGGCATATGAAGGGTCGACAAGTAACACCAGACACACACAACCTAACTAACACCGACCTCCCTGAACCACTGTTGTCTCTCTCTCTTATACAGTACGTGACTTACTTTTGTATATCAATGTGAAAGAACGAATTTTAGAGTGAGTGTGTGTGTGTGTGTGTGTGTGAGTGTGTGTGTGTGTATGTAAAATAATAATAACAAGTAACGGTCTATTGAAACACACACACACACACACACACACACACACACACACACACGTTCTTATATGAATACCGGAGTGCCAAACACGCAGGATAATCAGAATTCACAGCTGGGTCACATCCATCGACACTGTATAGCTACAATACAGGTATACTCGGATAGACGGTTATTCACAGGTGTTGCTCACGTTCACACTGACTGATGGCATCTTAACATGAGGGACAGCGCGAGACTCACTGCATCCCACTCCTTCGTTTCTGTCTCAAAACTTGAAACAATTGACAAGGTCCGCATCAAGTTCCTCTGGATTCCGTCTTTAGGGCCCCATACACACTCAGGTCGGCCCGTCCGGCCACCTGTTCAGGCCAGCCTCACATGAAATCGCTACCTGATCGCCTAACCCAAAAAGCAACTCTTGGTGAAGAAACAAAAGCTACTGTCAACCATCTCAAATATCAGATGAAAACCACGCAGAGAGAAACCGTAGAGGAACTTTGGAACAATTTCAAAATACAGGGAGCCCGCACGTTGAACCATTACGACCCAGTTGTGGACATCAAACGCCACTACAATGACTGTCTTCCACTCACTCCACCCTAACAATTCGTATCTACAAAGGTACGCTCGGGATACCTAAACTACTGGCAATAATATCGACAACCCGGAGCCCAGCCGCACTACCTGTAGACTGTGTGGGCGTCTCACCTCCCACAACCTTGCCCACTACACCATGGTATGTGTCGACACCACCTCGTACAGAGCCTTTCCTTCACCACACTTCACCCCAGACAGGTAAAACTTTATATGGAGCTCTGTGAACACCAATAAATCATCCATTCTCTCCAACTTGCAACTGTAATTAATGGACTCTCAGACAGCCTCGCCCGCCAATCAACTGAGTCTAAGAATTCAAACATCAACTTCTCATGTTTCCCTTTCGGGTGACTATATTGCTTTGTGTTTTAACTTACACAGGATACAAGGGCTGCCCATTAAAGCGCCATTACCTCTATCTTCAAGAGATGTTACTACCCGACCTTACAGTACACTATATAACATCACTCAACTAAACAATAATAAGGAGAGGTGTGAGCCAGCGTGAAGGTGGTCAAGGTGATGTGGTTACTGTACATGACTGAGTCTCACCTGACTCTCCATAAACATTACCTTAACCACACGCACGCACGAGCACACACAAAATCACTCACTCAAAGCCAACCTTCAACAGGGACCTTTAGTAACGCTGTTCCCCCCCCCCTCCCCCCCCAAAAAAAACCCACACAGATTGGTGCCAAAGACTAAATGAGATGTTGGTGAGGGAGGGAAATGGGGAAAGGGAGGGAATGAGGAAGGGAAATGGGGGGGAAGGGAAATGGGGGAGGAAGGGAAATGGGGGAGGAAGGGAAATGGGGGAAGGAAGGGAAATGGGGGAGAAAAGGGGAAGGGAGGGTTGCAGGAGAGGCAGACAGGAGCCAGGGACCTGCCTAGTGGCCCGTGACTCACCAGAGGACACCCGCTCCAGTGACCACCATCTCCCACCCTTTAGTCACCCCCCCCCCTCAGGCTGACAATATTTTTAGCTAACTACTTAGTCACCTGGTTCACCTACTCCCACACACTCACTTGGTTCACCTACTCCCACACACTCACTTGGTTCACCTACTCACACTCACCTGGTTCACCTACTGTCACACACACTCACCTGGTTCACCTACTGTCACACTCTCACCTGGTTCACCTACTCACACACACACTCACCTGGTTCACCTACTCTCACACACACTCACCTGGTTCACCTACTGTCACACACACTCACCTGGTTCACCTACTGTCACACTCTCACCTGGTTCACCTACTCACACACACACTCACCTGGTTCACCTACTCTCACACACACTCACCTGGTTCACCGACTCTCTCACTCACTTAAAATTCTCCTTGACCCACTTAAAATAAAAAAACAATCATCTTATGTACTTTTTGCTTCCTTTAGGAATTGATTTTATTTTCGTGTCTTCCATGGGACTACAATAAGTCATTTAATAACATACTACCTTCTCATAGTATTGAACAGGATACGAGTTACATGTATAGTGAAACAATTCATAAAAGCAAAAACAAAAAGGAAATCTCTCGATCCTAAAAAAAAAAAAAAAACTACATTCCTCAACGTTGTATAAGGGAACACGATGCCAGATCCTTTAATAGAGGAGTTTTCGTCCATAATCTATACTCTCTCTCACTCACTCTCCTTCCTACCCTCTCCCCTCTTTATACTGTACCTTAGGGGCTTGAAACTGTGCTGGGGAAAAAGTAGGAATGTAAACAGGTGAGGAGTAAACACTGCCAGGGTGATTAGGAGCGAGTGAGAGGGAGAGTAGGGTGGTGGGCCAAGTAGTGAAGGCTGGCGTCAACACCTGAGAGTGGTCATTAACGCTACGCCCTTACACCACGGTAAACACACTCCCACGCTCATTACACACACACACACACATATACACTTACAACATTAAAACCACTATTGAATCTCGTAGAGCGGAATGGGGTTAAAATAATAGGAAGTCAATTATACCTTGAACTGCAGTATAAACTTTCACCAATGTCCCAGTGAGATGCGTCCCCAGCTGGTCATTGCTTAATCAACACCATCCCCCCCTCTCACCTCCCCCACCTCAACTACCGCACCATAAAGTTACCCTCCGTGTTTTACCACTGGCGGGAGGAAGCTCTATACATGTCCACTATACACAGGCGTGCCTTTCTCCAGAGTTGCAGATCAAAACATAACCCGGCCAGCCTTACCCTGCCTCTCCACGCTCACACTCCATCCTGGTCTTTTATTCTTTACATGAAAAGACAAGACCTGTTCACCCACTCACTCACAACTGAAATATTGAGAGTCAAGCCAGGGAGTCAGCCACGTGGGCCTGGCTTCAGGTATCACAGAGACATGGAGACACAATAGGTTCATATCTCCCTCATATTACCTCGCACTTTATGTGATTCGGGAATCTGACCTAAAACTCGGAAAATGCAAAATGATAGCGAGTAGTGACGTAAACGAAAATACAAAAACACTTTGTAAATAATAATTCATGAAAGCTTTGACTAGCATCAACATGACAGCTGTTCAAAGACCGTGACTTTATACCTACATTGTCTGAGAGGGAAAAATGCTAAATCATAAAAATATATTATTACTGGAGTGTGTTGATGTCAGCCCAGGACAGTGTTGACTAATACCACCACGCGCTCGGTTAACTCCCTCACAATGGTAAATATTTTCAGCACTCTTATCTGTAAGTTTTTTTTGATCCATTGTGTTTTGTAACTGAACTTTTTGTACACATAATTAGGATTGCTTTATATGAGGATTAATAACGTTGATCAGTGTTGTATAAATTAATATGTGTAACAGTAATATATATATATATATATATACCAAGAGAGAAACACAAACGATCCACCAATAACCCTTAACGTAAACACCACTTTCATTGATGCTAAGAATAATATAGTGTTGCACATCGTCAATTCTTCACACACACTAGAGAGAAATTAAATGTGAAGTCAAGTCACATTTGTCGCCAGCGTCGTGTGAACCTCGGGCTGAAAAAATGTCAGGGAGAACGGTGTTCCTCCTCTCTATGAGGTCTTTCATTGACAGTTGTCACACATACATACATACATAAAGACAATGAAGTAAAAAAGGTAAATAAACACCATGCGAGTGGGTTCTTCCATAAGACTGGCGATCCGTTAGGGGCGGTATGGATACAGCATGGGCCCTACTGTAGACGAACCCTATCTTGGGTACGCAAGAAGCAGTGTGACCAACACTCGATCGACTTCACTTTCTGAACAGGAGGATATCCCGAGAGATGGGAGGTGAGCACCCACTCGTCCGCCACATCCCAACATTAACAATAAAACACAGATAAATCACCGACAACAAACTTTTCCATGTTAGCAAGGTGTGGGGTAGACGTTGTCGCTTGACGCCAGGGGTAAAAAAAAATAACCTTTACTCCGTAAAAGCCAACAAAAAAGTTTATATAAATATAATTTACTAATACCATAAAATACTAAAATAAATAAACAATCTAAATTTACCTAGACAAGAGCAGGATTTCCAGTTTTACTGTGACAATATAAAAACGTGAGAATGTGAGACTGGTCGACGGGCCACAGCCAAATATAGGGTTCATCAGCACGCTATTTCAGTGTACTGCCCCAGTCCCTGTATATTACTGCCGCTGCTCACACCAACAACTTCTACACATTTATTTTATCATCATTTAAATATTTCTTCTTTACCAGAATCAAACAATTAAGTATAATATTTTACAACTCCACTAATTGGCTGTTTATTTCACGGTCTTAATTTACTTTTATAGACAGCTCCTGAACCAGTATTCAATATTTGTATAAAAACTTTAGTTATTTCTTTACCTATATCATCATTCCTTCTATTTTCATCCAGCAAGTTTTCTTCATTCTCATTTATTATACTTTTCTTTATTTTTACCTTTCCATCTACAGTAATTCTCTCTTCAGGTCAATTGAAGAATTAAGTTATGTCACTAATTTATATATTTACCATCAACTACTTATCTCAAATATAAGCTATTAACATTAAATATCTGTGAATTGCTTTTCTTGTTTTATGCTGCGTCAAACTTTACACATCTACAGGTATACCTTCTATATTAACCTTCATCATAGTTATATGTACTGAGTCAACTTATAGGTCCAAGTCGTCATTAGTGAGAGGCGAGGAGACTTGTGTTCCCTCACCACCATATTACGTAAGTCTTGTGTCTGTTTGTCTGTCCAGTTGAGTGACCTTCATCTTGTCCGATATATACGTCACACACACACACACACACACACACACACACACACACACACAAAACAGTTACCGAGTAAGTCATTGACTCCGTTACCATCTGGCTCAGCATCAGTGAAGCTTCCACACTTCACCACCAGCGACGTCTTTCATTAACATTATCAGTTTTAAAATCAGTTAAGACGAATCTCTCTCTCTCTCTCTCTCTCTCTCTCTCTCTCTCTCTCTCTCTCTCTCTCTGCCATCACAAACACAACTCCACCACACACACATATCTCCTCCACAATCATACCTCCAACACCCTCAACACCACCCAATACCATCAACACCCTCAACACCACCCAACACCTTCAACACCACCCAACACCCTCAACACCACCCAACACCCTCAACACCACCCAACACCCTCAACACCACCCAACACCCTCAACACCAGCCAACACCACCCATCACCCTCAACACCACCCAACACCCTCAACACCACCCAACATCCTCAACACCACCTTCAACACCAGCCAACACCAGCCAACACCTTCAACACCCTCAACACCACCCACCTTCCTCAACACCACCTTCAACACCCTCAACACCACCCAACACCCTTAACAACACCCAACACCTTCAACACCCCCCAACACCACCCAACACCTTCAACACCACCCAACACCTTCAACACTACACACCGGCGACCACACACAGGAACGCACACAAAGAGTACACTCTTATCCTCTGTGTATGTGTGTGTGAGTGTATGTATCCTGGAGGGTGTATCCTGGTGGTGTATCCTGGTGGTGTATCCTGGTGGGTGTATCGTAGAGGGTGTATCGTGGTGGGTGTAGAGGGACATGTAAGAGACAGGAGACAGGGAGAGCGAGGCAGACGGTGTAGGTGTGACAAGAGGCTTAACACGGTCCCCTGCCCGCCTAGCCAACCCTCGCAGCCACCACGCCTAAAACACTACCAACCAACCACAACCTTTTGTCGACACAGCGTTACTAAGCCTCCCCGTGCCTCCCCTCTCTATATCAATACCAAAACAAAGCAGAACAGAACAGAAAAAAAAAATGATAATGACTTCTAAAACACGGGGAAATAATGACTAAAATACATCAAATCACCTTAAATAACACTAAACTTTAAATATAAAATATAATAGATATAAACCACACACACACACACACACACACACACACACACATTTAAATCACCTGCACATCATTAAGAAGAGAGAAACAAACAAATGTAGACACATCTTTTACATAGCATTACTTGGCTAGACCACCAGAGACACAGCAGCCGTCGAGTGACACATGTCAGTCTCTACCTCCTAGCATGGGGTGACCTACCTCCTAGCATGGGGTGACCTACCTCCTAGCATGGGGTGAACTACCTCCTAGCATGGGGTGAACTACCTCCTAGCATGGGGTGACCTACCTCCTAGCATGGGGTGAACTACCTCCTAGCATGGGGTGAACTACCTCCTAGCATGGGGTGAACTACCTCCTAGCATGGGGTGAACTACCTCCTAGCATGGGGTGAACTACTTCCTAGCATGGGGTGACCTACCTCCTAGCATGGGGTGACCTACCTCCTAGCATGGGGTGACCTACCTCCTAGCATGGGGTGAACTTCCTCCTAGCATGGGGTGAACTACCTCCTAGCATGGGGTGAACTACCTCCTAGCATGGGGTGAACTACCTCCTAGCATGAGGTGAACTTCGTCGATGACCTTTGACCTTGAACTTTATCTGACGTTGACCCAAAAAGTACAGGAGTGAGTGAGTATTCCGAGGCTGGGCTGGGCCGACCACCTGTGACATTTTCGCAACCATCGGATGAAAACGAGGGCGCTGTGGTGTGAACAATCGTACACAGTAACACGAGACACATAGTTTACTAGACTAGACCAATCATCGGTTTAGCCAATTTAAGGAAGTCAATGACAACATCAACAAGATCATCACAACAGAGCTAACAAAATAAACAAAACTTCCTCATCAAGGAATAAATATTGAAATTGAATTGAACAAAACAATAAAGTTCCATACAACACGGATGTCTCTCCTGCACTTTAGCTTCAAAGGTTAACCACCTAAAATGAGCTCAACGCAAAGGTGAGTTAAAACATAAGATAAACTACCAAATGTTAAAATGTAGGTCACAGTGCCCTGCTGTACAGAGCTGGTGCTGTACTATACAGTATACTCATCCTTGACCCTGTACAACTAAAGCACCGCCAAAGATCACCAAGAAAAATAAACTTGTACGTACAGAAGTGTGTGAGGTCGACCAGGCGTCCGGACACATTCATGGACAAATATAACAGTAGCTGTCCCTTATGGCGAGGATAACAAACATTTTTAGAAGCAGTGAAGGTCTGGAGGTGGGTGTGGGTGGGTGAGGACAGGAAAGGGGTTAGTGGGTGAGGGTGGATGAAGGCGGGTGAGGGTGGATAAGGGGTTAATGGATGGATGCGGGCGGGTGAGTGGGTGGGTGGATGGGGGTGGATGAAGACGGGTGAGGGTGGGTGGGGATAGATAATGGTGGGTGAGGGTGGATAAGAGTGGATGAGGGCGGGTTTAGGGTGTATGAGGGCACTTGAGGGTGGGTGGGGGTGGATGAGGGCGGGTGGGGTGGATGAGGGTGTGGGGGGTGGATGAGGGCGTGAGGGGTGGATGGGGGCGTGTGAGGGTGGATGAGGGCGGGTGGGGGTGAATGCGGGCGGGTAAAAGTAGATGAGGGTGGGTGGGAGTGGATGAGGGCGGGTGAGGGTAGGCTGAGGACGGGTGAGGGTGGGCTGAGGACGGGTGAGGGTGGGCTGAGGAAGGGTGAGGGTGGGCTGAGGACGGGTGAGGGTGGGCTGAGGACGGGTGAGGGAAGGCGATGTGGGTGGGTGAGGATCCGATAATGGTGGTGATTTTGACACCGGGACAAAAACTAGACAGCCTGTGGTGGTATATTCCCGTGACTTGTATGTTCCTCACTGTCACCATCACCATACTCTCTCACTGTCACCACCAACACACACTGTCACCATCACCACACTCTCTGTCACCACCAACACACACTGTCACCATCACCACACTCTCTCACTGTCACCACCACCACACTCTCTGTCACCATCACCATACTCAATGTCACCACCACCATCACACTCACTGTCCCCACCACCACACTCTCTGTCACCACCACCACACTCTCTGTCACCACCAACACACTCTCTGTCACCACCAACACACTCTCACCATCACCACACTCTCTGTCACCTCCACCTCACTCTCTCACTGTCACCACCACCACACTCTCCCTCTCCCCACACACTCAAGTTACCATCAACCAGGTGCCACAACCATCCAAGATCATCATGGCACCATAACCAACCATCATCATCAACCAGGAACCATAACTACAAAGTACCATTAACCAGGTACTGTACCCTAACAGTAGGTACACGTCCCCCCAACTGCCGGGTTCCCATAAAGGGCACACGAGTACCCCCGACTGATTAATATTCAACACCCCGGGCCTGTGTGTACCTCCTCCATGTGGGGATAACACACACACACACACACACACACACGATATACACAATGCACATTCACACATGTATAAACAAACGCCGAAATACTTGCCTCATATCTACCTACATACATACATATACATACATATACATACATACTTACATACATACATACATAAATGAATAAGGGCGCACACACCTAAGCCCTTCATCCTACACTGACAGAAACACGGCTTACAATTTTGACTTGTATAAGACATTAATACAGTAGAAAGTCAATGGTGTACGACTGAGCATTCACCAGACAGCGAGTCCCGTCAACAGCCGTAACACCAGGGATATAGACTACAGTGGAGGGAGGGAGGGAGGGACAACCCACATGGTAGGCGGAGGTTCTGTACCGGGAAAGCTGTGTACCAGGTTTATCTCCATTCTCAGGTACCCTATGTGGATGTCCTGCGGTAGGTGTCGAGGGGTGAAAAAAGCTAAACAAGGCGCACGCACAACTAGGTAGTCACCACAGGCACTCATGACTCAGACAATGGAGGCGTAGCTTGTATACAAGTCATGAGGTAAACAACCGGGTGTGTCCATATAAGGGAGTATTAACCATAGCTCTCCGTCACCCTCTGCCGTGCCTTCCTGCACCGTGTACACCGTGCAGTATCACTTATACACTATGCGCTCTATTGTACACCGCTCGCTGTATCTACTGTAGTTTACACAATGTATTAAATTTTTTTAAACTAATTCGCCCAAGCTCATTTCCATACAAATTCTTCTGAAGCTCTTTTATACACACTCTGTACTCTAAACTCTTCCACACACACACACGGTACTTTTTATTTTCTACACATACACACAAGGTACTCAATCACACCCGCTGTACTCAAGATCTTGTATAGATAGATCTCAAACTGGTGTAGGTTATGTAATAATTTCTCAGGCACACAGTAGTTAATGGCCTACAGCTACAGCCCTGCCTCTAACAGTTTGTAAACATGACCCACGAGTGTCGGAACTTGTAAACATGACCCACGTGCTTCGTAGTTTGCAAACAAAGCCCACGTGCCTCGTAACTTGTTAACAGGGCCCACGTGTGCATCACAGTCTGTCAACAAGACCCAAGTAACCCAGCTGTTTATATTCGGTCCAACAACCTTAACAGTCTCTAGATTATGTTAACGAGAGTCTCAGTTTATAAGTGGTGGATGACTCTCACTGGAGCCTTCAGAGAGACCAGCTAGGCGCAACTCATAAAACTAACCTTACAGACTTAAAAGCTAGTGAAAGTTAGCATTTGTATCTTCTACACACCTTTCCACCCAATACTTTTTAGCCTTTGTTGACTCTATCAAATAACCTGTATCTCTTAATTCACAATAAACGAAGGTACAGTTGGTGCAGAGTGGCTTATCTCGACCCTAAGTGGCAAATGTAACTTAAGACTGGCATGGTAACTCGACCCACCTCTTGAGTCACGCTCACTTTCTTCCTCACAAAATCAACAGCGGTTACCTTCTATATCATTATTATATTTGTCAAGTATAGGTGTGTGTGTGTGTGTATATGTGAATCTTCTATACAAAATGACACGAACTATACACGGCGACTCCCTCCCTTCCCACGAACTATACACGGCGACTCCCTCCATCCCCACGGACTATACACGGCGACTCCCTCTATCCCCACGGACTATACACGGCGACTCCCTCCATCCCCACGAACTATACACGGCGACTCCCTCCATCCCCACGGACTATACACGGCGACTCCCTCCCTTCCCACGAACTATACACGGCGACTCCCATCATCCCCACGAACTATACTCAGCAACTCCCTCCCTTCCCACGAACTATACTCAGCAACTCCCTCCCTTCCCACGAACTATACACGGCGACTCCCTCCCTCCCCACGGACTATACACGGCGACTCCCTCCCTTCCCACGAACTATACACGGCGACTCCCTCCCTTCCCACGAACTATACACGGCGACTCCCTCCCTTCCCACGAACTATACACGGCGACTCCCTCCCTCCCCACGGACTATACACGGCGACTCCCTCCCTTCCCACGAACTATACACGGCGACTCCCTCCATCCCCACGGACTATACACGGCGACTCCCACCACCTCTACACACACTGGAATACTCAAGTCTGATAATTAGGTTTAAACACAAGTAACCTGATGGAAACACTCGACTATTTATGTATTCTGATGATTATGCCATGTTAGTCAATTATTCACATTTCACAACAATGATCATTAACCACTAGACACAAAGTATACTGTATGTGATAATATTTATTAAGATTTAAGACAAAAAGCCTTACAGAGAACTAAATAATTCCTGTAGTTCATTATTTACATAATATATTCCGTTATGTAACAAAACCTGCCATATGTAAACAAATTATATACTGAAGCCGGTGCCTCCTACTGCATTCATATAGCCTACAGTGATATATCACGCCAAGAAGAAATAATTGTGAAATATAATTTTTCTCTCAAAATTTGAATTTGTCTGTATAAAGTAACGATTATTACGCACACCATCAAACACTATAAATTACTAACCTAATTTGGGTACAGTTTGGTTATAATATGGCAGTAGACCAAGTCCCTAATGAAACATGACCAAATTTTACCATATATGAACTTGAACTTATTTTCATTAAGGTACAAAAAAATAAATCTTTGTCTGGACAACACGCCAGTTGCGTTTTAAGGCTTAATCGGACAAGTGCCCGTTTCGTGGAACACACACACCTCACAGTACACTATTGTTTGTCAGTGCCTCCCTGTTCACTGTTAACCTGCCAGTGGACTAATCACTCGTGCCTCACACACGGCATCATATCAGCACACAGCCGTAGTGAGTACAATCCTCCACTAAAAACAAGTTTTCAATAAACAATGTTACACTGACCGCGAAACTAGAGAGAAACGCTTTCGCATCGAGTGCTTAACTACACTGACCCCGATGCTGCACTAACCACACTGGAGACAACACTATAACAAAGGGCACACTGGAAACCGAACACGATAACAAAGGGCACACTTGGCACTTCGCAGTGAGCGGCGTGTTACAGCCAGGAGTGACGGAGAGCGAGTGAGGCCCACAGGCACCCCACACACACCCAACCAGGTTCACCAAGGCGACCGTACCCCCAAGCCTGTCAGCCTGCTTGCCTGCCCCCTTGACTGATGAGGGGAGGTGGCATCCTGCTTGCCTGCCCCCTTGCCTGGTGAGGGGAGGTGTGAGGGGTATTGAGAGAGGGTGTGAAAGAATAAGCGAGTCTCAGCTGGACAGACGAGAACAAGAGAGACAGGACAGCTCCGACCAGATTCACCAAGGCGACCGGCTGACTGAAGGAGGGAGGGGTGATGGAGGAGTTTTGGAGAGCGAGAAGCTGTGAGTGTGAGAGACCGAGTCAAGACCCAGAGGCAGTAAACACAGACATACCCAACCAGGTTGACCAACTCGGCGGACCAAACCTGGCCCTCACCCCCTCCTTATACTACCGGTCTGGTGGAGGAAGTGTGGGAGGCGGGGGGGTGTGGGAGGCAGGTGGGTGAGGAGTGTGGGAAGGAGGAAGTGTGGGAGGCAGGTGGGTGTGGGATGCAGGTGGGTGAGGAGTGTGGGAAGGAGGAAGTGTGAGAAAGAGGGAGTGTGGGAAGGAGGGAGGGATTGTGGGAGGGAGGGACTGTGGGAGGGAGGGATTGTGGGAGGGAGGGAGTGTGGGAGGGAGGGAGTGAGGTGTGGGAGGGAGGGGGTGTGGGAGGGAGGGAGTGAGGGGGTGTGGGAGGGAGGGAGTGAGGGGGTGTGGGAGGGAGGGAGTGAGGGAGGGAGGGAGTGTGGGACTAAAGGAGGGAAGGGGTAATGGTGTGGGAGGGAGGGGGTGAGGGAGTGGAAGGGAAGGGGTGATGGTGTGGGAGGGAGGGGGTGATGGTGTGGGAGGGAGGGGGTGAGGGAGTGGAAGGGAGGGGGTGAGGGAGTGTGAGAGGGAGGGGGTGATGGAGTGTGGGAAGGAGGGAGTGTGGGAGAGAGGGAGTGTGGGAGGGAGGGAGTGTGGGGTGAGTCAGTGAGTATGGAACTAAGGAGTAATAATGGTAAATACTATAAACGAGACAAGTGAGTGAGTGAAGGGTAGGAGGAAGTATGCGAGGGAGAGATGAGCACCACCTGAGGGAGGGAGTGACGGAGCAGGAGTGGCCACCTGAGGGAGGGAGTGACGGAGCAGGAGTGGCCACCTGAGGGAGGGAGTGACGGAGCAGGAGTGGCCACCTGAGGGAGGGAGTGACGGAGCAGGAGTGGCCACCTGAGGGAGGGAGTGACGGAGCAGGAGTGGCCACCTGAGGGAGGGAGTGACGGAGCAGGAATGGCCACATGAGGAAGGGAGTGAGTGACGAAGCAGGAATGGCCACATGGGGGAGGGAGTGAGTGACGGAGCAGGAGTGGCCACCTGAGGGAGTGACGGAGCAGGAGTGGCCACGTAGGTACACAAGGACACACACGACCTTTACGTGTCAGACGGCCATCACTCTTGCCATACATATGTCTCAGTTTTTCACCCTTTACCCCCCCCCCCCCCTGGGCCACATCACCCTCTCTCTATCTCGCATTCAACATCAACTCTGGTGCCTCACAACCAAACATCGTTACACATTCATAACTATTATTATCGATTTTACTCAACAATTTGTACAGATTTTACTCAACTATTATTACAGATTTTACTCAACCATTTATACAGATTTTACTCCACTATTATTACTGACTCTACTGCAAAAGTCGGCTCCATGAGACTCAACAGCGAAACTTACACATTAATATGACCATCACGTCTCCTCTTGACATAGTGTTCGTTGACGTGTGGCATCAAATCAACAAGAGGTCTGGACAAGTTTGGCAGGAGAGATACCACTGTGTACTAAATTTACAATGAACTCAAGAGATATATAAGTGGGAGAGCCTAATGAACCTTGACTTCAGATTCAATTATACTAAATATATTTTGTAGTCTAGTTTAAGAGCACAATGGAGAAAGGTAAATATATAGAAGAAACGAAGGAGAGAAAGTATAGAAGATAGAAGCGAAAGGACAGAAGGACACAGATGGAAGAGAGAATTTGACACTGGATTGGTTTTATAAAGAACGACAACAGAGAATCGCGTCAGTTACAGCAGAGCACAGAGTCAGTTACAACAGAGCCCAGAGTCAGTTACAACAGAGCCCAGAGTCAGTTACAACAGAGCACCGCGCCAGTTACAACAGAGCACCGCGCCAGTTACAACAGAGCACCGCGTCAGTTACAACAGAACACCGAGTCAGTTACAACAGAGCATCGCGTTAGTTACAACAGAGCACCGCGTCAGTTACAGCAGAGCACAGAGTCAGTTACAACAGAGCCCAGAGTCAGTTACAACAGAGCACAGAGTCAGTTACAACAGAGCACCGCGTCAGTTACAACAGAACACCGCGTCAGTTACAACAGAGCACCGCGTCAGTTACAACAGAGCACCGCGTCAGTTACAACAGAGCACAGCGTCAGTTACAACAGAGCACAGCGTCAGTTACAACAGAACACCGCGTCAGTTACAACAGAGCACCGCGTCAGTTACAACAGAGCACCGCGTCAGTTACAACAGAGCACCGCGTCAGTTACAACAGAGCACCGCGTCAGTTACAACAGAACACCGCGTCAGTTACAACAGAGCACAGCGTCAGTTACAACAGAGCACAGCGTCAGTTACAACAGAGCACCGCGTCAGTTACAACAGAACACCACGTCAGTTACAACAGAGCACCGCGTCAGTTACAACAGAACACCGCGTCAGTTACAACAGAGCACCGCGTCAGTTACAACAGAACACAGCGTCAGTTACAACAGAGCACAGCGTCAGTTACAACAGAGCACAGCGTCAGTTACAACAGAGCACCGCGTCAGTTACAACAGAACACCACGCCTTCATGTCTCTTACCTACACGCCTTCATGTCTCTTACCTACACGCCTGCATATCTCCCACCTACACGCCTGCATATCTCCCACCTACACGCCTGCATATCTCCCACCTACACGCCTGCATATCTCCCACCTACACGGCTGCATATCTCCCACCTACACGGCTGTATATCTCCCACCTACACGCCTGCATATCTCCCACCTACACACCTCCCACCTACACGGCTGTATATCTCCCACCTACACGGCTGTATATCTCCCACCTACACGCCTGCACATCTCCCACCTACACGCCTCCATTGCACTGTCTCCCCATGGTCTGGTCATTACTTTAGAGAGGGAAGAGAGCTTCTCCGCCATACCTGTTTATGTAAGTGGGTGGCGGGACGTACGAGTATATTTCTCCATATGCCCTTGACTGCCAGCACCACAAGTGGCCAGTTCCCTGCTTGACACACAATGGCCAGCCTAGCCAGTTTGCCTACCTGTCTGCTGGAGGTACAATACACACACTCCAAAAAGTATCTTTAGGGAGGGGTCCGATGAATTTCAAAATGAACACTATGACTCCTATTGTCTTGGTAGGGTTGTCAAAATCCTTCTTCCGTTGTGTCATTACTGTCATATTGTCTCACAGAATCGTAAAGGTACTTTTTGGAGTGTGGGTACACCTTAATTATTTAAGATTTTATACAAACACAAAACTACCGTACAATTATTTGATTAGGCTTACCTGCTGAATACGACAAGTTTGTTTGGGTATACTAACCCAGACAGTAATTGTGGTAGTTATACACTGATGACTGCAGTACCGACCAGAAAGTTTGAAGTGTAAAATCTCTGGGTTACGTATAGTATGTGAAGGTCATTCTGCTGCTGCTGCCAACTCTGATCAACATGTCGCGGACTACAATCACGTAAATTATAAGGCCTTCATAATATATGGTTTGATTCCTATTCTTTATATTTTTAAATCCACAAAAAGAATGTGCACAATTTTATGCTATTGATTTCTTTAAGAAAGGTGCCGGCAAAGAGCCTCCTTCCGTATCAAAGAGTTAGTATACAGTACGTTCAGCACACTAAGTATGCTAACAATGTATACGAAACAAAACTTGGGCACTGAGCACTGGCGAAAAAGTATAGTTTTGCATTTTTATTATTATAATAATATTATTATCATTATTATTATCAACGAAAAAAACATAATCAGTAATTTCAAATGAACAAAAAAGCCAAAATTTAATATTACCGCGGTATGGGTCCGGTGTACCAGTGGACCAGCAAGAGGATTCATTAATACAGTGTGATTGTTCCTGGAATAGTTTGGTGTTACTTCTTAAGAGTCGTTTATTACACGTCCCCCAAAGGAGGTAGACTGTTCTTGTGTTCCCATTTCATTTTGCAAACATAACTTCATCAATACTTTAACCCCGAAACAACAACAAAATTGGTAGGCTTGTACTATATCTCTGTCCAATACTCTCAGACACATCTTTATTTTAATAAGCTTTCTTTTCTGGCCATTTTAAAGATGCTATGGGGTCAAAAGTCAATTTACTCAGAAAAGTATACAGTACTGTACTTTACACTGCTGCTTGGTACAGTGGAGACGAAGTTGCATTACCTTATACTTATGTGTGTTTATTATATTAAGTTATAATTATTACATCTGTTGTAGAAGCAAATTCTTGGCACTAATTTATGTCTTATTACAAACGATTAATTTTTTACAAGTTTTTGCATTTATATACAGTAGTTTTAAATTTAACGGCATTTATCTACTGATGTAAGTTTAGAGTATTCATTACATGTAGTTTAACATTTTTAACTAATTCTATAAGACAGAATTACTGAATATATATATATATATATTTTTATAAGTATCTGTCTATGACAACTGAAGTTTTATCTGTCTCAATGTGTTAGTTTTCTCAGCCAACGAGTGAGACAGCACTGGATGTCCCTGGTGTGTCGCAGCAATATTGTGGCCTTGTAGTGATCATACTATTATGTACAATTACCACACCGTCACCACCTCTTACAAGGGCACACCACTCCACACCTCCCATTTTTACGATAGTTTACTCTACCAAATATTCAGTAAGTTCAATACAAGAGCTGCATTAAGGTAAATATAGTAAGAGTACAGTAGTCAAGAACAATTGATGAGTTCACACCTCTTGATAAAACCTTGGACATTCAGTTATATTATTCTATGAATTGACAAATACCATTCACAAGTTCCTCGTTCCCTATACTGCAATGCCTTTGTTTATTCTCTTGTACAACATATTTACCCAGTATACCCATAAACGCATTCATCGTTTTCTCTTATGCAGTGTAGAAGAAAACGAGAGTTGGTGCTCAGGTTTGGTCCCACACTCCCAGTACGTGTAGCTACCCAAGAATCTTTCCATAAAGTAAAATAAATAATTAACATCATTTAACATTACATTTTCGATAAAAAGCATGAAGTCACATTAAAATAATATATATATTTTTTAATAAAATTGATAACTGGTGTTTGTTTTCTGAAGCTTGTTTTATATACAGGGAAATCCTGTGACGTAATTTCATAATGACATCTTACTGGAACAACAAACAAAATTAATTATACCAGGAAACTGGTGTGTATATATATATATATATATATATATATATATATATATATATATATATATATATATATATAACCCAGTAAAATGTAAAAAAAAATTTAATTAATTTACATAACTTCTTAATTACTGCTGCGTCTTGACATATACTGAACTATCTTTATCTAATATTATTAAGTCATATATATATATCCTCCTCAACATGAAATACTGTACTTCCCCGTTGACTATTATTACGAACAGGTTCTTGATCAGAGAAATATAAGTCTACTGCTTCTAGCACTAAAATATTCTTTAGTAGTTTATCATCAACCAAGAATTCTACAAAAAAAAAAAAAGTATTTCACGCACGTTACCTTCTACCATCAACCTAAATATGTTGCAATGTCCCCACCAACCAAATACTACCACGACGCCTTCAACCAAACAGCGGTGGTGGTCCTCGGCGCTCTATAATCACACAAACACCGGGCAACATTCTGCCATCACACAAAATATAGCACGTTCTCCCGCCACCCAAATATTCTCCTACCCTTTTGCACCAAAATATTGGAGGGGGAGGAGGTGCAGGTAACGTTGCCAAGTTGTAACAAAGCACCGCACCTTATCACCTGACTCTCACAACCTAACAACAACTTTCACGGACGCACACTTAGGGACGGGTGGGGGGGGGGGGGGGGGGGGGTTCTGACAATGCTCCGAGTCTATAACACTTTAATAAAACGTTAGCTTTTTTTTATTTCCCATAACTAGCTTTTTGAGGATTTGTGTGTTTACAGCTATTTATGATTTCAGTGTTGCTTCTTAGATGGACAAATCCCGTGTCCTTTCATCCCACAACCATGCCCGAGTCAACGAGACAAATATATAAACAACCCAAATCCAGATACGCAAACACAACCCAAAATCAGACACATACACAACCCATATCCAGACCTGTACAAAAACCCACACAATCCACAACTCGACAGGTACACACAACCTACAATCTGACACTTACACACAACCCATAATCAAATATACATACACAACCTCCAACCAGACACACATTCTCACACAAACCGCAATTGGACACACACACACACACACACACACACACACACCATAATTATATACTGTACTACCCTTCACCATCACACTCACGTTCTTCCTCGCATATGTACACACAAACTTACCCGTCTCATACACATTATTCCTAACCATACACTACCACCATACACACTACCACCATACACATACAATCCCCCTCCACTCCCACCCCACCCCCTCCCCCACACAGTCTACAATTCCAAGTTTGTCACCACGATTCCGGTTCACCCTGACAGCCAACCCTACACACACCTGGTTCACCTTGTACTGCCCCTCCCCTAGCTCCCTCCCTACACCCAACACTCAGGGGTACAATTACACGGTGGGTTGCCGACCTTAGACACGTCGTATGGCTGCTGATAAAGGGGTCTTATCTTGAAAAAAAAAACGTCCAATAATCATGGTCCCTGTATTCGCTTATATGATGAAACAAGGGAACTGGATGAAAAGCGAGATAAAAATTAAAATAAATGTTCGGCCAAATGGAGACATGGAACCATTATGTTAAAGACAACAGAAAACATCAAAATGTCTAGGTAAGGAAAGCAGGTGAGGGAAAATCAAAAGTGGTCTACAGTGTGAGCTACGTGTTGTTTCACTCGGTGCTCACACTTGTCTCTCACCTTGCTCTGTTTACATACTTACACGTGTTCCCTGTCTGACTACCTTTAAACATGGTGGCATATTCTTAAGCCAAGGTTTGTGTCTGGCCTTGAGTTCCACCTATCAATATAAGACAGACAGAGAGAGCGGGGGGGGGGGGGGGGGGGACTGGTTTTAATTGTAAAGGCTGTGTACCCCCCCCCTCCCTTCTCTTCCATTTTCAACCCTTTCAGTTTTTTCGTCAATGTAGTGTACAGTTTAGGAAGAAAATTATAACGAAATTCCTCTTACAAATCTCAAAATTCTAAACTCACAATTCTGAATCAGCTTAAATTAAACACGAGAGTTACTGTATATGGGAGACACTAAACGTCACTTAGGGGGCGTTTTGTTTCACCAGTGTGGTCTTACAAAGGGGGAATTACATACTATGACTCTCATTATTCATAGTGTACAACGGTAGCATGTTGAACTAATGTAGAATATATTGGGCATAAAAGTCAACGTTGTCTAGATTTCACCGACGTGGGTCTGTCACATATAACTCTCGACGAAGGTAACTTGTGGTCATCAGGTAATAATGAATGCACCTGGCGTCTGGTAACAGCAACTTGTAGTGACCGGTACCTCCACACACAAAAACAAGTCACAGTGATCTTTTTGTTGTTGTTGTCATAAACAGTAAACAAATCCTATCATAACTATCTAATAACATAAACAAGATCACATTTATAAATACTTATTTTAACAAATAATAATGATCACAATAATTGTATAACCAATATATACACAAAGGGGCTCATTATGTTACACCACTGTACTTGATAGGTGTGTGAGAGGTGCGTGACGTGTGTGAGAGGTGCGTGACGTGTGTGAGAGGTGCGTGACGTGTGTGAGAGGTGCGTGACGTGTGTGAGATGTGTGACGTGTGTGAGAGGTGCGTGACGTGTGTGAGAGGTGCGTGACGTGTGTGAGATGTGTGACGTGTGTGAGAGGTGCGTGATGTGTGTGAGGGGTGTGTGACGTGTGTGAGAGGTGCGTGACGTGTGTGAGAGGTGCGTGACGTGTGTGAGAGGTGAGTGACGTGTGTGAGAGGTGAGTGATGTGTGTGAGAGGTGAGTGACGTGTGTGAGAGGTGAGTGATGTGTGTGAGGGGTGCGTGACGTGTGTGAGAGGAGCGTGATGTGTGACGTGTGTGAGAGGTGCGTGACGTGAGTGAGAGGTGAGTGACGTGTGTGAGAGGTGCGTGACGTGTGTGAGAGGTTTGTGGCGTGTGACGTGTGTGAGATGTGTGACGTGTGTGAGAGGTGCGTGAGAGGTGTGTGACGTGTGTGAGAGGTTTGTGACGTGTGTGAGACGTGCGTGAGAGGTGTGTGACGTGTGTGAGAGGTGCGCGAGAGGCGTGTGACGTGTGAGTGATGTGTGACGTGTGTGAGTGATGTGTGACGTGTGTGAGAAGTGCGTGAGAGGTGTGAGAGGTGCGTGAGAGGTGTGTGACGTATGTGTGAGAGATGTGTGACGTGTGTGAGAGTGATGTGTGACGTGAGTGAGAGGTGCGTGAGAGGTGTGTGAGAGTGATGTGTGACGTGTGTGAGAGGTGCGTGAGAGGTGTGTGACGTGTGTGAGTGATGTGTGACGTGTGTGAGAGGTGCGTGGAAAGCTTCTCAATGACTACGTTAGAGAAGGTTTTCAATCAACACTTTAGAAACAGGTTTTTAAAAGGCTGTCTTAAGAACACCTTTTAAAGCCTCGACATTAATTAATAAAAGGCTAACTTGATAGCTACTTTTAAAGGCTGCCAAAGAACCATTTTTAAAGGCTTCCTCAGAGGGAATAAGTTTTAATACATTATACCTCAGAGAGAAGTTATAATGACCCAGTCGGTAACCATCTTGGCCATAATTACAATTCCCTGTGACATAATTCCCAGAGGTTCACGCGCCAACCCTCACATAATGGAGATAATAACCACGTTAATCCCTACCCGCGGCTGTTCTATCTTCATCCAAGCCAAATTATCCCTCACCGCCGGGATAACAAATAGCATATCCTACTTTGCATATCTGCCATAATAATAATAATAATTACTAAAGTAACTAATATAGGACGCAGCTGAACCAGAGGATAATGAGAACGCCGAGATTTTTGTTTTGTTTTAAGAATTGTGTCTTTCATGTTAACCGTCTATTCTTGTTCCCCATCTTTATCCATTCCCGGTTTCTCCTCTATTCTACTGAGATAACTCATACCCTTGGGGGTCGGCCACGTCGTGTCTTTGTTAGTCTTCTCATCTCGTTCTTGTCTTCTACGTTTTTATGGCTCTCGTTGTATTACCCTTTGTCTATTCATAAACACGCGCACGATCCCCCCCCCCCTCTCTCTTTCTCCATATCTCTTCCTCTCCTCTCCTCACCCCACCCCCCCCTCCCCACCGCCCCTTCCCCAATTTCCACCTTGAGGGACAAGAGCAGCAGTGCACCTACCGCCGTCCGCTGCCAAGATGTCAATGATCCCTCGCCTGTTACGTCACAAGAAGCGGGGGGAGGGGGGATTAGATGACTCACCGGGAAGGGGAAGATATGGAGGGGCAATAGGAAAGGGAGGTAGTGGTGGTGGAGGAGGAAGTGGTGGTAGTGGAGGAGACAGTGATGATGGTGGAGAGGGTGGCGGCGGAAGTGAAGATGGTGGATGATGATAACTGGTAATCGTGATCTGAGAGTATACAGAGGACTCATAACCGTGATAATATTGGTGATGATGACTGGTGAGGAGGAGGAGGACCAGCAGCAAACTACAATGTGATGATACTTACACCACTGACATGATGATAGCGATTTCGAAGGCTGTTGTAGTGATGATGATGATGATGATGATGATGATGACGACACCAGCAGTTTGGGGATGAGAGAGGTATGTTGACCGGCACCTTTGTTCATCACCACATAAATGGTCATCGCTAATTCACCGTATGTTTATTTTGTTTTTATATACCCGTGTACACATACCCCGAGTTGTGGCTACTCTATTTTACTATGTGATCTGGGTAAACAGGTCAAACATTGTGTAGGTCAGTGTCATCAGTAGAGGAATGTTGTGCGAGGTAATGAAGAAGAGGTCATTAATGGAGCAAAAAAGCGTTGGGTCAAGATCTGGAGCTGAGCCTTGAGGAACTCCAGCACTGATGAGAAAGTATTTACTCTCAGAGAAACGTCCACAGCTGCACGGATATGGTAGTTGAAGAAAAATGAAGAGAATCACGATATTAAAGTATCAAAAGCTGAGAGGTTGGCAAGGAGAGCCTGAGGTCAGATCTTCTTCAAGAGACAATGAATCATTTGATACATTTGTCAAACTGATGAGCAATCCACGGATTTTTCGCCACCTGGTTGAGTACACTTCCCACTGCGATAAGGTTTAGGAAGTCCCGTGTTGTCAAATGGAAGTGCTGCTGAGACAAGCTTTTAATCTGTATAATATGCCACACACTTGATATTTCAGTCCCAAGCAACCCAAAATAATGGTGAAGCAGATAGAAAAGTGCAAGATAAGGTCAGCAGAGAGGGAAAGTAAAGTAAAACAGAAAAAAAAAATGAAGGATGCGGCTTGGGTGTGAGTGGTGGCGTAGATCATAGCTACAGAAGATTACAGACCTTGGTGTAGATGACAGACACTAAAGTAACACGTCGACGGGAGAAATGGTGCAACAGGAAGTTTATTGTTTCTGACCAAACATCTATTCGTCCCCCACGATAGTACTTCCACTAACGTCAGCGGACAGGATGCAGCTTTACACGGCTCTCTCTTAGTTAACAAACAAACAATATCAAAATACCAACAAATAAACGGCAAGATAACTAAAGAGAAAACAACCAAACAGAAGCGTCTTCAAACGAGTCTCAAGTGATAAAAAAAAAAGGTGCCAAAAATTAGGCGATCATCAGTGGCAGAGTGTGTGTGTGTGTGACCTCTCCCATCCTCTCACACACCAGCCTCCCCATTGGGCCCGCTCACCACCTCTCAACAGTAATACCTAGCCACACTCCTCACTCATCCACTCGTTTCTTTAGCCTCACCCACTCCACCCCACTCCACTCCATTCAATCATTCATTTTTCCACCCTCCTCCCACCATTCCCATCCACCCTAGTCCTTTACCCAACACTCTTCCACCCATCGTTTAACGCATTCCATCCCCGCATATTATCAATTACCTCTCGCCCACCCAACCCTTCAGCTGACAAATAATGCTCCCGCATAGCCATCGGAACGCCCCAGCTACGTGTGGGTGTGGGTGATGGTGTGGGGGTAGTGTTATGAGTAGGAGTGGTGTGGGCCTGGGTGGCATTAATTTAAATGGTGTGGGATAAGGCTGTGTGGTATGATTGGGGGTGACGTGGGTGGTATGGGGGCTGGGTGGGTGTTACACCTCCTTACATATACGCGTTCACTCTTCCTTCTCATCCTCTCTCCTGCAGTTCATTTTTTACTCCATACTTCATATATTTTTTATTATTATTTTTGTTTAATTCTCTGCGTGATGGAGTTAATAAGTGAGTGAGCGAGCGCGTCTAAACGTGCGTGTCTGTCGTTTAAGAATGTCAAGGTTCTATTTAAAGAATTGTAAGGAAGCAAGAGGCAATAACTGGAACACTAACTTGATGGACAGTGATAGGTAAGGGAGGAGCTCCTCGTGAAGGTGACGTCAACACATCCTTCACACTCTTGTTATTCTTCTGGTCTTCGTTTTACCATCTTCTTCTATATAAAAATAAATTACTGATATGTCTGACGACTTTTACACATAACAGTAAGAAACTAATAAGATAAATATATTCTAATATTCGGTACCGACATTCTCAATGTCTTAGAATTTTTTATGAACGAAGTCAATTAAATCAATGTACTGTATGTTATGAGGTGTTGACAATATGCTACCAAAAGAAAATGAATTAAATAATTTATAGACTCACGTGGGTGATACTCTCAGACTTAGGGAATATAACAACTGACAGTTTGAGATTCATCTGACCTTCACAGCTTCCACACTTAAGGCAACACTAAATTTCAATAATCTATTTGTTATTTCAAGGATATTTTATATTTTTTCAAAGTTTAAAAATTGGCGCCAACAAAGAATTATCACCATATTTCAGCAGTTTATATAATCTTCTATCACACCGGCAGCTAGGCCAGCGTACACAGAAATGGGGTGCATATATTTTTTTCTATGACAGAATCCACGTTCAACATACACCTGACTATAAGAGAAAAGACACATGCATGACACCCGAAAAAACCCATTTTCAACCAAACTTTTCAAATTTATAACCAACCAGTACCAACAAAACTTAAATTCATTTTTCCCTCGATCTCCCCTGTAGCGAGGAACCCTGACCTGAGACACAAGCACCTCAAGTTAACACATTACAGCTAGCGGTCACATCTAACTATTTCAAATTTCTTCCAAACTTCTGTATGTATACAATAATTATCATCCAGATAACAAAGGGTTAAAAAAAACACCCAAACAGACAAACAAACTTACACCGAAAAGTTCTAGTTTTCAAAACAATTTATAAATAATTTATCAAACATTAATTTTTCAGTTCACATTTACAACAGCAGTACAGGTAACGAGTTAACTCTGACAGTAACTCTACGACTCAAGTTTACATTAACAGTTGTACCCTTGACAGGTTTTTGTCTCACGTATAACAAGAAGTTCATTCTCCCCGATCATAAGACGCACTGGGGGCAGTTTTGGCCAAATACGAAGATTCCATTAGTGGAGTTACCGAGTTCAACAGTACAAGTCTTGGGTACTGTCCCGCCCAGTTTCACAAGACAGCATAGTCTTCAGGAACGGACAACTACAGCGCTTGATCATGTGGAGGTGGTAAGGGACCGCTGCTTCACTAATATGTGTCTTAGACTAATTTATTATTCTACTGTGATAGCCACACTTACCCTTCCTTCCTCCCACTGTATAATCTGACCTCTTAATACACCCTCCAGTATTAGTCTCCCCTCGACCAACACCCTGCCTAGCCTTCCTCGACCTCCCTAGCCTAGCCTACCCTCGACCGACACCCTGCCTAGCCTTCCTCGACCTACCTAGCCTAGCCTACCCTCGACCCTGCCTAGTCTACTCCCATGTTTCTTCACCCTCCTACATTATTACTCTATTTACATCTTTCTCTCTAGTCCCTACCTAACTCTCCCTCCTTCCTTCACCCCATCTCACTCCCCCACAACCTTCCCACAATCCATCAATTGCCAAACCCTCAAAACATCCCTAACTCCACTTCCCTCCCAACATTCATCCATTCCACACACCCAGAAAGTCATCGTGGCTACAGGTGATGACAGCGGTGACACAGGCCTCCTCCTCCTTCACGGCCACCACACTAAATAATACCTCCCCTCTCATGTTAGCCTCACCAGCCCCGCCTCCCCCACACCCCGAGTAAACAAATAATTAAGGCCGCGAAAGTTGTCATGGCGGTGGGCGTCTGAGCTACGTTGTATACTGACAGTCTTACCAGCTAAGAATCTATACTCTACTCAAGTGTTCTGTCAGATGTATCTTCTATGGCCAACTTGTAATGTTAACCGTAGCATTCCAGCTGTCTATAAATATGAAATACAAAAATCTGAAATAACTGCCCAATGATCAAAAAGGTTTCAGTTTAATCACTGTGGTGGAAGGTAAAACAGCCATTGATGTTGCTGGTAGGTTGGGGACTTCAGTGTTGTTTTTTATAATAACTTGTGTGGGAATCATTGAGACACCAAGATTGTTAAACATACTAATAATAAACTCATCCATAAATGAGCTATACTGTTGTTTACGGTTACTTCATGGGTTCAATGAGTGTGTGTGTGTGTGTGTGTGTGTGTGTCACTTCATTATAGTACATTAATCGATGACAAAAATTACAATCAGGTAACATTTCCCAATCCAGGATCAGCGGCGGGCCTCACCGTGGGTGTCTAGGATGAATTTCTCAGTTCCTCTGGAAGTCAGTCACAATTAATTCACGAAGCAATCTGGACGCCATTTGGCAGCCATTTATATAATAATATCTAAGTGTGAGGATGTCGGGGAGGGGGGGGGGTTGTAGTAAGGTATCCGGAACCAGCGATAACCGTAACTTAACGGCGTATTTTCGAAAGCTATTATTAATACGACTCATATAATGGTAAAAATAAGTAAAATTGGGAGGTAGAGAAAGATATATGTTTGTTTGGATGGCAATAAGCGGAGTGTTCCAGAATTGTAGTAGTGGAAGTGATGAAATGAACCAACGTGTAGCGCAAGGAAAGAAACTAATAGAGAGACTGAGAAATGTACAGAAGGAAAGAATCGTGTTGAAGGGAACAAAGATGGATGTGAACAGGGGAGGTGAACTAATATTATAATAGGAGTGAAACAAGGACGCTGGAGGAGGAGGCGAGAGAAAGGATCTACTGTACAATAAATAGGATAAATAAGGCGCAGTGAATGAGAAATAAAGATGCAGATGTGAAAGGAGAGTCAGGCAGAAAGATCAGGGATTGTTTTAGGCGGTTGTGAACGTTTGGAGTAAATGGAAAGCAACACTTGATAAAAGTTGTGTATAATTCTGAGGCAGACGGCACGGAGGAGGAGGAGGAGGAGGAGAGGGGGGGCAAGGAGGAGGAGAGTGGGGGGCAAGGAGGAGGAGGAGAGGACGGGGGGAAGGGCAAGGAGGAGGAGGAGGAGACGAGGGGGGGCAAGAAGGAGACGGGAGGATGGGGTGAAGGGTAAATATAAAGTGAGGGGGACGGGCACCAAGGAAGCGGCAGTGAACATGTATGTGAAGGAGGGCAAAGCTTCGCGTCGAGTGATTTTTTAGGAAGAAAATACTGCTGATGGGTGATGCTGGCTGTGTGAGGTGACATGAGTAAACCAGTTTAGAGGCCCTAGTGTGAAAGTGGAGTACAACAGCAGGGGTCATAACTATAGCTGTAAGAATGACAAGGAATAAAAGGGAAATGTGTGCGTGGTTACTCCTGTTTTGGGCCAACCTGTATTCTGGAAGAAAATGCTTACAAGTATGTATGTATGCAAGCAAGTCAATATATATATATATATATATATATAATATATATATATATATATATATATTGCAGGAGAATTCCCCTGTACGGAATGCACGTCTACTAAATTAAATCACACCAAAAAATATATTACTGAGAGCTAATGGAGTTTCGTGGTACACTGTATCGGAGGCGGGCAGCCCAATATGCTTCCTTCCAAAATAATTACATTTGGTAGTCTACTCCTCATTCTTCGTCTCTCTCTATATATATGTAATTCCAACCTTCCAAGTTACTAAACCATAATTCAATCATAAAAAAAAAGTATTACCGGATATACAGTAGTACTGTAGTAGGACGAGCGTTTTATTTTGGCTACAAGTTAATTAGTAAACAGGAAAGATTATGGTTTATGCTTACAGCAGACGACAGCTGTAGGACAAGATTATATAACTATCCACAGCCTAGTAACACTTACCTTTACACTTACAGTACAGTATACTGTACTGCATATCTCTCTGTTAGAACAATAAATATAAAGTTCTGTTTATAATTTAGGTCGACATAACAAAAAAAGCTAAGTTTTTCTCAGAAAATCAATTCTTATCATAAATACTAGTAACACAACAGGAATTTAAGGTTCATCACGAGGATGCTACTGTGGTTGTCCAGAAAAACAATATGTAATGATTGGTTTCATTAGTTAAAAATGAGTTAAACTAAAGCTACATATACTGTATCGTTTTGATGTTTATGTGACGTGACGTGTACAGTTACGGAAATATGTTCCTACACCGTCCGTGGTAACCCGTGTCTCCAAACAGCAACGTCGCAGTAACAGTATCACTATTTATTATGAATGAATTGATAATAGTCTTGTAACGACGGCCGTGATTGGTAGATAGGTTTACTGTAGGTCATACTAAGGTTGGCCGTTTGGCGACACGGGTTACCACAGGAGGAGTAGGAACACATTTCCGCAACTGTACATTCTACTCTACATCTATGTTAAGTATTTATCTATCCTTTTCCGCTTTCTCATCAACTTACTTAGTAATGGGTCCATACTGATAACGTGCTGATTATGGAAAAGGGTCCCACAGGCATGACTGTCCATTAGGGACAGATTGGTTACAGCAGACTGTATACTAAGGAGGCAATGTGACCGACATTGCATTCTATCATCTTCACTTCCCTGTATGTAATTTAGGTAACCATTTACAACTGGGTGGACCTGGCAGTGTTCTGGGATCACACAGACACATTTGGGACAGAAGGCGAGCACTGAACCCACACCAGTGCTTACCATAATGACGTAGTAAAACGTAGAAAAATATTTATTAGAACAAAGTTGGTCTAAAAATCTAAATGATAAGATTTAATTATTATTAAGTTATTATTAGACACATTTTACTATTTAATTTGGACCTTTTTATCCAGTTTATTATTACTCTGACAGCCGACCCCCACCCACTAACGTTGGCGTAACAACTCTGAATATTAGATCCTATTAGCCAAGACTATGTACTGTAACATAAGAAAGAGAGATGAGTATCTAGGACAAGGTAAAGAGAGTGACCTCTTTGTGTGCACTCATGATCATTGACTGTGATGAATGTCGGAGACCTCACACTGTAATGGGCGATAGCCAATACTCAGCCGGAATAATGTTCATTCAGGCCAAACATTTGGTTGATTATGTCATAAATCATCCGTGTGAACTACACTCGGGTTTTCATAGTTGTCTGGTACACACACACACACACATATTACAGGTCCTTCAACTTTTAAAAAAAAAAATCCTGTTGTCATTTTGTTTTGAAAGATTAAAATAGTTTCTTGGTTGACAAGTGCCAGCTATAACCTGTCATTGAGGTAGAGACATGGGCGGTGTCGTGTTTCCAGGTTAAAAATCAACGGGTGACACTACTACACGCATGGTTGCCAACATGAGCGTGACACAATGATTAACACAAACATACAAAGTGCAGGAAGAGGTTGTTAACTATTGGGAATGTTTAATTTTTTTCATACACTCGCAATACCAAACAATGGTGGAATAAATACTCAAACCAACAACACCGCCAGCCCCCCACCTTACTGACATAGTACATCACACGTCCGAGAATGAACAAAGAATAAACATTCATAAATGAAGAAACGTTACAGCTGTACACAGATAAAACTAGTACTCAACATAAACACTGAGGGAGAGGAAATAGCTGAGATATTTGAAAAACTAACTAATAAACAGTGAGTAACAAGTGACGATAAACACGTGGGAGAGAACTTAGTGGAGGAGATTCAATAGTATACAGTATGCTGTACTGTACAAGAGTTAATTATACCCAGAAGGGAGACATAGGTAAACATTTAGTACTCACAATGGAAGACATCATGTTAGCCATGGTGGGAAGACCGAGGGCGGAGAAAGGGTCTCGGGGCCTGGGGCGTTGTGACCTGGCTGCCACAACGGCATTGGTGGTTGGGGTGGGGCCCGCCGTCAAAGCTGGGCCTGCTGTCAAGGCAGGTACCGCCGTCAAGGCAGGTACCGCCGTCAAGGCAGGCACCGCCGTCAAGGCAGGCACCGCCGTCAAGGCAGGGAAAACGCCGCCGCCACCACCGCCGCCGCCGCCGCCGCCAAAGAAGGGGTCCTCTTCGAAGGGGTCGCGGATCATGGAGGCCATCATCTGGTCCATCTGTCTCATGATGCTCCGGTGTCCTCTGACAACAAAATAAATATAAATAACACAACCTTACAACAAATATTTATTAACATCTAAATCTCTTTAAAACTATCAGATAATATAATCTATAAAATAATCTACTAATCGTTTTAAACATTATTGATAAACTCTTTAAAATACTTGTATAGAAACTTTGCTAATTTGTTTATAAGTCATTGGTAATCTCAGTATAAATTACTTGGTAATCTCTAACATAAATCTCGATAATCTCTTTACAGTTTGCTATTTTCTTGACAAAGTTACTTAATATATAGCTTCATTTTCTTTTCAAGTTGCTTGTTACATCCAAGGAGTGTATAATAATGTGTGTGTGTGTGTGTGTGTGTGTGTGTGTGTGTTTAAATAATAATAATAATAATAATAAACAGTTTACTGAAATAACATGGCAGCCAAAGGGATGAGAATATACAGTCAACAGAGATGATGAATGTTACAAAATTGGGAGTTGGTCGCTTGACTGACAAATGATGTACAAGTAACATAAGTGGTACAAATATGATATATAATAAAAAGGTGGGAAAAAGGTCATACAACAGGGAATTTTAGCAAAGAAACAATATAAAAAATAAGATCGGCAGGGAGTGAACACAATGCTAACTACGAGTTGCTGATAATTTTTACAATGGTTGGGACTGGGCTGTTCTTATAGCGATCAGTACGTGCTCGTATGGGCTGGATGCGGTTGTTGTGTCGAACAACAATTCGCGGACGAGGGATCTCAGGTGGGAGCAAGAGCCGGTGTCGAGGATGGTACAGAAGCTTCTCCCCAAACTTTCAGATTAGGTCATGGTGATGATCAGAGAGCCGAGAGGGTCAGTGTGTTGAGCACTTCTTGGAGTAGAAAGGGGAGAAAATAATCTTGCATGCCCTCCTCTGTACTTTTTCTAGGTGTCTCCGGTGAGAGAGAGAGAGAGAGAGAGAGAGAGAGAGAGAGAGAGAGAGAGAGAGAGAGAGAGAGAGAGAGAGAGAGAGAGAGAGAGAGAGAGAGAGAGAGAATTATGCAATTATGTTCCTTTTGCGAATATTATTGTGATTAAGAGCAGTAAAACCCCAGCCTGAATATACAGTATATCTTCATAGTCCAGTCTCCTCACACACACAGATCCCTAGTTGTGTATCCCACCCCGCACTGCAGAATAAGCGATAAGGTCAATAAAATGTTTTACTCAAGTGTCAAGTTTTCTATATTTATTTACGTACTGAATGTTCTTTCAGACTCCAAGATAAACATTTACGTACACTAGTTTATTAATGATTTACTTGAAGAAAACATAATTGGAGTGATGTTTAAGTGTTAAGACTCTCCTCCATGTTAATATTCTTCTGTTGTTGTAACTCACCTACACTAAGTTTGTCCTCTCGTGCTATATTGGCAAATATTATATATATTTTCTCATTACTTTTCCTCCAACCGCAGACTTAAGGTAAGTTCTGGACAAATCGTCATTTTGCTAGGTGGCGTGTTGACATTTTCAGCTGAGTTGTTGGGTCATCGTGAGCTATTGCTTTTTATGTTTGTTCTATAAAAATTAGGTTCTTGGGGTGAATAATTTACTCCTCTTCCCCCAGCTAATTGGTCTCTTAGCTTTTCTTCAACTTCGTGTTCAAGTAAAATTTTGTTTTCATGGTGGTGCGGAAGAGGTGCTATGATTTTCCTAATTCCGCGAGGTTCTTCTCGTGCCCACACGTGAAGCCGTGTGGACATTGATTATTTAGATCAAGTCACCACGAAAAGCGTTTGAATTTTACGGATGTGGGTTAATGTGTTCGAGATGAAAAATTCTCCGATCAAATGCTAATTCTTTCAGTGGATCTTATACAGTACCTTATAATGATCCCTGGAGCTTAAGGGAGCTTCTGCGACCACAGCTTCTGATATATATAGTTTGTCAAAGGCCTTTGTCACAGGTCAGAAAAAGCAGTGGGGAAATCAAAGCTCCAGTACCTTGACGAGTCTATGCGGTGACGTCAGGGGCCCAGTGGGATAATAGGGGCAAATGGGGTTCACATCACGGGGAGTCTGAAGAACAAAGTAAGCAGTTATCAACAGCTTAGTTTGAACACGTTCTGGGTTTGCATCGTCTGTAGACAGTACTGTGTGAAGTACAGGAAGGAAAAAGAACATATCTGTGGAGAGGAACGGGGTGTAAGAAACGTGGGGAAACTTGCTCAGAAGTCCGTGCAACTTAAAGTTACACGAGGCATGTTCGGCAACGGCAAAGTGAACAAGCCTGGACATCACAACTCGTGCTGTCAGCGAGGGTTACCTGCAGGAGTATGACTGTGGGTAAGCAGCCTAATCCTCCAGTCACAGTCTCTGCCGATGACCTTCGATAACAAAGGCAGAGAATAATGGTTTCTATACAGGAATAATGTTCTCTGTCGCAGTCATCATGGGAGCCAAGGACAGAGACCAGTCCACCCAGAGCTAGAGATGCTTTGTCCCACGAGAGGATGGATGACTTCACTCTCGAGGAGGTTTACAGATGAAGTTTCAGGAATAAGTAAAATTCGAAGTGAGACATAACCATGATCATGAGCAGGCTGCCATCTACTGTATAGGGGAGCCTGTGTGAGGATAGTTACTTTATTTTCATAAACACCTAATATCTCCTGAAAGTGAAAGTGAAGCCCACGGGCATGACTGTCCGTGAGGGACAGTGTGAATACAGCACAACACACTATATAATAATCCTTCTGTACACAAGGAGGAGGCGTGGCCAGTACTGCACTCTACTTCCCCGGGACCAAACCTGCGACTCTTCCGACAGGTGAGCCAGCTTTCTGATACCAGATATATCTGTTTAATGCAAAAAACTTAGAACTGAGTATCCCACTTTTGTGGTCTTATATCTGCAAGATGCAATAACTAAAATATATATTGAAATGTAAATATTTTTTTGGAAGAATGTTGACCAAGGCCTCTGAAACAACGCACTCAAAGTTGTTGAGAGAACTTGTTTTCTCTGAATTTTACAATGACTGCGACAGTGTGTCCCGTGATCTAGAAACCAATCATTAACTATATACCTTCGCGATATAAAAATCACCTCATAAAAAAAAATAAAAAAAAAATTATATAATATAAATATGAATATATAAAATTAAGTGAATTTAAAAGAAAAAGAGACACAGACACGCCATAAATAACATAATGAAAAAATGCAAAAACTTCCCCACTGTACAATAAAGGTGAAAATTATGAGTTAGTTAGTCCCTTGTAGACAGTGGCCACTCAGGGGGCCCACAATGGTACATAATATTGACTTTCCGGCCAACCCTCCACAAATCCCTCTGGCAGGGGCTAGAATCCGCTTAGCGTCGCTCACTGTCTACTTGGAGGGTCGGAATCGTACTTTTACGGCTCCGAGCTAGGATGGATGGCTAGAATACTACTTGAAGAGTTAGAATTATGCCTGAGGGCCCAGAAAGAAGATTAAAACTTTGCTTACACAGCTATAATGCTGCTAGTGCTTTTAAAGACAGAATCCTGCTAGGACTACAAGCCTACTGGGGCTACAATCCTGCTAAGGTTATAATCCCACTAAAACTACAATTCTATGACTACACAGACCTAAGTGTCGCTACACAGTTGACACACAACAAAACACCAACTAAGGATAACCCAACTTTGACACATAGCTTAAAACATTAATATACATAACGAACCTGTGTCACCATTATCACAGGGGCTCAACTCTTAATGACAAGAGGCCTCAGGGGGGCGAGTGAGTCTTCAACGACACAAGAAACTGAAAGGACCTGAGGGGACTGAAGGTGTACGAGCAAGATAATAACTTGAAACGGGATAGAGAATTAGTCTAAACATCTGCGTGTATGATGTGATTAAATAACTTACTGAAAAGACATCCGAGAGAGTCAGTTTGACAAGGGTGTAAGCAGTGGTGAGGGAATATCGAGGAGAACCCAACAAGAGGTGACGGCGGACACTTGACAAGCTTCGCTGTCAGGCAGAGAGACAGTCACCGGATAACACAACCACGCATACCCACTGTCAACATTTTTACACCTACTAAAATCCTTTACACACAACACCACCACCAAATATAAATGAATAAATGTATCTGGGAACGCGCATGCACACACGCACACGGAGTATATAGTAGAATCCTTGCGACGCATGGAAAGACGATTTATCAACACATGTAGTAAGCTACTAGATTCTGGTACCTCGGATTCTGAGACAAAATGATTCTGGGTACCCGATTTAGATATCTAATACTTATCTACATATTTCGTTCGGTTGTTAGATGGCAACATTCGAGTATGAGTGCCCCGGGAGCTTGGGCACCTGTTAAGTGTCGTGCCCTGCACATACTATATAAGTTACACATCACCACC
Organism: Homarus gammarus; assembly: GCA_958450375.1. Classification (NCBI taxonomy): domain Eukaryota; kingdom Metazoa; phylum Arthropoda; class Malacostraca; order Decapoda; family Nephropidae; genus Homarus; species Homarus gammarus. The sequence goes on from CAUDMG010003013.1 coordinate 692,415, forward strand.
AACAGAAGTTTCAAACGAATGATCTAAAGGTTTTGAAATTCAGTGGTTCCAATTTTTTTATTACACAAATTTGAGCGCTTAGGTATTTGTTATAGTTAATATGAGTAATGGGATAAAATAATTTGTGTCAGAGCAACGGAGTGCCATAAAATTACTAAGAAAAGAAGATTCTTAAAGGTAAATTTATCAAGGCATGGTGGTAGTGCATGACACAGACGCCACTTTAACAAGGTGGGCCAAGGAGTGCAATGTGGACACAAAAGCTTGAGGATGACCCCCGATCATCACAGCCTTTAAATGACACCGACAAGGCATTTATCTGACACCCGAGTTGAGAACTTCAATATGGAGGACAGTATGTCTAAGTGATTAAACAAGCACTGAGGTTGGCATTCCACGTGGAAGTGTTTCGATCATCATCCATGAGCATTTGGGGATGTCTAAGGTTCCTGCAAGCTGGGTTCCTGACACCTGGAGTCAAGTGTTGTATCCCAGCAATACAGGAACCCGAATTCTTCAACTCCAGTAGATTGTTATAGCTGGTTAATTATAGGTTCTGTCGAAGTTAACCAGGCTGGTACATTTATATTATATTAGGTTAGAGTAGCGAAACCCAATTTTCTGTTTCTTCCTTTATTGAAGAACTATCGTTCATACAATTCCTGAGTGTATATCAACCGTAACTTCCACTATTTATGAGTGTGAAGAGAAAGGACGGCGGCTATGGAAATAGACCGTTTAATCACGTCCTTTCGATGTGAGATTATGAGTGGAACTGCCCGTGGGTGCCGGCTTATCCGAGCTGACCCATGCTGTCAGTGACAGCATCCCAAGGAGGCTACCAATCACGTGATAAGAGCATGACAACTCATAACCAGTGGAAAGTTACAGGGGGTGAATCAGTATATAAATCAAATGCAATTAACCCATTTATATAATACTTCTGTTGATGAAACAGGGGCCATTACAAGATCCTCAAGTCAAGTCTGTCAGAAAGATCATGACCTCGATTTTGTATAAGTCAAAACGATAGCAAAAGTCTCTGCTGATTTCTTACCTGCGGCATAAAACAATCACCAGGGCTATGATGCTGCGGCCTAACACGAAAACTGAACAATGTCATCCGAAAGAAACAGCAGGGAATGTTAACTAGGGGTGTGCTCCTCCAAAACAATGGGTGGACCACATATTCAGTACCAAACTAATGTACTTTTAAGACAAAGATTTATGGCAGTGTAACCACACTCCCTACAGCCCACGTGACCATTATTTGTCCTACATCTGAGCTGAAGGAGGTTATTAAAGTTACTGAAGGTACTGGAGTCAGTGAGGAACAGTCACTCCGATTCCCATGAGACGGACAGAGTGAGCATGGGTGACAAGGGATATATAAGTGTACTGGAGTCAGGAGAGAGACTATACCGAACAATAAAACGATAACAACTAACACACAACTAAACACCAGAAAAACTACCAACATTCACACAAACACCGCCAACACACTTACAACACACCTACAACACACACCAACACACCTCAACACACACACACACACACCGTAATCTCCTTCCTACTTCACCATTTCTAACAATCCTCTCCCACAACCCCCCCAACATCCCCCTCCTCTCCAACATCCTCTCCCCCACCAACATCCCCTCCCCCAAACCTCTCCCCCTTCCCCACCAACCTCCCCTCCCCTTCCATCCATCCATCACACACACACACGCCCTGATAACCCGAGGCAATCAAGGCTCTGGCTGGTGCTTGTTGCTGGTGATGGTGACTCACGATGATGGTGGTGCTAGCGGTGATGGTGACTCACGATGATGGTGGTGCTAAGGGTGATGGTGACTCACGATGATGGTGGTGCTAGCGGTGATGGTGACTCACGATGATGGTGGTGCTAGCGGTGATGGTGACTCACGATGATGGTGGTGCTAGCGGTGATGGTGACTCACGATGATGGTGGTGCTAGCGGTGATGGTGACTCACGATGATGGTGGTGCTAGTGGTGATGGTGACTCACGATGATGGTGGTGCTAGCGGTGATGGTGACTCACGATGATGGTGGTGCTAGCGGTGATGGTGACTTACGATGATGGTGGTGCTAGCGGTGATGGTGACTCACGATGATGGTGGTGCTAGCGGTGATGGTGACTCACGGTGATGGTGGTGCTAGCGGTGATGGTGACTCACGATGATGGTGGTGCTAGCGGTGATGGTGACTCACGATGATGGTGGTGCTAGCGGTGATGGTGACTCACGATGATGGTGGTGCTAGCGCTGATGGTGACTCACGATGATGGTGGTGCTAGCGGTGATGGTGACTCACGATGATGGTGGTGCTAGCGGTGATGGTGACTCACGATGATGGTGGTGCTAGTGGTGATGGTGACTCACGATGATGATGATGATGATGATGTTGCTGGTGATGGTTTAACAATAATGGTGCTGCTGGTGATGATGATTCACGATGATGATGGTGACCCACGATAATAGTGCTGCTGGTGATGGTGACTCACAATGATGATGGTTTTGTTACTGGTGATAGTGACTCACAATAATGGTGCTGATAATTATGGTGATACTAATGGTGAGTGATAGTGCCACGGTAGTAACTCTGATTGCGATGGTAACTCACTCACCACCCACACCCTTCAGCACCATCCACCCAACCCCACACCCTCCAGCACCATCAACCCAGCCCCCACACCCTGCAGCACCATCCACTCAGCCCCCACACCCTGCAGCACCATCAACCCAGCCCCCACACCCTGCAGCACTATCCACCCAGCCCCACACCCTGCAGCACCATCCACTCAGCCCCCACACCCTGCAGCACCATCAACCCAGCCCCCACACCCTGCAGCACCATCCACTCAGCCCCCACACCCTGCAGCACCATCAACCCAGCCCCCACACCCTGCAGCACCATCCACTCAGCCCCCACACCCTGCAGCACCATCAACCCAGCCCCCATAACCTTCAGTAGCCATCCACCCAGCCCCACACCCTGCAGCACCATCAACCCAGCCCCCACACCCTGCAGCACTATCCACCCAGTCCCACACCCTCCAGCACCATCAACCCAGCCCCCCCCCCACCCTGCAGCAACTATCCACCCAGCCCCACACCCTGCAGCACCATCCACTCAGCACCATCAACCCAGCACCCACACCCTGCAGCACCATCCACTCAGCACCCACACCCTGCAGCACCATCAACCCAGGCCCCACAACCTTTAGTAGCCATCCACCCAGCCCCCACACCCTTCAGTAACCATCCACCCAGCCCGACACCCTTCAGTAACCATCCACCCAGCCCTCACACCTCTCAGTAGCCATCCACCCAGCCCCCACACCCTTCAGTAACCATCCATCCAGCCCCACACCCTTCAGTAACCATCCATCCAGCCCCACACCCTTCAGTAACCATCCACCCAGCCCTCACACCTCTCAGTAACCATCCACCCAGCCCTCAAACACTTCAGTAATCATCCACCCAGCCCCCACACCTTTCAGTAGCCATCCACCCAGCCCCCACACCCTTCAGTAGCCATCCACCCACCCCCCACACCCTGCAGCATCCATCCACCCAGCCCCCACACCCTTCAGTAGCCATCCACCCACCCCCCACACCCTGCAGCATCTATCCACCCAGCCCCCACACCCTTCAGTAGCCATCCACCCAGCCCCCACACCCTGCAGCATCCATCCACCTAGCCCCCACACCCTGCAGCATCCATCCACCCAGCCCCCACACCCTGCAGCATCCATCCACCCAGCCCCCACACCCTGCAGCATCCATCCACCCAGCCCCCACACCCTGCAGCATCCATCCACCCAGCCCCCACACCCTCACTAACCACCTGCCGTGACCTGTCATCCCCTATATTGATTTCCTATACAGTACGTGTGCAATATGCATGTTGGGGCCTGAGGACGTGGTGGTGGCGGTGGAGAGCTGCTCACTGAGGCAGCATCCTCAAGAGGAGACTCACCTGGAGAGGGTTGATACCAACACGGCATCTTTACCTTCCTTTGGAGAAGCTAAAGACCCCAGAAACCTGAGACTGACAAAGTGGGTCGTTGCATTTTTCACATCTGTCCCCCGAGGTGACTCATTACCACCTTTGTCTACTAACAATTTTGACCTTATCTCAGTAGGGTTGGCTCTCGCTCCCTACAAATGTAATTCATCGTCTTTAGTAATTAATAGTTGGTCTAACTACAAAAGGCTTTGGTGATCTCTCTCTCTCTCTCTCTCTCTCTCTCTCTCTCTCTCTCTCTCTCTCTCTCCCCCCAGGGTATGGTTTACTAAGCCCTGCGTCACCAGGGTGCTGTCTCAAACACACGGCGCCCATAACGTAGTGAGGGGGAATGAGGAACATAAGGGAAGCTAGCAATAAAACGTGGCTCCAGCAGTCAATACCCTGGTCTGGTGGCGGTGAAGGATCGCCTACACCAAGCGGGCTACACCACCACCCCTCTTGATGCTGACACACACACACACACACACACACACACACACACACAGTAAATATATACAGCATATATATAAAAAAAAAAGCTTGGCAAAATTTCGCGAACTGACCAGGGGGATTGAGGGAGAATACGACGAACAGAGTAGGACACAAACCAAGCGAGAAAGAAACAAACAAACACAAACACGAGGGTATAAATACGCACTACTTAAATCGAGGTATAAAAAAAACGAGGTTATCTTTTCTTGTTAGTATTCCCGAGATGCTACAATCGGGGAGACTATGTTATGTTGCCTTGTGGAATCTGGTCGTAAAATACACTTAACGTCGTGGGTCAGGTGCTGAGCACTTGTGTTATCTATGACACATCTTGCCTCACCCAAGCCTTTCACTTCACCTACAAGATTCTGTATCAAAACCCTGACCCCCTTTAAAAGTGACGCATGATTAATAGTCAACTGAATGTCCACCATCTACAACGCGACATACTGCTATTAGTAAATAATTATATTCCTCCGCACAAACATAACAACAATATACACCAGGCCATTCGATCATAATCCAACACATGATAGGCTAATGAGATACCAAATTATCCACTTACAGCTAAACATATGATCAGTTCACAGTTAAACACAATACTAAAGCTACCACTGTCCTCCATCAACAGGCCAATATAACGTAAACATCACTCATTCACAGGCAAACATATGACCAATAATAATAAACAAAGCACCATCCGTTAACAACCCAACAAGGAATTACAATCAAACATCACCAATCATCCACAATACAGCAGCAGTAATAAATCCCCCCCAGCCAACCATAAATATACACACCTGTTACCCGGCACTTGTACATCAACTACGTAACAATAAAAACAAAAAATCATGGACCAAAAGATGAAATAAAAAAATGGCGAAAATAATGCCCTGGATACTTAATACCAGGGAGGGTTATTGCCCCCCCCCCTCCCCCCAACTTTCCACACGTCCCAATCCAGTCCACCTTGTCACAGGTGTTAGCTGGACATGTGAGGGGGGGGGGGGGGGGCTATAGCTGTGTGTGCCACGTGTTAAAGATGGTGTCCTTGTCTTCAGTATGTACAGTACATATTTTAAAAGATGATGGAATATCTACACACAGCTGTAGTGAGGTAGTGAGTGTTGTGGTGCACTACACTCACTACCTTCACCACTACTACACACACTACCAGCATCACTGTATAGTCCTCATGTACAATCAAAGACAAAAGTCGTATCGCTGTTTTGTCCGAAGATTAAATATAACTCGTGAAACATTATGAGAGCCCCCTACCACAAGGCAGAAGTGAAGCCCTTCGGCATATGTTTTCACCAAATTTCACGACACGACTTTTGTCTTTCATTGTACATCGATAAACATGACCTCTCAGTTTCTCTATTACAGTTTTGCATATCACTCCAGGAGCAAGAACTTAAACACTACCACACCTCAAACATCGTCCCTTTATATGCTCGTTACACTTACACAGGTACACATCTGTAAGTCGCTCCTACAAAAATCATTAACCGGAACCGGCTTGTTTCACGTGTACATATATGACAAATATCCGTCATGGTCGTAGTAAACATTGTAACATGCAGTGGATCCAGCATAAGCTAAGGACTCGCACCACGTGAATGAGGGGTCACCCGGGATAACTATATACAGCGGTACAGACTAGTCAAATAAGTTTTCCTAAACTTTGTGCATCTTTTCCGAACCTTTACAAACTCTCATTTTCCTCTACCATCCACCAGGTGAACCTCCCTCCTTCACCATCATGGACCGCACCACTGCTCTCAGCCCCAGCTTAAAACATCAGAGTCAACTTTATTAAGGGCCTCAGTGGTGGACAACACACGCGTGCCGACATGACTTGCAGGGAGGCCTCAACCCTCACCCCTTTGACCAACACTTTTACTGCTCGGCAGAAAGGAGCGCGACACCTTCATTTATCACCACACACTGCTGGCCCCCACGATGGTGACCCCACGCAAATGTATCCAATCAGCTGTCCCCGTTAAAGTAACCCCAAGTCGGTCTATTAAAAAGTAATATACACCTACTTCATACGGAGTTAAATATACTCAAGTAACAATGTAAAATTGTTTATATAAAGTTGGATCAAGTGACTGACAGCTCACAACACTTGACAACTACACCTGTTATTATGAACTTTATAGTTAAACCTCCATCACCACTGGTTTTTCCTTTGTACAAATATTATTAATCTCTCTCTCTCTCTCTCTCTCTCTCTCTCTCTCTCTCTCTCTCTCTCTCTCTCTCTCCACCTGCTACCTCACAACCTTACCATCTCAGTGTATTATTTTCAAATTGATAAAAAGTATTCAAGACTAAAATACACAGCACACGCCCAACACATTCTTCGGGGCAGCAGAGGACGGATGGGCGGATGGGGTTAATGTACAGGAAGTTTATAAAGTTCCTTGATGTTTGTGTTATCAAAGTCCCGCAAGGAAGTTTACAATATATCGGTAAGCACTCCAGCATTCTCTGCATACCCTGAGACATTTAGAACCTGTAGTGTAGGCTGTGACGCGTTCATTATATAGTTTGGTCTGCTATTATATGTGACAGGGGAACTTGATGATAAAGACTACTGTAGAAGATTATGGAGTGATATATAACCATCGTTTTGTGTCTGTAATTCCCCCCCACGGCACTGTATATATCGACATCAAGGGACTTTGTAAACACTCTGTATTATAAAGCATCTGTTAAAAAAAAAAAGACGATCCTCAGCTACACACATTATGCATAGCCATGTGTACAGTTGCCGACACAATTTCTCTGGACACTTGCCAGTACAGTTTTTGGTATGTAAGGAACTGACGATCATAAGGAGAGAGATTGGAATTTTATCGTATGTTCCCTGTGTTTTTTTTCTCTCGATATTGTGGCTCCGATATTAAACCAATCTTATGACCCAGAAGTACATGTCAAATATTGCCATTCAGGTACAAGGCCAAATATGACAACCCATTAAGTATAAAAAAAGGTCTAAGCAGTGATAAAACTTCTTTTTTTCTTAATTGTAATGAGATAAGCAGATAAGAATGTGTCAAACTCTTCTTCTTAAAAATACCGTAAGGAAATTTAAGTCCAACGTATTTTTTTCTAAACAAGTAATATGTTGTGGCTTTGTGAATGTGAAGAGAATGACAAAAAGTTGAACATCAATAATGGTAACAACATAACTAACAACCCGACTCACCATGAAGCAACACAACCAGAACAACTGTTATGGTCTTTCCCATCAAACCGTAATCTTCAAAAGTACTGTGAGTAAAAGTGAAACTATCTCACTACAGTATAACCAGGTGTTTGAGGCAGCTCTTGAAGTACGAGTGTTTCCTCAAGGTGATGCACAGGTGGAGACAGGAATATCAACAGCCTTAGACGTACATTCTCACACAGCCACACCCACCAGCAGTTATAACACGGCATTACTATAGTAAGTGTAAGTAGGAGTGTGTTACATCACGTTTTTAAAAGTGAAACATTAGCAATTTCCCGATCATAACAACAGGCGCCGTCAGTGGAATGGCTGACCCCCCCCCCCCCCCCCACAGGCAAGGGCCAACATCGCCAAGTTCCCCTAATTGTGCATACAGGTTTAGTGTACAAAGTTTGGTTACGATGTACCAAAAAAGACTAAGTTTTTGTGTTTCATCCATATATAAACACACTAGCTGAGGCACCCGGGAGATAGAGACAGAGAGGGTACCGGGTGCTGCCTGAAGGAAAAAAATATACTTACTAGAGGGTGATGGCTCATAGTTTATGTCCCCGCAAGGTCAAAATTAGGGGGACATCTAAAAATAATAATAACCATACGAAGCTCAAACTCTCATGGTAAAAACTGCCGTAGTGTAAAGGTAAGAAGCCTTCGGCCTTTAAGACGTTTGTGGGCAATCTCGGGGCTATTTATATAATCACGCCAAATTTCAGCTCTTTCTTAAAAACCGTGGCCATGCATAACAAAGAAACAAAAATACAGATGTGTCTTTACTGAGGGGGTTCCACCAGTGGGACTGGGGCCGACCACTGGGACTAGGCCTTACCCCCAAAAAATTTCACCCTCGGGTAACTCCTGAGGTGCTCGGTTTATCTTCAAAACTGTAGCTGTACACAGCGAACATCAACACAAACAAACGCGCTGTGCTTTATACAGATAAATACGGACACACAACACTAGGACAGAACCTTAATCTGTCGGCACTCAGCCGCTGAGAGTAAGAGTATCTGGAGCGAACACGAACTCGTGAAGCAATATTGAGACATTTTCAGGCTCTGACTGAGACACGTTAGGAGATGCTGGCTCGTCTGCAGTCGATGATTGAGAGGTATCAATAACACAAGACATTAGGTAATATCAGGTCATCTCCAGGCTGCAACTGAAAGACCTGAGAGACGTTGGTAAATACCGTGTCATCTCCAGCTGGTGACACACTGACAGTGGAGGCGTAGGGGAGTACCGTGTCATCTCCAGCGAGTGAGAGAGACATCAATAGCAGACTTAAGGAAATATCGTGTCATATCTAGTTGGTAACTGAGAGACATCTAGTGGAGACGTAGGGATATATTGGACGAGCTGCACCCCTGCAGGCCAGAGCCCAGGCCACTCTCTTCCACAACGTTTCCAATACTTCAACTTTAAAATGACACATTGATTGAAGCTCTTTAAACACAAAATTTTTCAATCAAGTCCTCAATACAACACCTGTGTATAAGTTAGGGTTTTGTACTTTTAGGTTTAACCTTCAATTGTTATCAATACAGACAGTATAAGACTGCTGCAACTTTTATTGTCTTTCAGGGAAATAAACAAAAATATCTAGAAATGTACAAAATTTTCTTCACTGTCGATATACTGCTGCTCCAACAGACCGCCCAAACTATCACTAGATATATCCATACCTTTGTTGTTGTTGCCCGAGAAGCCTTTATCGTATATCACACACACATATCCATCTTTACTATTGTAGCATTTATGTGTTAGTTTGTACCTTTAGCTGCCTACTCGGGTTCTCCGTTCAGCAAAACTGGCTTTGTTTCACGTTTAAATTATGATTTCGAGCACACAGGGTGACATTATGCACGAACGAGAGAGTGCGCACACCAGCTCCCAGAGAGATGCTTGTTACGTGTTGACCAACTATTGTTCACACTTGTCGCCGTTGACTCCCTTGACCTCCTCGCGTCCGTCTCTCTGTTGTCCTCATATTTTCCTGTTGTTATTTTTTCCACTCATGAAGTCTCAAAAAATAAAGTGATATTAACCATTAAGTGTCCCCAGTAGAGGCATACACTGGGAAGGTGGATTGAACCTTAGTGGATTAAACCTTAAGATAACGCAAAATATTTAAAAAACTACATTAACCCAGAATTTGTAAAAATAATGAACTAAATAAATGACTAAAAAACCAAATGAGATTTTACCTGTGGATGGATCACTTTAATTTGTTCATTCGTGTTTACTTACAATGAACTATAAAATTTAGTTAATTTATCTCGGCCAGTTTGTTTCAATAGTCCTGACACACACCATCACTTGT